>CM068300.1:13535341-14282625 GCA_034768395.1 Linum lewisii
TTTAATTCTTGGATTAAATTTTACCCTGAGCGTTCGAACTTTAACCTTTCGAGTAAATGAGTTTCGAGTTAACTATCAAGTCAGTGATCTAAATCGATTGGTGAGAAAAAGGTAGGTCTAACCCAAACCCAAGTTTGTTGGATCCTCCCATTTAGTTGGAACATGGGCTGTGTTCATAATAGAGAAGAAAGATTGGGGGCCGGATTTTGTTAAGTGGAAGGAGTTGGGGCTAGGCCCGCCGAGTAAGGAAAGGGAATGGGCTGAAGGCCCATTCGGTTTTGGATGAGGCTTAGTGGCGCAGTGAAAAATAAAAGTGGCAGGCTTTGTTTTGGTTGGGCACATAAATTGAGGAAGGAAGTCAGCTCTTGGGGATTGGTGACGGCGCGGAAAATGGTGCGAGATTGGCGGCGAGTGCAGGTTCCAGCTCCAGGTGTGGCTGATCAAGAGAGTGAGGGAACCAAGGAGTTGACGAAAATTGGAAGAAAGAAGAATCAAGGCTCCGAAGGTGAACTAGCGACGACGGCATCGGAGGTGGCCAGAGTAACTCGCCAGCAGCCGCAAATGAATTAGAGAATATAAGGAACCTGGTTGAAGTTTCTATAAAGTTTAGTGACAGTTTAGTGACAGACCGTTATCGTTTGATAGGTAGTGATGGTTGACGTGAGTAGTGGTAATCTGACCTAGATGAATGCAGGGAATGCATGGAAATTGAACAGAGAAAAATGGGATAACCGTTATGTGACTGCTAATTGATTAATTGTTGATGATTATCGATTGATTGATTGTTGATGTATGTTGATTGCTGTGATGCTATATTGTTGGGTTTGGGGCAAGCGATTAATAATGATGATTAATGGATCAGAGTTAGTAAATGAGTGTTAGGAGGAACGGGTTGGGTGATCTTGCGAAATTACTTATTCTGTTGTTGTCAGTTATAATTGCAGGAGGATGGCCATGCCATTGTGGGGTGGTCTTATGAAAGAGGAACAGGAGGGTAACCCTAGACTTGCGACATGGCTATCCTTGTACTTGCAGGTGGTGGTCGCCGGCAAGCTAGCAATTTACCCTTGTTGATATTATTAAATGTGATGTGGAACTGTATATAGATTGTGAAAAATGGATGAGATGTGATGATGTTGGAAGTTGACAATGTATGATGTGGTTAACGGTGTGAGGAACAACGAATTATGATTAATGAAATGACATTAGATGATTGATGTAATTTAATTAAACGTTAGAACTGGATGGAGCCTGCACTTTCCCCAAATTGCAATGTCACCTCTCCTTGAAGAGTGAGGTGCGGTCACGCCTCCTAGAAGAGTGGCTTGATCGGTGGTTTTTGTTGATGACGTGAGTTTGGGCCCTGGAACCTTCTTGTAGAAAGGATGCGTCATGGACCCTCCTAGAAGAGAGGGTGCGTCTGGCCGGCTGGGGTGGTTGATGAGCTGCAGAATAGCAGTCAATCAAATAACTACCAAGCTGTGAAGCTAGGGTAGATCGTATTCCACGGGTCTCCTCTACTTCCTTACTCAAATGCGTTGGCAATTTAAATTCAAGGTTAAAAACACTTAGTGCGTGGTGTGGGTTCCACGACTTCTATACTAAAAGAACAGAGACAGGTTGAAATGAAATTAAAGCGAATTAACGATTGATTGATTGACTAAGACAGAAGACAGACAAGCTTAGATTTCGAATCCCCCTTAGATCACCAAGGCATAGGCAATCAACAGATCAGCAATTTTCAATTCTAGCTCATTCAGTTCTCAGACACTTCCATAACTCCTGACCCTTAGGTTTAAGACTGGCGAACGTTCGCTCTATCCGATCTAGCTACCACGATTAATTAGTCACCCGAGTACGATCGCCTCTCGCAACGACTTAACTTAACTGGTGCAAATTCTAACGATTTGTGAGTTACTCTTGCAGTGGATTAACCCTAATCGGTTCCTACGAAAGGCACACTCCAATTATAAGGTTAATTGTTCAACTTGATGTTCTAAAGTAAGGCGAGCGTTCACTTCTATCCTTAGCTTAACAAGAATCTAATCTAGGTGGCCAAACCAGACAAGAAACACAAAGAACAAAGAACAAGTCAAAGGTGAAGAAGAAACTGAATGAATTTTGAATCTAATCACCGCCGATCCTTGACCGCTTTAAACCCCTGGGTCACTTAGGGTTCATCTAATCTAAGCTACACGAGTTTAGCTACTCATATTCAATACAGAAGAATCGAAGACCAACAAAGAATACATCTCAGGTAGGGAAGACAGAGAAGAACTGTAAAACCTAATTTTGACGACTCCTTGCAGCTTCAATCTGCTGGATTTTCAACTCCTAGCACTGGCTCTCCGAGATGGATGGATGGCGTCACGATCCGTTCCTGGCTCCTTGAACTCTATCCACTCGTTCTCTCTATTTCTCAGTCTTGGGATTTTTCGTCCCGTGTGTGTTGTAAAAACTGTGTGTGATCTCCTCTCCCTTATTTAGCCGCACGTTTCAGTATTTATACCTAACCGGCGATTTCAGCTTTTCCACTGGGATTTTCGCCGAAAATCCAAGGATATTTTCGGCGAAAATATCTGTTCAAATGTCACTCGATCCCGTCTGTTTCTCCTAGTTGATTCGGCTTAGGGTTTTCGACCGAAAATACCAATCTTTTCGCCGAAAATTTCTTCTTGCTCGGGACAGTGGATTTCTTCTTCCATTTTCGGCGAAAACCCAAGGGTATTTTCGCCGAAAATATATGTGTAAATGGGGCAGGAATTCTTTTGGGTTGAATGACTTTTCTGGTTTATGCGGGTGTGATTCCTCGGGGTTCCAGTGCCTTAGACACGTCCTTGGCTACCACATTTGATGGCGAACACCTGTGCCAACATGAAAAATACTAGAAAACCATCAAAATAGACCCGAAACGGGCCAAGGTAACACAAATGGCACGAGATAGGGAAATCGATTGAATATTCGTTATTCTACCCTAAAAACCATATCTTAAGCAAAGAAATGTCGATTAAATGAGGTTGATAATCACGTCAAATCTAGTGTCATCAAAATACCCCACACTTAAGCTTTTGCTTGTCCTCAAGCAAACTGAATAGAAACGCTCATGTTCACAAATGATAAGATCAATTAAATTGGAGCTCAATCAAACACAATGAATTATTAGACAGACAGATCCTAGAACAAGAAACCTAACATGCATACAGATCAGCCAAACTACCTGGTCTCACTAATAATCTACACACGACAAGTAGTAGCAACCAATTATGCACGAATTTGACCTGACCGACCAGACTCCTCACACGGGATATATTTAGTATAATGGAAACTCTCACTCTCTGTGTTTAAGGACGTGTTTCTGCTCTCAATCATTTTTTGTTACTGAATTCTGTCATAAATTTGCATTTCGACCACATCTCCACCATTGTGATAACACGCGTATCCAGTCAAGAAGGACTTCCCTGCTAGGACTGTAACGAATTCTACACTACTTGGGTTTATGATGCGATGGATGATGGGAATGTATGATGATGGCTTTGTGCGGTGTAGTTTTCGACTAACTTCCCTCGAATCTAATCTGCGGCTTCCTACCGTCTAACCAGACACGGGTGGAATAATGAACGCTCGTCCTATGATACCCTCAAGCAACCTAGCACTTTTTTTTTCTTTCTTTACACACTTTTTCTGACTTTTCTTTTGACTTCGTTCTTCCATTTGTAGGGAGAAGAACGGTTTATTGAACTAAAACTTGAAACCTTTTTGGCTTTTCTGATTTTCTTCTTTTCAATTTAATTTTTTTTTCAATGAGTTTTCTTTTATGCCGATTTTTGTTTTAGTTGCTAGAGGGGTTTACACGTCTGGACATAATAGCTAAGACCACCTGTTTAATGGCTAAAGGCAGGTTACCACAAACCGACTTCCGGTAGGTCTATCTAGAACTACAACCACAGGGGATCAACGGGGAATAAAAGAATGGGAAATGGTTGTAATGTATTATCGAACCGAAAGAACAGGCCAAGCTCAAGGGTCTACACCTAATGGATTTTATCGTTGGGTAGGCTATCTGGCTTAGTAGCTGAATCTAGGTGCCCCTATCATTCTAGAACTCGTGTCATCGTGTGGTCTCGAGTAGGTCTCATGCAAATTCTAACTCATTCAAGCAAAACATAAAATCACTCAAAAAGAATTGAAATTGCAAGTTACATGCAATGGATCAAAAGCTCACAGTTGGTTTGCTAGTCGGATTCGGTCATTTTCATGCAATCAAGGCTACAAACTACAAGTGTGATTTTATAAAAATTCTGTTCTGACCAGGCAATTTAGCATCAAAGCATACAAGTTGGTTCTCAAGTTCTAAGTTAAGCAGTCTAAGCATTATTATGAAAGTTTGAACAACAACTTAACATCAAAAATCAAGAACGGGCCATTCTAATGCTAAAGAGACTGAAATGGAATCACGAGGCACACAAAGATATATGCAATCAAGATCATGCATGCTTCTATAACATCCTACCCCACACTTAGACTGTTATGTGTCCTCACAGGACCAAACTAAAGGAGAGAGATACGAGGAACCTGAAAGGTGATGGGCGGTGTAGTGGTCGAGCACGAAGAGTCCGGGCGGAGTAGAGCAGCTACTCAAAATCCTACAAAACACAAAAAACAAAAAGAACAAAAGGAGACCGGGACAAGTGCCCCGGATCCACACAGAATAAAAGTGGATCGAGATCCGAAAAGAAGAAAGAAAAGAAACGGAAAGGATAGAAACAACCTGATCACTGTTCTGATGGTGGGAGTGGGGTTGGGAGAGGTGAAATGCCAAGCCGCTGCTCCAGCTGCTGTCGCCATGCGATATTATCTGTGTGTCTGGCAGACTGGTCGGCCATGAATTGCTGGAGAATGGACCAACGCTTGTTCTGAGTCTCTTCATGTGCTACTCGGTCCTTCTGCCAATAAAGCGAACCAGCCGAGTAGTCTAGCTGCCACTTCTCAATACGCGTCAGCCTCTCATTCATCTCCGTGGTGATTTGCGCTCGCGACGGCGGGCGTTCAACTGACTGGGGAATGCGGTGAGGGAGCGACGTGCAATGCTCAAAATCCACTGAAAGGTCGATGCCCCGTACTATGGCGAGTTCAGCACCTATATGCTCAACCGAGACACGAGGAATGTCGGGGCCCCATTTGTCACCGAGCTGGAGGAATGTCTTTGATCTTCTGAAAGACCTCTAGCTGGTGCGGCTCCAGGGCAGCGATGAAAGGATGTAGGGCCCCATTTGCAGGTGCAGGGATAGATGCGATAGGAGTCACAGGGGTTGGTTTATCCTCGGGGATGATGGCCACTGCCCTCGATGTTTGTGCAGCTAGTGCGGGTGGTCGGGATGGTGGTGTCCTGTTCTGGCGAGCTGAGGATCGCTGTGCTCTATCTACTCTGGTGGTCTTAAAACGTTTGGGAGCCATGTAATACACAACTCAGGAAAGACCAGCATCAGAAGACAAGAATCCTACCCCACACTTAGGTTGACAAGCGGGGGCAAGCAAATAAAATTGACAGATCACCGAATCAAGATATAGCAGGAAAGAACTGTCAATCAATTAAGCAAGCATGCGAAATGGAATGATTCATTAACACGATCGCACAGACAACAATTCACGAGCCTTAAAAGGGGTCGCAAAGAAATGTCCGAACCTAGCCAATTGACACCGACATAGCAATCATGAAAATTGAGGGAGAACCAAAAAGTCAACCAAAGTCAACCATGCCGAAAACCGAAAGTCAAAAAGCCAAAAGATTCACAATCAAGGGCTGAACAACTAACCGTGAAGACATGACTCGAGAGAACGATTGGAAATTCGGGAAAACGACGAAAAGAGCTTGAAAACTAGGTCGGGAGGAACCGAAGCTGTGGAGCTCCGATTCTAGGGTTTGATCCGCGGGCTAGGCAAGGGAGAAGGGTGGCGGCGGTTGATTATGTAGCGGCGGTGGCCGGTTGGCTGACAAGGAGGCGGCGGCGGTCTGGATGGCGATTGGCGAACAGAGAGAAAGAGGGGTTGATTTTCGTGTGAAGTTTTCGGATGGGGAGGGTTTGATTTTCGCGAAAATAAATATTGAAGGGGGCCTTAAATACCGGTGAAAAAGGGTAAATTTTCGACGAAAAAGTTGAGAAATTTTTGGCGAAAATCTCAGTTTAAATGAAGAAGTGATTTCGGCGAAAAGGTGGGATTTTCGGTCGAGAAGTTGAAACAGGAGAAGCAGGTTGAAAATACACATGAATTTTTGGCGAAAATAATGGGGAATTTTCGCCGAAAATAATACTTCAAAACAGTCGGCAATGTTTTTTTTAAGGGGTTTTAAAACAGAACGACTCAAAATGAAAACAACTGACTCCAGCCGTGGGTTGCCTCCCACGAAGCGCTCTTTTTTAACGTCCGTGAGCCAGACGATACCTGGATTTGTGTCATGATTCTAAAGCAAAGTAGTGCACGTCGATGGAGGAGACAGCTAGTCCTTGCAGATACTTCTTAAGTCTATGCCCGGTGACCATAAACGGCTTTTGGTCATGCAATTTGATTAGGACACTGCCTAAAGATGCCTGCCGCACCACGGTATAAGGGCCGGACCAACGGGACTTCAGTTTACCCGGGAAGAGCTTTAATCGAGAGTTATATAAGAGGACTTCATCTCCGGGGTAGAACTGCTTGATCATCTTCAATTGAGAGTCATGAATTTTCTTCGTGCGCTCTTTGTATAACTTCGTGCTCTCATATGCGTGGAGTCGGTGCTCCTCAAGCTCAGCGATCTGGTCGTGACGCATATTACCTGCTACTGCATAGCTCATGTTCAACTCTTTTTTAGCCCAGAATGCCTTGTGCTCAAGCCCAACTGGCAAATGACATGCCTTGCCATAGACCAGCTGATATGGTGAGGTACCGATGGGATTCTTGTAGGCAGTTCGATAAGCCCATAAGGCATCATTGAGCTTAGATGACCAGTCTTTGCGGGATCGGCCAACTGTCCTATCAAGAATCCGCTTGAGCTCACGGTTCGTCACTTCCGCTTGACCATTCGCTTGAGGATGATAGGCGGTGGACATATGGTGGGTGACGCCGAAGCGTTTGCACACTCGGTCGAATTGTCCATGGAAGTGGGTACCCCTGTCGCTTATAATGAGCGCGGTGAACCAAAACGCGTGAAAAGATGGGTAAGGAACCGACCCACCACTCTTGAATCATTAGTGGGTAGAGCTTCTACTTCGGCCCACTTAGAAACATAATCAACGGCTACAAGAATGTACTTGTTTCCGTTGGAGGGTGTGAACGGTCCCATAAAATCAATTCCCCAAACATCAAAGATTTCAACAGTTAAAGAGACAATTTGGGGCATCTCATTACGGTTAGAGATGTTACCTGATCGCTGGCACGCATCACAACGTCGAGCAAAAGCATCACAATCACTAAAGATTGAAGGCCAATAGAAACCTGTTTCGAGTACCTTTCTTGTAGTGCGGTTGCCTCCGAAGTGTCCTCCGAACTGTCCTTCATGGCATTTTCGCGTGATGTCAGCTGCTTCGATGTAAGAGACACATCTCCGGATCACCCCGTTAATACTGATGCGGTATAAGAATGGCTCATCCCAAAAGTATGACTTGGCTTCTTTACAGAGCTTCTTGCGTGCATTGAAATCCAGCTCAGGGGGTACAATGCCGTGAGAGAGGTAATTAGCCACGGTTGCATACCATGGTTCCTCCGAGTCAGTTGCGTTACTCAGATCTTGGGCGTGAGGGATTGCCAGGGCTCGATAGCTATGCTGTTAACCTGTTCATACGTTTCAACACGCAAAAGCTCGTCAGGGAAGGAATCATTGATAGGGGTAGTAGACTTACCTGTTTGTGATTCCTCCAGTCGGGAAAGATGATCCGCCGCTAAGTTCTCTGCTCCTTTCTTATCTTTAATTTCTATGTCAAACTCTTGGAGGAGAAGGATCCATCGGATGAGACGTGGCTTTGAGTCTTGCTTGGCTAATAGATGGCGCAGGGCAACATGATCTGTGTAGACAATGGTATGTGAAAGAACAAGATACTGTCTGAACTTGTCAAAGGAGAAAACGATGGGCAGAAGCTCTTTCTCCGTGGTAGTGTAGTTTCTCTGAGCATCATTGAGTGTCTTGCTAGCAAAGTAGATAGGATGGAATCTCTTCTCCTTTCTCTGACCAAGAACCGCTCGCACATAATCTCGAATGGAAGATTCCAATCTGGGGCTGTAAGGATCGGTGCGGTGGTGAGTTGAGTCTTCAAAGTCTCAAAGGCTTCAAGACAAGCTTTATCAAATACGAAAGGAACATCTTTCTCAAGAAGCTTCGTCATTGGAAGAGTGACCTTGGAGAAGTCTCTGATGAATCTTCGGTAGAATCCAGCATGACCAAGGAAACTTCGCACTGTCTTAACTGAGGTTGGTGGTGGTAAGCTAGCAATGGTCTCAAGCTTGGCGCGATCAACTTCTATACCGGTCTTAGAGATCCTATGGCCCAGAACAATACCTTCGGTAACCATGAAGTGACATTTCTCCCAACTAAGAGCTAGGTTGGTTTCCTCACAACGAGCTAGCACCTTGTCCAGATTAGCCAGGCACTTGGAAAATGAATCTCCATAGACGGAGAAGTTGTCCATGAAAACCTCCACCACATTCTCTACCAGATCTCCAAATATAGCAAGCATGCATCTCTGAAAGGTAGCGAGAGCATTACATAAACCAAAAGGAATACGATGATAAGCAAACGTACCAAAAGGGCAGGTGAAAGTCGTCTT
The DNA here is from genome assembly GCA_034768395.1 of Linum lewisii. Lineage (NCBI taxonomy): Eukaryota > Viridiplantae > Streptophyta > Magnoliopsida > Malpighiales > Linaceae > Linum > Linum lewisii. The sequence goes on from CM068300.1 coordinate 13,544,140, forward strand.
CTCTTGATCATCAAGCTCGATGGGAATCTGGAAGTAACCGGACATCCCATCTAAGAAACAGTAGTATTCATGACCAGCCAATCGTTCAAGCATCTGATCAATGAACGGCAGTGGGAAGTGATCCTTCTTTGTGGCATCATTGAGCCGTCGGTAATCGATACAGACTCTCCATCCGGTAACCTTACGAGTCGGGATGAGCTCACCCTTCGGATTAGGGATGACGGTGATTCCTCCTTTCTTGGAATGACTTGAGTCAGACTGACCCAAGGACTGTCAGCAATAGGATAAATGATACCGGCATCTAGAAGCTTGAGTACTTCCTTCTTTATAACTTCCTGCATCAGAGGGTTAAGTCGGCGTTGTGGTTGTCTGACTGGTTTGAATTCTTCATCAACGACTATCCGATGTTTGCAGAAGGTTTCAGAGATGCCTCTGATGTCTGCTAACTGCCAGGCAATAGCTCTGACATGCTTCTTGAGTAGCCTGATTAGTTGCTCTTTCTGCTCGGGAGATAGATTTGAATTGATGATAACTGGTAACTGGCAGTCCTTCCCAAGAAATGCGTACTCTAGGTGGTCAGACAGCTCCTTCAAAGTGAGTTCTGGCGGATTCTCATATGAGGTAGTAATCCGAGTCGACGCTGGCTCAATGTGTGCAGGCGCAGTGATGGGTGTGAATGTCGCCTTTTGCTCGTCTAACTAATCCTGCCATAGGCGCTGCTCTGGATCTTCTAATGCATTTTCAATCCCTGAAATCAAACACAACTCTAGCGGATCACTAGATAAGGCATTAGTAGCAAAATTGGCCGAGGCCAACTCTAAGGGATCAACAGTATAACAGCTATCATCTTGAACAACAGAGTATCTCATGCTATCTTTAATGCGGAATGCAACACTCTCCTGTCCTACACTCAAAGTTAACAGGCCTTGTTTGCAGTTAATATTTGCACCAGCAGTTGCTAAGAAAGGTCGACCTAGGATAAGTGTTCCGTCTGACTCGCGAGTATCTAGAACAACAAAATCTGCAATTATAGTAAACGGACCACAACAGACAGCTACATCTTCTATTATTCCCCTAGGTAGTTTAACAGACCTATCGGCTAACACTAGATGCAGAGTAATAGGTTTTAACTGCCCCAGGTTCAGCTTCTCATATAGATAAACAGGCATAACATTAATAGAAGCACCAGAATCAGCCAGACTGCGATCAATTTTAATGCCATTAATAATGCACGGTAATGTAAAAGGACCGGGATCAGAACACTTAACTGGGGGTGGTGGCGGCTGTCGTATGGGAGATGGCGCACCGAGAATAGAAGCGCATTCATTAGTAAGCGTGACAGAGTATGCCTCTCCGTTCTTCACTTTCTTCACTAGGTCTTTAAAGAACTTCCCCAGTGGTGGTATAATCTCTACAGCTTCTGTCACTGGTAGGTTGATCTCTGCAGTCTTAAGAACATTGTACCACTTCTTATATTGAGTGTCATGATCCTTGGCTCTGCTCATTGCAGCCTTCGGGAAAGGGATCCGAGGTATATATGGCGCCAAGACAGGCGCGGGAGCTGTCTTGGGAGGAGGAGGGGGAGGAGCAGATGCTTCTTCTTCCTCCTCTGTGATATCCTCAATTTCTGGCATATCCATGGCAGCACTGGTATCTGGTATCACGTCAGGTTCTAGAGCCTTTGGATCAGTTGTTTGCTTGTCGCTCCTGGTGGTAATAGCTTGAGCGTGTTCGCTCTTTGCACCGGAGTCTGCTTGAAATGCTGCTGGATTAAGGAGAGGATTGCTAGTAAAGAGTTTAGTCATATTGCTTATAGCATCCTCTATCCTCTGGCTTTGAGCTCTCTGTCCTTGACTGAGTGTAGCTTGAGCTTTTAATTGAATGTCGTGGTCGTCAAGTCTGCTCATAATCTTATCGAACTTCTTCTCATAGTCTATGTCTCTATTGTAGTACGGCTTTGCTTGAAACTGGTGTTGTCCTCCGATGAATCCCGGAGGTCTATAATAAGGATCTACTAACCGGTTACTCTGGTTCCGTGGCACGTAGTTTCTGTAACCAGCATAGCCTTTCTGATTGTTAGTGAAGCCCTGATCAATGAAGTTTATCTCTTCTGTAGACCAGACTTCTGTTGTGCCGAAGTTGAGGCAGCTTCCACCATTATGAGCACAGGATCCACACCATCCACAGTCAACCGAAAAGATGGTGGCTGACAGGGGATCGAGAGGAATACCAACTGCTTGTAGATGTTTCTGAACCTCTGTTTTGATCTGCTCTGCAACACTCATCTGACTCTGACTCTTGGTTTCTTCTCTTTGTCTCTCCCTGTTTCTAGATTTTGAAGCACAGCTAGCGAAATGCAGAAGAGCATCTTGAGGAGTAAGGGCGGTGCAATCTCCGCCAGCTAGGGAGTTGACCCAATTTGTGGATTCTTCGCGCATACCACGAGCAAAGAATTCAGCCAGCTGTCTTTGTTCATACCCATGGTGAGGACAGTTGAAGAGAAGAGATTGGAATTCATTCCAAGTGTCATACAGGCTTGCATCTTCTCTCTGAGTGAATCTGGAGATGCGGTCTTTATAAGTAGTTGTCCTAGCGGGGGGAAAGTATTCCTCAACAAAATCTTGAGCTAATGCCTCCCAGTTAGTGTAATGGCCTGGTGGTTTGCTTCCAAGCCAATGCTTAGCTGCACCTCGGAGAGAGAACGGAAAAGCCCGGAGATATAAAGTGTTCTTGTTGAGGTTCCCAGACTTGAAAGTGTCACAGACAGCCAGAAAGTCATCTATATGTGTGCAGGGGTTATCATATGGTCTTCCTTCGAATTGTATGTCCCTAGAGATTAGTTCTAGGAAAGGAATCTTAATCTCATAATCAGGATCATCGTCATTAGAAAGCACGGTGATGGAAGATCGAAAGTTGGAAGCACGCGGCTTATTGTAGTCCGCAATACTCTTAGGAGCAGCCATTGCGGTAAAGGAAGATGGAACGGAAGTGATACGTTTCTGTACCTGCTATGATCTGTAAGAGACAAAAACAAAAACAACCGGTGCAAAATCGAAGTGTGATGGAAATGAAATATGGAAAGGTAGAAGAATAAAAATGCCAACTCTTCTTTCAACGAAATAAAAGAGTCCCCGGCAACGGCGCCAATTTGATGAGCTGCAGAATAGCGGTCAATCAAATAACTACCAAGCTGTGAAGCTAGGGTAGATCGTATTTCACGGGTCTCCTCTACTTCCTTACTCAAATGCATTGGCAATTTAAATTCAAGGTTAAAAACACTTAGTGCGTGGTGTGGGTTCCACGACTTCTATACTAAAAGAACAGAGACAGGTTGAAATTAAATTAAAGCGAATTAACGATTGATTGATTGACTAAGACAAAAGACAGACAAGCTTAGATTTCGAATCCCCCTTACATCACCAAGGCATAGGCAATCAACAGATCAGCAATTTTCAATTCTAGCTCATTCAGTTCTCAGACACCACCATAACTCCTGTAACACCCGTCCCGAATCAACCCGAGTGAACCCGTGGTTGAACCAGTCCCAGGTACTACCGAGTAAAAACAAGGGTAAAACAGTTAAATTGGCGGTGATCAAAAGACAATAAAAACATAAGAGGCCTCATAAAAACGTGAAACTGGAATCCGGGTACAATCCAAACCATCATAAATCCCTCAATCCAACCATAAACCAGAAAGTACATAAAAACCCCCAAAATGCCATAGTCAACTGAAATGAACAGAAAAGTCAACTCCGCGTAATCCCAGTCTTCACCTCATGGCTTCCGTCCAGAACTTCACGAAATCAACCTCGAACTCAAACTCCTCAGCCACCTCTACTAGCCACGAGATCCTGAAAGGGGAAAAGGGATCAATTTCCTATTGAAATTGAGTGAACCCACTGGGCCTACCTACTCGTTGTCCTATTCTATGGAGCGGTCCCAACTCCGCACAAGACATTCAACAATGGAACCAAACCCAACCCCCCTTTCCATATTTTAATTCCCTAAAAACAGTCTAGGTGATCACGTTGGTCAGTTCTTGTTCTCAAGCACAATTCATAACAATAGAATCACACAGAATTAATACATCAATCCACGGCACACACAAGCATCATCACATCACATCACATCCATCAACCAAGTCACTACCACAACCACAAGCACACAAACATACACATTCATATTAACTAGGTGAGTTATTAGGCGCCAAGGAGTTATCCACACCACCACCGGCCGGCCGACGCACTTCCCTACCGCATGGGAAGTCCTCGCGCTCCCCTACCGCATGGGGAACGCGTTCTCATTAACCGTCATCATCATCATCAATCTCATCATCAATCTCATCACTCCTTGACACCCATGTCAAGGGAATCCACCCCAATGGATCAGACTCAACAACCAGTACCTCGGGTGGGGTAGTGTGGGCTCCTTCCGGTTCTATTTCCAACATACAATTCTCAACATCACATTCTCAACTCATACATCACATCTACTACCAACATACAACACAAATCAGCCACATCTCATTCATAGTCCATAGTTCACAACACATCTCGTCCTCCATGCCCCTGTCATGTTCACTGCACACACATCACAATCAATAGGATAACCGGCTAGCTCACCGGCCTCCCCCACCTGCAAGTACAGGGGAAACCATGTCATGAGTCTAGGGGTCACCCACCTGTTCCTCTTATTCAGAGCGACCCCACATTGGCAGGGCAACTCTCCTGCATCCACAACCAGCGATTCATAATATCATAGCACCCGCACCCATTTTCCAACCATCCTAATTCTCATTTTTATGTCAATTCATTACTTAATTCACTTCAGTTCACACCCAACCCCAAACCATAGCAATCGACAACAACAATTAACCACGGCAATCATCAATAGCAATCAAGTACATTCACAGAACAATTTACCCCCTTTTACGCTCATCATTTTCATGCATAACCTAGGTTTTGTTCTAAGTCCAATTGAAACTCCTCACGCTGTCCAAACTACTTACACAACGCTAAGCCCTCACCTGGAATAGAAGACGAGGCTCTAATCGTCTTCTAGTTCCCCAGAAACTCGATTTCCAACCACCAAACTCGTAGCTCTACCCTTCCTTACTGCTCACGACCTACACCCAGAAACCCAAAATGGAGGTTAGCGATCTCTTCTCCTCGTCGCTACGAATCCATAGCAACAAACGGAACTCAATTCCGACCTCTACAGCTCCCGGAATCACCCTTCGAAGGTTGCTCGCTCAAGGTTCGTCAATGGTTTTTCGGGGAGAGAGAAAAGGGAAAGAAGTTGTGAATTTCCGTGCAAATCCGTCCTTTTATGCACGAAATGTGCGCCTGATATGTCAAAATGTGCGCCGGCGCACATTTTGAATATTCTGCCGAAAGTTTGCTGAATTAATTGAAAAGTGCGCCTGGCACTTCTAAAAGTGCGCCTGCGCACTTTAGGGCCCAAAATCAGCACTTTTTGGTGCATCACCATCCCCCTCTTTGCAACTTCGACCCAACTTAAACCCGAATGACCCGAAACTCAAGGGAAGCTTAAGAGCACTGATTCCAGAACCCTAGCCTACCGATCTTGAGTTCCAAACCGTTTGGTTGAGCGGGGATGTTACAACTCCTGACCCTTAGGTTTAAGACTGGCGAATGTTCTCTCTATCCCATCTAGCTACCACGATTAATTAGTCGCCTGGGTATGGTCGCCTCTCGCAACGACTTAACTTAACTGGTGCAAATTCTAACGATTTGTGAGTTACTCTTGCAGTGGATTAACCCTAATCGGTTCCTACGAAAGGCACACTCCAATTATAAGGTTAATTGTTCAACTTGATGTTCTAAAGAAAGGCGAACGTTCGGTTCTATCCTTAGCTTAACAAGAATCTAATCTGGGTGGCCAAACCAGACAAGAAACACAAAGAACAAAGAAAAAGTCAAACATGAAGAAGAAACTGAATGAATTTCGAATCTAATCACCGTCGATCCGTGACCGCTTTAAAGCCCTGGGTCAGTTAGGGTTCATCTAATCTAAGCTACACGAGTTTAGCTACTCATATTCAATACAGAAGAATCGAAGACCAACAAAGAATACATCTTAGGTAGGGAAGACAGAGAAGAACTGTAAAACCTAATTTCGACGACTCCTTGCAGCTTCAATTTGCTGGATTTTCAACTCCTAGCACTGGCTCTCCGAGATGGATGGATGGCGTCACGATCCGTTCCTGGCTCCTTGAACTCTATCCACTCATTCTCTCTATTTCTCAGTCTTGGGATTTTTCGTCCCGTGTGTGTTGTAAAAACTGTGTGATCTCCTCTCCCTTATTTAGCCGGGCGTTTCAGTATTTATACCTAACCGGCGATTTCTGCTTTTCCACTGGGATTTTCGCCGAAAATCCAAGGATATTTTCGGTGAAAATATCTGTTCAAATGTCACTCGATCCCGTCTGTTTCTCCTGGTTGATTCGGCTTAGGGTTTTTGACCGAAAATCCCAATCTTTTCGCCGAAAATTTCTTCTTGCTCGGGACAGTGGATTTCTTCTTCCATTTTCGGCGAAAACCCAAGGGTATTTTCGTCGAAAATATATGTGTAAATGGTCCAGGAATTCTTTTGGGTTGAATGACTTTTCTAGTTGATGCGGGTGTGATTCCTCGGGGTTCCAGTGCCTTAGACACGTCCTTTGCTACCACATTTGATGGCGAACACCTGTGCTAACATGAAAATACTAGAAAACCATCAAAATAGACCCGAAACGGGCCAAAGTAACACAAATGGCACGAGATAGGGCAATCGATTGAATATTCGTTATTCTACCCTAAAAACCATGTCTTAAGCAAAGAAATGTCGCTTAAATGAGGTTGATAATCACGTCAAATCTAGTGTCATCAGTGGTGCAAGGGAAAACTCCATGACGCCTAATGAACTCACCTAGTGAAATAAAATGAGATTTGTGTGGGTGTGGTGCGTTTGTGTATTGGATGTGATTGCAAGATGCCATGTGACATGATGCTGAACTGTTTGGATGTTGAGATCTATTATGAAATTGTTGATATTGTGAATCGTGAATGTTGAACTGATAACTGCACCAATGTGATCACCTAGACTGCTTTAAGTTAATAAAATGGTTAAGGCTGAGTCTAGTTCCACTGTTAGTGTTCCGTGCGGAGTTTGGAATCGCTCCTTTTGGTTAGGTTCGACGCATAGATAAACCTAGTGGGTTCACTCAGATTCATTAGGAAACTGATCCCCTCCCGGTCTCTCTTTTTAGTTAGAATTAGTTGTCGAGCTTAATTAGAGCAGCAGTTGGTGGTAGTGGAGTTGAGCTAGAAGACTGAAGGACGGTGACCGAGGACAAAGACGTCATTTTTGTGTATTTTTATTTCAGTTGATATTTTGGGGATTTTTTAATCATTTAAGTTGAGTAATTAATTTGAAATTGAAATAGTATTTTGGTTTTGGTTTTTGAATTATGGATGCTTCCGCTTGGTTTTTTTATTCTTTTATTGTGTTTTACTAGTAATTTTTGGTTTATTTCAATTTGTATTTAACCGTGACACCTGATTCCCGATCTAACCAATGGGTTTGACCCAGACGATTCGGGGCGGGTGTTACAAGGGCATCAGAGCCTGGTTAAGGTGTTATTAGAGGTCGTTGGTTCAAAACTCATTACATTCATTTTGTGCAAGGGTAAACTCCATGGCGCCTAAAGAACTCACCTAGTGAAATGAAATGAGATGTGTGTGTGTGGTGTGTGTGTGTGTACTGGATGTGATTGCGAGATGCCATGTGACGTGATGTTAACTGTTTGGATGTTGAGCTCTGTTATGAAATTGTTGATATTGTGAATCGTGATAACTGCACCTATGTGATCACCTAGACTACTGTAATTAGGTTAATAAAATGGTTAAGCCTGAGTCTAGTTCCACTGTTAGTGTTCGGTGTGGAGTTTGGAATCGCTCCTTTTGGTTAGGTTCGGCGCATAGTTAAACCTAGTGGGTTCACTCAGTTTCATTAGGAAACTGATCCCCTCCTAGTCTCTCTTTTTAGTTAGAAGTAGTTGCCGAGCTTAGAGCAGTACTTGGTGGCAGTGGAGTTGATCTAGAAGATTAAATGATGGTGACCAAGGACGAGGACGCCATTTTTGTGTATTTTTATTTCAGTTGACGTTTTGGAATAATTTAAGTTCAGTAATTAATTTTAAATTGAAATTGTATTTTGTTCTGGTTTTTTAATTATGGAAGCTCTGCTTGGTTTTATTTTATATTCTTTTATTGTGTTTTACTAGTAATTTTTTGTTTGTTTTAATTTGGATTTAACCGTGAAACTTGATTCCCGGTCTAACCAATGCGTTCAACCCGGGTTATTTGGGGTGGGTGTTACAAGGGAATTAGAGCCGGGTTTGTCTCTGATGCGTAGGTGGACTGTTCATTTTGTTAGAGGATTAGCTACCCTCTAATGAAAAGGACAAAACATCAATGCGGTACTGTCATTCCAGAGGTCTTTCAAATGATTTTAACTAGGTTGGGCTTTTTTGAAATGAAAGTGTGTTTTAAGAAAGAAAGCGATCTAAAAATTTGTCAACTGTAAATATTTTTGTCCTTGGTCCTCCTAAGTCACGAAGAAAGAAAAAAGATGAAGGGTCACAGCTTTGAGAAAATGGGTGAGCTGGAATGGAGTGTCGGGTATGGAGGAGTGATAGGACAGTAGAACCGGAGGCTGTAGTTAATGAGGAAGTTAACTGCCAAACGAGTATTCAAGAAAGGAATGCAGTAGTGCTAGACTTAGGCAACGAACGCTCTGTCGGTAGAGTACGCGAGACTTTGAAGTTGTGGAGTGGGGTTAATGAATTAGAAGCAGAAGCTAGGATGTTATCACATGGATGAGTTTTGAAGGGATGTTTAGTTGGTGAATTGGAAGTTGAGTAGGCGATGAGTCGGGAAGAGTTACAGAAATCTATTTGGGTGTTTGAATGAGATTTCAAAATGAAGTTTTAATATCATGAAGGTTTTAAGGGGATTAAATTTATGAAAATTTAGGGATTTAAATTGTTTGGGGAATATAATTTTATAATTTAAAATGTTGTGTAAAATTTTAGTTTTCAATCGTGATTGACATACTTAAGCAGGTTGATTTGAAGGAAATGAGTATTGATTTTTATAGGTTGTTTCCTGTCAAGGCATTCAGCAGTGGAATTGGCCCAAATCCCCTTCTTGGTCAAATCCTTGTTTCCTGGCCCAAAATAATGTATCAATGTTGGTGGAGTTAAATTCCTGGGCCAAGCCCAAATCACATTAGAATGGGTTTTAGAAATCCCGTTGAAACCTAAGGGTTTTAGTAGGAATTAAAAGTTAATCCAATTTCTTTACATCCTTACCCTCCTTTTTTCCTCTCTTCACTGTACGGAAAAAGACTCAGCAGCTGTTGTTCTCGTGCAGCTTGTTCGCTCTTCCTGTGCAGCTTCTCGTCATCCAGCAGGTATGTTTGTAACTGTATCAAAGTTTTCTCTTCTTCCTCATTTAGTGCCTCTCTGTTCTTCAAAATTACGATAGTCTTCTTCTCCGACAAACCCATGGAACCCTATAGTTTGTTGCTGTTCTTGGTCTGTCAATGGTGTTCTTGGTCTGTTTCTTTCTGATTTGTGGATGCCTTTATTCTTATAATTTTTGTTGTTCTTCTCAATGTTGATGTTGCTCTCCTTTTTATGTTTCTGTTTCTTCTTTATGTCACACACTTCTTGGTCTGTTTGTTATACACCGGAGAGAAAGGAAAAAAAATTCCCGCTTACAGAGATACCAATAGAGAGTGGATATACTCAGATATCAGGCTAAAAAACCATGCTACGGGTTTCTTCACTGACTTCTTTACTAGATGCAACTGTGAGTATAACCTTGAAGAGTTTAGAGACATGCCTACCATGGTTACAAACGAAATGAATTAGAATCTTACCAAATAAGTCTTAGATGAAGAGATCAGATGTGTAGTTTTCAACCTTGGAGCCAAATAGGCCCCAGGTCCAAACGGATTCCCAAGTCATTTCTCCAGACGCTTTTGGACTGCCATTGCCCTCCGCTTTTGTCAAGAAATTAAGGATTTCTTCAGAATCAGATCTACGCCTACTAATTGGAATGACACTTATTTGGTCTTGATCCCAAAGATCCTTAACCCGGTCTCGATGACTCAATTTAGACCAATTATCTACTGTAACTTCAAGTATAAAGTCATCTCTAAAGTCATGGCCTCCCGTCTTCAAGTGTGGATACAGAAACTCATACCAGAAACCTAGGAGGCCTTTATGGGTTGACGAGTCATTGAAGATAATATTATTGTGGTCCACGAGGTCCTCCACTCTTTCAAATCTTAACAAGAAGGAGGACCTCTGCCTGAAGCTCGATATGAGGAAAGTCTATGACCGGGTTCACTGAGATTGCATCCACCTCCTCTTCAAGGCTCAAGGTTTCTCTGATAGATGGTGCGAGTGGTTCACTAGATTTATGATCACGGTGAAGTGGAAGGGTCCCCTCAATGGAGAGTACTCAAATGTGATGAAAGCTATCGACGAGATGCAACAAGAATGAAACAACAAGCACTAAATAAACAAGAATCCAAAGTCAACTTTAAGGGACTAGTCAACGAGGCTAAAAAAGCATGAAAATAAGTGAGAACGACGAAAGATGCACACAAACAAAGCAATCAACGAAGGAAGATTCACAGGAAATGAACGGGTGGGGTTTAGGGGTTCATCACCAAGCTTGGGGGCCACTTAATGGGAAACCGAGTTAATGGGGGAGTTAAAGCAAGACCAACACAAATCTAGCCCCTCTAACACTTTACTGAGATTAAGCTAAGATACTCGAATGAGCTCCTAACCTGGGGGCACAAATGCAAGGCAAGCTAACTACTCTCACTTAGCTAACTAAGACAAAACAATGATGCACACTACATGTTCGATAAAATTCCTAAGTGAGAAATTCACCTTGGAAAGACCAATCTACATGAAACTACTCTCACTTAGCACATATAGATTAGTAAACAAGCCTCTATCCCTGGTCCTAGGCATCAAACTAATTAGGGACCAATCAATCAACAACAAGGGCCAAAAAGGTGCCTATCTCACTATCAACACCCCAAGCACAAGAAGAGATTGAAAGTGGAACGAAAGATTGCATAAACATAGATGAGTTAAAGTCTTACAAACACAATCTCAAACACTCCAATTAAACCCCATAGTTTACCCGTACACCATGGATTCACCCCTCACCCCAACCCTAGGTTTAATGTGTCACGGAAGAGAGAAGAATACAACAACTCCTAAGCATAAATCTAGAAGAAGAAGACATTCTAATCTCTTGAACGGTCTTGGGATGGATGGAGACCTTGGGGAAGGTCGAGACCTTCTTCCTTCGTCAATAAGATTTGGAGACATAAAACAGTAGAGCTCTCTTGAAAAGGAGTTCAAACTGCACTTATAATGCTGTTAGGGAGGGGGCGTGGGCGGGTCTAGGAGGCCGAGGGTGCGTGGGTCTTGGGAGGGGGTAAAGTGCTTCTAACTCCCATTTTCCCAAAATAGGTTCGGCGGGAAACGCGCTAAATTACTCTGCGGCCATGTCAGGGACCCAACACTCTCTAGAATTTGTTCACGGTCACCAACTTCGAACCATCACTCCGAGATCCATGGACCTCCGATTGGGGAGCAGTTCAAACTTGGTGAACCCTCTCGCAACAATCTCCATCTCTATAACCTGAAACAACATAAAAACCACTTGAAACCAAGTGAAAATGGACTATGAAAGTCCTTAGTCACCATATTAGGTAAAGAGTCGAAACAAGCTAAAAAAATGCGAAAACCATGGGAAACGGATGTAAGACTCCTCTAAAAAGAGGTTAAGTGCAGGGAAAACATGACTTGATTTCCTTGCATCAATATATTCACTCAGTGTAGTTTTCCATTATGTTCAATGGGAAGCCCTTAGAATACTTTCCCGCTTCAAGGAGAATCTGACAGGGAGACCAAATTGGTTATGGTTTGGCCCCCCCGACCATTTCGCCTCGACAATATTTAGTCGGGGGCAAGACCCCTTAACTATAAACTTGACCGGTTGGTTCATGGACAAACCAAGTAGTTTTATTGTTGGGGGCGCCAAAATTGGCCGGGCGTCTTAGCCCCCCACTAGCAACCTTTAGTCACATACTATTTGGTTAGGGGAAAAAATAGGGGCTTTGACCCCTCACCATTTTTAAATTTATGTATTCACGAACGATCATGTTATTCAAGTGTTATTAGACTGATATTGTTACTTCTACACGGGTGAAGAAAGATGCACTAGGAATAACGATGATCAACTTCAATTACTTGCGAGATGTCAGTGACAAAGGTGAAGATGAGTCGTACGTAATCGCAAGTGATGCACGTCTGGTCTTTTACATGGACGATACCCATGATTCGAATGGTTGATGATGCTAGATTTATCACATTTATCTCGCCACATTTGAGCGATATTCCCATTTTTTTCAAATATTTGTGATGATTTCTATGAACTTTCGTGCAAAATACGTGTTTGTTGCGCTTAGCCCTCTTTAGGGCTGTTTGATGTTGTTTTGAATTATTTTTATGAGATTTCAGGTTCCCACGTTCTATAGGACCTATTAACAAGCTCGACGCCTCAAACGAGGATCAATTTGGAGTCCAAACGGAGCGGGAATGACCGAAAGAAGATCATATTGACGAGAAGTGCCAAAAAATGCACCGAAAGTGCCCTGACGCACTTTTGGTGTGCTTCCAGGCGCACATCTCGTATTAGCATTCGGTGAGATTTTTTATATTTATGAGATGTGCGCCAAATTGAACGAGTTGTGCTCCGGCGCACATCTCGTGTGCGTTCGGGGGGACATCTCGTAAAATGCAGATTTTTTGAGGAAAATAAGGGGTTTTAACCCCTATTGCTGAGTGGATTCATGAATTCATTTCATGGACGATTTGCAATGAACGAGAGACCTTGGGAGAGAGATATTGGTGCGATTGGAGCCACAATTGAGGTGAGGAAAGCGAGGCTTTGGTTGGGAGTTTCGTTGAGTCATCAGAATTAGTTTATTCTGGAGGAAAATGTCTTTTTTCCAGTTTTCTTCTCTGTTTTATTCTTGATTTCTTCCCGAACCATGACTAGCTAAACTCCTAGGTTTGTTCAGATTGTATGAAACTCTAGTTAGGTTTTCGTATGAATTATGTTGGGTTTTTAACCCTTTGATGTTAATTGAGATTTATTTAGGCTAATGATGCGATTCTCCTAAACCCTAATTTAAACGTTTTGATTCTAATTGATTTACCTATCGCCAGTTTCTTGTTTATCTTTGATTTTGCGGTTCTGACCAAGAACGCGAGTCAATCTAGAGTTTAGAAAGTCATTGAGTTCTGTCGGTATCTTGACCATTGGATCGATAGCTCGATCTCTTTGCATTATCACTATGGCATTTTATCAGACACCTTGCATACGTTCTTGACAATTTGCAAGTTCTCTTGACCACAGGAACTTGTAAGTTTGAAAGGATAGTATCTCTACGACCTGAACATGGAGTAGAGATTACCTTAGAAAGTGCCGAGTCATCAAGTCTGTTGAACCGTAATTGCATTGCATCTATTCATCTTAACCGAGTTAGAGAGGATTCGAGTCTGGACAAATGCCTTAGTCATTCTTCGAAACCCCAACTTGTTACTTGTTTACTTTTTCATTCTTAGCATAATGAGTTCACAAAACAATTTCAAAACCCAACGACAAAACCTCTGATTAGCTTAATCCACTTTGTTGAGTAATAGAAAGGAAAGACCTAAGGGAAATACAATCTCTTTGGAGAAATCCTGTAACATCCCTGTTCTGAGTAACCGGTTTGATTTAAAAATTTTGGTTGGTACCTTGTTAATTAAAGGCCGATGGAATTTAATTTAAATTAAATTATTTAATTCTTGGATTAAATTTTACCCTGAGAGTTAGAAATTTAACCTTTCGAGTAAAGGAGTTTTGAGTTAACTATCAAGTCGGTGATCTAAATCGATTGGTCGGAAAAAGGTAGGTCTGACCCAAACCCAAGTTTGTTGGATCCTCCCATTTAGTTGGAACATGGGTTGTGTTCATAATAGAGAAGAAGGCTTGGGGGCCGGATTTTGTTAAGTGAAAGGAGTTGGGGCTAGGCCTGCCGAGTAAGGAAAGAGAATGGGCCGAATTTAATTTAAATTAAGTTATTTAATTCTTGGATTAAATTTTACCCTAAGCGTTAGAAATTTAAACTTTAGAGTAAATGAATTTCGAGTTAACTATCAAGTCGGTGATCTAAATCGATTGGTCGGAAAAAGGTAGGTCTAACCCAAAACCAAGTTTGTTGGATCCTCCCATTTAGTTGGAACATGGGTGTGTTCATAATAGAGAAGAAGGCTTGGGGGCCGAATTTTGTTAAGTGGAAGGAGTTGGGGCTAGGCCCGCCGAGTAAGGAAAGGGAATGGGCTGAAGGCCCATTCAGTTTTGGATGAGGCTTAGTGGCGCAGCGAAAAATAAAAGTGGCAGGCTTTGTTTTGGCTGGGCACATAAATTGAGGAAGGAAGTCCGCTCTTAGGGATTGGTGACGGCGCGGAAAATGGTGCGAGATTGGCGGCGGGTGCAGGTTTCAGCTCCAGGTGTGGCTGATCGAGAGAGTGAGGGAACCAAGGAGTAGACGAAAATTGGAAGAAATAAGAATCAAAGCTCCTAAGGTGAACCAGCGACGGCGGCGTCGGAGGGGGCCGGAGTAACTCGCCAGCAACCGCAGATGAATTAGAGAATATAAGGAACCTGGTTGAAGTTTCTATAAAGTTTAGTGACAGTTTTGTCAGTTTCGATGAACCGTTAGGACCGGTGGATTCAGGACAGCGAGACAGACGTTCTAGGATAGAATTCAGTGGCTTTTTTAGGCTAAGGTGAGAGTTTAGCGTTTGATAGGTAGTGATGGTTGACATGAGGAGTGGTAATCTGACCTAGATGAATGTAGGGAATGCATGGAAATTAAACAGAGTAAAATGGGATAACTGTTATGTGACTGCTAATTGATTAATTGTTGATGATTACCGATTGATTGATTGTTGATGTATGTTGATTGATGTGATGCTATATTGTTGGGTTTGGGGCAAGCGATTAATAATGATGATTAATGGATCAGAGTTAGTAAATGAGTGTTACGAGGAACGGGTTGGGTGATCTTGCGAAATTACTTATTCTGTGTTGTTAGTTATGGTTGCAGGAGGATGGCCCTGCTATTGTGGGGTGGACCTATGAAAGAGGAACAGGAGGGTAACCCTAGACTTGCGACATGGCTATCCTTTTACTTGCTGGTGGTGGTGGCCGGCAAGCTAGCAATTTATCCTTGTTGATATTATTAAATGTGATGTGGAACTGTATGTAGATTGTGAAAAATGGATGAGATATGATGATGTTGGAAGTTGACAATGTATGATGTGGTTAACGGTGTGAGGAACAACGAATTATGATTAATGAAATGAGATTAAATGATTGATGTAATTGAATGAAACGTTAGAACTGGATGGAGCCTGCACTGCGCCCAAATTGTCACCTCTCCTAGAAGAGTGAGGTGCGGTCACGCCTCCTAGAAGCGTGGCTTGATCAGTGGTTTTTGTTGATGACGTGAGTTTGGGCCCCGGAACCTTCTTGTAGAAAGGATGCGTCATGGACCCTCTTAGAAGAGAGGGTGCGTCTGGCCAGCAAGGGTGGTGCAAGGGCAAACTCCATAACGCCTAATGAACTCACCTAGTGAAATAAAATGAGATTTGTGTGGGTGTGGTGCGCGTGTGTATTGGATGTGATTGCAAGATGCCATGTGACATGATGCTGAACTGTTTGGATATGGAGCTCTGTTATGAAATTGTTGATATTGTGAATCGTGAATGTTGAACTGAAAACTGCACCTATGTGATCACCTAGACTGCTTTAAGTTAATAAAATGGTTAAGGCTGAGTCTAGTTCCACTGTTAGTGTTCCGCGCGGAGTTTGGAATCGCTCCTTTTGGTTAGGTTCGACGCATAGATAAATCTAGTGGGTTCACTCACTTTCATTAGGAAACTGATCCCCTCACAGTCTCTCTTTTCAGTTAGAAGTAGTTGCCGAGCTTAATTAGAGCAGCAGTTGGTGGTAGTGGAGTTGAGCTAGAAGAGTGAAGGACGGTGACCGAGGACGAAGACGTCATTTTTGTGTATTTTTATTTCAGTTAATATTTTGGGGATTTTTAAATTATTTAAGTTGAGTAATTAATTTGAAATTGAAATAGTATTTTGGTTTTGGTTTTTGAATTATGGAAGCTTCCGCTTGGTTTTTTTTATTCTTTTATTGTGTTTTACTAGTAATTTTTGGTTTGTTTCAATTTGTATTTAACCGTGACACCTGATTCCCGGTCTAACCAATGGGTTTGACCCGGACGATTCGGGGCGGGTGTTACAAGGGCATCAGAGCCTGGTTAAGGTGTTATTAGAGGTCGTTGGTTCAAAACTCATTACATTCATTTTGTGCAAGGGTAAACTCCATGGCGCCTTATGAACTCACCTAGTGAAATGAAATGAGATGTGTGTGTGTGGTGTGTGTGTGTACTGGATGTGATTGCGAGATGCCATGTGACGTGATGTTGAACTGTTTGGATGTTGAGCTCTGTTATGAAATTGTTGATATTGTGAATCGTGAATGTTGAGTTGATAACTACACCTATGTGATCACCTCGACTACTGTAATTAGGTTAATAAAATGAGATGTGTGTGTGTGTGGTGTGTGTGTACTAGATGTGATTGCGAGATTCCATGTGACGTGATGTTGAACTGTTTGGATGTTGAGCTCTGTTATGAAATTGTTGATATTGTGAATCGTGAATGTTGAATTGATAACTGCACCTATGGGATCACCTAGACTACTGTAATTAGGTTAATAAAATGGTTAATCCTGAGTCTAGTTCCACTGTTAGTGTTCGGTGCGGAGTTTGGAATCGCTCTTTTTGGGTAGGTTCGGCGCATAGTTAAACCTAGTGGTTCACTCAGTTTCATTAGGAAACTGACCCCTCCCAGTCTCTCTTTTCAATTAGAAGTAGTTGCCGAGCTTAGAGCAGTACTTGGTGGTAGTGGAGTTGATCTAGAAGATTAAATGACGGTGACCAAGGACGAGGACGCCATTTTTGTGTATTTTTATTTCAGTTGACGTTTTGGGGATTTTGGAATCATTTTAAGTTGAGTAATTAATTTGAAATTGAAATAGTATTTTGGTTTTGGTTTTTGAATTATGGAAGCTTCCGCTTGGTTTTATTGTATATTCTTTATTGTGTTTCACTAGTAACTTTTTGGGTTGTTTCAATATGTATTTAACCGTGACACCTGATTCTCGGTCTAACCAATGGGTTTGACCCGAGCGATTCCAGGCGGGTGTTACAAATCCATCGAATAAGATTTGGTGTGCGTTATTTCTCGCATAAATGGTGTATACCCATTAATTATAAACCAAGAGATAAATACGAGATGAGAGATGATGGTGTCATTTCACACGACTTTTTATCGTTGACTCCACAATAGTTTCCTGTAACTGAAAGTATTCTCGATTTGCAAATTGTGGGAAGTGGTGTAATTAATTTCGAGAATGAATAGAATTATTTTGCGTTAAT
Organism: Linum lewisii; assembly: GCA_034768395.1. Classification (NCBI taxonomy): domain Eukaryota; kingdom Viridiplantae; phylum Streptophyta; class Magnoliopsida; order Malpighiales; family Linaceae; genus Linum; species Linum lewisii. The sequence continues at coordinate 13,561,812 of CM068300.1, forward strand.
GTTCTAGTTTACATAACATTTCATATACCAAATTCAACGATAAAATTTGATGGAATGTCAACAATTTTTTTCTTAGCGATGGCTTCCGGTAGTGGCGACGACCATCATGCGAGTCCTACTGGATCTGTACCTGCCCGGACTGTGCCGTTGTGGACTCCTCCTCTTCTTCTTCTTCCTTTGAGCCCCGGTGGCCTACAAGCTCACTATCATTGGTTGGTATTTTCAAATTTATGTTTATTCGATACATGAAATATGAAATTGCGTTACTTGTACTTAGCTTATGCTTTTGTGCATATCGTTCTAGGTTGACTAAGACCTTGGACATCAAGTATACATATTTTTGGAGAGTCACATCTGATGTAAAGAAGATTGTGTTCAACCTCGACACCATGGGAGTGAAGCTAGCTGGTCCGTTATTGTCCTTCATGGGCCAGTACATAGGGAAGTGTTCGAGGAATTACGCCTACTACCCTATCTATCCTCCCTCTTGGAAGAATTTTTCGATGGTTGTCAAGACAAATGCTTTCGAACAGTTTTTCTTGGTAAGTGTTGATAATATCAATAAATTGATCACTAGTTAGTTCGAAAGTGCACTTTCGATCAACTACTATTTCTTGCAGGATAAGTTTCATTGTGAGCCAGCCCTCTTACCAGCCACTCAGGCGTACTTGGGAAAAGTGAAGGCTTGACATATGGAAGGCAATGAAGAAGCATGCCGAGTAGATTAACCTTCCAGCTGATTGGGTTGACAACAATCCCCCTCAAGGTTGTCCGAGAAGTGATTGGTTGACATACATGTCTCATGTGTCTAGTATGGGATTTTAGGTTTACTCGATTATTTGTTCGTATTCACCATTCAATATGATCGACTATTGTTTAAAATTGACCGTCCGTAATAATTTTATTCATGACTCGCTCAACCGAAAAAAGGTCAACTGAGCATGCCAAGAGGAAAACCATCACGAAGGGTCAAAACCGTGGCAATGATACATAGAGGAGAGGGTTGCTCAGACCGGGATTCGACCTTCAAGGGGGCAGATGTTCATCAAGTTCTATAGCTATCCGAATTTAGAATTCAAGTACACCCATGCAGAGACAGCAACATCAATAAAATTATATGAACACTAATGTTGTTGAACTTTTGGGGTGTTCAATAATATTGCAAGTGTAACTTCAAATTTTAAGATACTATTCAACGACTAGAGTACGCTGGTTGTTCGCTAGAGTGGGGCCCAAACGACTCATTGGCACAAGCCCTGAACAAGCCAGATCACTGTGGGAATATACACATGATAGGTCGAGGCTTTACGAAGAGTTTGGTAATAATTTGTGCACAAATACTTGTGTTTTTTCAATCACCTTAAATTGACTGTTTAGTTCACTATGTAATTTCTTATTTTTTTTGTCTTTGGGACTAACGTCGAGTCATCCTCGTCGAGATATGACCATCTCTCTCAAAAGCTCACCTCCACGCAGACTGAGCTAGATCAATTCAAGGAGACTATGAGTAGCTTGGAGCAGTTAGTGGCTGGGCCTATGACGACGCAACAGTTCCAGCAATCCATAAGATCTCCTGCAGGGATGCAAGGTCCATCTGCCTCCTAGCTAGATGCAGGATTCTCCTCCCAGATGCTGCAGGTTGCCTAGTGTTAGAGCTTAATGACGGTGTGGACCCTAGTCTTGCTGACTTATTCCGAGAGGTATTTTCCAAGTTATTAAATATTATAGTATTTCTATAATAAGTTACTAGATTATCAGTGGCACATTGATCGATTTTTTGTGTTAATAGTTTATCGGAAAATAATTTTTATTTAGATTACTTAGAAGTGTGGTTGAATTTTTTCTACTTTTTAATATATACTTTTTTCTACTTTTTATTTCTACTTTTTAATATATAATCATTTAATTCATATGTTGGTACAAAATTATAAATTTGTTATCAATTGTTGGGATATAATAAACAAAAGCATTATAGTTATGCTTTCTTGTTGTTACGTTGAAAACACTGGAACTTTTCTTTGATTAAATAGTAAACTACTCCAATCATTAGGTGTGGCATTGTTGGTTGTTCACTTTGTCTCTAACCATGAGGTTGAGAGTTTGATCCTTGTTCGTGAGAAAAGAATCAAAAAATTTTGTTTGTCAGAACCGATTTTTATCCAAAATACCCTCATTCCTAGAATGAAGGAGGAGCTCTAAAATCCTCAAAAAGTTGATCCTTGTTCGTGAAAAAGAACAAAATTTGTTCGAACGATTTTATCCAAATACTCATTCTGATGAAGAGAGCTAAACTCAAAAGCTAAGTTCACTGAAAAATGTATCTGCTTTAATGTATTAGTAGATATTTTACATTGAACTTATATGTTTTCTGTTGTTTGTGTGCAATATGAACATATCTCGGATCCTTGGGATGCGTAATTTGCTCTCGATTTAGTCAGTTGTTGTATTATCCTTTTTTGTTGTACTATTTTATCTTGGCACATTCGATGTTGTATTATTGTACTATTATGTTTTGTTGTTTATTATTGTCATTGTCGGATAATTGTATTAGTTTTATTACCAATTTAGGAATTTATTATTCATTAGGATTTAAATTTATAGCGTTGAATTTAAAAAATTAAATTATTCGTACAAACAAACCGAATTGGGAAATGAATCCCGACATTGGCCCAGCCAGCCCTGACAAGGCTTAGTTGTAGGCCGCCTGAGACTGGGCGTCGCCTACGACAAAGCCTAGTCGCAGGCAGGCCCCTACGACTAGCTGGGTTTTGTCGCAGCAAAAATTATTGCATGTTGGGTCATGGTTCGTGTCTGGTCGCAAGTGGTGCCTATGACGAACCACGGCCGGGTCTTCGACAATTTTGTTTTCCGTTATAGTGTACATTCCCCCAAGTTTCATAGCAACCCTCTACAATTTTCGTTAAGCAATTTGGTCTAGAGACTTAATCTGTTACCAAAATCAGCCCATCTCTTTATCCATCACTAACTAACAGTTAGTGACCAAAAACAATTTTCCCCAAAGTACCACATCAGTGCCCACGTTTTTTTAACATGAAAAGGGGATTACTTAACTTTCTAAAGTGGAAGATAGGTCACCAAACTTTCTGTTGTTGCTAGTTCGTCCCTCTTCTTCGGCGATCCCTCCACCATCGGCGAGTCTCTAGCCAACGTCGGCAACATCCCATTTTCTTCGAATTGGCCCCTCTTGCCTGTTTGGATTTGATATCTTTTATTCTTATCGTCAGGTGGCTCCTTTTGGCGTCAGAATCGCGTTCATACACCTACAAACGTCACCACGAGTGCCTTCCCTCTCTTGAAGCTCCATTCTCCGCAACCGCCATTGTCGATTCCCTTCCCATCCTAGAATCTGTCACGATCTCTCAAGGGTCGGAAGCCCCCTTCTCTTCCTTCCTCCATCTTCATCTCGTCTTTCACCTGAAGGAGAAATGACCACTTCCATTATCCCACAGCAGCAAAGGCGATTGCTACCTCCCATGACCTCGACATTTGTGCCCTAACCCCAGCACCACATCCACGATAAAAAAAAAACCCTTTTGGTTGGCCAGAAGCCATGGGCTAAAAACCTTTCCTCCTCCTTCCTCTTACTTGTGAGACTCTTCTCCTTCTCCTCTCCATCGGGCATTCGACCCGTTCCCACTCTAACTCCCATTTACAAGGCCTTGGGCCCACGAAAATCCCAAACCCACCTCTAGGTGTCAGGCTTTGAAGGAGCTGGGTCAAAATCGAGCCCAGACTTGGGTCAAGCCAATGATCCAACTTAGAGGATAACCATAATGGGTTAGAGTGACTAGTTTGGGCTTAGAGGATTAAGGCAACAATATTGGGTCTAGGGCAAAACTAAAACGATTTTAAAGCCTGGGTTTGATCCAAAAGATTCTTCACTCAAAAAGGGTCTTAATCCAATTTAATTAGACCTTAACCTTCTTAACCCAACCAACTTTCAAACTTAAAAGAACCAAATAATCATCCAAACTTCCAAACATGAGATGAATTATTAATTATTAAATAAAGGAAAATATCACTTTGCCCCCTCTACTTTGCCAACTTAACAAATAGCCCATTATACTATAAATCTCTCTTTTTACCCCCTCCTACTTTGGCCACTTTGCATTTTGGGTCCTTCCATTCCAACTATCGTTTCATTTGGACACTTCCGCACATCGACCAAGAGAGATATCGAAGGCATGAGACTAAGAGTTGGTCAGGGAGGTATCACGAAGTGTATGGTGAAATATGAAGGGTTTTTAAATTACATGTTTTATTCGTCGATTTCATCCGATATATATTCTCAATTAAAAATTACTTAGTAAACTAATACATGGCTACTGAAGCTAACATGGTGTACTGAATGCGCACCAATTAACATCATGAAGATGATAGTTGGAATGGAAGGACCCAAAATGCAAGTTAGAAACCATGTGGAAGAAGACGAATAAACTAAATAGATATTGAACACCAAACTAGGATGTTAGTGGGAACATGTATGCTCTTTTCCCCGGTGCTTTCCCATGGTGTTGAAGAAGAGTGACTGTTTTGTCATCTAGTTAAGGTTGGTAACTGATTTGCATATATAAAAACTGTGAGGATCGTTTAGTAATTATTGAAAGCTAACAATTTGAGTGACTGTTTCGTCATCTAGTTAAGGTTGGTAACCGATTTTCTAATTGTTAATAATTTTAGTCACTGATTTCCTAATTGTTAACAATTTCAGCAACTGATTTCCTAATTGTTAACAATTTCACCCACTAATTTTCTAACTAGTTTTGATAACTATATTATCATCTAAATAACCGGTTATCTAATCATGATATTAACTAATTAATAACAAAATAACTAGTTAATTAATTTTGATAACTAGTTAATAGCATAAAATAATCTATTAACTAGTTATCTAAATCATGATGCTAACTACTTAATTAAGAACAACATAACCAGTTAGATTAGGTGAAAGGTGATCTAATAGGTAACTTCACTAATTTGGAGGGTTGAAAGGTTGGATGTGAATCACACGCTTATCAATCAATTTGAGAGAATCTCATATTTAATCCTAACGAGACTAACAGGAGTCCGATTCCGGAGACAACAACTCAAATGCTGTCTCCAAAACAGCAACAATCCCAGCCATCCATCTAATCTACGGTCCTCATCTCTCACTTGTTCCTTCCTTCTTCTTTGTATGAATGGGTTCTTTTATTGACCAATTATTTTTTCTATCCAAGGAAAAGTTGGTCGGATCGAGATTTAAATTTGTGGGACCTCGTTTCTACATGGAGACTCCGTCAATGATGACACGCTTAATTATTTCGTGAATACAGTCTGTACGAAACTCCATACAAAGTGTACGTTATATACAAGTTGTACGATTCTCATACATAGTGTATGGATTTCATATAGAGTATATACAAATTGTATGAATTGTTTACGATCCTATCAAACGAAAAAACAAAATGTACAAAAATAAATACAGAGTGTACAACTCCCGTACAGAGTGTATACAACTCTGTACAGATTGTACAAAAATAAATACAGAGTGTAAAAATTCCATACTAAGTGTAAACAATTTGTATACACTTGTGGTACATACTATACAAAAATAATTACAGAGTGTACAACGTGAATACAGTTTATATACAACTTGTACAAACATCAATACGAATTGCATACAGCTTGTACATGCCGCATACAAATTGTATGACTGGCCGTAGTAAAAATTGTCAGAGACAATTTTTTTGCAGATTTTTTTTTTTAACATAGATCTAATTAAGATAATGCAAATATCTTCCATCATAAAAGGTAAATTTATCTACCTATGTATTCAATAAAAGGCAAGCGCTTCGGTACCCGCAGGGTACCGATACCCTTAGCCACGTGGCGTTGTTCGTTTGGTTTACTGAAACAAAATGATACTTTTGATACCCCAATTTAATCTCAATACACCACTAAAACAACAAATTCTTTCTATTTTCTCTAACCTGAAATCTCTAACCCCGTTACTCTCCTCCCAACTTACTTTTAATTTATTCTTATCCCTTTTATCAAACCATCCAATCATTATCCCAACAAGTCGAAAAAATGTTCTCCGATGAAGAAGAATGAATCCACGCCGCCGATTAGCCGAAGAACTCAGTACCAGTTAGAACTCCCCGGCACGACGACGGCCATCGACGGTGTATATTAAAATTTGGCAGGGTGTTGTGATGGCATATTTTGTACAGCGAGGACGGAGAGGAACTGCGAAGGAGAATTCATTCACACCATAGTTCTGTGGAATCTAACGAACTTCGAGACCAAAAGCGGTAGAAGAAGAGCGATAACACCAAGTATTATGAGATACTGAAAGTGTCGTAGAATGCGTCGCCGGAGGGTCTGAAAAAGGCGTACCTTAAATCCGCGAACAATAATCATCCTTACAAGGGAGGTTATCCCGAGAAGGTAAAAAGCACGATTTGTCGGTATTAGTCCTAACTTTGTTGTTTGTTGATCTTTTAATTGATCAGAATTATTCGATTTGATGATTTAACGTGAAATCGAATTTAGGAATGTTTAGTGTTGTTAGGAAGACACTTATATATCTGATTTTTAATCTTGTGGTTGTGACGAATGGAGTAGGATAATCAATAATGTGAGCTTGGATCGGGTCAATTTCAAATAGTGAGGTCCTAATTGTGATTCGTGTACATGCAGTTCAAATAGCTAGGTCATGCATATGCGTTGTTGAGTGATCCTTCTTCGGTGGTGGCTTTAGAGGTGAGGAGAAGCTTCTAAAGAATGAATGATCTCGTATCGATTTTGATTTTGGTCTTCTTAGTTATTAAATTGGATTTTTTGTTTTGTGGTTAAATATGTGGCAGTAGCAGGGGAAGGAAGCAAAGAAGGGGAGAAGATGTGGTTCACCCATTGAAGATTTCACTGGAAGATCTCTATTTGGGGAGAACCAAGAAGCTCTCACTATCAAGGAATGTGATCTGCTCAAAGTGCAGTGGGTAAGTGCATATCTCCACCAATTTATTAGACATTGATTATGCAGATTTATGTATCAGAAGTTTCAGTTTCTTAAAGAGTATGTTATCCTATTGCAGTAAACGGTCGAAGTCTGGAGCCTCAATGAAGTGCTCAGGCTGCCAAGGTAGCGACATGAAGGTCTCAATAAGGCAATTTGGCCCAGGGATGATCCAGCAAATACAACACCCATGTAACGAATGTAAAGGAACGGGCGAATCCATAGCTACAAGGATCGCTGCTCAGAATGCAAGGGTGGTAAAGTCGTCTTGGAGAAGAAGGTCCTCGAAGGTCATGTGAAGAGGAAGAGGAAGCCACGGGAGTAGCTAAGAAGTTCCCTCCGACATGATTCTTTTTAATCAAACAAATGTTTTATAAAAGTTCAAAGTATAAAACTAACTTCAAGTAATTAAAACAAAATAATATTAGCAAGATAATATAGTAAACGATGTTTTCTCCTGCGGGAGTTGTCTACGACAAAAAAAAAAGTAAATGGTGTAATATATGGAAAAGTAAAAATTATCTCCGAAAAGATGCAATGATCAAATAGTAATTTATTTTAAGTTTAGACTTAAATGTACATATAAAGTGGCTTAATTTAACCAACCAATCGTACAACGCCACGTGACTGAGGGTATCGGTACCCCATGGGTACCGGAGCGCTTGCCATATATATATAGCATATTTAACACCATTAAACCTATGAAACGTCAAACAACTTGTAAAGGGTGTCGCATCAACGGTAAAAAGTAATAGAAATGAAAAACGTAACCATATCTTACCATTTATCTCTAATTAATACAAAAATTGTTCCAACAGATTCACAACTTACCCTAATAACGGGGAATTCCTACCGTTAGGACACCTCTTAGTGTCCTCATATGAGGACACCTCTTAGGGCCATAAGCGGAAAAAAAAAATCTGAATTTACCTAAAACAAAGTACCCGTAAACCAAAATTTTTAGTTTTTTTGAGAACTTTTTGAATTTCTACATTTAATTTTGACTCAAAAAGTTCTCAACTGTTTCTTTGAGGTTTGTTCTATTTACGATTAGAATATGTTGTCCTATAGGCAGATTTGGAAGCCCTTGCTCAATTCAGTTAGATGTTAATGTAAATGAACCATAACTATGAAGTCCTATTCCTAATAAATTAACCCCAAAATAACACGTCCAAATCAGAAAAAAAAAAACCAAGTGAAGCCACCATTGCGGAATTTAAACCTTCCCCGTTTTTATTTACTTGAATGTGGAAATAAATAGCTAATATGATCCAAGTAATAAAGGCCCAAGTTTCCTTGGGATCCCAACTCCAATAAGATCCTCATGCTTCATTAGCCCAGACTGCTCCCGAAAGAATACCAATAGTTAAAAAGAGATCTTAAGGTCAATATTAAATGGATATAAGGGTAATTTCATTACTTGAGATATTGCAGATTTTTAATTTTGAGTTTTTTCATAATGATAATTATTACATTAATTTCGAATTTATAGTTATATGATGCAGATTCTTTAAGTGTAATTTATTTATTTATTTTTAAAAATTCATTTTCTGCCCCATTTTATTTATTTGAAGATTACATTTTTTAGTTACTAATTAATTCCGTTTTTTTATGATTACAATTTCCATTTTTTTCTTCACTTTCCTTAAAATTTAGTCAGAAGTATTAATCTTTATTTGGTAATCAATTTTCCTATAATTAATTTAGTAATATCCTACGATTTCTTCCCAAACCTTACTCCCTTTTTTTATAATTATTTAGTAGTCGTCAATTTACCGCTGTGATTTTATGGAGATTACGACGATACTTTTTGTGGAAATTATTTCGGAACAGTTCCTTTTTATTGTTTCGGAACAGTTCCACTTTTATTGTTTCGGAATAGTTCCACTTTTATTGTTTCGGAACATCATATTAGTCCAATTAATTTAAAACGGACCATAATCGGAACAAAATCATAATCGGAAGATTATGTTCCTAATTTACAAATTGGAACACAACCCGAAAGACAAAGAAGACGAACTTGTTCCTAATTAACAAATCGGAACAAAACCTAAAAGAAGAAGATGACGACATTGTTCCTAATTAACAAATCGGAACAAAACCTAAAAGACTAAAAAACGACATTGTTCCTAATTAGAAAATTGGAACAACTTGTTATACACACTATTTATTATTACAAGAAAGGAGTATAACTCATTATTGAGCCTTTAAAAAAAAACTCATTATTGAGGACCAAAAAGCACTATCTTTAAAACTTGCAAATGGATCTGAGTAATCATCCTCATCTTCCAGCTTTGGGAACACGTACATGGCAATAGAAGAAGGGGCCTGTTTGATGATCCGTTTGTATCATCAAATCGGACAATTGATCTTCGACCTAAACACACAATTCAATGAACATAACATAAAAAATCTCTTCTAACCGTTCATAATATAATGGATTGATTCAAAAGTACAAAGTGAAATCCAAAGCAAGAAAAAGGAATTCAACCAACAAATCAGATCAGAAACAAAACCAAACCCAGCAAGAAAAATAATCAGCACAAAAAAATATTACCCACTCTTGAATCCATCCATGCCTAGCCCCACCTCAGCCGCCTCTCAAATCCACCCTCGTCTAGAGCCGTTCGAGCACGGTATCCTCCCAATCCCGAAGCTAATCTTCTCGGACCAAACGCAGACCCTAGGTCAACTTCGACAGAAGCTCGCAGCCGCGCGTCAATGAGACGTCCCTTCCCGATGCGCTGCAGATCTTGACTGACCACGTCAGGCTCGTGCTCGATTCCCTGGCATCTGTGCTTCACTCCGAGTTAGACCCGCTCGTTAGGCTGGTTCCGACGAAATTGACTTGGGTTGTCGAGAGGGAGGTTTTGCGGAGGTGATATCGGTGGTGGTTGGAGGGATTGGAAGGGAGAGTTTTTTTTTTTGCCGATTGTAATTTGTAAAAAGAATTAGAGATTAGGGTTTGTGATTAATTTATTATATATACTAGTTTTAAAGGACTATTTTGTCCATTTTAATTTAGTCCATTAGATTTACTCTCTAATCCTACGGTTATAAGGGGTGTCCTAATATGAGGACACTAAGGGGTGTCCTAACGGTAGTAGATCCCCTAATAACGTATCTAGTCCATATTCTGTCCAAATTCCAACAAAGATGCACACGTCTTAATTCTCTATTACATATCCAATTCATTCCCTTGATCAATTCATTCACCATATCACATATCCAATACATTTTCCAAGCTCCCAACAATGGAGGCCGCCACGTTAGCACCATCATCAATAACCTTCAAAGAAATCCAAGTCCCACAGCAAAAGCAATTCGACTCAATCACTTTCCCCTCCGTCATCTCCCCAACTTCCCCACCATCGTCATCCATCCAAGAAGTCACAGCCGCAATCCAAACCCAGAAGCCATTCATCGAATCTCTCCTCCAAAAAACAGGAGCAGTCCTGATAAGAGGACTGCCCCTGAACACAGCTTCCAACTTCAACCAAGTCGTGGAAGCGTTCGGGTTCGAGGAGCTTCCTTACATCGGAGGGGCTGCACCTAGGAACATCGTGGTGGGGAGGGTGTACACGGCTAACGATGCGCCGTCACAATACAAGATAACGTTTCATCATGAGATGTCGCAGGTGCCTGTGTACCCTACGAAGTTGTTCTTCTTCTGTGAGGTGGAGCCTGGGAGTCGGGGAGAGACGCCGGTGGTTCTAAGCCATGTGGTGTATGAGAGGATGAAGGATAAGTATCCGGAGTTTGTGGAGAGGTTGGAGGAACATGGTTTGATTTATACGAGGATTGTTGGTGATGAGGATGATCCTTCTTCTACTATTGGTCGTGGTTGGAAATCTACCTTCTTGACTGATGATAAGGTCGTCGCTGAGGAGAGGTCAGTCACACTCTTTCTTTCTTTATTTTGTTTTTTTTTTTTTTTTGCTAGTATATTAAACAAATCATTCTACGTACATGCTGGTGTAATTAGCATACGAATTCCCCTTTTCTTCCTGGAGTCGAAATACATGACATGGATGGTTATTTTGATAAGTTTGAAGTGATCTTCCCACTTCGAGACACGAGAATAAAATTGCATCGTTTTAAGACCCCAAATATGCAGATCTAGTGGAGGAAAAGAAAGTGGCGAACAAGAAAGGTTAGGTTAGAATGAATTATTGGGTTTTGGGTTTGGTTGGTTTAAATTTGGTTAGGTTAGATTGGTCAGTTGGGCTGAGTCTAGGTTTGCTAATATCAACACTTAACGAGAAACTTACCAAAATAGGAATTAAACCGTGGTTGGAACAACATAAAATAGAGAGATTTTTAATACATAGATTGGGTAAGTTCATAAATTATTAAATTGTTTGGATTACCTATTAATTTACTTCTGTTTTTTTTTTTAATTGAAGAGAATTAATATGTGAGAGATTTATAAAGATAAATGGATAAATAAACTATTATTTTTTGGGACGAATAATAAAATATAATAATAAAATTTTTTGGATTATGACACCCAATTTTTCTAATTAGATTTTAGTTGTCCAATTAATGATGAGCCTAATCACTTTCAAATCTCTCCAAATTCCAATAATCATAACTAATGTAAGTATATGCATGTTATAATTAGTTGTGGATTTAAATTGGAGTCTCACCATATTACAATTCTGTTCATTTATGATGTCATACTCATATGTATTACAGAGCAGAGAAGCTGGGTGTGAGGTTGGAATGGTTTGAGGGAGGAGCAAAGACAGTAATGGGACCAATGCCCGGAGTGAAGATGAACGAGGAGAGGAAGAAGAAGACTTGGTTCAACATGTTGGTTGATGCATACATGTGTTGGGATGACAAGTTGAATGATAGGAGAAAGGCAGTTACTTTCGGAGATGGAGGGTTGTTGCCGGAGGAGGTAGTGCTTGATTGCGAGAGGATACTTGAAAAGGAGAGTGTTGCTATTCCATGGAAGAAAGGTGATGTCTTGTTGTTGGATAACCGAGCTGTGCTTCATGCCCGCAATCCCTTTGATCCTCCCAGAAAGATTCTTGCTTCCCTTTGCAAGTAGAGTTAGTCTTTATAATTACATATTGAATACTGTCGGTGGGTTCTGGATGTCTTTAATTGTAATGTGGTTTGGATAATTGCTAATTGCTACTACACCTTTTAAATAATTTGGCGAATGAAGATCATGAATTGGCTACCACAAAGGTCACATCTGTTTGGTCCCTAACTTTACTATATTTTTCCACACAAGTCCAAAAGTCTCTTTCTTAAGACTTTTCCCCAAATGGCGAATATCACCTGTCCGATAGTTTTGGGCTCTATAATTGTTGGGAGGAATTTCCAAATTAAACCCAATGGTTGATTTCTTTTGGATCCTTTTTTTTTTTTGTTTTTTGACGAAAAACAGCTGCTTCTCATTACTGAAGATCACAAACACAAATATCGTCTAGTACAGATAAAAGAAAATCAGGAGGGTCCTCACCTATGAAGGTTTCGGATGAGTAAATAGCTCTACGCGCCAGGACGTGCGCAACTCTATTACTATTCCTCCTAACAGCAACAATCGTGGAATTAATCTGGTTATGGAGCTCTCGTCGACACTCCTCTATGATCCTACCAAACTCCGTATGATCCTGTCCCTGTCCGTTGACTGCGTGGCGGACCGTTTGACTGTCCGTCTCGTAAACAACCCCACGCAAGCCCAACGATCTGCTCCAGCGACAAGCTAGGAGTAAAGCTCTCGCTTCCACTTCGTTCGGTGGTGGGCAACCTTCTGACACGGCCTGCATCATCCCTCTAAACCTGCCTTCGTCATCTCGCAGCACCGCTCCGACTCCAGACTTCCTCGCTTCGCTAAAGAGGGCCCCGTCAATATTAATTTTTACTCAGCCAACTCCCGACTTATGCCATCTATCACAAGCCCGCGTGATCCTCGACTCCCCGCGCTCCCTACTAATCTCGCGCGCAAGTCTCCAGTCTGCCATCAGCTCTCTTCCATCACGAATAATCACTTCCTCCGGCCTCTACTTCTGCTCCCAAACTCTCCGATTCCTCTCTGCCCAAATACTCCACATGAGGCTGAAAATATTGAGTTGGACAGTACCTTCAGCTTGTCGGATTATTTTGAACATCCACTCAGCTATCGAGTCCTGCTCCTGCCTCACCGATTGAATTGCTTGCATCAGCCCCGTCTTGTCCCAACAGTCACGACTAATCTCGCAATCAAGGAACAAGTGTGTAGTTGTTTCCTCCCCGCCCGCGCAAAGGCCACAGTCAGTATTCACCTCCATACTCCGTCTCTGAATAGTTGTGCGCGTCGGTAGGACCTCTCGAGCCACATTCCACAAGAAATGTTTCAGTTTCGGCGGAGCGTCCAGATTCCACAGCCACACCCACTCCCCATCCCGCTACAGCTCCTCAACGCCGCTGCCCTCCATTGCCACTCGATAGGCGGAGCGGACTGTATAGGTTTCGTCTCTGCTATATTTCCAAATCCTCGAGTCCGCATCACTTCCACTCGGCGCCGACATTGATAAAATAAGAGACTTGTCCCTCTCCTCAAATAGCTCATCTATCAGTTCCTCATCCCAACACCACAACCCCGGAATTAGCAGGTCTCCGACCACAATGTCATTAAGCCCCTCCCGAATCACCGTTCGAACCATACTATCCTCGTCGCCTCTCAGCCAAGGATCGTGCCACACCCGCACCACACCACCGTCCCCAAGCACCCACCGAGATCCTCTCCGAACCAAACTTTGAGTAGCAAACACGCTCTTCCACACGAAGATTGGGCTTCCACCCTCTTTAGCGGAAAGAAAATCCCTTTTTGGGTAATATTTGGCTTTGTAGACTCTAGAAACAATAGCGTTGGAGTCGTTTAACAACTTCCATCCTTGCTTGCCCAACATGGCTAGATTGATTCCCAGCAAATTCCTGAATCCCATACCCCCATACTCCTTCCTCACACTCAGCCTTTCCCACCTCAACCACGGAATCCCTCCTCCTCCATTTCCCTTTGTTCCCCACTAGAAGCTGTTCATGAGGCGCTCAATCTCCTCAGCTACACCTTTCGTTAACAAAAACGCATTCATATAAATAAATAGGTATAGCTTGAAGAACTGACTTAATAAGCACCTCTCTCCCGGCCTTCGACAGCTTCTTGTCCCTCCACGGTTGGATCCGTCGCCAAATTCTATCTTTGAGATGTTCAAAGATTTGGCGCTTGTTCCGGCCCACACATGAAGGCAACCCCAGATATCTTTCATTCACAACTGGGTTCGAGATCCCCAGCACCGCCGAAATTCCTTCACCCAGCATCGTGAAGTTATTACGACTAAACAAGATACCCGACTTCTGATAGTTCACCAATTGCCTCGAGGCATGTGCATACACATCGAGAATCTCTCTGAGTTTTCTTGCTTCCGCCAACTCTGCTCTAATGAATAGAAAACCGTCGTCCGCGAACAGCAGATGCGTGATTCGCGGTGCCCCTCAGCATACCCGGACTCCATGCAGACTTTCCTCCCTCTCCGCTTGATGCAAAAGAGCTGTGAGCCCCATCGCACACAAAATGAACAAAAACGGCGACATCGGACACCCTTGGCGCAGCCCCCTTGACGGCATGATCGGCCCCACCCTATCATCATTCATCAAAACTGTGTAATGTAAAGATTCCACACACATCATCAAAATGCTTACCCATCTCTCACTAAATCCAACTCGTCTGAGTACCGCCTCCAAGTATGGCAACTCTACACGGTCGTAGGCTTTAGAGATATCAATTTTCACCGCCACATCTCCATCCTTAGCATTCCACCGCCTCTGCATGCTATGGATCGTCTAAAAAGCTTCCATCACGTTATCGATCTGCCCTTGATAAACGCGGATTGCTCCTTAGGAATTAGCTTCGCCATAACTCCTTTCAATCTGTTAGCCAGAACTTTCGCGATCATCCTGTATAACACACTGCACAAGGAAATAGGTCGTAAGTCCTCCATAGTAACCGGATCATCAATTTTCGGCAAAAGCACGATGTTCGTCTCCTGGGCCCCTAGTGGTAAACGACCGTCCTCCAACCACTTCTTACAGCTCTTGAACATATCATCTCTTACGACATCCCTGAATTGCTGATAGAACCCCGGGTTAAAACCGTCCGGCCCCGGAGCTTTATCTGCATCCATAGAGAAAATTGCTTTTGTGAATTCCTCCTTCGTAAATTCAGCCTCCAACGCAGTCAGGTCACCTGCATCAATTTTACAGTCAATTGCCTCAGTTACAGTGTGATAAAAGCGGGTTTACCAAGGTCGTATTCCACGGGGTTCTCTCAATGGCCTCTACTCACATTCCTCGTAGACGGTCTATTCATTTGAAAGGAGTTTTGGTTTGAAATAGGAATTAAAAACTTAAAGGAAACTAAATAAAGAAAGAGAAATAAAGTGGTGCAAATCAAAGACAAAGGGGTTCTCTTGGTAGGTAGTTTCATCATGCTCAAGATGTCTAATTGAACAAACAAGCTAATCAAGATCGAGTTTGCATTCGGATGACCATGCATTTCACTTCTATAGACTCAATGCACTCTCGTAGCATCTAATCCCTATCCTAATACCACTCAACTTAGGCTCTCGCTCTCAAGCTAAGTGAAAAAAGGATGCATTCTAAGTGTTTGATGAAATGCCAAGACACAAGACCCTCTCTTAAGACTCTATGACCACAAGGCTAGGCACAACACTCTCATATCAATGCCCTAACACTAAGAGATTCACCAAAAAGCCTTTTCAAACTCAATTGAATGAAAATCCACATGCACACCAAGTGTTCGATAAAATGCCCAAGAGAGAAATCAAGTGAAAATGGTTGAAATAAGATGATCTAATCTCTTAGAACACACTCACTTCAATCCCTAGACCTACAATCTATGCAATCCAAGCACTCTCATGCATCAAATCACAATGAATGGACCAAATTAAGCAAACATGGCATAAAATGGCATTAAGAACAAGTCTAGGAATCATCCTCATACAACCAAGATCAATCATGGCAAGTTCTATACAATCATCTCTCTATCATAGCATAACTAATCTACCCATCCAAGATGAACCCTAGAAACTCAGCCACACATGGCCAAGGGAGTAAAGAGAAAAGAAGGAAGAATGGTCACCAAGAACACCATGGATGAATCCTTGAGATGATCTTCACTTCTCCACTTGTAAGCACTTCTCCCAAGGTTTGTTGGCTTCAATCCTAGCTCCAATGGCTTCAAATTGCTCCAGAAACGTGTTCTAGGGTTTGAGGGTTCGTGGATATGTGTTTTGGGTTCAAGAGATATCATAGAATTGCCCAAAAATGGCCAAAAACAAGAATATTTATAGTGCAGGGGAAAGTGCACGGCGTGCACCTATGCACGGCGTGCAGGGTGCACGGCGTGCAAGGCTGCACGGCGTGCACCTTGGAGCTGAATCTTCTTTCGGAGCCTCCTGGACAGCCCGTGCACCAAACTGTGCACGGTGCACGGCGTGCATCATGCACGGCGTGCACATCTGCACGGCGTGCACCCCTGCACTCTGCAGAAAGCTCGATCTTGTAATGCTCATATCTCCCTCGTCCGGACTCCAAATGACCTCCCGTTTGCTCCTATGCGCTCCTTGTCATCCGTACTTTGATGTCATAACCTGAAAATGCACAGAGGCAACTCCAATAGCCCACGAATTTGGCTCCAAAGTAGCAACCGGACAACAAAATGACACTTTGCACAAAATTTCAATAAAAGCATATAAGTCATGTCATTTCACGAATAAACACGGGTATTTCATAGGTCATTCATAAGCTTAAAATGCACTAATTAAAGTCACATCACAGTGTCTGGTGAGCAACCACCGGTGGTAAAGATACCACTGAAGTAATCGTGGGCTAAAGTCACCAGCTCCTCCTTCGCCGTAACCCACGTCCATGCGTCATCCTTCAACCGATGCACCACCTTCCTCTTCCTTCTCGCGTTCGCCATCGAATGAAAAAACTTCATATTCCGATCTCCATCCCGCATCCAGAACTGCTTCGCCCTCTGCTTCCAATTCTCTTGCTCCTGTTGCATCAAGGTCAAGAACCTTTCCTTGCAAGCTCTCTCCTCTTCCGCCGCCTCCTCTCCGCCTTCCACTCTCAACTCCTCCATCCTTCGTTTAACGATTTTTAGTTCCTCCCGTGCAGCTGTAGCCTTCCGCTGCCCCCACACTTCAATCTCCGTTGCACAACTCTCTAGTTTACCGACTACCCCGCCACCACCTCCATCATGCCAATTAACTTCAATAATGCGTCGAAGTTTTGGGTCTCCTTTCCACTTATTTTCATATCAGAAACGTCGTTGCATGAGCATTGGGATCTGCCCATTTACATGTAAAAGTAACGGTGCGTGATCAGACACGGCAGCCACCACTGATGTCAGCCGAGCATGGGGGAACAGCTGCATCCACTCCGGATTCCCCATCGCCCTATCCAGCCTCGACTCGATACCATGCGGTTTCCCCTTTGCTCTAGCCCACGTGAACGGGTACCCCTCCAACTCCACATCAACCAAATTACATTCCGCCACCACCAATCGGAACCCGTCAATAAGCTTTTGGGGTCTAGCATACCTCTCTTGTTGCTCCTCCTGGTGCAAAATATCATTGAAGTCTCCTACAACGCACCACGATCCATTTCCTTGTCCTGCCATGCGTCGCAAGATCCCCCACGACTCCCTCCTTCTTTCTCGCTCTGGACAGCTATAAAACCCCGTCAGCCTCCACGCACCCAGCTCATCATCCAGCACCTCAATGTTTATCACATGTTGGTTATAATCGATCACCCTCACCATCCCATCCTCTCTCCACAACATCCCCAACCCGCCGCTTCTCCCTCGAGCTGCCACCATTAAACACCCCTCAAATCGCAACGCCACCCGAACCTCCTCAATCTTAGTACCACCAACTAGTGTTTCGGAGAGAAACACCACATCCGGCCTGTGAGCTCGAACGAGCTCACTCAAGACGCCAACTGCCCGAGGTTGGCCCAATCCTCGGCAGTTCCAGGCCAAGACGATCATGATGAAGGGCAGACCGATCCTTGTCGGTCCGCCGATGACGTGTTTTTTGACTCGCGTCCCATCTTCTTAGGTGACTTACTTGGCTTCCCACCATCGTACTGCACTCCGACCCTCGCGGCCCTCCACCATCCCTCCTCCTCTTCCTGTCGTCCTGAAAGTGCAGCGACTCTTCTTCCATTCCTTCCACCTCTCCCTCATCTACCACCGGGATGCTAGCCGACAGCTGGCTTTCCCCGAAGTTTCCTATCAGCGCTTGCACCCAACTGGCATCTTCTCCCTCTCCCCGCCTGCACTACTGCCTCCACTCCACATCCTGTTACTTCTTACCCCTCCCAAGCCTCGCCCCTTCTGTCCCCCCTCCTTCACTAGCAAGTACCGATCAGCCGGCCTTGCCCGTTGCCTTCGGGGCGGCACTCTTAAACTTTCATCCCATAGTCACACCACTTGGTCTCCCGGTACTCGATAAATTACCTCACAGTACCTGTCGATATGTCCAAGCTTTCCACAAATGTAGCAAAAGTTTGGCAACTTTTCATACCGGAATTTACACACCACATTAGCTCCTTGGTTTCGCCGGACTCTCTTCTCTCTTTAACGGCTGTCGAATATCCAAGGTGACACGTAGCCGCATGTACGATTCATCATCCACATAAAAGTTTCCTTCATCATATGCAACATGTCTGCCAATGTAGCTACCGAGACCTTTGCCGATAACCTCCGAGTAAAACCCCGACGGCAAGCCATGGACTTGCACCCAGAAATCAACATAGCAAAGGTCAACGCCAGCTGGGTGTTCACCAGGCTTCAACTCCCTCAGAATCAACAAGCTCTCAAACATCCAGGGCCCCCATCAACTGCCCGTCGGAGATCAACCTCATGACCAAATCGCACTATCAGCAGCTTACTCCCCAACCTCTCCATCGACATCCCCCTCCTCGGCCTCCACAGCGTGGCCATTCTCTCTTCCAGCGCAGTCTGATTATGCCCTTATCGGTGACTAATATCCCTGCCAAGCATAACGTGAAGTCCTCCGACAGTTCATCCACCCCCTCATCCTCCAACTCCAGCTCCTCCTCCTCTTGCAGCGTCAATCTCTCAATCTGAAACTCAACACGGTCTTCAGCCATCATGCCCTGGGCACAACAATAACTTCCCTCACTAGTGGACGTCAAGATCTGTGCCGGATTAGGCGGTCGAACGAAGAAAAGAGGTGACGGCGCTAAACCCTAATTTTAGGGACGGCTACCCTAATACTAGGGACATTATTTTTCTTTCTTTTGGATCCTGGACAATGATTTATGCCAGAAACTAAAAATCTAATGCTAAATAAATATCTCTCCAGAACCAGAATACAAATAAGGACATTTAGATTTCACTGTAATCAAGGAGAAATCCTCCAACTACAAAGGTGGACAGTAAATATACAACGATATCACCAGAAAATGTATTGAACAAAGAGCTTTAACATCTTAGAGACAGAAAGGATCAAGGGCGAGGCCACGTTAGGAGCGGGGACGCCATGGCGGCCCCGAGAATTTTGAAAAACTATTACATATGGTGTCTCCTGAGAATTTCATAGGTCGGATCATGGTAAATGTCGAGGACATAACCTCCGACCTCGCCAAGGGTTTCAATGTCATGAGATCCATTTTCGTTGTCCTGAATTGGTACACAAAATCGAGACTGAAGATCACGAAGGATAAGTTGGAGAAGGTAACAAGGCAATGAAAAATTAGTCGAGATTCCTTACTTTTCGAGAGTATTGAACGCTGGGATTTTCTGCCTCATGTTGTTCCACTCAATCTCCACCACCGATCGCATCATCAAAACCTCGACCAATATTAGTAGTGAATCCACCGCCAACATCGGGATGGAAGCTAACAAGGACGTGAAGAAGAACGCCAAAAAGTACTCGGATGGGGGAGCGACTGCGACTTTTTTTTTGGGAAGACGACTGTATTTTTTGGAATGAATAAGGAGTAAGATTTTTAAGATTTTCATATATACATAAAATATTTAATCCTAGCAATTAGATTAAATCCAACGATTCTAGTAGATTTTGTTTATTAGACCATAGGGGGATTTGGGTCCCCTATAAGATTCGATGTTTGACAAAATTAGTGTATTAGACTATTAGTCCCAAGAATAAATATGAAAGAAAATTCAAATTTAGTGGTATCTTATGTATCTTAGTCCAATATTTGACAACTAAGTCGAGAAGATAGGATTTTGGATTAATTGAAAATTATTTAACAATGAACATGTTTATATATGAACCTGATTCGAGGTTGGGTGGGTTTTGTTGTGCTTTTTAAGAAACTGGAAAATGAAACCATGTGATCTCGAGCCTACTTGAACTTGACTCATTAACTATTCTTGACGAGTCAAACTTGTGTTAAAGTTGAATTCCGTTAATTAAAAATTCTAGATAAATACAATTTGAGCTCAACTTGAAGCTTGTACACTAAAAATATCAACAGGTGATTCTATAAATCAAGTTATTCATAAATGTACAAGTTTCTATATTTTCTATTTGGCCGAATACACAAATCTGGCCAAACCTTTCACGAATGTGTCAATTCTATCCACTTATTCCGGAAAACCCATTTCCGCCATTTTCAAGTTTCCGTCCACTTTTTCAAAGGCTCCGTTTATGGATTTTGAAAAAAATCTTGACGGAAGAAGACGTGGCTTTCTCTGACACATGTGTAGTGACTGACGATCTTACGTGGCATGCCAAGTTATTAAATTTATTACCCTGAAAATTGAAAAGTTACAGCACCCTAAACCCAATTTCGCTCACTCCTCCCCGACGGCCAACTGCCATCCTCAGTCATCACGCCGATAAGTTTATCTTTCTCTCCGATTCGACGACGAAGAACATGAATCAGTTTTATGGAGTCACGCACGCCTCCCCGACATCGATTTCTAGCCGGTCCGAAGCGGGGAAACAAGTTTGGGATCGTCAGGCGAATTTCTCGAAGGGAAGCGCTTCGATTGGAGATCTCTGCGTCAGAAACTTGGGTTTCCGTGATAGGATTCAACGGCGAGGCAAGCTAACGAGATTGGAAGGTTTATCTGGGTTTGGGGTTGGGTTTACAAGCCGGGAGATTCATCTTCTATGTTCATTCTCTATGTTAGGGTTTCCGCAGTTTGGGGATTAACTCGAGTACGTGTTGAATCGGTTCAAAACCCAAGTTCGTCGGCCGTCGTGGCGGAGGAATTTTTGCTGGCGGCTGAATAAAAAGTTGAGGAGGAAGAGTAATGACTGTCGGAGCTACTACTCCTGCTACTGAAACTGGCGAATCCAAGGGAATAGCTCCGGTCTTAGTCGAGATGAAAATTCACTATGAAAGGGTAGAATCTGTCCTATGAAGAAGATATCGTCGGCGGCACACATCTCGGAGTTTGCTGACTTGGACCCAATCGAGTGGCACCCGATAATAGCCTCCCTAAATCAAAATCTTCCGAGGTGGGTTTTTTATTCTCCTCCTCGTTATTGGATTCCTCTGAGAGTAAATCGACAGGCAAATCATAGAGGGTGAGTGATTCTTCCTCGTCGGAGATCTGAACTCATGCCTCCTGTGTACCCATTTTGATAAGAAACAGGGGATATGGAAAAGAAAACAGGGAAGAGTAGAGAACTGTGAAATTGGGAAATGAATAAGTAGGGAATTGATGGCCGGTCGAGGAAGATGGTGTATTCCGAAACCTTCGATGGGTAGGTATCACACGGCGGCGGTCGAGAAAACAAAGGTAGGAGGACTCTTATAAAACCACAGTTAATTCTTAAACCATTGGTTGTGTAACTTCATTCCACGTGGCATATGAACTCGCGTCATCCGGCCGACGTGGCTTACTCTTTAACGGTGTGACCGCATCCGTTAGTGTCATTACCGATGTTAACAGTCAAAAGGGTCAACAGGCCAAAATTGACACAAAAATTAAATGTTTGCCCGAAATCGTGACACTAAAATAGAAGTGGATAGAATTGACATATTTGTGAAAGGTTTGGCTACATTTGTGTATTTGGCCTTTCCATTTAAGATATTTAAACCTAAACTACTTGTAGATTTCATTAGCACAATCACAAGTTGTATATGATTTATTGTCCATGATATTCAAGTAAAAGCACATGTTGCAGTTTGAGCCTACTAACCAACCATATAATCAAGCTAGTGTACGAGTTGGCTCTTGATCAGACTCGCATGCCTATAAAGTCTTGCAAACCATGAGTCAAGCTTAGCCCATTAGAAATCGAGTTAAGCTCGAATACAATTTCTTCAATCCAAACACTAAGCGACTTAGATCGTTAATTAACCACACTAATTATAGGAAGCAAACAAAAGAGGAAGACTTTGAAGTCAACATTAAAGTCAGTGACCATGAGCCCCTGTTAGAGGACTACATACATCTCCACCAACTCATGTTTCACTGACAAAGCATTTCAATAATCACCCCCTCCCTAGAAAATTAACATGGCCTGGTGGGCATCATCAACTTCATATTTAAACATCCTTCTTATCCTTACTTGCACTAATTAATCAGCCAAGTTGCTGCTTTGCATTTACATTTTGCAGTATAAATACATGTCCAGATGAAGCAAGTTTTATCATCATCATCATCATAACCTCATAGCTTATTGCTTCCCAAAATATAATATTTTCAGTAACTACAGATGTCGAGCATGAGGAAACAAGCATTGGTCATTGCTCTGGCATGCCTTCTGGTGTTGCTGGCCATCACTCCCACCATAACTGCTGCTGCAGATGCCAAGGCTGCTGCAACTGTTGCTGCCATTAGCCCTCAGAAGGATTGGAAGGATGTGGTTTACCCACAAGCTGGTAATAATATCTATATGCTCAACTTATTAATATTCCATATCCGAGTAGTACCCTAACATTATATTATTTTATTGTTTTTGGTGTTGTTTAATATGAAGGATGTCGTTGCTGCTATTTCATAAGGAATCAATATGGACTCCTCCAATGTGGCTATGTTTGCTGTGTAGATGGCTGTTGCTGAACTCTACTCATATCACCAACCAACCAATCATTATCAAGACATGAATGAACATGTGATACAGAGGCTGTGTACCACCCTAAATAACTGAAGTTCTTATCTTTTGTTCTTCATCAATAATATTAATAACAATGCCACTGTTCTCTCTGTTACTCTGTTAGTACTAATTCAGCAAGATGCAGATTAATTTTTTCCATCCACTAATCAGAGTTTCAACTCTGCTTCTGAACCACACTGAGTTTCACAAACAAGCATAGCAAGTTACTAAAATGGTGGCCAATGATCTAATATAAATGGATATACAATTGGTCAGAAAACATACGAATGTATGATTCCATATGAACGCAACTCAATCATAGTTAAATTAAATAAACTGCGTCTACTACTAACTACGGTTCCTTGAGGGAAAAAAGTCCTCTGTATATAGAGCTGTCAAACGGGCGGGCTGGGCGGGCCACGGGTCGGGTTAATCAGGTTGCGGGTTCGTCGGGTTGCGGGTTAATCGGGTCGCGGGTTCATCGGTCTCGGGCCGGGCGGGTCTCGGGTTGCCCACGGGTTACTACTTACTAGTCTCAACTACAATTTGCAAATTTTTATATAATTTTTTTTATGTGATAAATAATTTAAAATAATATTAAATTTTTATTCGCGGCTGGTAGGCTTAAGGCTTGTATTCACTGTTCATATATTAAAAATAATAATTCATTTTCATAAATTACATATACTTACAGTAAATGAAATGAAATTGAATATAATTTAGTTTTTAAGGTTTAGGGTTTAATATTAGACTAACTCATAAATTTATTCAATTCTTTCAAAAAAAAAATATTAAATCTAGCCACTTCATTTTTATGACATTTTTAGGCCAAACATTTTACTTTTATGTCAAATGACAAATATAGTCAACGTTCGTTAGATTTTTAACACTTTGGTGCTGCTAACTGCTAAGAGCTAACTGATTTTAAACCTTTGTCCGGAATGTTATATATATATTGTTTTTAATTTAATTGTTTTTGAAATAAACTTGGTGAAGTCAGAAGTAGATAAAATTTTTTATATCTTCAATAATGACATAATGTTGATATTTGAAGCACTGAATATTATGAATTGTGTGACAATCGGGTTATTCGGGTCGGGCGGGCGGGTTGCGGGTTAGTCGGGTTGCGAGTTCATCGGGTTACGGGTTCGTCGGGTTGCAGGTTAGCCGGGTTGCGGGTTAGTCGGGTTGCGGGTTCATCAGGTTGCAGGTTCATCGGGTTGCAGGTTCATCGGGTTGCGGGTTCATCGGGCTGGGGTTGGATTGTTGACTTTTTGGTCAATCGGGCCACGGGTCGGGCTGGGCGGGTTTATCTGGTCGGGTTAGCATTTTGCCAGCTCTATCTGTATATTAGTCCACATAGTTTTAGACTGTACTTTAATTTGCCTTTAAAAAAAAGTTTTCTTACCATTTGTTTACCCAATTTCGCTATCAATCTGAGAGGGCATCCTCTCAAATTAATCTGAGAGATTGTGGGCCGTTGGATTGATAACAATTGCATCCTACGGCTGCAAAAGAAAAAATGAATGCAGGGGTAAAAATGTAAAATCAAGTTTGAGAACTTTTTTAGGGAGGAAATGGAAATGAGCCGGAAAATGAGGAGAATCTTCCTAAAGATATTATTAATTTTTCATTTTTTTTTAAAACAAATTCACATTTCCCCTAATTTTAATTTAATGAATATAACTAATTATAGAGTGATCAAAATGATTTTTCTTCTTCACATATGTTGTTTGTTATAATTTTTGAATCCAATGACATCAATCTTGATATATTTTATTCAATTTTTAAAGAAAATTTTTTAAATGCAAACTTGAACAAACATTTCAATGTTGTAATTGTTATATCACTGTTATGACATTGTTATGTTTATAACACGTCATTGTCATGTTGTTGTTATGTCATTGTTGTATCCCAACATATCATTGTAAACGTGAATTCTATCAAGTCTATAGTTCAGTAATGAATAACATGACATAATATATCATGAGTTTTTTTTGTGTTAACATTTTTTTTATGCCATTGTTAGGTTCTATTTATGCCATTGTTATGGTCCTGTTATGTCGTTATTATATTTTCTTTATTACGTCATTACATACACATAACACTAACATAACAATTTGAAGCCTATGATTTTGTGTATAAACTGTACAATTGTGTAAATGAAGCTTATGGTTTTAGTACAATGGATCAACACGTGAAACCTTAACATACTTTTTATGCCATGTTGTTGTTATATCACCATTATATCATTGTTATGTTCCTAATACATCATTGACATGTTGTTATTATATTATTGTTATATTCACAATATATAATTCTAATTGTGTTGCCACATAACTGTTATGCCATTGTTATGTTTTTAATATGTCATGTTCTTGTTATATCATTATTATGTCCTTGTTATGTTAATCTTAACAGTCAAATAATAGTTTGGAGGCAAATATATAGATATGTACAAACACATGTCCATTATATAAATAGTGATACATTCGAGTCATAATCAATCTTGAACAAAAGTACATAACAATAATTAAAACATCGTTATATGCAGGTGCATCTTTGATAAATTCTTAGTAAACTTTATCGTCTTTGTATGAATCTTCCTGATTTGTCACGAAAAATCTCCTTCTTTTTATGCTTCTTCTTTTGCACCTACCAAGAAATATATAACAGAAGTATCTTATTAGTCATATATCATACATATAATAGTTGGATAACACATTATACACAAAACCATCATAACACACAAATAATACTTTCGTAACAAATATCATATAACTTAATGACATTACATATATCATATACGAGAGACATAAAACATGTATATATCAAACATGTATCATACATACATAATGCATAAAACAAACGTAACACACGTATAAAAATAAAGACAAATACACGAAACAATGACATACAACATACAGATCTAGAGCTCAAAACCTCGAAAACTCAGATAAATATAGATTTAGATTTTTTCAAACTTCATATATTTGGATTTTTTTAAAAGGGATAAAGGTATGAGTAAAGACTCAAATAAATATACAAAACAATAACATATAACATATAGATTAGCAGTTCAGAACCACAAAAAACCCATATAGATCTAGATTTAGATTTTTTTAAACCCATATAGATCTAGATTTAGATTTTTTTTTAAAATTTATATAACATACATATAGCAGTTCGACAACACATTATACATTTAAAACAAACATACACACTACAACATAACCTGGTTACGGAGGCAGATTCACAAAGGCACATAATATATTTGCCTCTAAACATACTTTTAAAGAACAAATACTATATGTGCCTCTATAGATGCAAATATCTGCCTCTAATTGTATTTTATTTATTTATTTTATGTTTAATAAATATTATTTTATAGCTTTAGTGGCAAATAATTCATAATTGCCTCTATAAGTTGCAGGATTAAATATTTTAGAGGCAGATAATTTATAACTGCCTCTATAAGTTATATGAAATATTCAATTTTAAAAAAATATAGAAGGAACAAAAATTGGCGCGTGAGCGCGTGATTTTCTCTGTATTGGTTTTTTGAGTTTTTGAGGTTTTCTCGGTGCTGCGCCGTCGGCGCGATCGGATTCGTAGCCTCCATGGAGGCTGGGGATTCTTCTAAGGCTACTTCTGAGGATCCAAAGCGTTCTTGGGCGTCGATTGTTGCTCAATCGGAGAGTGATTTGCGCTATGTTGAGGAATCGAAGGAAGCTGTTGTTGGGGGTGTCCTGAAAATTCCCAAAGATGTGCTTGAAGTGGGTCGAGATAGGATGAAAGGCGCTCTAGTCGGCCAGTTCTCCGGATCTGCTCCTCCTGTTCAGGTAATTAGATCGATGGCTAACTGGCTATGGGGTTACGAAGGTGAGGTCACTGTTTCATTGATTTTCGAAGGTTTTTTCTTATTTGAGTTTGCTTCGGAAGCTCTTGGGGAGTGGGTGCTGAGCCGTTCCTGGCATATACATAGGGCCCCTCTGATACTTCGTAGGTGGTACTCTGATATAGAGCCAATTGATTTTACTGCTAATAAGAAGCCTGTCTGGATTGAGATGAAGAATGTTCTGCCGAAGCTGATTTATCCAGAAGGTATTAGCTGGCTGGCCACTCAGTACGGGAAACCTCTGAGTAAGTTTGTGAGGGATGGTTTGAAGGTTTCGGTCTGTGTTCTAAGAGGTGAGGGTGAAATTGATAGACCTGTGCTGTTTGTGGATATTGGAAATGACGAATTTGCTGAAGTAACTGTGAGAATCATGCCTGCTAGGAAATACGACAGTAAGCCTAGAAGAAGGTGGGAGGCTAAAGCCCAGCAGAAAGTCTCAGGTGAGGTTAGGGTTAGCTCAGGCAATGGATCCAAAGCTTCAATTGAAGTGGAGGTGACACCTGATTCCCCTAACTGTCACCCTGCTGGAGGGGGAGAGGGCAATTTGCCCAGGATTCCTGAGGGAATGGAGGGTGAACCCTCTCAACAGGGTAATGCTACTGAAACTCCTGTAGTGGAGGTAGCTTCCCTGAGCCCTAAGACTGCTCGTAAGAAGAAGGGTAAGGTTGGTAAAGGCTCAACTGCATCATCATCCCAGCCATTTATTATTACTCCTGAAGGCCTGGTTGCTCCAGGCAATGGTGCTGAATCCCATCTTGGGGAGGAGGCACCACCTGGTGATCAGGTCAGTCAGGTTGCTGGAGGAGGTTTAGGCAATTCATCAGAGACTTCTCCGGAAGTGAATGGTGAACCTAAACAACAACAAGCGGCTGAAGTTTCTCAAGTGGAGGTTAGCTTGCTGGGCTCTAATGGAAATGATGCGCTTGGTAGCTTTATGGCCACTAAGAAGGTATTTGTATCACCTGTTAAAGGCTGTGTGCTCACTAGGCAGCAGCAGAACCGAAGAAAGAAATGAGGATTTGGATATGGAATATTAGAGGGTTTAATGACCCCTCTAAGTTTGATGCTTTAAGTACTTATATTAATAAGAATAGTATTGCTATTTTTGCTGTTTTGGAACCTCGAAT
Organism: Linum lewisii; assembly: GCA_034768395.1. Lineage (NCBI taxonomy): Eukaryota > Viridiplantae > Streptophyta > Magnoliopsida > Malpighiales > Linaceae > Linum > Linum lewisii. The sequence continues at coordinate 13,589,991 of CM068300.1, forward strand.
AAAGAAGGATAAAGTTGATAAGCTTTTCCTTTCTAGATTTCCCGGCTGGGAAAGGGAGATGAGTTATGATGGTGAGCTGGGGAAAATTTGGCTTGTTTGGAAACCAGATGTCCCGGTTATGATTGAGAAAAAAGGAAGCCAGTTCATTCACTTCAAGGTGGATCTTCCTTCCAGTTTTTTCTGCACGGTGGTTTATGCTTCTACTCAGTTATTAGGTAGAAGGGAACTATATGATGAAGTTAAAGCATTTGCTTGCACTGGTCAGCCATGGATGATTGGTGGAGACTTTAATGCCATTTTGTCGTCTGGAGAAGCTTCCAACAGATTATCCTGTTTTTCTAGTATGGACGATTTTAGTTGCTTTGTTGAGGACTGTGAGTTGATTGAGCATGTTTCTTCAGGCCCTAAATTTACTTGGGTTAACAATAGGATTGCAGACCCTATTTCTAGAAAGTTGGACAGAGTCCTCATAAACCAGGACTGGCATTCCTCCTTCCCTGGAAGTAAGGTTAATATCATCCCATGTGAGGTCTCTGACCATTGTGCCTTGCTGATTGACACAAATTCTGCCTTGATTTCTAAGCCAAAGCCATTTAAGTACTTCAATTGCTGGTCAAAACATGAGAAGTTTGAGGATATCCTGCAGGAGGTGTGGACAAAGAGTAGTACTGATACTCCTTATTACAGGCTGTATGGCAGACTTAGAGATTTAAAAGTGAAGTTGAAATCTCTGAATGATTCTTTTTACTCAGATATTCAATCTAGGGTAATCAGTAAGAAAGAAGAGGTCGCTTGCAATCAGAGAATGATGTTTGATGATCCAATCCCTGTAAATATTGAAAATGCTAAAGTAAGTAGGGATGAATTGGCTCAGCTCCTTAAAGATGAGGAAATGATTTTGAGGCAGAAATCAAGAGCTGTTTGGATTGCCGAGGGGGATAGCAATACTAGATTTTTCTTTCATCATATCAGGGAGAGAAATCTGAGAAACACAATTAGGCAACTGAAGAATGAGCAGGGGGTTATGATTGATGACCCTGTACAGATGGAAAGCATTGTGGTTGATTTTTATAAGAGGTTACTTGGTGTGGAAAAAGTCACACAGGATTTTGATTTAGAGGATTTAATCGTCCGTAAGCTTGATGTTGATCAGCAGGACTCTATTATCAGGCAGTTAGTCCTAGAGATGTTGCTGAGGTCCTAAAGAAGATGCCTAATGATAAGGCCCTGGGCCAGACGGATTCCCAGTTTCGTTTTATAAAGAATGTTGGGATACAGTGGGTGAAGATGTGACTTCTGCTGTGCTGCATTTCTTCAATTCTGGTAAGCTCCCAAGCTTTGTAAATTCAGTGACTTTGGCTCTTATTCCAAAAAAGAAGAATGCTAATGAAGTTAAAGATTTCAGACCTATATCCTGCTGTAATGTAGTTTATAAGCTGATTTCTAAGATTTTGGCTAACCGTATGAGTGAAGTCCTTCCTTGTTTGATAAATGGTGCTCAATCGGCTTTTGTCAAAGGTAGACTGATAGGTGATAATATTATGTTGGTTCATGAGTTACTTAGACCTTATGGGAAAAAAGATATATCTCCTAGAGCTACTATGAAAATAGACCTTATGAAGGCTTTTGATAGTGTGAGCTGGAATTATCTGTTGAAGTTGCTGTTAGCTATGAATTTCCCCTGTCTATGTGGAGTGGATTGAAGTCTGTCTCAGGTCTACTAAGCTTTCAGTGAATTTGAATGGAAGCCTGTGTGGTTATTTTAAGGCACAAGCTGGACTTAGACAGGGTGATCCGATTTCACCATACCTGTTTGTTATTGCTATGGAGTCCTTGAGCTGTATGTTGGATAGAGGAGCTTCAAGGGGTGAATTTGAATGGCACCCTCAAACAAAAGGAGTCTTGACTCATCTCTGTTTCGCTGACGATCTTATGATCTTCACAAAGGCAAAACCTGAGTCAATAAAAGGGGTGGTGGGCATTCTGGACTGGTTTTACAGAATTTCTGGCCTTAAGTACAACCCAGATAAAAGTGAGATTTACATGGCTGGTGTGGTTGACGAAACAAAGGATGAATTAACTTTGTTAAGTGGCTTCCAATCAGGTAATCTTCCTCTAAAATATCTTGGTATTCCTCTAACCTCTGGAAAGCTTAGAAGACCTGAGTGCAGGATTCTCATTGATAGAATCACTAAGCGCATTAAAACATGGATAGTAAGGTTCCTCTCTTATGCTGGTAAGCTTCAGCTTATTGAATCAGTTATTAATGGAATGCTCCAGTACTGGTTATCTATCTTTATTCTCCCTAAGTACATGATGAAAGAGGTGGAAAGGTTGTGTAACTTATTTCTGTGGGGTAAGTCAGAAGGTGGCAGAGCTAAAGTCTCTTGGGATAAGTTAGCCTTCCCAAAAGCTGAGGGTGGTCTTGGCTTGAAAAAGCTTACTGTCTGGAATTTAGCTAATGCAGCTAGGCACATTTGGAGTGTGTTTGCTAAAAGTGGGTCAATATAGGTAGCTTGGATTGAGAAGTACAGATTGAAAGGGGTCAGTATTTGGGAGGTTAAGTCTGAATATGGTTCTTGGAATTGGAAGAGATTGCTGAAATGTAGAAGTGTACTGCAGCAGATTATGACTACAGCTCCTAATGGTGAGAAACTGTTGAATGGTAAGCCGGTGAATAGATTCAAACCTAAAATGTGTGGAGATTAATCAGGGAAAGAAAGCCGGTTGTGAATTGGTATAACCTGATTTGGACTGGTTATACTGTGCCTAGGTGGAACTTTATTGGTTGGCTGATTGTGGTTGATAGGTGCAATACGAAGGATAAGGTGAAGATTTGGAATCAAAGTATTGATGATAGATGTGTGTTCTATGGGGATGACGAAGAAACTCGGTCTCACCTATTCTTTGAGTGCAAAGAAACCCAGAAACTAGTGGAAGAGTTGCTTGGGGGTTGCTTTATGGGTTATCAATGGAGTGAGGTGATTCGGACAGCAGCTGATTGGTGTTGTGATTCAATCATTATGAAGGTCAGAAAGTTGAAGTTCATAATGGTGATTAATAGCATCTGGAGAGAGAGGTGCGCTCGGATATTTGGTAACAATAATAGGAGTCTTGAGAGCTATAGCGCTAATATATTGGAGGATTTGAGGTTATTTGCTAGTTCCCATAGAGAGAAGGATGCAATTTTGAGTAGTTTATAGTAGATTGTTAGTTCTTTTCTGTATAGCTTATAGAGAGTTGTTTGTAGAGTGCTATCTCTTGTATAGACCTTAATTGGTTTGTTTGATGATATGAAACCCTAATTCATCAAAAAAAAAATATTCATTTAGAGGCAGATAATTTATAATTGTCTCTATAAGTTATACGAAAAATTCCTTTAGTGGCGGATAATTTATAATTGTCTCTATAAGTCTTTTGTCTTATACAAAAAACTCTTTTAGAGGCAGATAATTTATAACTGCCTCTATAGGTTGTATGATTAATTTTTTTGAGGCAGATAATTTATAATTGCCTCTATATGTTGTATGATTAGCTTAGAGATAGATAACTTGTAAACTCTGTACTATTTTGTGTAGATAAATGTTATATAATATATAATTAATGCTAACAATTTTCTTTTCTAATAATGAGTAAGAATTTTTGTTCATATTTTCTATTTTGATTTCTTTTTCTTAGCATAGTTTCTCCATATCATTGAGTTTTATAATTCATATTTAAAAACTGCGCAGAAAAAATCAGTAAGTGCTCCTGAACCAAATGGCAAGAACTAAGAATTTTAACACAATTCCTTGAACCACCCAGGTTCAAATCCCACAGATAACAAAAGAGTAAGAAATAATATATGTAAATAGTGAAAGAATCCAAAGAGGAAAATATTCTGGTTGGAATAAATTCTTTTTAAAAGCATATATATGTGCCTCTAAAAAATTTTATTAGCAACAAAAATAAGTGCCTCTAAAAGGTGGCTAAGATGACTGAATAAGAGTTGTTTAAAGTTGCAATTACCAACAATTATATCTGCCACTGATTCTTCCATTAGTGGCAGATAATATGTGCCACCGTATTTGCCTCAAAAGACCTTTAGCGACAGGAGCATTGGTGGCACTTAAGCTATCTGCCTCTAAAACTCTATAGAGGCAGAAAAATGCCTTTTAGAGGCACATATGGTGTGCCTCCGTAGCCAGGTTATGTTGTAGTGACATAACACTACCATATAATATGCATAACATAAATGAGAACAAATATCATATAATAAAATGACTTAGCACATACCAGAGGTATAAAACATGAAAATATTAAGAATATATCACACTTATATAATGCATAAAACAAACGTAACACATGTATAAAATAAAGATAAATACACAAAACAATAACATACAACATATAGATCTAGAGTTTAGGACCACAAAAATCCAAATAGATCTAGATTTAGAGCTTAGAACGATGGTGAACGAGGAAAACTTATGGATTTCGAGCAACTACCTTTTGGGTGGAGGGCATAAGCATTCCTTCTTTGGTGGTGGAGCTTGACTTGAGCTTGAACCATTAATGGTGGTGTTGACAGAATTTGGAGAAGAGAAGAAGTTAGAGAGAAGGAAGAGTTAAGTGAGAGAGATGGAAGAGAATTAAGTGAGAGAGATAATGTTCTGGACATATTTGAAATTGAGGAAGAAGAAATTGAAATTAAAACATTTTTTCTTTACTTTTTGGAATTTGTTTCCACCACTATCCCTGGTTGCACCACAACCGTTAGATCAATAGCTCACCTGAAAATGAATTATGACCGCTGGATCATCATCTCAGATCCATCTGAGAGAAAGAGATCTTAGAGCCATAACGAAATTGCTGTTTACCTTATACTGTACGACGCCCACCTTCACCCACTTTTTCTCTCTATTAAAAGTTAACTTTTGTTTTACTATGCATATTAATAAGTAGTATAAGTTACGCAGAAAAAATTTTCTCCATTTGAAATATAACTGTTGTAATGTTGTGATACTGTAATCAATGTTTCCTGCTACAACGTGAAAGTTAAATCTAGTATTAAAACTTTGAAACTAAAAAGCAGAGGAGTGCTCTTGTTGCTTACTATTCCTTAAGTAGTAATTTCGATGTCGTTTTACTGATGCTCTTAATTATAGTTTTCTACTTTTCTTTGGCTTTAAGTGTGGGGTCGGTGGTCTCCATTATGTGTTAGTTTACAAGAGTCCAGTCATCTACATTATTTTTTTTTATCTTTGTCATCAGGATTTAGGAGCTTCTTTTCTATACTTCCTACGTTTTCTCATGCTGTTTTTTTTTTTTGCCATTTTCCATGACTTCCTTCCTTTTATTTTCTTTCTTCAGTACATTTTTTACATTTTCCAATTCACACCCTACATGTATATACTTAAGATTTAGAAACTAGAAAGCATGCCACATTACTTAGTGGCCCTGCTTCAATTTTAATAAGCCCTTGCTACATTTTGTTTTGTTATTTATAGTGCATTTCATTATTTTTGTCTTTTTCACTTTATTGGTGCATGTGAAAGATAGGGAGATAATTATATATCGTTCTAAGTATTCACCCAAATCGTGAGATTTACCAATCTACGACTTGAAAAACATATGAAAGCTTCCATTCCTCCTGTTTAGCTACAATGCAAGCAAATCAGTCACAAATAATCCTTCGTCTCTTTTTATTTCTCTTTGTTGGTCTCTTTTCCCTACTTCTACTTCGCTCATTAGTTTATCTTCCAAGAAGGAAGTCTTCGGTCTGATTTTTATCATTTGTTCTTAAGGATTTTTCCCCTCATCCTTAAATCATCCTAAGTCGATGAGATGAACTTAATATGGTTGAAGATTGGAACTCTGATCCACATGTCATAAAATTAACACCAGACTCAGATTGACAGATTGACTGAAAAGAGAACAAAATTTTAACTACTACGCAATATATTTTCATCCATTTTCATGATTAAAGCTTTAGTGAAAAAGGTTTTTGGATGATTTCGGTTATGTTGATCTTCAGCCTAATAAGTTAAAATATGTCTTATATACAAACGACAAAGGGATAATTACAAGATCAACCAAAAAGGGAAAAACAGAGAAAAGACTAATTTCTCATTAGACAAATATACCTTATATATACAAACGGCAAAGGGATAATTACAAGATCAACCAAAAAGGGAAAAACGGAGATAGAGAATAAAAATATATAAATATATGTATCTTATTACTCCCCCTCAAGCTGAAGCATGCAAATCGTGAATGGCAAGCTTGCCAAGAATAAAGAGGAAACGATCTCCACCGAGGCCTTTTGTGAAGAGATCAGCCACTTGGGTATCCGTTGGAACCTTTTGCGGGTTGATATCACCAGAGGAAACACGTTCTCGTACAAAATAACAATCCACCTCAACATGTTTTGTACGTTCATGGAAAACTGGATTAGCTGCGATATGGAGTGCGGCTTGACTATCACAATAAAGGGGTGTACCAACCCGTTGCAGAACACCAAGATCGCGAAGTAGAAAATGAAGCCATAACACTTCACTAACCGTAGTAGCCATCGCACGATACTCAGCTTCGGCAGAAGAACGAGCAACAACAGCTTGTTTCTTAGTACGCCATGAAACTGGGGCACCGCCAAGAAAATGAGAAAGCCAGTGGTTGATCGTCGTGTGCTACGACAACCACCCCAATCCGCATCACAAGAAGCAGAAAGGCACATGTCATTATCAACAGGTAGTCAAATACCTTGTCCGGGAGCACGTTTCAAGTATCGAACAACACGATTTGCCGCATCGACATGAGTGTCTCCATCTTACAAAGCCATATAGAGACTTACAAAGCCGGCAAACGCGAGTGTCTCCATCTTTTGCAAAACCCTGCGAAACTCGCATGTAAACTTCTTCAGTGAGATCACCATGTAGGAAAGCATTATTAACGTCTAGTTGATGAATAGCCCCACCACGTGCAGCAGCAACCGCAAGAAGACAACGAACAGTAGTGAGCTTGGCCACGGGAGCAAAGGTGTCGTACCTTCGACTTGTGTATATCCTTTCGCAACCAACCGCGCCTTGTACCGCTCCACCGACCCATCTGGCTTGTATTTGATTTTGTAAACCCACTTGGAATCGATAGGTTTCTTCCCAGGAGGTAAGGGAAGAAGATCCCATGTACCATTGTGTTCGAGAGCTGCAACCTCCTTGCTCATGGCATCACGCCAGTGAGCTTGACGAACAGCTTGATGATAATATTTGAGTTCCAACTCAGCCGTAATAACCACGAGAAAAGCACGATGCTCCGGTGTGAACTGATCATAAGAAAGGTAATTTGCCATGGGATATCGTGTCGAGGAGGAATCGGACGGGATGTCTAACTCATAATCAGCGAGCTTAGCAAGCAAAGTGCGAGTGCGTGAGCTCTTTCAAGTTGGAATAGTCGTGATGGCTGGGTCGTCCGTGGAGTTAGCATTGACAACCTCGTTCATACCCGCATCGGTCAAAGAGGGTGATGACGTTTGAACAGTACTGGGTGAAGCTCCCATGTGGTGACAAGACTCCACTGTTAATTCCAGATTGTCATCAACAAAGGGAGATTGGCTAATTGGAGCAGGTTGAGTAATATTTGGTTGAGAATCATCAACCTTGAAAGGAAACACATGCTCGAGGAAAACAACATCTCGAGAGGTCGTAATGATCCGAGTCGCTAAGTTGTAGACACGATAACCTTTTTGAGATGATGGATAACCCACAAAAACAGAGGCTCTCCCCCTCTCGTCAAACATGGACAATCCTCTGTGATTGTCCTTTGCATAAACCAAACAACCAAACACACGAAGGTGTGAATAAGTGCGTGACCGGCCAAGAAGGATCTCAAAAGGAGTCTTGTTACCAATGGCAATCAAGGGCTGCTGATTAAGAAGATAGGCTGCAGTTAGCACGCACTCCCCCCAAAATTCAATTGGCAAGTGAGCATGAAAGCGAAGCGCACGAGCAGTATCAAGAATATGACGATGCTTTCTCTCAACTACACCATTCTGTTGTGGAGTGTCAGTGCAGCTAGTTTGAAGGAGAATACCGTGTGTTTCATAGTGGTCAAGAAGCCCACGAGTCTGAAATTCTTGGCCATTATCTGTCTGAATGTGTCGAACCTTAGCCGAGAATTGTGTATCGACCATGTGAAAAAACATCAACAAATAGCATTCCACGTTCGATTTATGGCGCATCAGATAAATCCAAACTGCATGACTAAAGTCGTCAACAATAGTAAGAAAGTAGAATGAACCATCATGTGATGCCACTCTATATCCGCCCCAAATATCCAAATGAATCATCTCAAAACAAGAAGTTGTTTTAATGAAACTAGGCTGGAAAAGTAAACATGTATGTTTGGCTTTCAAACAAGAATCACAAAAGTCTAAGCAAGCTTTGTCATAAAAAGGTTCACCAAGATGTTTCAACCGTTGACTAGAAGGATGTCCCAATCGTGAATGCCAAACTGTCGATGTCACCTTGCCACTTCCCGTGGCCGTCAATGCCGTTGAACCTCTCAAACCAAAAACATCCAAATAATATAAGTCATTCCGTAATCTACCGACCCCAATCAGCTTCTTCGAGTGTAAGTCCTGAATGACACAGAAGTCACGAAGAAAAATCTGCACCACATCGAAGTCATGAGTCAACCGACTGACCGAGAGTAGATTACACTCAAAAGTAGGGATACTCGAAACCCGACTAAGCTTCATGCCATGTAAATCCACAGAACCAATACCACTGACAGCCACTAAATCTCCATTGGGAATTTTGACAGGTTGGGTGTTCGGAACACTCAATCGATCCACCAACAAACTGTCGTCATTAATGATATACTCGTTGCAACCAGAATCGATGACCCAAGTGTGACAAGAAGAAAATGTACCAGCCATATTTGTCGTCGAGGTCTTGTCGTCCTTTGGAGTCTGACTCGTGCCGAGGTATTGAAGGAGGGATTGAAATTGAGTACCCGTCATGCCCAGAATGGGGCTGTCCGATGGGGCAGCAACATGAGCAGTCTTAGATGTTCCTTTCTCACGTCGACGACCTTGCCGATTAAAAGGGCGAAGCTCTGGATGGAGCTCCCAATATCGTTCAATCGGGTGGCCAAGTTGATTGCAATCTTCACAGACGGGGTGAGCCGATTCAGCATCCGAGCACCAATCATCAGACCGGGAAGCTGGGAGATTGACTTGAAAAGATGTTGCATCTACCGTCGTTCTTCGAGCTGTAGCCAACGAGCGTTGCTTCACATCATTGGCAACAAGTTGGTAAGCTTTCGTTAAAGGAGTGGGACGCATAGCGAGGATCAGTGATTTTACTGTGGCGAAGACATCATCAAGTCCCATTAGAAATTCAAAAACTTGTTCATTCTCCCGTAGTTCAAGTACCTTTCATTCAACGTCACACGAGCATCCCGTACAGGTATATTGAGGAATCGGGACAAGAGATTGAATTTCTTCCCATAAACCACGTAGCTTTGTGTAACAGCGCAACCGTGCTACGAAGCTCATACACACGGGGTGAACTTCCCTTGCCGAAGCGTTCCTCTAAGTCAACCCATATCTCTCGGGCGGTGCGAGCGAACCGTACACTACTCCGTACCTCTTTGTCCATGGCCATCTTCAGCCAACCCTTGACCGTGGCATCACACCGAATTCACTCGCTGAGTTTGTCTTCCTCATTCGCCGGTTTGACAAGCTTTCCATCAACGAAACCCATCTTATTTTTAGCGAGTAATGCGTTGGACATGTCGCCGATCCACTCCTCATAATTCTGGTCGGTGAGAAGATCGCAAACATAGAGCTGGCCGGGATTGTCAGAAGGGTGAATATAATATGGAGTCAACGTGGGATTGGGATTTGTGGTGACGATTGTCAAGGTTGTATCCGCCATTGATGCGGCTGCCGAACCACCAGAAAAAAGATGGCGAGATTAGGGTTTTCGAAAGATCAGCTCTGATACCATTATAAGTTTGATTTGCGGAAAAGATTGATTTCTCATTAGACAAATATGCCTTATATACAAACGGCAAAGGGATAATTAAAAGATCAACCAAAAAGGGAAAAACGAAGATAGAGAATAAAAATATATAAATATATGGTAAACGCTTCGGTGCACCCACTAAAAGTGGGTGCACCGGGTACTCCCACTGACGTTTGTGCTATCTAGAGTGATATTTCTATTGAACTAATCATTTATATCAATAGATTTAATCTTAATAAGTCTAAATTGAGCTTAATTACAATTTTTAGTCATCATAGTATAAGATTATACCTATTGTTCTTCAGGTTTCTTTCTACAGCTGCATTTTTTCTCAATATGATAGATTATCATCTCTACCAAATTAGTTTTTTGTTCAAATCGTCTTATATATCCTTTAACAACATGTAGATTATTATACTCGAAAAAAAAGATATTAAAAACATGTTTATCTATCAAAATGTTAGTGGGTGTACCCGGTGCACCCACTTTTAGTGGGTGCACCAGAGTGTTCACCATAAATATATGTATCTTATTACAGCCCGCCGACCAATATCTAATTTATTAAATTATATTCAAATGTCTATAAATTAACGGTTGTCATAAAAGAAATCTTTAGAAACCCTAAAATAAAGTGGGGGCATTTATATGGTGAATCAGTCAACAAGTAGACCTGGCAACAGATCGGGTTAATTTGAATGGATACGGCTTGAATCCCAAACAACCCAGATCCTGCCCTTAAAACCTGCAGCATCCACTCAAAATTTGAGTCGAAACCCATGCCTTGAATAACCTTAGCTGCCTTTGCGCCACTGATTTTTGGTTCAAGAATGACTGCAACAGAAAACTTAACAGAATCAATAACGATTTGAACTAGTAAAAAATGACTTATGGCCTGCACCGCAACAATTCCAACAGAAGAAATTTGATAACATAAAAAAAGGAAGAGGTTCATAAAACTCCCTGAGACGTCATGAGCTGGAGACAGCAGAATTACAGTTCCTTCATGGCGGAGGATGAGCTTTTAGCTCCATTATGTTGGGACGATTCCATGTACTTTAGCCCCAAGAAACCAGAGGAGTCCTTGTTCTTGCTTTTAGAGATCTTAGAGCTCTTGGGAGGGATAAGACGTCTGTTAAGCACCTGAGACGGTTGACTCCCTACTTTGGAATCCCCACCCGAGGGAAAGGTAACTGATGGGGCAGAGGAAAAAAAAGAAACAACAGCAGCCTTTCCGTTCGGTTGAACAACAGGAGAGGAATGACTGCTAGTCAGAGGCCCATTTTTAGGAGTATCCACATGAATGCTCAAACCCATCTGAGGAGGAACAGGTCCCGAGCCCAGGACCAATTCAATAGGAGTGAAGCCTTGAGGAGGCGGTGAGGAGGATTCCGACCCACCCTTAAGAGCATCAACATTTTCTTTGTCAGACATCGGACTTTCCTCTGCCAAATCTTTCTTGCAATCTGCTACCAACGGCTCTGAATCCTTAACAATCAATTATTTCATTGAATCGTCCCTACCTTCCTTAAAATTCAACGCGGCAAATCTGTTTCCTTTTCCATCATTCCCTAGCGGAGAAGTTGACACGGACGGGGCTCTCACCGACGTTGCCCCTGGTTTAGACTTACGCCTGTTTTTTTAACTTGCATCCAAGGACAAAAATCTTCTTCAACCTCTGGGCGGATCTCAGGATCCATAGCCCCTTGAAAGTATGGATTAGCAAACAAAGTTGTTTGATTCTCAACGACAGCCACTTCCGGTTCGTGCTTACAAGTCTCATCCTTGTGTCCATAGCACCCACAATTGAAGCAGATGACATGTTGTCCTTCATACTCAATTCACCGGACTCTTCTTCACATACGGTACTTTGAGAGAAGAGGTTTTGAGAGATCAACCTCAACACGGATTCTCTCAAAATTGTCTCTGCTTCCCTCAAGAGTCGTATGATCAATACAAACTGTTCTACTAATGTGATCACCAATAATTTTGAGAATCGAGCTATCAAAATATTCAAAGCGAAGGCCCAGAAGACGAACCCAAACACGGAGGGTCGACAGGAAGGTTTCTTCTAGTCTGAAATACGGTCTTCACTCCTGAATAACCACATAGTGATCATTAATCATCCAGGGACCCCGGGACATGACGCGCTCGTAATCGGCCACGGTTTCAAACCTCATGGTGTATAACCCAAATCCCACGTCAGAGACCTGAATACTTCCTTTCTTCACCCATAATTGGGGCAACCTTCGACTCATGAAAGAAAATGGGAAACATCGATCAAGAGTGTTCACAATAATAGCATGACGAAACTTACGACGAACTCATACCTTTTCTTCATTTGGAATGCGTATAGTTGGGCACTTTGGATCGTTGCCCTCCACCTCAACATTGGAGTCGTCCGAATAAATCACCTCGGCCCAAGTAGAGTGTAGGTCCCAAAGCCCGTCACCTTATCCCAGCAGGAGGACGCCATCTCGGTGGGACACGACGATCCACTTTCCACAACCGTATCAGAGCAACCATCCAAACCCGTACGTGCCCTTTTCACAACCTTAGCCGGTGATGTTAGAATAGTAACCCCCAGATCAGCCGACGGGGGTTCCATCAAACAGAAACAACAACGAAACTAGAAAAGCTCTGAGAAAGGGGAAAAAATTCACCGTTCAAAATTTTTCTTATCCCTTGTTGAGAAACTGAGAGAGTTATTTTGGTGACAATATTTAAGGTAAATACACTGAACTATAATTTGGTTTCACACTCATCATTGTATTTCAACAAATATCATCCAACTTGTATTTTGATTTCACTCACTATCACTTTATCTTATTTTAGACGGAATGCCGACGTGATATGAACGAAAATAGTCTAGTCACTACATAATTGTTGAATCTCAACTAAATAAATTGATGGCATGTCATTTGAGAACTTGATGGAGTTGAATGGTTATTTATGATGGAAGAAAACCATTTGAGGACATGGAAACGTGTTACGTGCCGAAACGGAGTGCGTAACGATTAGTGAGTTTCTTCCCCAAGGATTTTCTTCAGAACTCGAACTCGAAGATGATGATGCTCGAGAGCCCATGAGCTTACCGATAAAGGTGCAACGCAGAATGTTGACAAGTCAAGGACAGTGGGGTAGTAGTTAGTACTTTGGTGTAATGGAGGGAAAGGTGCTAAAGAATGACGGGACGTACCGAGGGAAAGTTCCATGTTGTGTGTTGTTTTCTGCCTGGTGCTCTCAGTCTTGCTCTGACATTTATACATGAGCAACCCTGCCAAGACCGTTAGACGACTATACGACGCTTAGCAGATTACTCCACGTTTCCTTGAAAGCTGACCGTTGATCGCATGATACGAAGCCTGAATATCGCCCCACGTGTCCCCTAGAGCTTAAGGCGATGGTTACATTGTCGCCTAGGGTTTTTCTCTGGGATTTCACTGAGATTGGGCCTACCCATACGCCTTTTAGGCGACTCTAGGGTTTCACCCAGTCAACCTATATCATGTCTTAGTTGACTTTTTCTTGCCGACAGGCCTCTTCGGGTAGGCTACCATCTTCTCGGGTCGCCCCTCAAGGAGGGTGGCCCATCAATACTTACTTCTCACAATAGAAAGAACCTGGTATCCCAAATGAAGAACAACCAAATCAAGACCCTCAATCTAGGAGACAGTCAGGAATGACATAACGAATGGCTGCTCTCCGTGACACCAACAAGAAACCTGCATTCGCCAACTGAGGGGTCCAGGAATGTCACCATTCCAACTCCATCAAAATCGCAACTTTTCATCTCATAGTAACTGTTGGATGCATTAGAAATCAAGAGGCAATAAAATAGAATAGAAATAAAAATGAGAGAACCACATAACGATTTCAACGTGAAAATTTGTTCTGGGACAAATATACGAATGCACAGTGGCAACCAAATCTCCACTATAAACTGAGAATTATAAATGTAGGGATTTACAAGAATTTGGCTCTAATATGTCTGACGACTAACAAGAGGTTTAAATAGGGTATAGGTATGAAACCATTATAGCTCGCCTTTCTCAAGAGCTACATTGAAGTAGGGTTCTCCAGTTCTTGATGAAAATCCGTTCTGAATTCAAGAGTGTTCGATCTCAATTGATTAATGGAATTAGGGTGCTCTAGCTCTCCATGCATTTTTGAATCCTTGACTCCATGTCAGAATGTGACCTTGGCTTCACCCAGGAGATTAAATTTACTTAGTTAGTGTATGTCGTAGTCGATTAAATGTGCTGAGTCGCCGCCCTCTGACTAGAGAATTTGGCGAGAAACAAGCTACCAAAGTCCTCCCAATTTTTCATCGCCCCTTCAGAAAGCGCTTTATATCACTCCAATGTCATTCCTTTGAAATACCACGAGAACGCCCTACAGTATGTGGATTTTGTTACCTTGTACATCTGCATGGCAATCATGAAAGCCGTCAAATGGTCATCTATACTACTTATCCCCTTGTAAACATTCATAAATGGGGTTATGGAGTTTTTCGGGTTCGTTAAGTGCTAAACCCTAATTTAAACGTTTTGAATTTGAATGATTGACCTATTGTCAGGTTCTAGTTTATGTTTGATTTTGCGGATCTAACCAAGAACGTGAATCATTCTAGAGTCTGGGAAGTCGTTAAGTTCTGCTGGTAACTTGACCATAGGACTGGTAGTCTTTAAGTCCTAAACCCTAATTTAAACGTTTTGAATTTGAATGATTTACCTATTGTCAGGTTCTAGTTTATCTTTGATTTTGCGGATCTGACCGAGAACGTGAATCATTCTAGACTCTGGGAAGTCGTTAAGTTCTGCCGGTAACTTGACCATAGGACCGGTAGACTTAATCTCTTTGCATTATCTTTGTGGCATTTTACCGAACACATTGCATGCGTTCTTGACAATTCACATGTTAACTTGACCATAGGATAGTACCTCTACGACCTAATAAAGGAGTAGAGGGGTTGGTTACCTAAATAGTCATCGAACTTTGGCCAAATAACCCATAAGTCACTAAACAAAAAAATTGCTATTGACATTACCAAACTTTGAGCCATTTTTCGGAGAGGTCACTGTTAGCTACGGACATCCATTTTTCCGTCTATCCGCCTATGTGGACTTGCCAACTCATCCTCCACATCATTTAAAGTGCCACATCAGATCCTATCTACCCAAAATTAACCCAAGCACCTAAACCCTAAACCGAAAAACCAAATAAAAAATTAGATCTGGTCAGGAAACCAGATCTGAAACTCTCCTCCCTCCTCCTCCTTCTCCGAAATCGCACAACCCTCACCGCCGCCACCGCCGCCGCCGCCGCCGCAGCAGAAGTACCGCCATCGCCGCCGCCGCCAAGGAAGCTCCGTCGGCCGTCGTGTCTACACTCATCCGCCGGTGGTCAGATCTGAAGGAAGGAGGGGAAGAGGAAGATGAAGGAGCTGAGTCGGCGAAGTGGGGACGCACGGAGAGCGAGAGAGAAGTGGCGGCGGCGGAAGGGTCTGCCAAGCACCGACTCGCACGGAGAGATGAAGGAACTTGGTACCCTGCTTCGACCCCTTCTGTAACACCCCAACCAGACAGAACATAATCAAATACAGCGGAACACTAACAAGGGTGTTACGATGCACGAATATCACAAGAAACTGATTTTTCGTCATAACTCAAGTAAATCTCTTTAAGAGTTTTAAAACAACTCGTAATGGTCTGAAAACTCATGTCTTCATTTAATCATGATCCAACAGAAGTTCCTCATGAACTCATAACAGAGGAGGAGTCACATGCTCCACAGATACCACAAGCGTTTCACAGGAGTCACATGCTCCACAGATACTACAAGCGTTTCACTTCTTCCATACAGTCCAACAAGCATTTCTCATATACTTAGTCACACTGACATCATATGGTACCGAACAGGTTACAGAACATAGACATATACACAATATGTGACTAACCATGACATATGCATATGACAAGGTAGTATATCTCAAAACGTGTGAAAACTCAAAATCAGAGAACGAGGATCAAGACACATTCTTTTGATTCTACCTGGCCTCATCGCCACGCTTGCCAACCCAAATAGCTCTCCTAGGTGGCATGTTGCTTTTGTAGAATCAAGTGTACACCTGCACAGACTTCTGAGGGTCTGGGGAAAACAAATAAGGGTCAGTGCTACTTCACTGAGTGAGAGCCTTGCCCTGGGTCATACTAGGGTGCAAGCAAGTCACATAACAAGTATGGCAACATGTATCACATAAGGTCACCCTGTAAACTTAACTTGTTAGTTCATATTTTAATTGGGATCCCGGCTCACGTATGCTGGTAGACTCCCGGACAGAACAGCAGTACCCAACCGGTACTTCATAAACATACAGCTCTCCGCGGTAAGAGCCTCGAAAAACCATTCAGTCATTAGGCTCAACCGTCCTAATGACCTACTCCTAGCAGAATTGACCATACGGGCCCTATCTACGTGATCAAGAAATTCCAGATTATTCTCCTTGAATCATCAATCTAAGTGAGTTGTTATCACAATCAGATCACAACAGAACACGAATATCATATCAGGTATAATATCAAGTAAGCAGAACGAGTACAATAACAAATTCATGTATACATATCAATAACAACAATTCACATACGGCCCTAGGGTTGTAGGCCACTATCCTAACATGCATATAATTCTTAACAATAAATAGACACATAAAGGAACGTCTAACCCGGTAGGATACGTAGGAGACCCTCACCAAAACGAAATCGGCAGAACCTTGCTACTAGCTTTCAGGTCAAAACCCTAATTTTAAACTACCTTCGTATCACCACCCGCGTGAACTATACACTATATTACTTTCAAAGTCTCTTCTTCCTGAAAACCTCTCTTCATACTCTAATGGCCTAAGAGCTATTTATAAGAAAGTGAAAATGATGGAGCCGGCTATGAAACCGCCACTCCCAATTCCTTTATCCCCAAATTAATGCCACAAGATCAATTGACATCCTTGTCATGCTTTGGTTTGGGTGAGTAATGCCTTAGGCCCACGTGTACTCTCCTTTCTCCTAAGATAAGCATAAGCTAACTTTGTTTGTAACTCCAAAAATACTTTCCCATAAAGTTTCCTTTTATGTTAAGTAAACATGGGGAGGAAAAATCATGAAATTATAAATGATGGTTTGGCTTTTCCTACTTAGCAACGTGCATCTGACATTCCTTGCATAACTAAATAGTAATTTTATATACATATGAAAATTGGTGCAATACATACATACATAAATATCAGGTAATAAACATCATCATATTAGTTTCGTGGATGATTTAGTATAGTTTGAACGGGATGTTACACCTTCCCTGCATCTGACAGAAAAGCCGCCGAGGATTTGATTTGGGTGGAGTGGGATTGGGGTGTTGAGGATTTGATTTGAGTGGAGTGGGATTGGGGTGTTGAGGATTGACTCGTCGAAAGAGTGGAAACGGCGGGGAGAGGCAGTGCGTGGAGGAAGAAGAGAAGGATTAGGTCGGACGGCGAGAGGCGGCGGCTCCTTTGGTGCATCAGAGATGGTGAAATCAGAAGGGTCGCAGGGAGGGAGGACAGCGACGGCGGAGTGGGGAGGCGGGTCGACGGAGCGGTCGTGGGAGGAGAAATCGAGGGTGAGGTTGGCGATGGCGGAGGAGACGCAGGTGAAATCATCAGAGTCATTTTTCGACGGAGTTGGGCTTGTTTGGAGAGAGGGAGCTATTGGGGATTTTTGGGCTATTGGGGATCTGGAAGAGAGGCGGCGGCGTGGCGGCGCGGCAGTGGTGGTTGCGGTGATGGTGGGAAGAAGGAGGCAAGAGGAGTGTGGTGTGGTGTTGAGGATGGAGGAGGGAGAGAGAGAGGAAGAAAGATCTAACTTTTCGGTTAGATTTGATTGGGTTGGGGTTAATCAGATTGAGTTCTTTGGTTAGATGACTAGGCACTTTAAATGATGTGGAGGATGAGTTGGCAAGTCCACATAGGCGGATGGACGGAAAAATGGATGTCCGTAGCTAACAGTGACCTCTCCGAAAAATGGCTCAAAGTTTGGTAATGTCAATAGCAATTTTTTTTGTTTAGTGACTTCTGGGTTATTTGGCCAAAGTTTGGTGACTATTTATGTAACCAACCCAGAAGTAGAGATTACCTTAGAAAGTGCCGAGTCGTCAAGTCTAAGTAGCCAAAATTGCATTGCATCTATCTGTATTAACCGAACTAGAGTTGAGAAGAATTAATGGTATCTCATTCAATATTTGTCAACTGAGTTGAGAAGATGAGATTTTTGGATGATTCGGAAATTATTGAAAAATGAACATGTTTATATATGAACCAGCTTTGGTGGGTTTTGTTGTTTTTCTCAAGAAACAGGAAAATTGAAGCTTGTGAGCCTACTCGAGTTTCACTTGTTAACTATCTTCAAGTCAAACTCGTGCTAAAGTTGAACTCCGCTAATTAAAAATTCTATATAAATACAATTTGAGCTCAATTTAAAATTTGTATACTAAAAACATCAATAGTTGAAGCTATAAAAAAAATTATTCAATGATTTACAAGTCTCTATATTTTCCATTTAAGATATTTAAACCTAAACTACTTGTGCTTTCATTAGCACAATCACAAGTTGTATGTGATTTATAGTCCATGATATTCGCTGAAAAGCACATGTTGCACTTTCAGCCTACTAACGAGCCATATAATCGAGCTAGTGTTCGAGTTGGCTCTTGAGCAGACTCGCATGCCTATCTAGTCGAGCAAACCGTGAGTCAAGTTTAGCTCATTTAAAATTGAGTCAAGTCTCGAATACAACTTTTTTTCGAGCCAAACATTGAGCAACTTAGATCGTTAACAATGTATGTAGTAGGAATCAAACAAAAGAGGAAGACTTGGAAGTCAACATTGAAGTCAGTGACCATGCACCCTGTTAGAAGACTGCATACATCTCCACCAACTCATGTTTTACTGACAAAGCATTTCAATAATAACCCCCTCCCCAGAAAATTAACATGGCCTGGTGGGCATCATCAATTTCATAGTTAAACATTCTTCTTATCTTTACTTGCACTAATTAATCAGCCAAGTTGCTGCTTTGCATGTACATTTTGTAGTATAAATACAAGTCCAGATGAAGCAAGTTTTATCATCATAATCTCTTAGCTTCCAATTAACTTGATCCATTCATAGCTTCCTAAAGTATCATATTTTCAGTAACTACAAATGTCGACCATGAAGAAACAAGCATTGGTCATTGCTCTGGCATGCCTTCTGGTGTTGCTAGCCATCAGTCCCACCATATCTGCTGCTACAGATGGTAAGGCTGCTGCCATTAGCCCACAGAAGGATTGGAAGGATGTGGTTTACCCACAAGCTGGTAATAATATATATATGCTCACCTTATTAATATCCAATATTCGAGTAGTACCCTAACATTATATTGTTTTATTGTTTTTGTGTGTTTAATATGAAGGATGTCGTTGCTGCTATTTCATAAGGAATCGATATGGACTCCTCCAATGTGGCTATGTTTGCTGTGTAGATGGCTGTTGCTGAACTCTACTCACATCACCAACCAATCAACCAATCAAGCCAGCCATGAATGAACTTGTGATAGAGAGGTTGTGTACCATTACCACCCTAAATAATTGAACTTCTTGTCTTTTGTTCTTCATCATCATCAATATTAATAATAATGGCACTGTTCTCTCTTTTAGTAATAATTCAGCAAGCAAGACTCAGATTAACACTTTCCACCCACCAATCAAAGTTTCAGGCTACTTCCAATTAATTCGTGTTAAGATAAGGTTAGTCGCCAGACGTTCGTCTTACTTTGGAACTTCAAATAAATCAATTAACCTAATCAATTTACACTACAAAAAAATGGACATTTAGCTACTGCAAAATTACAACGGCATGAAAATGCAGTAGCAAATAGTTAATATTTGCTACGGCAATCACTATTTCATGTAGTAATTTGCAGTAGCAAATACTATTTGCCACACCACTATTTGCACACCCAGCATCCCGTAGCAAATAGTGGTGTGGCAAATAGTATTTGCTACTGCAAATTACTACATGAAATAGTGATTGTCGTAGCAAATAGTAACTATTTGCTACTGCATTTTCATGCCGTTGTAATTTTGCAGTAGCTAAAGGTCCATTTTTTTGTAGTGTTAGTGTGTCTTTCATAGGAACCATTTAGGGTTGATCCGCTGCTAGAGTAACTCACTATTCTTAATCTTGTGCCAGTTAGTTTTCCGTTGCAGAAGTGAATGCACGGACGGTTAATTAATCTTGGTAATTAGATCGGATAGAGTGAACGTTCGCCGAACTTAGACCTAAGGGTAAGGAGTTATGGTGGTGACTGAGAACTGAATGAATTAGGATTGAAAACTGATGGTCTTGTGATTGCCAATGCTCTAGTGAACTTAGGGGGATTCGAGTCTAGCTCGTCTATCTTCTTGTTAGTCAAACCTTTTTAATCTTTCTGTCTTTTATTTCCTTGCTTATTAGATTAGAAGTCGTGGAACTCACACCACGCACAATTTGTTAAAACTGAATAGTTTGCCAATTCATTTGAGTAGACAATTAGTAGAGACCCGTTGAATACGATCTGCCTTGCTATTAGCTTGGTATTATTTGAACACTATTTTATAGCACATGAAATTGGCGCTGTTGCCGGAAACTCTTCTATATTGTTTGAAAAAAGAGTTGACATTTTATTCTTCTACCTTTCCATCTTATCATTTGTTTTCTTCCCACATCTTTTCATGATTTACCTGGGTAGTGCTTCTGATTTTTGAAATTTCTAAGTTACCCCTGTATTTTGAATCATTAAATTAATGAGATTTAATTCAACAACTGAGATTTTTCCTTGATGAATCAAGGAACTTCTTTTCTTTTCCTTGATGACAAGTCAAGCAGTTTTCTTGTGCCTCATTGAGAAACTGGGAGAAAGTTATTTTGGTGACAATATTAATTTGAGGTAAAAATACATATAACATCAATGAATTATGATTTTGTTTCATACACATATTTTGTATTGAATAGTTTTTTATAAACACTACAAAAAATGGACATTTAGCTACTGCAAAATTACAACGGCATGAAAATGCAGTAGCAAATAGTTACTATTTGCTACGACAATCACTATTTCATGTAGTAATTTGCAGTAGCAAATACTATTTGCCACACCACTATTTGCTACGGGATGATGGGTGTAGCAAATAGTGGTGTGGCAAATAGTATTTGCTACTGCAAATTACTACATGAAATAGTGATTGCCGTAGCAAATACTAACTATTTGCTACTGCATTTTCATGCCGTTGTAATTTTGCAGTAGCTAAAGGTCCATTTTTTTGTAGTGAAAATACCATCCAACTTGTATTTCATTTTACTAAGTTTATTTATTTTTGGATGAAATGATGATGTGACATAAACGAAATAGTCTAGTCACCATACAATGGATGATTCTCTACGAAATAAACTGGCGACATACCATTTGAGAACTTATTGGAACTGGACAACCATTTAGGATGGAAGAAAATCATTTGACGATAGGAAAAAGGGGTTATGACCATCTCTATTTTGAGTAGAGTATGGTGTAATGTTTTCGAGCTAGCAATGAAATCAATAATTATATAGTGACTTGATAGTCATTGTTCATGTAAGTCATCATTTCATCCATAAACAAAATAAAGTGGTAATCGGGAAAAACGAAAATACATATTTGATGGTATTAAGTGAAGATAAAATAGTGCAATCACGGGTCATGGTTTTTTAGCACCATTAGTCAAGGTAAAAACCGTGACTAAAAAATTTAGTAACGGTTTAGTGAACCGTGACCATATTGAACTTTTTTTGTCACGATTTTTAGTGAAACCGTGACTAAAATTTCTATCACGGTTTGCTAGGAAACCGTGACTAAATTTAGTCATTTTAGTCACGGTTTCTTTAAGAACCGTGACAGAAGTCACGGTTCTTAACAAAACCGTGACAAAATTGGGTAACCATATTGTTCTAATGAAATTTTTAGTGACCAATTGTTAATTTATGAAATTATAGGATCAGGCCATCAGTTTCTTCTGTTATGCAAAATGATCCATAACATTAAAATATTAACAAAATGTCCCAATTAATTACGAACCAGTCACTCATTTTATTTATTGTGTAAACTGAAGCTAATTAATAACAAAATTTACAATTTACTTAATTATAAAAAACTGAAAACTATTCTGTCGCCGCCGAAGCCGATTCCCGCCGCGCCGATGAAAAGAAGACTAGAACACTGGTGTTCGGTGGGCCTCTTGGCTGGCTTCCATTGCGCCGAGCCCCGCCAACTTCGAAGAAACCCATCTCCCTAGCTCCCGCTAGTGGTTTCGGATCTGGATTGTTAGCCGGTAGCTTCAGATCTAGCGGATTCCACCTATCGTTGGCTTTGGTGAGATGGCTGGCGAAGAAAGAAGAAGAAGGGTCGTCAGTCGGTGGGTAGTTGGTTTCCGAAGGGGAGAAGCGGTGGCTGGGGAGAGGAGAATGAAGAGGAGCGGCAACTGGGTTTCCGAAGGGGAGAGGAGAATGGAGAGGGGGCGATGGCTGGGTTTTCGATGGGGAGAGGAGAATGGAGAGGAGATGGCTGGTTGGAAGAAGAAGAAGAAGGAAATAAGAGTGTCGGCTGATTAGAAGAAGAAGAAGGCTGATTGGTGGTTGGTGTTGGCACGGATTGCCAAGCTGGAAGAGAGAGAGGGAGCCAAAAAAATTAGTCACAGTTTTTAAGAAACCGTGACTAGATTAGTCACAGTTTCTTAAAAGCCGTGACTAATTGGTCACGGTTCCTTAAAAAACCGTGACTAATTTAGTCACGGTTTTTAAAAATCGTGACAAATTTAGTCACGATTTCTAGAAAGCGTGACTAATTGGTCACGGTTCCTTAAAAACCATTACCAATAGTCACGGTTCCTTAAAAACTGTGACTAATTGGTCACGGTTCACAAAATCATGACTAATAAACCGTGAATCAATCTTAGCTCATAGTTGCACTTTGAGCCTACTAACCAGCGATATAGTCGAGCAAGTGTTCGAGTGGACTCTTCTTGAGTAGGCTTGCATGCCTAGCAAGTCGAGCAAACCGTGAATCAATCTTAGCTCATTTAAAATCGAGCCAAGTCTCGAATACAACTTTTTTCGAGCCAAACATTCAACAGTTTAGATTGTTAACAGTGTATGTAGTAGGAATCAAACAAAAGAGGAAGACTTTGAAGTCAACATTGAAGTCAGTGACCATGCACCCCTGTTAGAAGACTACATACATCTCCACCAACTCATGTTTTACTGACAAAGCATTTCAATAATCAACCCAAGAAAATTAACATGGCCTGGTGGGCATCATCAACTTCTTAGTTAAACATCCTTCTTATCCTTACTTGCAGTAATTAATCAGCCAAGTTGCTGCTTTGCATGTACATTTTGCAGTATAAATACAAGTGCAGATGAAGCAAGTTTTATCATCATAATCTCATTGCTTCCAATTAACTTGATCCATTAATTGCTTCTTAAAATCTCATATTTTCAGTAACTACAAATGTCGACCATGAAGAAACAAGCATTGGTCATTGCTCTAGCATGCTTTCTGGTGTTGCTGGCCATCACTCCCACCATATCTGCTGCTAATGCAGCTGAGGCCAAGGCTGCTGCAACTGTTGCTGCCATTAGCCCCCAGAAGGATTGGAAGGATGTGGTTTACCCACAAGCTGGTAATTAATATATATGCTCACCTTATTAATATCCAATATCCAAGTAGTACCCTAACATTATATTGTTTTATTGTTTTTGGTGTTGTTTAATATGAAGGATGTCGTTGCTGCTATTTCATAAGGAATCAATATGGACTCCTCCAATGTGGCTATGTTTGCTGTGTAGATGGCTGTTGCTGAACTCTACTCACATCACCAACCAACCAATCAAGACATGAATGAATGAATGAATCTGTGATAGTGATAGAGAGGCTATGTACCACCCTAAATAACTGAAGTTCTTATCTTTTGTTCTTCATCAATAATATCAATAACAATGGCACCGCACTCTCTGTTAGTATTAAGTCAACAAGCAAGACTCAGATTAACTCTTTCCACCCACCGATCAAAGTTTCAGGCTACTTGTAAACCACACTGAGTTTCACAAACAAGAACAGCAAATTACTGAAAATGGTGGCCAATGATCTAACACGAATGAATATATGCAATATGATCTCAACCCATGACTGATTTAATCCTTTCTTTCCCTACACAACGATCATACTATTGATGCAATACAAGAACAACCTGCAATGCTTTTGAATCTTTATACTTCCTAATCAACTACAGTATTCCTCCCTTCTTTCTTCTCTCCTCTCTTTTTCTAGGTGCTAATTTCTTCAGAAACGGGAACAAACAAAACCCCCCACTTCAGAAACATACTTACTTCTCATATTAGAAAGAACCTGGTAGCCCAAATGAAGAACAACCAATTTAGGACCCTTAATCTAGGAGACAGTGCAGAACACGATGACGGATGGCTGCTCTCCGTAACACCAACAAGAAACCTGCATTCGCCAACTGAGGGGTCCAGGAATGTCACCATTCCTAGTCCATCAAAATCGCAACTTTTTTCGTTCTGCATGTTCAACTGATAGTAGCTGTTGAATGCATAAGAGATGTTTCCCTTTGCTCCAATCTCATTGCAAGATCCACCATAGTTCAGGGTTGTGCAATCTGCCTGGCTACATGCAATCCTCATGTGGTTGGCCACGTTAGTTAGATCTTTCGACGAATCCGCCACACACCACCTAGAGGGAAGATACTGAACATTCTTTGCATTCTTCAGGAGCTTGCTGCCCTGGCCAAGGTTTAAGGCATATTTAGCTTGCCCGTCAAATGAGAAGATTCCCCAATGTCTTTCAAAGTTACCGGGAAGTACACTCTTTGCTCCTTCATCAAGTAGGCCGAAGATATAAACATCCATGGGAGGGACACCTGGTCTAAGAGGGGTTCCTTTGTTACCCACAACATGATTTATCAGACCCTGGTTGAATACTTTTGCAGCAGTGAGGTTTGCACCAGGAGCTCCGTCGCTCGGCCACCCTACCTCTCCAATTACTATAGGCATCTGACCATATCCAAGTTTACTGAGGGCTGATACTAAGGTGTCGAGATTCCCATCAAAGGCATTTGAGTAAACATTAGAGCCATCAGTAACAGCATGGGTAGTCCCCTCAAAGAAAGCATAGTCTTGCGGGAAATCCGAGTTCCCATACAGACTGAGAAATGGATAAATGTTGACGACAAAAGGAGAACCATTCGAGTTCAGAAAGGAAACAAGCTGTGTGATGATCTGAGAAAGCTCAGGCCGGAAAGCTCCTTGTGAAGGAAGAGAAGCAGCCTCATAAGCATCAGCATTGCACGGGACGACTAGCTTGACGTATCCAGCGAGATTTGCCTTGTTCAAAGATTGTTGTAGATTGAGTAAAGCCGGCATAACATATGATTGAAATTGTCCAGAGTAACTTGTAAGGAATGGCTCATTTCCAACAGCAATATATCTGTCGTTTAAAAGTGATGTAACCCCCCATTAGAAAGAATCATGTATGCTACTCAACATTGCAGATAAAGGAAATTTGACCAATTTGATTACGTTATACAAGGCCAAAAGACAGAAAATACTGCATATCACTATAGAAACCTTCAAACTTAGGGCAATGCCAAAGAAGATGGGATGTTACATTAGAAAGAACATAAACATTTGGTTTGCAAATGAACAGATCAATCACTCCTAGCTACAATAATTGACTTCCAGTCAAACTCACACCAACCTGACCCAAAGCTATGGTTTCCTTGACACTAAAAATGGTCGAAAAGACCCTATTTGTAACATGTCACTGGAAATATATATACAGTTGTCATAACCAAGTGCTTCAGCTCACAATCATCATCAAGTTAGACAAAATGATTCATGTAATATGTCTCCCAAGCTGTTTTCAATCTCACTTCAATCCAATTTAGGATTAAAAATCCTTAGATTATGCTTACATCAACAAACAAAATCAGGAAATCATACACATCAGGTAACCAAAGAATAATGGTGAAACAGCAGACCTGATATCAGCACCGCCTTTAACGACATATCTGGAAACGTTCTGGCGAACCCACAAATCAGCAGCAGTAGTGGAAGAGCTAATAGTAGACAGCATCTCGTTAGGAATCCCAACCATAACTTGAATTCCGCTCCCCATCAGAGCTTGGAGGGAACCTGGGTCTGCATCAAACAGCTTCACCTTCCCAATCTTGTTGTCCTTCAACAGATCCACCACCGTCGATGGCTTCAGCCTGTGAAACGACACCGTTCCCCAGTTCACCCCAATCGCTGATTCTCCTACTCTAAACCAGCAACACAGAATCGTTAGAAGAAGCAGCAGCAGCGAACTGCTTGCAGCTGCTTTAAATCTCGACATTTCCCTTGAAGGAAAGCTCGCTCCGTGTTATGGGTTCCACTTCTTCTTCTTCTTCTTCTTGTTCAACTTCTTCCACACTTCCCCTTCTCCTTTCCTCCTGGTGTTCAGACATTCAATCGTTCATCCATTACTTCATTTATTTACAAGGATGAGTAAGTGAGTGAGTTCAAGATGTGAGTGCTGGAGAACAAGCTGAATAAGACTATTTGTGGGAAGATACGGAGCAGAGTTTCAGAAATAACCAACCGCCATGGAGAAAAGGAGGAAACTGGAAAAAGAGTTAAAAAGCTTTCAGAGAGGCGATTACATAATGATGTGCTCTGCCCCCGTTAATTCTGGTTGTTGTAGCGGAAATGTCGTAATTATCCTTGCATTTTGAACAAAATAACCAACTTTTGTCCAGAAGTGATGTTACCGACCTGAAGCGTTTTAAATGAAAATCAGAAACCTAAGTTTTCGTGCAATAGTAGCAGTCATAGCAATCAGAGAAAATGGAAGCTATACAGAACAGAAACCAGTAGTACAAAAGTCAGAAACTAATGAATGTGGTTCAGAAAAGATCTTAGCCATTGTTTATTTATAATCTTCTTTTGAAGCTGATTTGATTGCAATCAACCATTATTCAATCTAAAAGTAAATTTTTTAAATAAATTAAATATTGTTGTAATGGTTGCTTCTTTATTACTTTTGTCTCAAAATACTTTTTTCAAAAAAAAAAAAAAAATCACACCATCAAAATGAGAAACTAGCGTGTATGAATAATGGGTGTGTTCGAAGAACTTTGTCCCATTCCTTAACAAAGTTGTTGCTTAAAAAACACTTAAAATATGATTATTTGTCCCAATCATATAGTTACATCTATAACCTACATTTTTCACATGACATTCTCACTATCTTGATTCATCTGTACCTCCTTGTCATGAGAACTGTTTACTTAAAATATGCATTTGATGATTCACTGCTCGAATCGGTACTTTCTGGTCCAACCTAGTTCTATTTGAGCATACTCACATGAAGTACATTATGAATTTTGTCCATCTCTTCCAACATGGCTAATTCATATGAAGTTGGTCCAATCTTGTCTAATCACATCATAAGAGCCAATATACATGGTGCCTACTTTCATTTCCTATCAAATCACAATAATCCTTTTGAGTGAGATACCTTGAGGAAAACTCTCCTCCACACGAAAATTCACTTCCCAACTCCCATCAGCATACAGCTTCTGACGACCTTGAATAATCACCTATCTCACATCCGACTAATAACAGTACCTTAAGTTTGGGTCATTAACAAATCAGTACCCACAGTCTTAAAAATAACTTTTCAGTGCTGGCCGTTTGAGAAATTAACACGTCCATCCGAAATCCAAATTCTGTCCATTCTCGCCATTAAATTTCCACATCATTCGTCCTATTTGGATTAAATGTCTGACATGGATATATCCACCTGTCATTTGGGCCCTGGTCCATCAAATAAAACCCCTATCCCTCCAACTGTTAGTATGTACCCCTTGCTCATCCCCAAAATCGTGAACCCTTATTTTGCAAAGAAATTTTTTCGGGAGCAGACCCCTATCCTCTATCCCTCAACTCATTTCAACAAACCAATCGAAAGTCCTTTACTCTCTTCCCGTTCAATCTGAGATAGGATAGTGTTGCTATCATTCAATCCTCGAGTCGAAATAAAAAACCATCTTGCTCGAGGAATGGTTGAAGTTCATGTCTGCAAGTGCGGGGAATGTGCAGTGTTGCTGACCTCTTGGACCGAAGATAACCCGGGACGACGATTTTTCAGCTGCAGAAGGCGTTATTTACTAAGATTGCTTTGTGTTGGAGTTATATATGTGTTTCAAAGTTTGTATTTGGGGCTATAGGTTCATCTAATCTGGGTTTTTTTTCCAGAGAATGAACAAGTATTGTGAGTTTTTCATGTGGTCCGACCCTCCGATTCTAGATCGAGCAAGAGAAATATTAAATATATTATTGAGGAAATTACACTACTACAAAAGATCCCCTCGTGGAATGACACATACGAGCATCACATAGGCTGAGTTCGAGACAACTAATTCATTTGAATCCACTGCAAGATATATGAAGTTACTAAAGAGTATTAATCGATGGTCATTACTTGTGTGAGTATTCATTAACCCCAATGCTCCGTTTCACTAAAGAGTAAAGACTTGTTAATGAATACTCACACGACGTGCAATAATCGTTGTAATTTGTGTTGTGGTTGGGATCGTGATTGGTAATATTTTTGACAAGTATTACTTTAATACTGAGAATTGGGTTCAAAGGAAGGGAGCTGAGGTGTGCAGCTGTTAACAAAATGTTAGGTTGAACTTCAGTTAACATATATGCTAGAATAGAGCTTGTACTTCATTTAGTCTGTCTTTTGCTTGTAATTGACTGGTTAATCGTAATGGTAACATTTGCGATTTGGAAATTTGGTTGGCTGGTTGTGCAATTCAATGATATGTTTCAGTTTCAGTTATATGCTCAAAAGTTATTTAGAACATGCTCAAAAGTTCTTCTGCAAGTATATGCAACCACTGAATCCTTCTCAGTGACTAAGATCCAAACTTGAAACTTGTTTTTGAGGTGCTATCGCAGTTGTACAATGAAATATAGTGTGTTGCATGAGCAAATTAGCTGTGTGGCTCTTATCAATCAGCAAACGCAAACATCAGCTGTGTTACAGGAGCAGGTTCATAGTAGTTCCTCATCATTAACCAACAACATTTCTTCCTGTGCAAGTGAAATTTTTCAATCTCAGAAAAACGAGCTAACAATTGTTGTAAAATGATCATACAACATTCTATGATTTGATTTACATAATTAATCTAACAAATGATTTATTTGTTAGCGGTGATGTTCTTACCCTATCAGGAATTTAGATTCCTAATAGCAAAATTGATTATCTACTGCATACTAGGAGAGGGTTAAATTTCTTCAGTAAAGGCAATTGGACATTGCAAACTACAACTTACACAACAATTCCCAAATCCACAACAAAGATACCCACGCATTGTAGATACTCCAAAATAGTTTGGGATCGTTAACAGCGATAACATCTATTCGACATTAACAAAAGCTGCAACAATCAAAATATGACATGTCCCTATCTGCTGCAAATAGATTATACATTCTTGCACTACTTGAAGAGTATTTTATGGAGAATCCACTTGATCGAACGATGGATAGAAGGATTGGGCTGAAGAACGAACCATCTGAGTAATTGTTGGATGATGGTAGCTATAGGAGAGGACGATGCTGCATCCATTTCCTCTAGCATCAGCAACATCAACAAAAGTAACTCCAGCATCAGCATAAGCAGCAAAATCCTATGGATGCGAAGGAGCACTAAACGTAAAGGCTGGTCATGTGAGTTCATTAACCTCAATGCTCCATTTCACTAAAGAGTAAAGACTTGTTTCCTCAACTGTTAGGTTCGAGAGTATGAGTAAAAGAGAAAGAAAAACTAACATAGCTATTATTTTGCTTTTGATAATTTTCAATTGAACCCAAAATTAAGGGAGGGGAATGACATCAAGGAACTCATTTCCTTGATCCCATCAAGGAAAGATCTCAATCGTTGATTAAATTTCATTAATCCAATGGTCCAAAATACAGGGTTTTTTTGGGTATTTTGAAAATTCATTTAGCCATCAGTCCACCCTCTCAGGGACCTCCGCCGCCGGCCACCAGAGTCAGACCTCTGCTACCTCTGGTCGCCACACCTTCGCCGGCCACCACTGCCTGTCATCGTCGCCGCCTGACCTCCGCTACGTTCGGCCACCATCCTCTCTCAATAATTAAAATATTTGTTTTTGTTGTTGATAGGATTCAAAACCAGACCTCCTTCTCCAAAAACAAAACTCCTTACCACTATGTCACTGGGCACCCCTTAGTGTCCTCATATAAGGACACCTCTTAGGACCATAGGATTTAATCTTAGAGATCTGAAGGTCAATATTAATTGGATAAAAGGGTAATTTCAATGTTTGATAAATTGCATATTTTTTTATGTTAATGATAATTATTGTTAATTAAATGCGGATTTTCAGTTAATATTCAGATTTTTTATTGTTAATTAAATTTGGATTTAATTATTATTAATTAAACGCTCTATTTTTTAGTAACTAATTAATTCCTTTTTTATATCACAATTTCTATTTTTCTTCACTTTCCCTAATATTTATTTAGAAGTATTAATCTTTATTTGGTAATTAATTTCCATAATAATTAATTTAGCAAAACTTTACTCCCCTTTCTTTTTTTGAAAATTGTTTACTACTAGTCAATTTAGTAATCAATTTACCGTTGTGATTTTATGGAGATTACGACGACACTTTTTGTGGAAATTGTTTCAAAATAGTTCCTCTTTTATCCTTTCGGAATAGTTCCTCTTTTATTGTTTCGGAATAGTTCCTCTTTTATTGTTTCGGAACAGTGATCCATTTTAAAAGTAATGAAACTTGTTGAAAATGGATTTTGTTCCTTATTACCAAATTGGAACACAGAAAATCATAAAACCTTGAATCAAATTGAAAATGAAACAATAATATCAATTTTATGTTCCATATGTAGCTATATGGAACATTAGTAAAACCTTGTCTCTAATTAGGAATTCGGAACACACACCCAAAAGAAGAAGATGATCAAGATGAAGACTCAAATCATATCGATTAAACCAAAAAATAATTTGTTTCCAACCGAAACCATCAAATCTATTATATGAAAACTAATATCAATACAGACAAACTGGAACAACATGTTCATAAATCATTAAATTGGAACAACGTGGTTCCTAAAAATGAACATGTTCCTAACAAAAGATAAAGATGAAGATGAACAATTTGTTACCAAATCACAAATCCGGAAGACAAAAAGAAGAACTAGATTTCTAGAAGATGAAGATCCTGATCAAGACGACAAGACCCTATATGGATAGTCTTCTCCGATTGCTCCTAACTCTCTCTCACCACTTTCATCTTCAGATCTCTAATTTCCTTCATCTTCAAAGCCTCCTCCTCCGCTGCACTGGGAAAAAATCAACAGTTATAGCCTATAAACATAAATAACAATGATAACTTCATCACAAATATATAACTCCACATAGTTAATTAGTTTTCATTTTGGCGTGGGTCTCTAAATTCCAATATGCCATAAAGATTATGGTAAGGGAAGCGCACTGTCCCTTTCACCGTCAACTTCTTCCAACCTATCTGCATGCTTCCATGGCGTTGGCGGAAAGGGAAGTGCACGGCCTGGAGGCGGAGCCGTCAGAAAGGAGGAAGAGTGGAGATTGGGAATCGAAGATCATACCGGAAGACGGGATCGCAGTGACGAGAGTAGATTGGGCTGAGGATGGCGTGCGACGGCGGTGAGGGTGCAAGTTGAGAGCGGCAATATTTTTTTTGTGTGGCTGACTCAAATTTTTTAGGATTTGTGGTGAAACCCTAATATTATTTACTATATATACCAATTACCAAATTACTATTTTGTCCATTTTAATCTAATCCATTGGATTTGGTTTCTAATCTAACGGTACCTAATAGTGTCCTTATATGAGGACACTTATAGGTGTCCTAATGGTAGTAGATCCCATGTCACTGAGTACTATTGATATTATATAACAATAAAACTGTTTTATTACGTTGTGTGCACATGGTTTCTAAAAAAATGTGCACACGAGTACGAAGTATGGGGTTGATTACTTAAATGATCACTAAACTTTGACCAAATAACCTGGTGGTCATTGTTCTTCAAAAAATTTCCTAGCACTCACTGAGCTTTGATGATTGAACCAAAGAGTCACTGTTAGATACGAACATCCACTTTGCTGTCCGTCTGCCTACGTGGACTCGCCAAATCACCTAACACGTATGGTGAGGCTGCCACGTCACTTTTTTCTTAACCCAAGACTGACCATTTAACCGACCCAACACCCAACCCGAAACCTAAACCAAATCATTTAAACCTCACCTATATTTAAGAAAGGAGTATACAATTTCTCTCCCCACTGCATAATCCCCCCCCCCACCCCTATAGCACCATGTTTACAATTTCCTCCCCATATCAGCCACAAAGGTTATTGTCGATGGAAGACTACAAACGAAGATGTGTATGTGGAGCAGAGGTGGTGCTTCTAACATCCTGGACGGTGGATAATCCCGAGAGAAGATTCTTCATATGTGGGAGCATGGCGAAGGTAAGGTCATTCTGGTTCTTTCCCAATGTAACCCAATCCATTAGATTCTTCTTCATCCCTTTTCTCTGGATTCGTTTTAGGGATCAGTGTCGAGGAATCGACACTATTTTGTGTGGTTCGATTATCCCATTCCATTTCGGGCGAAGGTGGTTATCAATGGATTGTTGAGGAAGCTTGAAACTATGGAAAACACCATTGACGGAGAGAGTATCGACGGCGAAGAAGTACATTCGAAGCAGCCGAAGCCCACAGAATCCAGCGGGATTGGTTTTGTTGGGAGAGCAAAGTTCCCTAGGTAAAAAATAGCAGTTAATCAACACCCTTTCATGGTTGTTTGTATCCTCTTGCTTGGTATTGTAATTGGAAAATTATTGTAAATGATTGAATGAATCGAAATAGGGTCATGCCCTCACCGATCTGTATGTGTTATGAAAGAACAACATAGTCGTTCTCAGATCCAAAAGCAAGTCACTGAACTTCCAGATCTTAACCGAGTAGTGATCGAAATTGTACATATGTTAACGGAGCAGTCACTGAAGTTTCAAAATAGTGTCGATAATGAGACACAGTTACTCTGAGATTTTTTCATACTCCAATATTTTTAACGGAGCAACAAGGTTCAATATTGTTCAAAAAAGGGTCTTATATTTTTCAAAACAGGGTTCGATATGTTTCATTACTGATGCAAACGTAAATACACGAGGATTGGATCATAAATTTTATAAGCATGAGTGGTTTACACCTATACCACCATCGAGAGAGGGTGGTTTACATATCTACCATCCTTCAAAGTCAGCACGATGTCTATTACAAACTAAGGCAAAAAAGGGGAGCTCTCACTGGCTCAACCCACCTATCCATTGCTACCATCATATCGTAACCTATACGATGTACAAAAAAGGGGGACTTCAGGTACGATCAACCCCTACCAAGCAGCTATGACGCAGTCCAAAATATACCCAGCATCACATACAAAAGAAAGGGGGAGTTGTATGAACCTCAACCCCAATAGTCATCCTACTTAGTTGTCTTCGACCTCGTGTTCCTAGATGGGGAGTCATTGACTGGGAAACGTGGAGTAGGCATAAACTCCATTGAATCTGTTGAAGGTCGTGTTCGGCTAGGTCCACCCGCCGATGGGGAGCCACCCTACAAAAAAATAACAAGGCAACTTAAATAGGATCCAACACATTCAGTACATCATAAGAAATAAGTACTCACTGGTGGAGTGCGGTTTGTGGTGCCAAAAGATGACGATGTTGAGATGTTCCCATTTTCCTTCTAGCCCTTTTGTTGTGACCCCTCTTCTTGCACTTACTACAAGTCATTGACGCTCCTTTCCTGCTCACAGCAACAACAGAAACTCCCTTTCGTGTAATCCGAGGTCTCTCCAGCTCCCCTGCCTCCTTTCATCTCTTCGTTTGCTTAGATCCTATCTTCGGCGGGAGAAATTGAGGCGAATTTAACGGCTCTAAGTCACTTCAGGTCCACTGCGAGGAGTCGTTCAACGGCCGTATTGACCTCTCATAGGTGGTCCTGTATACGTCGACAGAGTAGCAGCTGTCAACATACCTCTCTGGGTCCTCCTGACAGAATTGGATGCATCAGATAGCATGGGGACATGGAATTCCAGATAACTGCCACCTTCCGCATGCACATGTTCGTGTGAGCAGATCAACCACGAATTGGCCACGAGGGCCACGAACCTGGTACTCCATTTCACAGTTATATGTTGGAGTGAAAAGAGTAGCTTGTTCCTTGTACATATTCAGCTTCTACCTTGGTTTGGGGCACAAATAACTAGATCCGAATTTGTCTCCTTCAATCCGCTTCTTGTACATCCTCTGTATTAAGAGCACACGTATTGTTACGAGGCAACTGATATTTGGCAAACCCCGTGGCTTGAGTATATACTTGTTGAAACACTCACACAGGTTATTCGAGGCCATTTCACATTTAATCTCAGTTCTGTAGTAGGCCTTGCACCATTGCTCTAGATTGCGTAACAACAACCAGGCATCAGGAATTCGTTTCACATCAGTGAAGTTTGCATTTTCCTTCTCCAACAAGTCCATCCATGCTTGGTGATCGGACTTATATGTCGCTGAAAACTCCTGAAGTTTTCGCCAAAAACCTTAACCTAATCCGGCGCTGATAGGGTTAAGTATAAATATAATCTGGCGGCTCAAAATAAAGATACTTCATAATATACAACTTTTCACAAGTTCCACACCTAAGAAGTTCGAGAGAGCAGAGTTGAGAGTTCGAAGAGCCAGGAAGAGATCGTGACGCCATCTCTTCATCTCGGAGACTTGGAGCTAGGAGTGAAGATTACCGGAGAGCGAAGTTTTATCAGAGTCGTCTTAATTAGGTTTTACAGTTTCTATCTGTTCTCCCTTTTCATTATGAACTCTGTTTCTGTCTTTGTTTCTGCCATTATGAACATGAGTATCTAAACTCGTAGAGCTTAGACTAGATGAACCCTAAGTGACCCAGGGCTTTAAAGCGATCACGGATCGGCGGTGATTAGATTCAAAGTTCAATCAGTTTCTCTTGCATGTTTGATTTGTTCTTCGTTGTTTGTATTTCTTTTCTGGCTTGATCACCTAGATTAGATTCATGTTAAGCTGAGGATAGTAGCGAATGTTTGCCTCACTTTAAAACACTGAATCAACAATTAACCTATTCATTGGAGTGTGCCTTTCGTAGGAACCAGTTAGGGTTACTCCACTTCAAGAGTAACTCATAAATCGTTAGTAATTCCACCAGTTAGTTTAGTCGTCACAAGAAGCGATCGTACTCGGGCGGCTAATTAATCTTGGTAGCTAGATCGGATAGAGCGAACGTTCGTCAGTCTTAAACCTAAGGGTAAAGAGTTGTGGTGGTGTCTTAGAATTGATTGAACGAGAATCAAAAATCGCTGGTCTGTTGATTGCTAATGCTCTGGTGATCTAAGGGGGATTCAAAGTCTAAGCTTGTCTGTCGTCTTAGTTAAGTCAACCAATCTTTCAATCTGTCTTTCAATTTAGTTTTTAATTTACCTGCATTCCTAGAATAGAAGTCGTGGAACTCACACCACGCACAACGTGTGTAAACCTGAGTAATCTGCCTTTACATTTGAGTAGACAATTATTAGAAGACCGTGGAATACGATCTGCGTAGCTTTTAGCTTAGTAGTTATTTGATACGCTTCACAACGTTCATCAGAGAGCATCAACCTCATCTTCTTCCAGATCACGTACATACATTTCCACCCTGCCTCCTTTCCTTCCCCCGACCATCGTAGCCACATCCTCGTCGTTGTAGATGGGAACCAATCTGCTATTGATATCCTTCCCGTTCGGGCACCACAAGTACTGCATGTAGTCCTCCTTCTTAACCAATCCCACAACCATTTTGTTCAACTCCATTAAGGAGAACCTCTCTGGGTCAACGTAGTCGAACCACTCCACGTCTCCATCGTAGTAACCCCATTCCCCAAAATACCCTCCGTAGTGAATCTCAAGAGTGAAGTAATCCTTGGTGCCACCTCCTGCACATTTAAACCACAACTCAGAAAGGAAGGGAATCGAGGGCTAATTTGGAAACCCTATTTTGAGGGCTCACTGCATTTAAGGCCAACTACAATCGTAAACCCTACAATGGGGTCCCAACTCCACTTAGATGGACACAAATAAGAGGAGGACAATGACTTAAAGTAAATGCCAGAAAAATAAAGTACAACCACACTTCCCATATGCATGACTTCTCTCTCCATATTTGCGTTGCTTCCAGCCTATGCTTAAGGGTTTGTCCTTTTCCTTTGCTTTTCTCATCATCGCTGCACTTTCTTCTTTGCTTTCTTTTTCGGAATCTGGGTTTGTGTTTGTTTGGTAGAATGAGAGAAGCTTCGTCTTCTCCGACAAAGAACAAGACCAGATGCTTTTTGGGACTCACAAACCCTTTCGTATTACCAGATAAGAAACGTGTGGTTGGGATAGCAATATATCAGTATTTTTAATGGGCGATATTTTCCAAGGTGAGGTTTAAATGATTTGGTTTGGGTTTCAGGTTGGGTGTTGGGTCGGTTAAATGGTCAGTCTTGATTTAAGACAAAAGTGACGTGGCAGCCTCACCATAAATGTCAGGTGATGTGGCAAGTCCACGTAGGCAGACGGACGACAAAGTGGATGTCTGTAGCTAACAATGACTCTTTGGTTCAATCGTCAAAGCTCAGTGAGTGCTCGGAAATTTTTTAAGAACAGTGACCACTGGGTTATTTGGTCAAAGTTTAGTATCATTTAAGTAACCAACCCACGAAGTATGTGTACACTAGTATAAAAATTAGGTGTGCATGTGTACGAATAGGTATAAACGTGTACACACATTATTTTATTAAGCAGTGTGCACATGATTTATACAAAATATGTGCACACGAGTACGAAGTATGTGTACACTAGTGTAAAATATAAGTGTGCACGTGTACGAAGTATGTGTACACTAGCGTAAAAAATAAGTGTGCACGTGTGCGAATAGGTGTACACGTGTACATATTATGTACACGCACAAAGAAAATGTAAAAGAACTTGTGTACAAGTCGACAAATAAGTGTACGCGTGTACAAAAATGTAAGTAGATAAATGTGTGTGTATAGAACGTGTACATATGTATAAAACGTGTATAGAAACGTGTACACGAGTATGAAGTATGTTACACTAGAATAAAAAAATAGGTGTACACGTGTACAAAATATGTGTACACATATATAATGAGTATGTGTATGTATATAAATATGTGTACACGCGTAAAAAGAGTGTATGCACATGTATACATGATGACACTCGATTTGACGTGATTTTCAGCCTCATTTAAGCAACATTTCCTTGCTTGAAACGTGGTTTTAGGGGTAGAATACCAAATATTCACTCAACTACTCTATTTCCTACCGATTTGGTTACTTTGGCCCTTTTTGGGTCTATTTGATGGTTTTCTAGCGTTTTGTAAGAGCGTAGGTTTTTGCCATCATTTACGTAGCCACGGACGTGTTCAAGACCTCAAGGAGTGAACTGGAATCGAACCAGAAATCAAACCGGAGTTAGAACCGAAGATCCAACTGCCCATCACAATGTTTTCGCCGAAAAACCTACATAGTTTTCGCCGAAAATACCTTAAGAAACTCACAGACGAAGTCAGCAGCTTTACACTGAATATTTTGGTGAAAACTTTCATAGTTTTTGGCGAAAATCCAAGAAGAAACCCAACGCAGATTCAGCTAATGTTTTCGGCGAAAACTTAAGGTCTTCGCCGAAAACTATTGGAGAAAACACACAAGAGATTTTAACTGAAGTTTTCGGCGAAAACTCCTTAAGTTTTCGCCAAAAACTCCTTCCTTTTCCGCGGCTGGGTTGGAAAACCCTAATCTTACCTATTTAAAGAAGCAGTCGGCAGTCAGCCAGGGGGAGGGGATTATTCCAACAACTATTCACAAATCAGACTTTTGAGAGTCAGCCGACTCTAGGGTTGATAGATAGAGTTTAGAGAGTTCGAAGATCCATGCAGAGATAGTGACACCATCCTTCCACCTCGAAGAGCTCGGAGCTTAAAGTTGAAGATTCAGGAAATCGAAGCTTCGCCGGAGTCATCCGAATTAGGTTTTTCAGTTCTTATTTGTTCTTCCTCTGTATGATGATTTCCTTTATTGCCTTTGATTCTTCTGTTATCGTTATGAGTAGTTGAACTTGTAGAGCTTAGATTAGATGAACCCTAGGTGACCCAGGGCTTTAAAGCGGTCACGGATTGGCGGTAATTAGAACTGAAGTTTAATCAGTTTCTCTTTGCATGGTTGTTTTGTTCTTCATTGTTTATGTTTCTCTTCTGGTTGGTCGCCTAGATTAGGTTTATGCAAGCTAGGGTTAGTCGCCAGACATCTTCCCTGCTTTGGCGCATAAACTTGTCTTCCTTGATCACCTAGTTTAGATTCTTGTTAAGCTGAGGATAGAAGCGAACACTCGCCTCTCTTTAAAACATCAATTCAACCAATTAACCTATTCATTGGAGTGTTCCTTTCGTAGGAACCAGTTAGGGTTAATCCATTACAAGAGTAACTCATAAATCGTTAGTAATTCCACCAGTTAGTTTAGTCGTCGCGAGAGGTGACCTTACCCGGGCGACTAATTAATCTTGGTAGCTAGATCGGATAGAGCGAACGTTCGCCAGTCTTAAACCTAAGGGTCAAGAGTTATGGTGGTGTATAGAAACCGATTGAATTAGAATTGAAAACCGCTGGTCTTGTGATTGTCGTTGCCTTGGTGATCTAAGGGGGATTCGAAATCTAGCTCGTCTATCTTCTCGTTAGTCAACCTTTTAATCTTTCTGTCTTTTATTTTCCTGCTTTATTAGATTAGAAGTCGTGGAACTCACACCACGCACAACCTGTTTAAACCTGAGTAATTTGCCAACATATTTGAGTAGACAATTATTAGAAGACTTGTGGAATACGATCTGCTTAGCTTTCTAGCTAAGTAGTTATTTGATACCGCTAAAACTGCAGTTCATCAAATTGGCGTCGTTGCCGGGGACTCTTCTAATTGTTTGAAAGAAGAGTTGGCAAATTATTCTTCTACCTTTCCGCCTTACCATTTATTTTCCCTCCATATTTCCATGATTTACCTGGGTAGTGCTTTTGAGTTTTGATTATGCAGGATTACAGGTGGGATGACCAGTACCAAGAGTGGTACGTCAATGAAGCACCGTATATTTAGGAAATCCAAGAGATGCTACATCAACAACAACAACAAACGGCGAGATTTGACTCCCTCTTTGATAATATCTCTTCAATGCTACAAGGTTACCAAGAGATACACCAACAAGCACATCAAAGTGGCGCTAGAGATAACGAAGAGATCATTCTACAAGCTCATGAACATCAACAATGCTCGTCGAGAACCCTATCCGCCTTGGATAATATCTCAATATTACAAGCTCATCTCACGACGAACATCAAGCTCGAGCAACCAAATAAATTAATGGAAGAACACGCTCACGAGATGTTCGAAGAAGAAGATGAGCTCGTCCATGACTATTATGAGCTAGAGGATTCCGACGAAGAATTCTTGGCGGTGGTGGCTGATGAAGGCGTTAAGCTCGTCTATCTTGAAAGCATGGAATTCACCTATATTGAAGTTGAAGCTGAAGAGGAACACATAGAGATTGAGGAGATACCCTCACCTACACTTCCGCCGAGTCAACCTATAGATCAAACCAGAGAAGAGCACGTGGAAAGCAACAAGGTCATGGATTTAGAAGTTTACATACTCGATCCCGAGAGACCTCTGGATGATCATCAGGTGGAGAAGATGGAGCTCATTGACCATGCCACGCCGTACTACCTCTTTCCTCCTCCAGTAGGAGAATTCGAGAAGAACTGGTCATCCAAACAGAACCGCGATCTACTAGAGCACTACCGGCTACATCACCCTTCTGGAGTGCTACATGGCACTCAACCGCTGTCCTTGAAGAAGACGATTGACTTCAAGGGACTCCTAAGTTGGGGTCCCTAATAGGTACCGTCCGGCTCAAGGACGTTAAAAGAGAGTGCTTCGTGGGAGGCAACCCACGGCTAGAGTCCGTTTTGAATTTTTGAGTCAGTCTTTTCGTCGTTCGAATCAGGTTCGGGGGAGCCAAAGTATCAGTTTAATTTCCTTTCGTTTTCATTTTTTTTCGGTTGGGCTTTGCAAAAAAAAATAAAGGTTTTAAAATAGGTTTTCGGCGAGAATTAAAAGTTCTCGCCGAAAACTAGTCTCATTTTTCAAACAGTGAGCGTCTTTTTATTTTTGCCTATTTTTCACCGAAAACTTGTGTCTGTTTTGAAAATCAGTTTCCTTTTTTCGGTCCAATTCCAACGCATACTTGATCATCCAAATCGGAGCTCTGTAGCTCCGGTTATCCCCGAAACAAGCTTTTCACGTTTTTGGCCAACTTCGTCGCTTTCCATCCATTTTCTTGAGTCATGTCTTAAAGGTTAGTTGTTGGGTTTTCAATTTTAAATCTTTTGACATGTTGATTGTTGAATTTTGACGAGTTTAATTCCGGTCTACCTCATTTTTTGCGTGGCTGCTGTTTCAGTGTGATTTTTTCTGATCTAATTGTACTTAGACGATCTAAATTGCTCTAGGAGTGTCGTGCCGTGAATTTGAAGAAAAAAAAGAGTCAAAATATTTTCAAAATTCCCCTAAACCTTCTTCATTTTGACTTTTATTCTATGTGGATCCGGAACACTTGTCCCGGTATCCTTTTGATCTTTTCTTGTTTTTGTTTTTGTAGGAAGTTGAGTAGCCACTCCGCTCCGCTCCGGGCTATCCGTGTTCATCCCCTACACCGACCATCTTGTCACAGGTTCTTTGTATCTCTCTACTCTAGTTTAGTCCTGTGATGACACAGAACCGTTTAAATGTGGGGTAGGATTCTAAGATTCTACATGATCTTGCTTGATTTTCTATGATTCTATGGTTCATTTTTGAAATTTTTCTAGCATAGAATTGCTCAATTCTTGACTTTTGATGTTAAATTGACTTCAATTTTCAACAATGAAGTCTAGACTGTTCCACTTAGAACTTGTAACCAACGTGTTGGCACTGATATCAAATGAGTCTAGGTCAGAACAGATCCTAAATCACTCTTGTAGTTGAAACTTAAATCAATTAAACTGATTGACTTGTTAATAACAAAGCCCGATAACACCGTTCTAAGATGATAAATGCTAGCTTCTTCCATGTTTTTCACTCCATATTTAATCACCTGTGATTGTGGCTTGAGATTAGACGGAAATCCAATTCAAAATCTTGTGTAAAAAGTTATAACTAGCTAGGATCAAATGGCTAAATTGTTAAATCAAGTAATAAAGTTGTGCAAATCAATGCTAAGTTCTTTAAAGTGCTGAAAATAAAGCTAGGCAAGCCCGACGCCTAAGTGAAGTGTTCGAGTTGAGCACTAGCATAGGCACAAATACTGTGAGCTAGGCAGGTCCAACACCTAAGTGAAGTGTTTGGTATCGAGCACTAGTATGCAGTAAATCAATGGAGAAAGTTTGAATCTTGAAAGAAATTATTGTTTAAATCGGTCCTAGATAGAACATGTAACGTACAGATCTAGAGGCGGATGAAGTCGAGTCGATAGCCACGTCACTTTTTCTACCTCCACATCCACATCATGGCTAGAGCTTAAAGTCTTTTTGATTAGAATTGGTGTTATCGTAGTCGGTTAATTATAATTAATTGTTTTGCCAAGAAATGAGCTTTGTTAAAACTACTACTTGAAGTGTGCAGAAATTAGTGAGATCGAAAACTTGTTTGGTTGATGTTCTTGCATGTGTAGGTCACTCTTTCTACGTGGAACAGTCTAAACCAAATTGTTAGAATTGAATCTCAGTTTAATCTCGTGTCATTTGTGAATTTGAGTGTGTTCTAATTCAGTTTGCTTGAGGACAAGCAAAAGCTTAAGTGTGGGGTATTTTGATGACACTCGATTTGACGTGATTTTCAGCCTCATTTAAGCAACATTTCCTTGTTTGAAACGTGGTTTTAGGGGTAGAATAGCGAATATTCACTCAACTACTCTATTTCCTACCGATTTGGTTACTTTGGCCCTTTTGGGTCTATTTGATGGTTTTATAGCGTTTTTGTAAGAGCGCAGGTTTTTGCCATCATTTACGTAGCCACTGACGTGTTCAAGACCTCAAGGAGTGAACCGGAATCGAACCAGAAATCAAACCGGAGTCAGAACCGAAGATCCAACTGCCCAGCACAATGTTTTCGCCGAAAAACTTATATAGTTTTCAGCGAAAATACCTTAAGAAACTCACAGGCAAAGTCAGAAGCTTTACACTTAATATTTTGGCGAAAACTTTCATAGTTTTCGGTGAAAATCCAAGAAGAAACCCAACGCAGATTCAGCTGATGTTTTCGGCGAAAACTTAAGGTCTTCGCCGAAAACTATTGAAGAAAAACACACAAGAGATTTTAACTGAAGTTTTTCGCGGCTGGGTTGGAAAACCCTAATCTCACCTATTTAAAGAAGCAGTCGGCAGCCAGCCAGGGGGAGGGGATTATTCCAACAACTATTCACAAATCAGACTTTTGAGAGTCAGCCGACTCTAGGGTTGATAGATAGAGTTCAGAGAGTTCGAAGATCCGTGCAGAGATCGTGATGCCATCCTTCCACCTCGGAGAGCTCAGAGGTTAAAGTTGAAGATTCAGGAGATCGAAGCTTCGTCGGAGTCATCAGAATTAGGTTTTTCAGTTCTTATCTGTTCTTCCTCTGTATGATGATTTCCTTTGTTGCCTTTGATTCTTCTGTTATCGTTATGAGTAGTTGAACTTGTAGAGTTTAGATTAGATGAACCCTAAGTGACCCAGGGCTTTAAAGTGGTTACAGATTGGCGGTAATTAGATTTGAAGTTCAATCAGTTTCTCTTTGCATGGTTGTTTTGTTCTTCATTGTTTATGTTTCTCTTCTGGTTGGTCGCCTAGATTAGGTATATGCAAGCTAGGGTTAGTTGCTAGACAGCTTCCCTACTTTGGCGCATAAACTTGTCTTTCTTGATCACGTAGTTTAGATTCTTGTTAAGCTGAGGATAGAAGCGAACGATCGCCTCTCTTTAAAACATCAATTCAACCAATTAACCTATTCATTGGAGTGTGCCTTTCGTAGGAACCAGTTAGGGTTAATCCGATGCAAGAGTAACTCATAAATCGTTAGTAATTCCACCAGTTAGTTTAGTCGTCGCGAGAGGCGACCGTACCCGGGCGACTAATTAATCTTGGTAGCTAGATCGGATAGAGCGAACGTTCGCCAGTCTTAAACTTAAGGGTCAGGAGTTATGGTGGTGTATAGAAACCGATTGAATTAGAATTGAAAACCGCTGGTCTTGTGATTGCCGTTGCCTTGGTGATCTAAGGGGGATTCGAAATCTAGCTCGTCTATCGTCTCGTTAGTCAAACTTTTAATCTTTCTGTCTTTTATTTTCCTGCTTTATTAGATTATAAGTCATGGACTCACACCACGCACAACCTGTTTAAACCTGGGTAATTTGCCAACATATTTGAGTAGATAATTATTAGAAGACCCGTGGAATACGATCTGCTTAGCTTTCTAGCTAAGTAGTTATTTGATACCGCTAAAACTGCAGTTCATCAATACAATGTGTACACGCACAAAAATAAATTAAAGGAACTTGCGTACACGTCAACAAATAAGTGTACATGCGTACATGTTTAGTGAATTTGTTATTTTTTTTAAAATCGGAGCTTCGGTCACCAGAGTCAACACTTAAATTAAAACAACAAAAAATTAAAATATATTATGAAAAAACACTTTTACCCTTTTAATTTAAACCATTAGATTTAAAAATAAATCAATGAATTCTTGATGGCATCAAAGAGCCTTCATTTTGAGGGTTGTAATCAGAAGCCTGGAAATTAGCCTATCAAGGCTGCATCGGAGCTTGAGGGCAGAGGTTGTTTCGAGCTGCTGAAGGTGGTGCTTTCTGTACTGTTCTCGGAAACTCAGCTTTTTCGGCTTGGGTGTGCTGTGTGATCTCTATTCTAGAGGTTGGGGCTTGCCTCAATCTGAGATTTTTAGCCCATCTTTTGGATGGTGCTTTCAAGGGATCTTAATCCCAAATTCAAAATAGAGGAAGTTTACTTCCTGAGTAATTATTCTAGAGATTGTGGACTCTCCCGATCTGAGAAAACAAAGCTCGTCTTTGACGTTGCTAAACAAAGGATCTTAATCCTTGATTCATTCTAGAGGAAGTTCTCTTCCTGAGATTATTGTTGCCTGAAAGATGGTCATTTAGATGGATCTTTTCATGAAGTGAGTATAATCTCATTCAAATACACTAACAGTAATAATAACTAAGAGATATAACCATATCTGATTCCACCTTGAGACCTTATGCTTTTCTTCATAAGATTCGCAGAACAAGAGTTCACAATTTTGGATCTGAAATTGCTCCTGAGAATGTTCCCCCTTCATTCAACTGTTGTTTGATCCGATTTTTAGAATAACTGTGTTCAGTGAGTTTATTTTTCGTCCTGAGATCAGTGCAGGGCTAGTGGAAGTATTACTCTGTGTTTAAAACTTCTCTGGAATTTTGTATGCGGATTTGCTGAATCTTACCAAACTGTTTTCATCTTTGGTAACTCTTCCATCTGTGAAAATTCTCCGGCGACAATCCAGAATCTCCGGCGAGGCCAATCATTAATGCATGAACTAAATTTAAGTTTA
This sequence comes from Linum lewisii, assembly GCA_034768395.1. NCBI lineage: Eukaryota > Viridiplantae > Streptophyta > Magnoliopsida > Malpighiales > Linaceae > Linum > Linum lewisii. Next base: position 13,634,965 of record CM068300.1, read on the forward strand.
AAATTTATTGATGAATAAGTGATGGCGTAATTTCAGGCTTTCTAAGATTTCAACCTTATCCTCACACTACAAATTAGTTGTCATCTTAAATCGTGATAACTATCTATTTATTTGTAATATTTTTATTTTTTTGGGTTCTCCCAGATTTTTGCTAACCAATTGATTTGGTCCGAAATTTTATGTAGGCCGGTGGGCTTTAATTGTTTCCTTTTTGGTTAAGGGGAGGAATCTCTGGCTATTAAAATATTTTACTCACTAATTTATTTTGCCACAAAATAGGTTGTAATAACATTGTCTTTGGTAGGAAAAAAAAAGTATAATTAATGGTGGCTTAATATTCGGCAACACATTTTTCAACGGCTTAATTAATGGTTGATTTGTTAATTGATTTCTCAGTGGGTAATGCCGGGATTTTTTTGGGACAAAGGAGAAACTTTGTCTCCTATACAAAGTTAAATTCCCACTCTTGGGAGTTTTTTCGGTGACAAAGTCTAAACTTTGTCACCTATACAAAGTTTAATCTGGACCCTTGATCTCATATCCACATCTTAATTAATAATTTAAATCAATTTAATAATGTTATTTAAAGAAAGTGTATAATTTAAATAAAAAACATTCCCCAGCAACCCTTTACTTCCATAACCGCCGCCCCCTTTTAATTATTGTTTATTATTATATTTATTTTTCAATTATCTTCTCCTCAAAAAATGCTTGAAAATATTCTCTTAACAATTTTAGATAATCATAATCTTCTTCTTCATATGCTAATCACGCCATTAAAAAAAACTTCTGCATAATTTTTTTTTAACAAATCAGTCCCTAATCATTAAAAAATCAATCCCCAAGTTCAAGTTCAAGTTTTATAATGGATGAACCCGGTTCGAGTTCCCAAGTAAAAAAACCTTCCACCGCACCTCTGTTTGATCTAAATAATTCACCGATTGATCATTCCCCCGATGTTGATGATACATCTGAACCATATGAGGATGCAATTCCGACGTCAGATGAACAAGGAACCTTACGTGGCTACGGTATGTTTTCCCTCCTTTTTTAGCCAATCTTCTTTCATTATAATATTACTTTCATAGAATCTACATAATGAATTTTTCTATCCAATCAAACCATAATTATTTTCACTGTTCAGTTTGTGAGTTTCGATTTATGTTGTTCAGTTTGTGAGTTTGTGAGTTTCAGTTTTTGAATTAAGATTATATTCATTGAGATTGATGCGGCTGGTCAGTATGCACGTAGTACTAGTATGCATGCAGTACTAGTATGAATGATCGACCAGAGGTTCATCATCAAAGTCATCCTAGAATTCCAACACAAAGCAGAATACCACTGTAAAGACTACCATATATAACACAAACTATGACAACAGAGTACTATAAATCGGCTTCCATACACACATATGCCGAAAAACCTAAACACAATACATAAACATAGGATTAAACAAGTTAATTGATCCGATATCCAAGAGAAACCATGAACAACATACTAGTACTGCTAATCTCCAAGTACGTTACAGATACTAGTATGTGCCGTGAAATAAATGACATGCTAATCTCCAAGAGAATATTTTCAAGCATTTTTTGAGGAGAAGATAACTGAAAAACAAATATAATAATAAACAATAATTAAAAGGGGCGACAGTTATGGAAGTAAAGGGTTGCAGGGGAATGTTTTTTATTTAAATTATACACTTTCTTTAAATAGCATTATTAAATTGATTTAAATTATTAATTAAGATGTGGATATGAGATCAAGGGTTCAGATTAAACTTTGTATAGGTGACAAAGTCTATACTTTGTCACCCACCGCGCTCTCGGAAAGTAACTACTTATTTGGTTTTGGTAATTCAACATTTGATGAATTTTTTCCTATCTTATTACTAATTTGTGGTGATTGGTGATATTAGAAATTCAAGTAACTTGAGGATGGTCGGCAAGTTTGAATATTTATTTTATTTTTATTTCACACTCTATTAAGAAAAAGAACACATAATATGACAAAGAATGTCTTTTCCTTTCTCATCTTGCAAAAAATGTCTTGTCCTTTCTCTTGGGCTCATATGCACTTTTTATGTGTGCAAATATAACTTAATTCTGTTTTATTCTTCTCTACCATTAGGCATTAACTATTTTGCTTGGTTGTTCGAATAAATAGAGCTTTAATAAGCTCTCCCCCCCCCCCCCCCCCCCCCCCCCTCCCGGACTCCCTCCTCTCCTCTCCCCTCTTTTTTTTTTTAGCTCCTAGGATGGCTCACGATCTACGATATCTCTTCTGAAGATATCCTGGAAAAAAAAGCCTTCATTTTCTCGACAATAAGCCGCACTCCAAAATTAATGAGCCGTTACACAATAAAGTTTAAGGAGTAGTGTTTCTTATTTTAGGAATTTCCTGGAATAAAAAAAAAGGGCAGGAGCGTTGACAAGTTTGTTGGGTATTTCATGATGGACATCTATCTTTCCAAACATGACGATGGTGACGGGATCTACTACTGTGAGGACCCCATTAAGAGTTCTTATATGAGAACAGGGTTTACAGTCGTTAGATGATGATCCTAATCTAAATGTGGGGAACCAGGTATGGACAAAAGGGGAAAATGAGATAATTAATTTAAAGTGAAACCAAAACGGGAATTAAAAGAAGTCGTACCTATTAAGAAATTTACCCTAATACTCATTTCATATCAATCATTGGATCTCTATTATATAAATTAAAGGTGTAGATTAGTGTCCTTATATAAGAACTCTTAGGGGGTCCTCATATTAGTAATTGACCGATGGTGACATCTCACCCTTAGCAGAGAAAATAATTGTCTCATGCACATACTTTAGTTCCTATTCAAGTCCACATGGGTTTATTACTTATTAAAAATTTATAGGGAGTCTTATCACTTATTATACAAATAATGAAATATAATTAATGCAACTTCTCAAACTATAAAAGAATTTATTTGTGTTTTGTAACATTAGCAGGTGAAATAGATTTGTTGTACAACTAATATAACACATAATTATTGGAGCACCTACTATGACAACACCTCCAATTGTTCTCATATAACATCACTATCATGTCATTTACAAAAAACATCACTATCAGGCACCATTAAATCTAATAACAATGATCTGATGGATAATATTAAAACGAGCAAAGATGTAATTTTGGTATCTATATGAAGTTTGTAAATCCAACATTCTGAAAACCCTAATATATAATCGTCAGTTTTGTTTAATCCTCTCACTGCCACCAAACGTCTTTCCAACACCGTTTGCAGCCTGAACCCTCTCCCTTTGTGTCGTCATATCCCCCAACATAATCAGCAGCGCCTTAAGCCTCCCTCCTTGCGTCTAAAGTTCCCCCAACACCGTCTGTAGTGCTTGAAGTCTCTCCACGTGTCTTTTTGAACATGTAAAATGCCAACATTGGGCGATTAGATCTGGGAACCACACCCACAGTATGAGGTACTATTTTTGTAACTCAGATACAAATTTTTGTCGAGGTACTATTTTTGTAACTTAGGTACCGTTTTTTTCCCTGTGAGGTACTAGTTTAGTATCTGTTCCAGCCTTGTCGTCTGGCCCAAACGGAAGCCCAAGCCTGTTGGTCTTCAGGGGGTGTGTACCTCGTAAGTGATAATGGGGGTAGTTAGTTCAAGGGAAAGGGAGGCGATCAGTTTAAGGAATGGGAAGAGAGGCGAGTTACGTACCGCGAAGCGTTTGTCCGCTGGGTAAAAGTGTTGTCCCCCGGTTTATGGGATGTACAGGGGGTATTTATAGTACCCCTGTCGTGATCGCTAAGGCTGAATCCTGGCCACTCGTTCGTAGTCTCCATAAGATGTCGACACGTGTCCGTTTTGTCTTGAAACCCTAAGAGTCGCTGTACTGGGCCGTCGTCTTGGGCTTTCTTTCGTCTCTTGGGCCTCTTTTGTCCGGTTTGCCCAAACTGTCGCCTAGGTCCAAACCATCGACGGCGACCGCTGCGCGTGGGCCGCTGCCTGGGCTTTCGGAGTGCTGGCAGGTCGGGCCCATCAATTGCCCCCAAGCCCTTAGTCGAGCTTCGCTTGGGTGAGGGCTTACTCATAGTTCGGATTGCCTATCCTATAATCGCCGTACGAGGGTCCATCAATTGCCCCCAAGGCCTTAGTCGAGCTTCACTTGGATGAGGGCTTCCAATCGCTTGTGTTACGACGTTTTGCCACTTTTGTTATGTCACTTCGTTGCTTTGCCGCTGCTGTTATGTCGCTTTGCATCCTACCACCGCTGCTGTTATGTCGCTTTGCATCCTACCGCCGCTGCTGTTATGTCGCTTTGCATCCTACCGCCGCTGCCACCTGTGTTTATCTTTTCTCTCGCACGTGTGTCTCTTCGTCTTTCCGGGGCAGTGCGGTCTTTTCCCTTCTAACTTGCTGGAGAAGTTGGGGAAATCGGGGTACATTGGTATTTTCCAAGACGGTCATCATTGCCTAGGGGCTATAAGCGCATCCCATCAGCCGCCCGTGTCCCCCAATCATCCATCGCGACGGTTCCATTTCCCGCCCGCTTGATTGCCTTTATAAACCCCACACTTACCGTCTTCCTCCTTTTTTTACGCTTTCTCTGCTGCTTCACTCCTCTGTTTTACTGCCCCTTTGCTTCAACTGTTTCCTTCTTTCTTCCGACGACTGGAAAAACGACCTTTCCTCCTCCTTACTCCTTTTCAGATGTCTGGAGCTCCTCGACGCCCACCTGGTACGTGACTCCTCCTTTCTTTCTCACTCTCATTGTAGTCCTATCTCCTTGTCGTGCGTTCCTCCTCTTTTTCCATTTCTTGCTTTCTTGTTTGAACCATGAGCTCCGGTGACGATAGCCAGAACCAAAGTCATTCTTATTCCATGGGTACCGATCCTTCACCCTCTCCTTCACCTTCTTATCCGTCCCCTGAGTGGGTGCCCTTAAATCCCCCATCCCTAGCCGAAACCTCCTCTGCCCAGGTCCCCGATGCGGTGGAGGAGAATTTTGACGATTCTCCCGCCCTTCCTTTTTGGGCCCCCCACCAAGTAGGATGTGAACGGGCTCGCCATGGTGTCGAGATTGACCCTGAGATGAGCAAGGTTAATGGGTCCTACTCCATTGGTAACTGGCGGTCTATGTGGCAGGGAGCTGCTTGCGATGAGCGCACGGTCGTTGGCCCAGGCTACTTTCCTTCGGGGTCAGTAGAGAGAGTCGCCCGTGTTCTTCCGTTCGCCATGCTGCCATCCTCCTGGGAGTTCGCCGTGGCCTCCCGAATTTCTACCATCGGCAATTGCCCGCCTGGGTGGCACTGCATCTGGACCGAGGCCTTCACCAACGGACTTCGCCTTCCACCATCGTCATTCATAGTCGATCTGCTTGAATGCTTTGGTGCCTCCCTTGGTGCCTTCAATGTCGGGTGTTGGGCCTCGGCCTCTGCTTTCGAATGCAGTTGTGTGGCCAAAAAGATTGCCCCCACTCTTCGGTTATTTCAGCTAATTCACTATGCCAAAAATACGTCAAATGGCATAAGTTTTGTTCGCCGGCCTGATCTCTCCCCAAAGGGTACTTATTCATCTCCGAAGCCTCGCCCTACCTGGTACCACTCTTTTTTCTACTTCCACCCCAGCGACACAGACCGCCACTAGGCCTCGCTACTTCCACCCACATGGTCCTCCGGCGACGTGAGCCGCTTCAACATCGAGCTCGATCCTACCCCCGAGGAAATACTCCTGCGTCGCCGAATCCTTCTTGACTGTCATCACCTATCAACCACCTCTGGCCTAAGGACCGCTCAGGCGGCGATACGAGGAGGTATATTTTATGCGTAGGCGACGTTGGTTACCTCCCCCTTCTTTAGTTAGTGTTGCCTAGTTTATACTGAATCGCCGGAGTCACATCCTGAGGAATACACAAACTTCATATCGCCGCCTACTTCTTCCCGCCTCTTATATATATATAATTTAACTTTTTGTTTGCCTCTTTTCAGGGTCTGTAAGTCTCTCTGGATGCCTCCTCACCACCGCCGCACACGAGCCTGTTGGTGAGACTCGTCCTGGGCGTCCGGAGTCCGCTCCCGCCCCTCCAGCCTCCAGCCAGCCTCCCCTTGAAAAATCTAAAGGGAAGAGGAAAGCGACCGAGACGGGCGAGAGCTCCAATCGTCTGCCGCCTTCATCCCAACCCGAGGTAGAAGTCGAGGATGAGGATGTTGAACCCCCACTCCGCCGTTCACGTCGCCAATCACCTCGGGCAGACAGTGATCTACCTGTGAGGGAGCCTATCGACCAACCTGCTGATGAGGACGTCCTTGCATACGACGACTCCTATCTTCCCACCTAGCCTATTCCCTCTCCTTTAGACCCAGCCTATCCTGAGTCAGAGCCTGCCGCGGAGCTTGATCCTCGCCTCCACTGAGCCTGCTCGTGACCACTCTCATCCACCAGTGATCAACATCGATTGTGCCCGTCGAGCTGCCTGGACAGAGCGGGCTAATGCTGTTTTCGATCGCCCCGCTCCTGCCGATCGGGAGGGTGAGGGGCGCTTTCACCTGCCCTACTTTGCTGTTGTCCATCCGGTGGCATCCCACATATCGCCCCGGATGGCGAGTGATATTGCGGAGGAATTTTCCCGAGGTATTTATGAGGGGGTGACCGCCCCTAGGGAAGGCTCGGAGATTCCAGATCTGCACGGGGCGACCTCTTGCCGGCTCCTTTAGGTATTGTGAAATGCCTTCGTCTATCTGTTTGTTCATTTCGCTTTGTTGCCACAGTTCTGCGTACTTCCTCTTACCCTTCCCATGTTTGTTCCGCCGCTTAGGCCATTGCCGAGCTTGGCGATCTGTCCTTTGCATGTAAGCACATGCAAGAGGAAAATCTGAAGCTGAAAGAGGAGGCAGAGAACTTACGCTCTTTGCGCATGGATCTCACCCGTTATCACAACGAGGAGAAGGTATTCATTTGTTTGCTTCTTCTTTTTTATATTTTTCCTGCCTATCGCCTCGCGATCCTTGCTGAAATCATTCACCATTTATTTATTCTAGCGTCGAGCGGATGCAGCAACTTCTGCCGCTGGATCCTTGAAGGAAAGCTTGGCTGAGGCGATTGCGCGAATTGCGTAAATGGACGGTGTCCAGGAGGACTTGCAGGCTGCGAACGAGCGCATTGCCGCCCTTGAAGCCGAGCTGGAGGAGGCTCGTGATAAAGTCGCCCAGGTGGACGAGATAACCGCTGAGAGGGATAGCGCTAAAGAGCTGCTCAATGACTCCCTGGCGGCACAATCGGCGGCGGATTGTGACCTCTTGGCTGCCAAGGCTCAATACGATGAGGCTGTGGCTTACTACACTCATTCTCCCGGCGAGAGCATGCGTGTGGTAATGCGTAGCTGTCGTAACGAGTTTTACCATCTTTTTCCCACCAAGAGTTGGCCTGGTCGAAAGATGGTTCGGGCTGTCCTCCGTGGCCTTAACCGCCATAGTTCCGGGGTTCCCGACCCAGTCGACTCCGAGGAAGAGGCTGCTTTTTGAGACGCCGATCTCTTGGAGCGTGAGGTGGTGGCGGCAGATGCGGAGTATGTGATGGCTACCCGTCGTAGTCGCGGATTGCCCGTTTTGAACCCCGATGGCTCGGAGGTTCAGCCGCCACCCTCTGAATCCATTCCCTCGTCCAGCGGTAAGGAACTCCACCCCTCCACTGATCCTTCGAAATCTGGTGGCAAAGACTCCAGCAACAAGGGCCGAGGAACCCGCCCCTGATTTTCTGTAGCTGTAGCTGTTTAGACAATCGACCCTATGTTTCTCTGTATCCGATTATAGCTTCTGGGTTTGTTTTGGTTTTTTTTTTACACTATGCCACTTAACTTCTACTCGTGCATTTGGCCTTTGTCTTATAGCTTTGACGCCTCTCTTTATTGCTTAGCGTTTTTCATCGTCGGTAGACGTTGTATTGATAGTTTCGCTGCCCTTAGGTCTTACGCGGTGATTTGTTAATGCCCGTAGGTCTTACATAGCGATTTCAATGCCCTTAGGTCTTATATGATAATTTTGATGCCCTTAGGTCTTACACAGCGATTTGTTAATGCCCGTAGGTCTTACATAGCGATTTTAATGCCCTTAGGTCTTATATGATAATTTTGATGCCCTTAGGTCTTACACAGTGATTTGTTAATGCCCGTAGGTCTTACATAGCGATTTGTTAATGCCCGTAGGTCTTACATGATAATTTTGATGGTGCAAAATACTTTTGGGATTAAATATCAGGACACTTGGTCACTTCATTAAAACTAGCATCGCTTACAAGTGTTTTTTTAATCGTAATACCGCCTGAGATGCATGGAGTTCCATGTTTTGGGGATTTTTGTTCCATCCAACTCTGCCAGTTTGAAGATATTGGTCCCCACCACTCGCCGTACTCTGTATGGGCCCTCCCATCCAGGATTAAGCTTGGCTGCCCCGACCGCTGGCCTGAAGATTTTTCGCAGTACTAAATCATTGAGCGCGATGTGATGTGGTCGGAGTTTTAGGTTGTACCGCCTGGCCAGCTGTTCCTTTTCCGCGATCAGTCGCATCTGCGCCTTTTCTCTTCTTTCCTCAATCATGTCCACATTTTGCATCAATTCTTGTACGTTGACCTCGTCCCTGTATTCCTGTATTCGTATGGACGGGACTGAAATCTCCACCGGGAGGACCGCCTCGGTCCGTATGTCAATGTATAGGGAGTCTCACCTGTTGCCATTTTATAAGCCGTACGATGAGCCCATAGTACGTGATCAAGCTCTTCGACCCACACACCCTTACATCCATCCACTCTTTTTTTTAACCTTTGCAGGATAAGTTTGTTGGCCGCCTCCGCCTGTCCGTTGGCTTGTGGGTAGGCGACTGAGGCGAATCTTAGATTTATCTTTAGATCGTCGCAAAATTCTTTGAAGACTTGTGAGTCGAATTGAGTACCATGATCACAGATAATACTTTCCGGTATACCGAATCTGGTGACGATACTTTTAAACGCGAACTTTTGTATCTGTTTAGCGGTGATACTTGCCACCGCTTCTACCTCAACCCACTTGGTGAAATAATCGACCGCCACGATGAGGAACTTCCTTTTTCCTGAGGCTTCTGGAAATGGGCCCAAGATATCCATTCCCCATCTTGCGAACGGCCATGGGCTGATGTTCGCCTGGAGCGCCGTTGTTGGCAACTTGTGGTAGCTTGCAAATTCCTGACACTTGTGGCACTTTTTCACCAGGTCGCCTGCTTCCTTTCTCATTGTTGGCCAATAGAAGCCTTGGTATATTAAGTTCCTTTCTAAACCTCTTGTTCCCAAGTGAGTGCCACACACTCCTGAATGTACCTCTTCCAGAGCCCAAGCTGCATCATCCTCTCCCAAGCATCGTAAGTACGGACCCATAGCTGATTTTCGGTATAACTCACCCCCTATTATGGTACATCTCCCTGCTTTTCGTCGGAGCTTGGTCTCCTCTAACAGGTCGCTTGGTACTGTGTTGTTATCCAAGTATTGGATAATAGGTGTTCGCCAGTTACTTTTCTCAATTCCGCTGATCATGTGGAAACACTGCTTCATCCTTGTTTCTTTCTCTACTGTGATCATTCGCCCTTCTTCAAAATCTGTCGTTGTTGCTAGTTTTGACAGTGCATCCGCATGGCAATTTTCCTCCCTAGCGATTTGTGATATGGCTACTCTTTTAAATTCTGATATAAGTAGCTTTACTTCGTCGAAATAGGGGAGGAGCGACTCCTCCTTCACCTCAAAACTTCCGTTAACTTGGTTGACTACTATCGCCGAGTCTGAGAAAACTTTGATGTTAGTAACTCCCATACTCTTAGCTATTCGTAGGCCAGCTTCCAATGCCCCATATTCCGCTGCGTTGTTGGTTCGATTAGTTGCAAATCGTAGTGCCACCTCGTGGAGGATCCCCCCGGGCGATTTTAGAACTATTCCCGCGCCCGATCCTCCCTTACTCGAGGCTCCGTAAATAATATCCACTCATCGCCTTCTTCAGTATCCTTTTGCACCGCACCCTCCACTACAAAGTCCACCAGGACTTGGGCTTTGATCGCCGTTCGCGGCTGGTATCGAATGTCGTATTCGCTTAACTCGATCGCCCACTTAGCTAATCGCCCTGCTACGCTCATAGATCTCTGATGACACTCGATTTGACGTGATTATCAGCCTCATTTAAGCGACATTTCTTTGTTTAAGACATAGTTTTTAGGGTAGAATAACGAATATTCAATCGATTGCCCTATCTCGTGCCATTTGTGTTACCTTGGCCCATTTCGGGTCTATTTGATGGTTTTCTAGTGTTTTTATGATAGCACAGGTTTTTGCCATCGAATAAGTAGCCAAGGACGTGTCTAAGGCGTTGGAACTTCGAGAAATTGCACCGGAATCGATCAGAGGAGTTAATCAAAGTTCAGCAAATTCCTGCCCGGTTTACAAAGGAATTTTCGCCGAAAATACACTATGATTTTCAGCAAAAATATCAGCACAAATCGGTTTCGGCGAAAGTGTTAAGTTTTCGAACCGAGAATGAAGTCCAGGAGAAGAGCGAAAATATCCCTTCATTTGCAAAGGAATTTTCGCCAAAAATTCCTCAATAATTTTGGCGAAAATATCAGAAGAATCCGGATTAATTAGGGTTAAGTATAAATACTTAACCCGGCGGCCCAAAATAGATACATCATCATAATATATCATTCATAATTACGTTTTCCAAGGATTCTCTGGAGTTCTGGAGCGAAGAGTTAGAGTTCGAAGAGCCAGAAAGAGATCGTGACGCCATCCCTTTCATCTCGGGGAACCAGAGCTAGGAGTGTAGTTTACCGAAGATCGAAGTTTGTCAGAGTCGTCTAAATTAGGTTTTTCAGATTCTTTTCTGTTCTTCCTATGGATGATGAACTCTTTCTTTGTCTTAGATTCTTTTGTGATAAACATGAGTAGCTAAACTCGTTAGAGCTTAGACTAGATGAACCCTAAGTGACCCAGGGCTTTAAAGCGGTCACGGATCGGCGGTGATTAGATTCGAAATTCAATTAGTTTCTCATTCATGTTTGATTTGTTCTTCATTGTTCATGTTTCTTGTATGGATTGATCACCTAGATTAGATTCTGGTTAAGCTAAGGATAGAAGCGAACGCTCGCCTTACTTTAGAACATCAAATTGAATAATTAACCTTATAATTGGAGCATGCCTTTCGTAGGAACCGGTTAGGGTTAATCCACTGCAAGAGTAACTCATTAATCATTAGTAATTGCACCAGTTAAGTTAAGTCGTTGCGAGAGGCGACCGTACCCGGACTGCTAGTTAATCTTGGTAGTTAGAACGGATAGAGCGAACGTTCGCCGGTCTTAAACCTAAGGGTAAGGAGTTATGGTGGTGTCTTAGTAATTGATTGAATGAGAATCGAAATCCGCTGATCTGTTGATTGCCAATGCTCTAGGGAACGAAGGGGGATTCAAAGTCTAAGTTCGTTTGTCATCTCTGTTTTCAAACCCTAATTTCCAATCTGCTTTAGTTTAATTTGTTTTAATTTTCTCCGCATTTCTTAGAATTAGAAGTCGTGGAACTCACACCACGCACAACTTGTTTGCATTCGAGTATTTTGCCAGTTTTGAAGTAGTCAATCTTAGAAGACCCTTGGAATACGATCTACCCTAGCTTTTGTTAGCTTTGTTAGTTATTTGGTTGAACGTCCGAACAACGACCGGACGGTTCACCAAATTGGCGCCGTTGCCGGGGAACTTCTTTTGATTGTTTGAAAGAAGAACTGGCAATTTATTCTTCTATTTTCCATCTTTCACCTTTCCACCCACTTCGATTTTATTACGGTATGTTTGCTTTTGTTTCTTGCAGGTTGTTCTACAGGTTTATGAACCGCTCAATCGCTCATTCTCAGTTTAAGCCGGGTAATTCTACTCCGCCAAAGAAACCGCGAGCTCAGAAGCAAGTCATAATCATTCCGCCTACACCACCTATCTGTAATAAGATTGAGGAGTTGAAGGAGAACTCCTCATCTTCATCTGTTTCATCCACTACTTCAGATTCACCACCACCTTCTCCTCCCGTACTAGTTGCTCAGCGCACCATGGCAGATTACTGTAGACCAATTGCGACTAACTTTCGAGCTAGCATCGTCGTGCCGCACAACGATGACGACCCTGACTATGAGATCACAATTTCCTTCCTGACCATGGTCTCTAAGAATCTTCGATTCGAAGGGAAGCCGCAAGAAAACCCCTGCACACATTTGGCAAACTTCCTAGACATGTGCGAGACGTTTAAGAACGGGAATCTCGGTAAGAACAATCTTTGCTTGCGAGTATTCCCATTCTCTCTTAAAGGCAACGCCAAGGTATGGCTCGGCTCGAAACCACCTGGCTACTACACTGACTGGGATAATCTAGCTCAGGACTTCATAGAGGAATACTATCCCCCTTCAAGAACGACATTCTACAAGAATAGCATCGCTAGTTTCTCTCAGAAGGAAGGAGTAAGCTTATATGAAGCTTGAAACGAATTCCAAGAGCTTCTCTCTGAATGCCCTCATCATGGATTCAACCAGAGTCAGCTAGCCGAAATCTTTGCCCAAGGTATGAATGAGGAAACGGCTGAATGGGTCAACATTTTAGCTAAGGGCAACTGCACAGCACTTGAACCAGAAGCTGCTCTACTTCACTTTGTGGACTGCGCATCTAAGTCCAGAAATAGGGAGAGACAGTTGGGAGCAGTCAAGAGCCAACCGAGCTGTGAAGAGCAGATCAAGATCGAAGTGCAGAAACACATGGAAGAGATCTTCGGAACAGCTAATAACTGGTCTAGAGAGGAAGTTAATTTCATTGATCAAGGCTTCACCAAGGATCAAAGAGGCTACCCCGACTACCATCAGTTCAGGACACCTCCTCAACAACAGGGAAGCTTCCCTGAGCGTTCTCCTCACAACTTTGGGCTCTACCAGAGTCAGAATCAACGCTGGACAATAGTTATCAAGATCCTCCCAGATTCACCAGTGCACAACATCCTCAGAATTCTACGTCTGAAGACATGTGGGAGAGGAAACTAGCCCAAAAGTTTGATCTGATTGCAGCACGGCTTAAGGATCACGAAGAAAAGTTTAAAGCCCAAGAAGCTTTTAACCAAGGACAGAGAATAGAGAGCATGATAAATAAAGTTGCTAGCTTGTTAGCCAACCTTCCTCTCTTCAATCAGGCGTCGTCTCAAAACAACTCTTCCATGACGAACGAGCAAGCTAAAGTCATCACAACCAAGAGCAGTGAGCAGAACAGCCTGGAGAAGACGAAGGGAGCACTGTCCGTTCTCTCTACGGGAGAGTGTTCAGCTATCGTCTCTCAATCACCACCCATACCTATCTGATGACACTCGATTTGACGTGATTATCAGCCTCATTTAAGCGACATTTCTTTGCTTAAGACATTGTTTTTAGGGTAGAATAATGAATATTCAATCGATTGCTCTATCTCGTGCCAATTGTGTTACCTTGGCCCGTTTCGGGTCTATTTGATGGTTTTCTACTGTTTTTGTGTTAGCACAGGTTTTCGCCGTCAAATAAAGTAGCCATGGACGTGTCTAAGGCATTGGAACCTCGAGGAACCAAACCAGAATCAATCAAAGGAGCCAATCAAAGTCAAAGCAAATCCCTACCCGACTATAAAGATATTTTCGCCGAAAATACCCTATTGATTTCGGCGAAAATAATAGTACAAACCAACTGATGCCGAGTCAAAGGTATTTTCGGCGAAATTGATTAACTCTTCGATCCAAAAATAGAGTACAGAGAAATGAACCGGCGGTGTCTTCAATTGCAAGAATATTTTCGGCAAAAATACTTCATTATTTTCGGCGAAAATAACAGAAGGAATCCGGCGACGTAGGGTTTAAGTATAAATACTTAACCCGGCGGCCCAAAAGAAACAAGGAATCATTATTCATATATTCACAAATCAGACTTTTGAGAGTCAGCCGACTCTAGGGTCGATAGATAGAGTTTAGAGAGTTCGAAGATCCGTGGAGAGATCGTGACGCCATCCTTCCACCTCGGAGAACTCGGAGCTTAAAGTTGAAGATGCAGGAGATTGAAGCTTCGCGGGAGTCGTCAGAATTAGGTTTTTCAGTTCTTATCTGTTCTTCCTCTGTATGATGATCTTCATTGTTGCATTTTGATTCTCTTGTTTCTGATATGAGTAACTGAACTTGTAGAGCTTAGATTAGATGAACCCTAAGTGACCCAGGGCTTTAAAGCGGTCACGGATCGGCGGTAATTAGATTCGAAGTTCAATCAGTTTCTCTTTGCATGTTTGATTCGTTCTTCATTGTTCATGTTTCTTGTCTGGATTGATCCCCTATATTAGATTCTTGTTAAGCTAAGGATAGAAGCGAACGCTCGCCTTACTTTAGAACATCTAATTGAACAATTAACCTTATAATTGGAGTGTGCCTTTCGTAGGAACCGGTTAGGGTTAATCCACTGCAAGAGTAACTCACTAATCATTAGTAATCACACCAGTAAATTAAGTCGTTGCGAGAGGCGACCGTACCCGGGCGGCTAGTTAATCTTGGTAGTTAGAACGGATAGAGCGAACGTTCGCCGGTCTTAAACCTAAGGGTATGGAGTTATGGTGGTGTATAGAAACCGATTGAATTAGAATCAAAAACCGCTGATCTTGTGATTGCCGTTGCTCTGGTGATCTAAGGGGGATTCGAAATCTAAGTTCGTCTATCTTCTCGTTAGTCAACCCTTTACTTTTCTGTCTTTTATTTTCCTTTGCTTATTAGTTTAGAAGTCGTGGAACTCACACCACGCACTAAGTGTTTAAACCCGAGTAATTTGCCAGCTTCTTTGAGTAGTCGATTAGTAGAAACCCTGTGGAATACGATCTAGTCTACTTCGGTAGGTTAGTTATTTGATACCGCTAAAACTGCAGCTATCAAATTGGCGCCATTGCCGGGGACTCTTCTAATTGTTTGAAAGAAGAGTTGGCAAATTATTCTTCTACCTTTCCGCCTTACCATTTATTTTCCTCCATATTTTCATAATTTACCTGGGTAGTGTTTTTGAGTTTTAATTATGCAGGATTACGGGTGGGATGACTAGTACCAAGGGTGGTACATCAATGAAGCACCATATATTGAAGACTCCCAAGAGATGGATTTACACACTTATGAGCATCAACAATGGATGGCAATCACCCAAGCCGCGATCGACAACCTCCAATCAATGAACGATGCTGCTGATACAAGGAACGCCGAGCTCAAGCGACTAGTGCAATTAATGGAAGAAGATGCTCAAGAGCATTTCGAAGAAGAGCCAGAAGCTACACACGACCAGCAAGTTCATCAAGAGGTGTATATACCGGCTCATCAGCATCGACAACAGACGACAAGAGTAGAATCCACCTTGAATGATCTCCTTTCGATTATACAAGCTCGTAACGTGATGGATGTCGAGCTCGAGCAACCAAATCCACTAATGGAAGAAGATGCTCAAGAGCCGTACAAAGATGAACATGACAACCTCACCCATGACTATTGCGAGCTAGAAGCATCTGATGAAGAATCCTTGGCGGTGGTGGTTGATGAAGACATAGAGCCAATCCATCTTGAAGTTGAAGCTGAAGAGGAGCACATAGAAATTGAGGAGATACCCTCACCTACACTTAAACCGAGTCAACCTGTAGAGAAGATGGAGCTCATTGAACATGTCGCGCCGTACTACCTCTTTCCTCCTCGAGTAGGAGAATTCAAGAAGAACTGGTCATCCAACCAAGATCGCGATCTATTGGAGCACTACCGGTTACATCACCCTTCTGGAGTGCTACATGGCACTCAACCGCACACCTTGAAGAAGACGATTGACTTCAAGGAACTTCTGAGTTGGGGTCCCTAACAGGTACCGTACGGCTCAAGGACGTTAAAAGAGAGCGCTTCGTGGGAGGCAACCCACGGCTGGAGTCCGTTTTTGAATTTTTGAGTCAGTCTTTTCGTCGTTCGAGTCAGGTTCGGGGAGCCAAAGTCTCAGTTTGTCTGATTTATTATTTTTCGTGTAGAATCTGTGTGTCATAGAGTCAGTCGCAAGTTGATTGAGGTCTTTCTGATTTTTGTGAATTTAACTGTGATTTTCTGAAGTCTGCCGGGTTTGCGAAAATATTTTCAGTCGTAGTGTTCAAAATTTTGGCGAATTTTCAATACCATTTTCGGCGAAATCACCTTTTGGATTTTCAACTGAGTCTCCCTGTTTAACATTTTCGGTCCGAAATTTATAATGTTTTCGGCGAAATAGTTTTTGAAAACCAGGCAATGATTTTAACGCTTCTTTTCGGCGAAAACATATGGTCACTTTCGGCGAAAACACACTTGAAAAACCGGCAGTGTATTTGAACTAAAATTTTTGGCGAAAACACCCTCTTATTTTCGCCGAAAACTCTTTTGAAAATCACCCCAACTATTCACTTTAAAATCCGGATTCACCCTCTCTCTCTTCCTTCTTTCAGTTTCTCATTCAATCGTCAAAATATTTTTAAAATTCCCCTTAACCTTCTTTGTTCGACTTTTATTCTGTGTGGATCCGGGACACTTGTCCCGATATCCTTTTGATCTTTTTGTTGTTTTTGTTTTGTAGGATCTTGAGTAGCTACTCCGCTCTGCTCCGGACGCTCCGTGTTCATCCCCTACACCGACCATCTCATCACAGGTTCTTCATATCTCTCTACTCTAGTTTAGTCCTGTGAGGACACAGAACCGTTTAAGTGTGGGGTAGGATTCTAGGATTATGCATGATCTTGTTTGATTTTCTGTGATTCCGTGGTTCAATTTTAAAATTTCTTTTGCATAGAATTGCTCAATTCTTGACTTTTGATGTTAAATTGACTTCAATTTTGAACAATGACGTCTAGACTGTTCCACTTAGAACCTGTAACCAACGTGTTGGAACTGATATTAAATGAGTCTCGGTCAGAACAGATCATAAATCACTTCAGTAGTTGAAACTTGAATTAATTGAATTGATTGGTTTGTTAATAACAAAGCTCGATAACACCGTTCTAAGATGATAGATGCTAGCTTCTCCCATGTTTTTCACTTCATATTTGTTCACCTGTGATTGTGGCTTGAGATTAAATGGAAATCCAATTCGAAATCTCGTGTAAAAAGTTATAACTAGCTAGGATCAAGTGGTTAAATTGATAAATCAAGTGTTTGATTGGTGAAATTTGAGTTGTGCAAATCAATGTAAAGTTCTTTAAAGTGCAAAAAAAAAAAAACTAGGCAAGCCGGACACCTAAGTGAAGTGTTCGGGTTGAGCACTAGCATAAGCACAAATACTGTGAGCTAGGCAGGTCCAACACCTAAGTGAAGTGTTTGGTATCGAGCACTAGTATGCAGTAAATAAATTGAACGAAGAAGTTGAAACTTGAAATAAATCATTGTTTAAATCGGTCCTAGCTAGAACATGTAACGTACAGATCTAGAAAAGGATGAAGTTGAGTCGATAGCCACGTCACTTTTCCGACCTCCGCATCCACATCATGGCTAGAGCTTGAAGTCTTTTCTCATTAGAATTGGTGTTATCGTAGTCGGTTAATTATGATTAATTGTTTTGCCAAGAAACGAGCTTTGTTAAAACTACTACTTGAAGTGTGTAGAAAACAGTGAGATCGAAAATTTGTTTGGTTGATGTTCTTGCATGTGTAGGTCACTCTTTCTACGTGGAACAGTCTAAACCAAATTGTTAGAATTGAATCTCGGTTTAATCTCGTGTCATTTGTGAATTTGAGTGTGTTCTAGTTCAGTTTGCTTGAGGACAAGCAAAAGCTTAAGTGTGGGGTATTTGATGACACTCGATTTGACGTGATTATCAGCCTCATTTAAGCGACATTTCTTTGCTTAAGACATTGTTTTTAGGGTAGAATAACGAATATTCAATCGATTGCCCTATCTCGTGCCAATTGTGTTACCTTGGCCCGTTTCAGGTCTATTTGATAGTCTTCTAGTGTTTTTGTGTTAGCACAGGTTTTCACCGTCAAATAAAGTAGCCATGGACGTGTCTAAGGCATTGGAACCTCGAGGAACCAAACCAGAATCGATCAAAGGAGCCAATCAAAGTCAAAGCAAATCCCTACCCGACTATAAAGATATTTTCGCCGAAAATACCCTATTGATTTCGGCAAAAATAATAGTACAAACCAACTGATGCCGAGTCAAAGGTATTTTCGGCGAAATTGATTAACTCTTCGATCCGAAAATAAAGTACAGAGAAATCAGCCGGCGGTGTCTTCAATTGCAAGAATATTTTCGGCGAAAATACTTCATTATTTTCGGCGAAAATAACAGAAGGAATCCGGCGACGTAGGGTTTAAGTATAAATACTTAACCTGGCGGCCCAAAAGAAACAAGGAATCATTATTCATATTTTCACAAATCAGACTTTTGAGAGTCAGCCGACTCTAGGGTCGATAGATAGAGTTTAGAGAGTTTGAAGATCCGTGGAGAGATCGTGACGCCATCCTTCCACCTCGGAGAACTCGGAGCTTAAAGTTGAAGATCCAGGAGATTGAAGCTTCGCGGGAGTCGTCAGAATTAGGTTTTTCAGTTCTTATCTGTTCTTCCTCTGTATGATGATCTTCATTGTTGCATTTTGATTCTCTTGTTTCTGATATGAGTAACTGAACTTGTAGAGCTTAGATTAGATGAACCCTAAGTGACCCAGGGCTTTAAAGCGGTCACGGATCGGCGGTAATTAGATTCGAAGTTCAATCAGTTTCTCTTTGCATGTTTGATTCGTTCTTCATTGTTCATGTTTCTTGTCTGGATTGATCCCCTAGATTAGATTCTTGTTAAGCTAAGGATAGAAGCGAATGCTCGCCTTACTTTAGAACATCGAATTGAACAATTAACCTTATAATTGGAGCGTGCCTTTCGTAGGAACCGGTTAGGGTTAATCCACTGCAAGAGTAACTCACTATTCATTAGTAATCGCACCAGTTAATTAAGTTGTTGCGAGAGGCGACCGTGCCCGGGCGGCTAGTTAATCTTGGTAGTTAGAACGGATAGAGCGAACGTTCGCCGGTCTTAAACCTAAGGGTAAGGAGTTATGGTGGTGTATAGAAACAGATTGAATTAGAATTAAAAACCGCTGATCTTGTGATTGCCGTTGCTCTGGTGATCTAAGGGGGATTCAAAATCTAAGTTCGTCTATCTTCTCGTTAGTCAACCCTTTACTTTTCTGTCTTTTATTTTCCTTTGCTTATTAGTTTAGAAGTCGTGGAACTCACACCACGCACTAAGTGTTTAAACCTGAGTAATTTGCCAGCTTCTTTGAGTAGTCGATTAGTAGAAACCCTGTGGAATACGATCTAGTCTACTTCGGTAGGTTAGTTATTTGATACCGCTAAAACTGCAGCTATCACTATCCCAGCTAAGTGCTCTGATCCTGGTCTTTTTACGTTACCTTTAATCATTAATGGCATTGAAATTGAGCGTAGTTTGGTTGACCTAGGTGCGTCTATAAATGTCATGCCTATGTGTTTATATAAGAAACTGAACCTAGGTGAATTACAACCTGCTAGCATGCATGTAGTGTTCGCCGACAGAACTTTAAAAGAACCTAGAGGAATAATCAAGGATGTAATCACTTGTTGTGGCCCTTTCCGATTTTTCGCTGATTACGTAGTAATGGATACTCAAGACACATATTCTACCCTTCTCTTAGGCCGGCCATTTATGGCGACAGCCGACATTAACATTAATGTTCCAAATGGTTCATTAACATTAAGGGTTGGGAATGATACTGCAACATTCCGTCTCAAGGATGGCATGAAATACATTCCTAAGGGAGAAGCACATTGTTTATCCGTTGAAACTGTGGAGTTGGCCTCGGTCAACTTCATTACTAACGTCTCTTCCAGTGTCTCTAGATCAGTTGTTGCTGCAGATATTGAACAGGTTATTAAGAAGAAGTCAGAAACTTCAGTTCAAAAGCCGCTGAAGAAGAAGAAGGAACTGCAAGCCTCTTCTAAGCCACCGAGCACTAAACCTAGCAGACCTCGGGGAAAGAAAAGAAGACGAAGACCCAAATGGTCTGGAGGCTAAAAATTCCGCCGTCTTCCACCGAGCCAGCTGCACCACCAATTCGTTCTGAGAAACCGGCGCCGGAACAAGTATGGAGGGAGAAGCCGAAAGCATCTCCTAAGAAAGTACTGACGATCACCGATCCTGGTGATACCAAGCCGGAGATAAAAGAAAAGAAGAAGCCGACAGTCCTCATTCCTTCCATCGTAACACTCATGAAGGATGACCTCTCCAGAGAACTGTTCGGACCGTTCAAGATCATTGATCATCTTCCCGATGGACGTACCAAGCTCTTGCATGCAAACGGGAAGAGATTCACGCTTACCGGAGAAGCCCCGAAGCTGTACTTCATGAACTCCGACGCGAGCGTTAAGGAGAATCTGAGTTGGGATGTCTCCTAATACCGTCCAGGTATCGTCCAGCTCAAGGACGTTAATAAAAGAGCGCTTCGTGGGAGGCAACCCACGGCTGGAGTCCGTTTTTGTTTTGTGTCAACCTTAGTATTTTAGAGTCGGTCCGGGGGAGACAAAAGTGTCAGTTTGTTTGATTTATTATTTTTCGTGTAGAGTCTGTCTGTCTGGTGAGACCTCCGGTCGTTGTTCGGACGTTCAGCCAAATAAAAACTACTAATGCTAAGAAAAAGCGTATAGCAGATCGTATTCAACTCAAGGTTTCTTCTAATCGACTACTTTGAAGAAGCTGGCAAATTACTCAGGTTAAAACACGTTGTGCGTGGTGTGAGTTCCACGACTTCTAGTCTATTAAGCAAAGGAAAATAAAAGACAGAAAGATTAAAAGATTGACTAACGGGAAGATAGACGAACTTAGATTTCGAATCCCCCTTAGATCACCAGAGCAACGGCAATCACAAGATCAGCGGTTTTCAATTCTAATTCAATCAATTACTAAGACACCACCATAACTCCTTACCCTTAGGTTTAAGACTGGCGAACGTTCGCTCTATCCGTTCTAACTACCAAGATTAACTAGCCGCCCGGGTACGGTCGCCTCTCGCAACGACTTAATTAATTGGTGTGATTACTAGTGATTAATGAGTTACTCTTGCAGTGGATTAACCCTAACCGGTTCCTACGAAAGGCACGCTCCAATTATAAGGTTAATTGTTCAATTCGATGTTCTAAAGTAAGGCGAGCGTTCGCTTCTATCCTTAGCTTAACAAGAATCTAATCTAGGGGATCAATCCAGGCAAGAAACGTGAACAATGAAGAACGAATCAAACATGCAAAGAGAAACTGATTGAACTTCGAATCTAATTACCGCCGATCGGTGACCGCTTTAAAGCCCTGGGTCACTTAGGGTTCATCTAATCTAAGCTCTACAAGTTCAGTTACTCATGTCAGAAACAAGAGAATCAAAGGCAACAATGAAGATCATCATACAGAGGAAGAACAGATAAGAACTGAAAAACCTAATTCTGACGACTCCCGCGAAGCTTCAATCTCCTGGATCTTCAACTTTAAGCTCCGAGTTCTCCGAGGTGGAAGGATGGCGTCACGATCTCTCCACGGATCTTCGAACTCTCTAAACTCTATCTATCGACCCTAGAGTCAGCTGACTCTCAAAAGTCTGATTCGTGAAATATGGATAATGATTTGTCCGTCCCCCTTCTGGCTGCCGGCTGCTTCTCTTAAATAGGTACGCTTTAGGGTTTCCAATACAGCGCCGGATTAGCCTAATATTTTCGCCGAAAATATAGGGATATTTTCAGCGAAAATCCTTGTGTGAATGGATGTCCGCCGACTGATCCTTCTGTTCATTCTTTTCGGTCCGAAAACTCAAAGTTTTCGGCGAAAACTTTCTTCACTTGACATCAGCCGGTTTGCACTAATGTTTTCGCCAAAAACATATACTTATTTTCGGCGAAATCTCCTTTGTCTTGGCACCAGTCTGAATGCACTAATATTTTCGCCGAAATCCATAGGACATTTTCGGCGAAAGTGTCTTTGTAATCGGGCAGGATTTTGGTTGGACTTTGATTGGTTCCTTTGATCGATTCCGGTTCAGTTCCTCGATGTTCTAATGCCTTAGACACGTCCTTGGCTACTTTATTTGATGGCAAAAACCTGTGCTAACATAAAAACACTAGAAAACCATCAAATAGACCCGGAACGGGCCAAGGTAACACAAATGGCACGAGATAGGGCAATTGATTGAATATTCGTTATTCTACCCTAAAAACCATGTCTTAAGCAAAGAAATGTCGCTTAAATGAGGCTGATAATCACGTCAAATCGAGTGTCATCAGTGTCATAGAGTCAGTCGCAAGTTGATTGAGGTCGTTCCGATTTTTGTGGATTTAACTGTGATTTTCTGAAGTTGGCCGGATTTGCGAAAATATTTTCACCCGAGTAGTTCAAAATTTTTGGCGAAATCACCCCCATTTTCGGCGAAGTCGCCTTTTGAATTTTCGAACCCGGTCTCCTGTTTCATATTTTCGCTTCGAAAAATTTGTTGTGTTTTCGGCGAAAATCCTTTTGAAATCCGGCAGTGCATTTGAACGTTTGATTTCGGCGAAAACACCCTTTTATTTTCGCCGAAAATCTCTTTGAAAATCGGCCAAAAATCCCACTTAAAAATCCGGTCTTATCCTCTCTCTTCCCTTATTTCATTTTTGACCCAAAGCCGAAAACCCCCTACTGTTTTCGAAACCACCGACCGCCACCCTTCTTAAAACCGTCGCCGCCGCCGCCGTCGCTGACCGCTGCCGCTCAACTCCCCTCTCTTTTCCGATCGTTTTGAGCCCTAGAACGTTCGAATCGGAGCTCTACAGCTCCAGTTCACCGAAACCCTTGTTTTTAGAGTTTTTCACCGATTCCTCCCAAACCGTTCATTTTAGCACCCATGGCTTCAAGGTAAGTTGTAGAACTTTTCAATACGAATCCTTTGACATATGGATTGCTGAATTTCGTCGGGGTTGACTTTCGGTTGACTTTTCAGTTTGCCTCGATTTGCGTGCCGACTGATTTCGTGTGAACTAGGTTAGCTGAACTTGTAGAACTGTTCTAGCATGCTTAGGGAGTTCCGTGCTTAATTTCCATATCATTTGATCATGTGTTTCTTTGCATACGATTGATTCTTTGTGCTGTTGACTTGTGAGAAATGTCGGTTGACCATGAACTGTTTTTGATCATTTGGCTGCCGTATGTGTTCATTCTAGTGCAGATTATCGTGTTTGCCATCTGAGATCATATTATGCCGTCAATTTCCCCGTTGTGATAGTCTTGCCATGATTAGGGTTCATTATGCTATAGTGTTGACTTTCTGAATGTCGGTTTGACTCTTCGAACTCTAATTGTGCTTATCCAATTCTGGCTGTTCCTAAGCATGTATTTTACTGTCTATGATTACCGGTTACTCTGCTTTGCTTACCCCCACTCGGTTTTCCTCATTTCTTTGTGAAATTGAGTTTTTCTACTAACTGTGGGGTAGGGTTTAAGTTTGACTAATCTGGTTTCATTCTGGTTTTAGGAACACCACTTATGAGCGCAGGACTAAGGCGCGACTTGATGGCGCCTCGAGCTCAGGAGCTGCCGCTCCCGTCACACCCGCCGTTCTGGGTCCTCCACCCGCACTACCTCGCCGGGCTGGATACCATCGCACTCTAGCTCGTCTACCAAACTTCTACTTCGAGTGCTTCCAGAAGATCCAACACATTCGTGGAGCTGACGTGCGCCCTCTCTCCATGGAGTCCCTCTCTGAGCACGACGAGGACTACCACCGGAATGTGCATGACGCCCTCGCACCGGCCGGCCTCCTAGAGCTGACCACCATAGCTGCCGATTTCCCAGACATTGCTCTCCAGGAGTTCTGGGCGACCTTTGATCTGGATGAGCACAAGAGGAAGCAACGCCAGAAGGTTGTGACCTTCTATCTTGGTGGGGTGTACAGGCAGCTCACCTACGATGAGTTTGCTGCTCATCTAGGCATCCCCTACGAGCATTATCACGATCATCACCTAGGCTGGGGCGACGATGATGACGACAAGGAGTACCACGCGCTCTGGAGCCACATGACTGGAGTGCCTGGTGATCGCCTCACGGGCCACGACTCAGTTAAGTCCCTCTCTCACCCACTCTTTAAATTTATTCATATGGTTTGGCGTAGATCGCTTTTGTATGTTCCAGACAAGGATCACCACCATATCCTCAAGGAGGAGCT
Source organism: Linum lewisii (assembly GCA_034768395.1). Classification (NCBI taxonomy): domain Eukaryota; kingdom Viridiplantae; phylum Streptophyta; class Magnoliopsida; order Malpighiales; family Linaceae; genus Linum; species Linum lewisii. The sequence continues at coordinate 13,659,230 of CM068300.1, forward strand.
TATGCTTCTTTGAGCCATTCGAGAGAGCTACCCTCTCCACCCCGGCTGGGTGCTGGCACGCATCTTCCGCCAGAAGACCAGGAGGAGGACGCCACCTCGTAGACTCCTGGGGGGTAACTTCATAGGTCAGCTCATCCTCTCCTTCGGCATCAGCCATGAATATGGCCCGAACATTCCACGACACCAAGTTAGGACCGTTGGAGGAGACTTAGCGGTTGAGTACGACTTAGAGTTGGACCTCAGTCCCCAAGTAGCAGCAGATCCTCCACTCCAGCCTGTGGTCGAGTCGGAGGAAGAAGATGATGCTGAGTAGCAGCAGCCCCAGCCGCCGCCAGAATTCCAAGACTATATACCTCGCCACACCATCAGGCAGGGTATGCACACCAGTCGCCGCCGCACGTTCCCGATCCATACCAGGCGCCTCCCCAACAGCCCCGACACCACCCTGCGGATGTTGGAGAGTTGTACGAGCGACTGCAGGAGTGGCGCATCACTGACAACGCCACTCAAGAGGCGAGATGGACTATTATGCAGCAGCATATGCGCCGCGCCGACAGGCAGTATGAGGCACAGCTGGTGTGGCAACGTCAGCTCGGCAAGCACCTCCACTTCCCACCTCCCGACGTGCCGGATGAGCAGTGATCGGGTTGTATCCTCTTTCTTGTCCCTTCTTTTTATTTATTCTTTTCGGATTTCGATCCAACTTTTTTCTGTGTGGATCCGGGACACTTGTCCCGGTTTCCTTTTTATGTTTCATTTGTTTTTGTTTTGTAGGCAGTAGGGAGATTCCCTTTGCTTCGCTTTGGTAGATTCCCTCCGCTCCGAGGACCCGTGCTCATCCCCTACAACAATCATCTCGGTCCAGGTTCTTCTACTTCACTCTGAACTCTAGAATTAGTCCTGTGAGGACACAGTCCGATTTAAGTGTGGGGTAGGATGCTAGAGAACCTTGCATGAACTTGATTGCCCTTGATTGTGATTTGTGTGTGCCTCGTGATTCCATTCCAGTCTCTCTAGCATTAGAATGGCTCAGTTCTTGATTTTTTATGTTAAGTTGTTGTTCAAACCTTCATAATGATGCTTAGACTGCTTAACCTAGAACTTGAGAACCAACTTGTATACTTTGATGCTAAAGTGCCTGGTCAGAACAGAATTTTAAAATCACACTTGTAGTTTGTAGCCTTGAGTGCATGAAAATGACCGAATCCGACTAGCAAACCAACTGTGAGCTTTTGATCCATTGCACGTAACTTGCAATTTCAATTCTTTCTGAGTGGTTTTCTGTTTGCTTGAATGAGTTAGAATTTTCATGAGACCTACTCGAGACCACACGATGACACGAGTTCTAGAAGGATAGGGGCACCTAGATTCAGCTACTTAGCTAGATAGCCTACCAAACGATAAATCCACTAGGTTTAGACCCTTGAGCTTGGCCTGTTCTTTCGGTTCGATAATACATTACAGTCATTTCCCATTTCTTTCATTCCCCGTTGATCCCATGTGGTTGTAGTTCTAGATTGACCTACCGGAAGTCAGTTTGTGGTAACCTGCCTATAGCCATTAAACAGGTGGTCTTAGCTAATATGTCCAGACGTGTAAATCCCTCCAGCAACTAAAAGAAAATCGGCACAAAAGAAAAAAAATAAAGTAAGAAAAGAAGAAAATTTCGAAAAAAGTGAAGGAAAGAAAAATCAGAAAAGTTTCAAAGTTTTGACTCAATAAAATGTTCTTCTCCCTACAAATGGAAGAACGAAGTCAAAAGAAAAGTTCAAAGAAAAGAAAAAAATCGTGTAAAGAAAAAGAATAAGTGCTAGGTTGCTTGAGGGTATCATAGGACGAGCGTTCATCATTCCACCCATGTTTGGTGAGACGGTAGGAAGCCATAGATTAGATTCGAGGGAAGTTAGTCGAAAGCTACACCGCACCAAGCCATCATCATACACTCCCATCATCCATCGCATCATAAACCCAAGTAGTGTAGATTTCATTACGGTCCTAGCAGGGAAGTCCTTCTTTACTAGATACTCGTGTTGTCACAGTGGTGGAGATGTGGTCGAAATGCAAACCTATGACAGAATTCGGTAACAGAAAATGATCGAGAGCAGAAACACATCCTTAAACACAGAGAGTGAGAGTTCCCATTGTACTATATATATCCTGTGTGAGGAGTCTGGTCGGTCAGGTCAAATTCGTGCATAATTGGTTGCCAATTACTTGTCGTGTGCAGTTTATTAGTGAGACCAGGTAGTTTGGCTGATCTGTATGCATGTTAGGTTTCTTGTTCTAGGATCGATCTGTCTAATAATTCATTGTGTTTGATTGAGCTCCAATTTAATCGATCTTATCATTTATGAACATGAGTGTTTCTATTCAGTTTGCTTGAGGACAAGCAAAAGCTTAAGTGTGGGGTATTTGATGACACTCGATTTGACGTGATTATCAGCCTCATTTAAGCGACATTTCTTTGTTTAAGACATGGTTTTTAAGGTAGAATAACAAATATTCAATCGATTGCCCTATCTCGTGCCATTTGTGTTACCTTGGCCCGTTTCGGGTCTATTTGATGGTTTTCTAGTGTTTTTATGATAGCACAGGTTTTTGCCATCGAATAAGTAACCAAGGACGTGTCTAAGGCGTTGGAACCTCGAGAAATTGCACCGGAATCGATCAGAGGAGTTAATCAATTTAGCAAATTCCTGCCCGGTTTACAAAGGAATTTTCGCCGAAAATACACTATGATTTTCGGCGAAAATATCAGCACAAATCGGTTTCAGTGAAAGTGTTAAGTTTTCGAACCGAGAATGAAGTCCAGGAGAAGAGCGAAAATATCCCTTCATTTGCAAAGGAATTTTCGCCGAAAATTCCTCAATAATTTTGGCGAAAATATCAGAAGAATCCGGATTAATTAGGGTTAAGTATAAATACTTAACCCGGTGGCCCAAAATAGATACATCATCATAATATATCATTCATAATTAAGTTTTCCAAGGATTCTCTGGAGTTCTGGAGCGAAGAGTTAGAGTTCGAAGAGCCGGAAAGAGATCGTGACGCCATCCCTTTCATCTCGGAACCGGAGCTAGGAGTGTAGTTTACCGAAGATCGAAGTCTGTCAGAGTCGTCTAAATTAGGTTTTTCAGATTCTTTTCTGTTCTTCCTCTGGATGATGAACTCTTTCTTTGTCTTAGATTCTTTTGTGATAAACATGAGTAGCTAAACTCGTTAGAGCTTAGACTAGATGAACCCTAAATGACCCAGGGCTTTAAAGCGGTCACGGATCGGCGGTTATTAGATTCGAAATTCAATCCGTTTCTCATTCATGTTTGATTTGTTCTTCATTGTTCATGTTTCTTATCTGGATTGATCACCTAGATTAGATTCTGGTTAAGCTAAGGATAGAAGCGAACGCTCGCCTTACTTTAGAACATCAAATTGAACAATTAACCTTATAATTGGAGCGTGCCTTTCGTAGGAACCAGTTAGCGTTAATCCACTGCAAGAGTAACTCATTAATCATTAGTAATTGCACCAGTTAAGTTAAGTCGTTGCGAGAGGCGACCGTACTCGGGCGGCTAGTTAATCTTGGTAGTTAGAACGGATAGAGCGAACGTTCGCCGGTCTTAAACCTAAGGGTAAGGAGTTATGGTGATGTCTTAGTAATTGATTGAATGAGAATCGAAATCCGCTGATCTGTTGATTGCCAATGCTCTGGGGAACGAAGGGGGATTCAAAGTCTAAGTTCGTTTGTCATCTCTGTTTTCAAACCCTAATTTCCAATCTGCTTTAGTTTAATTTGTTTTAATTTTCCCCGCATTTCTTAGAATTAGAAGTCGTGGAACTCACACCACGCACAACTTGTTTGCATTCGAGTATTTTGCCAGTTTTGAAGTAGTCAATCTTAGAAGACCCTTGGAATACGATCTACCCTAGCTTTTGTTAGCTTTGTTAGTTATTTGGTTGAACGTCCGAACAACGACCGGACGGTTCACCAATCTCAGCGCATTTTTTATCGGAAGGTTCGTGAGCACATGTATTGTATGTGCCTGAAAATATGGTCGCAATTTCCTGGCCGCGCAAACCACAGCATACGCCATCTTTTCTATCGCCGGATCCTTGTTTCGGCGTCAACTAAAGTCTTACTTGTGTAAAAAATAGGATGTTCGGTTTTGTCCTCTCTTCGAACCAAGACCGCACTAACTGCTTTTGGAGAGATTGCGATATAGAGAAATAGAGCTTCATTTAACTTTGGAGATGCAAGTACAGGAGGGGTAATTAAAAATTGCTTCAGCTCTTCGAAAGCCTTGTTACATTTGTCATTCCATGCAAACTTTGATGCATTCTTCAAGGTTGCAAAAAACGGAGCGCAGCGATCGGCAATCCTAGGAATGAATCGATTGATTGCCGTCAGTCTTCCAGATAAAACTTGAACTTCCTTCACGGTCTTTGGTGGTGCCATTGTCGTAATCGCTGCGATCTGTGCGGGATTAGCTTCTATTCCTCGCCTGGTTATGAGATATCCCAGAAACTTTCCTGATGTCGCCCCGAACACACACTTCAAAGGGTTCAATCTGAGCGAATACTCCTGCAATGTATTGAAGGTTTCTCTTAAGTCGCCCAAGTGATCATCGGATTTCCCACTCTTGACCAAGAGGTCATCCACATACGCCTCCAAGTTTTGGCAGAGCTGTTTGACAAAAACTATGTCGATCATCCTTTGGTAGGTCGCGCCAGCATTCTTGAGTCCGAATGGCATTACCCGGTAGCAGTAGTTCACCGTGGGCGTCATGAAAGCCGTTTTCTCTTGGTCTTGTTCGTTTAAAGGTATCTGATGATATCCTGAGAACATATCTAGAGAGGATAGCATTTCGTTGTTCGCCGTTGCATCTACCAGCTGCTCTATGTTGGGCAGAAGGTACGGGTCCTTGGGACAGGCATCATTCAGGCTGGTGAAGTCGACGCACATTCGCCATGCCCCTGACGATTTCTTCACAAGAACAACATTAGCCAACCATTCAGGATACTACACCTCCTTGATAAATCCTGCCTTCAGAAGCTTTTCTACTTCAATCTCCACCGCCTGCTGCCTTTCTCTGCAGATGTTCCGCCGCTTTTGTTGGACTGGGTGACTCCCGGGCTCAATCGCCAGAGAGTGTTTGATGATGTCTGGAGCGATTCCCAGCATGTCGCTTGGTGACCATGCAAACAGGTGTGAAAACTCTCGGAGCAACTTAACCAACTCCTGCTTCTTTTCTTCGCTTAGATAGGACGATACTCGGACTGTCTTGCTTTCATCCTCTTCGAAGAGCGGTATTGGGACGTCCGATTCTGCTAGTACAACTCTTTCTCCTTCGTTTTCCGCCTCCAAGCTTATGGTGAGGCAGGTGCTTTTAGTTGCCGCTCTGTAACACCTTCTGGCGATGTCCGGGTGCCCCCAGACAAACCCTATTCCTTCTTCGGTAGCAAACTTCAACACTTGGTGTACTGGGGGCGAGATTGCCTGGAAGGCGGCGAGTGCCGGTCGCCCGAGGATCATGTTGTACGTGGATTGACAATCCATGACATGGAAGTCAATGGACCGAGTGACCTGCAAGTCTCCGTCCCCGATAGTTATCTTCATTGTGGTGATTCCTTTGATGGGGACTGTGTGTCCCGAAAACCTTGAGATGGTCGTCTTTGTCTGCCTGAGTAAGCTGGCCGGTAGGTTCATTTTCTTGTACAGCTCCTAGAAAATGATATTCGCTGAGCTCCCTTCATCAACCATCACTCGCTCCACTCGGCTATTGTGTGTGATTACTTGAATCACCATCGCCTCCAAACTTGGGCCTCCTACCCGAGTCATATCCTCCTCTGAAAACACCAACAATGGGCAACTGACTCGATCTATCATCATTACTTCCTATGTCTCCTCCTTTTTGACTTTCTTTGTTGGGCAGCTTTCTCCGCCGAAGATGGTTTGATAGACGTGATTCACCTCGGGACGGGGCTTCTTCTTGCTATCTTCACTGTCTTGAGGCTCCTTAAGCCGGGCGAAGACATCACCCTTCTTGTCTTGTGATTCTCCTTTACCGCGGCGATCCTCTTCTTGCTATCTTCGCTTGGTGCTCACGATGAAATCCCTGAGCCGTCCTTCGCTTATCCATCTTTCAATTTCATTTTTTAGTTCCCTGCAATCTTCAGTGGTATGCCCATGAGAGTCATGGAAGTCGCAGAACTTCTAGCGACTTCGCTGGTCCGCTGGGGTGTACATTGGCCCTGGCCAGTTGAAGGTATGCCCTTTATGCTGCATATACAGCAAGATCTTTCTTCGCGACTCTGAGAGAGGCGTGTAATCCGCTCTTTCTTCTTGGTATCCCCTCTCCTGGTATCCCCTTTGTTCTTCAGGGCGGCTTCTCCTGTATGGCGGTCTCTCGGAGGGCTGCCATTTGGCCTGCTTGTTCCCTGTAACGGGCTTTTCTTCCCTCTTCACCGCTCCTTGTAGAGGTTCTGCTAACTGCTCCTCAATTAAAATAATTTTGTGTACTCTGGTTTCCAAGTCGGACAGCGACTTTGGAGCCACCTGTAGCAGCGACTCTCGCAGCCTGCCATTATGGGTCGACTGGAATAAACTTGCCGCAGCGATTTCATGATCTACCCTTCTGATGGATTGGACGACCCCAGTCCACTCGTCGAAGAACTCCTTCAGCGATTGGTTGGCTTTTGCCTCAGGCTCACCAGTGCTTGCAACGGGATCGTCCTTGTTTTCTTGCACTCATACTTCTGCGAGAAGATCCTGACGAAACCTTCCCACGACGTTATGATGCCTTCCGGTAGATTCATGTACCACTCCCTGGCTCGCCCCCCAAGCGTCGCTGGAAAAGCCCTGCAGTATGCGGCATCGCCGGCTTGCTGCATTTGCATGGCGATTTGGAAGGCTTGCAGGTGCTCGTCCGGGTTGCCTGTCCCCACATACCTATCCAGGTTGGGTGGTACCAACCCCTTGGGTAGCGGTTCAGCGAGTATCGCCCTGGACAGAGGCTGGCGAACTGCCGACTGTGCGGTGTGAGATTTGAGTAGCCGGGAGGAATTGCTGTAATACCTCAAGATGAGAGTCCTGCGGCGACTGCCTGACCTGAGTGTTGGCCCCAAGGGTTTGAGCTTTCTGGGCGATCACCGTTTTCAGCATTTGGGTGAGCTCAGCATTTTGTTGCTCGAGGGACCGAAATCGCTGCTCCAATAGTTCGTAGGCATCGCCGGCAGGGATAGTACTTCGAGACTCAGAGTCATCTTCGAATTCGTGTTCCATGTTCCTGGTGAGATTTGGGTCTGCTTGAGAACCTGGGTTGATGTGCTTGACGGGTGTTACTCCATCTCCTCCTTCACCACCCTCGCCCGTTAAATCGGGAATCGCTGATGAAGCCATTCGCCTTGAAGAGTCGCCTGATCGCCCCCTATCTGGCGCGCCAATTGTTCCAGCCTTGTCGCCTGGCCCAATAACAGAAGCCCAAGCCTGTTGGTCTTCAGGGGGTGGTGTACCTCGTAAGTAGAGCTGGCAAAATGCTGACCAGGCCCGATAAACCCGCCCACCCCGCCCGGCCCAGCCCGACCCGTGGCCCGATTGACCAAAAAGTCAACAATCCAACCCGCAGCCCGATGAACCCGCAACCCGATGAACCCGCAACCCGACTAACCCGCAACCCGATTAACCCGCAACCCGACTAACCCGCAACCCGGCTAACCCGCAACCCGGCTAACTCGTAACCCGACGAACCCGTAACCCGACTAACCCGCAACCCGCCCGCCCGACTCGAATAACCCGATTGTCACACAATTCATAATATTCAGTGCTTCAAATATCAACATTATGTCATTATTGAAGATATAAAAAATTTAATCTACTTCTGACTTCACCAAGTTTATTTCCAAAATAATTAAAATCAATTATATATAACATTGACAATCATAGTTGTAAATACTTCCATCTACCTGAACGAGCACGACTGCTCTGCACCATATGTCCATATCCATGTTTTTAAGTTCTTTCAACAATTAGCAATACAAGCAACTAATATAGTATGCAACACTACATAATTCGACACCAAACATTCATAATTCATAGAATAATCCAAAAGTCAAGTTTCAAACCTGTTGATATATAGAAACACAATACAGATGAACATTAAAGTTTAAACCACTCATCCATACTTCAACCTTCAAACCAAAATTATAAAGAAAAAGTGTTATAACAAAATATTCATTCTGCATTGTCAACACTCAACAACAATGAATCCTGCAGCAACCAGAAACTAGAATGCATCTATGCAAGACTCACGTCTTCTCCATCAGTAACACTTAGCACCATCAGTAACAGTGTTAAAAATCTTAAGAACGTTGACTATATTTGTCATCTAACATAAAATCAAAACGTTTGGTCTAAAAATGTCATAAAAAGAAAGTCGCTAGATTTGATACTTTTTTGAAAGAATTGACTAAATTTATAAATGAGTCCAATGTTAAACCCTCCTAGACCTTAAAAGCTATAGTATATTCAATTTCATTTCATTAATTATAAGTATATTTAATTTATAAAAATGAATTATTATTTTTAATATATGAACAACTGCTACAATCCTTAAGAGTTAAGCCTACTCGCGATTAAAAATTTAATATATTTTTAAATTATTTATCACATAAAAAAATTTACATAAAATTTTGCAAATTGTAGTTGAGAGTTGAGACTAGTAAGTAATACTCTAGTTGAGACCCGTGGGCAACCCGAGACCCGGCGAACCCGCGACCCGGCGAACCCGCGACCCGGCGAACCCGCAACCCGACGAACCCGCAACCCGAACAACCGCAACCCGACTAACCCGCAACCCGACTAACCCGACCCGTGGCCCGCCCAGCCCGCCCGTTTGACAGCTCTACTCGTAAGCGATAACGGGGGTAGTTAGTTCAAGGGAAAGGGAGGCGATCAGTTTAAGGAATGGGAAGAGAGGCGAGTTACGTACCGCAGAGCGTTTGTCCGTTGGGTAAAAGTGTTGTCCCCCGGTTTATGGGATGCACAGTGGGTATTTATAGTACCCCTGTCGTGGTCGCCAAGGCTGAATCCTGGCCACTCGTTCGTAGTCTCCATAAGATGTCGACACGTGTCCGCTTTGTCTTGAAACCCTAAGAGTCGCTGTACTGGGCCGTCGTCTTGGGCTTTCTTTCGTCTCTTGGTTCTGTTTTGTCCGGTTTGCCCAAACTGTCGCCTAGGTCCAAACCATCGACGGCGACCGCTGCGCGTGGGCCGCTGCCTGGGCTTTCGGAGTGCTGGCAGGCCGGGCCCATCAATTGCCCCCAAGCCCTTAGTCGAGCTTCGCTTGGGTGAGGGCTTACTCATAGTCCGGATCGCCTATCCTATAATCGTCGTACGAGGGTCCATCAATTGCCCTCAAGCCCTTAGTCGAGCTTCGCTTGGATGAGGGCTTCCAATCGCTTGTGTTACGACGTTTTGCCACTTTTGTTATGTCACTTCGTCGCTTTGCCGCTGTTGTTATGTCGCTTTGCATCCTACCACCGCTGTTGTTATGTCGCTTTGCATCCTACCGCCGCTGCTGTTATGTCACTTTGCATCCTACCGCCACTGCCACCGATTTTGTCATATGAGGTACTACTTTTATAACTTAGGTATTTTGTTGTATAAGGTACTGTTTTTATATATTAGGTATTGAGAGTGGCGGAGCCAGGAAACTGATTAAGGGGATGCTTTGTTCGGAAAAAAATTATATAGTGGAAAAAGGCAACAACAAACCACAACGAGATTTCATATTTTGAAAGCAATGTAGACAGATTCCTTGACTAAACGGGCACACAAGTCTTTTTCAACATAAGCCACATTGTATCGTTCAACCACTCATTGTTCATTCAATTTCGAAACTCAAATTTTTATATATTCCATGGATGAAAATGATATCTCCACACTTATTGTTGCAATAGACAAAATAAGTGTCAACTTGAAAATTAAATAAATAGATGGATACAATATGTGCTTATTTGTTTTTACCATATTCCCTCGTATCCTATAGTCGTCGTTTGGAAACCTTCACTCATATCATGTAGTCGTCTTTTGACCAAGAAGGATTAAACCTTCGTCTTCTATTGCCAAACTCCCTAAATTCAAAAGAATGTGCAGAGATTGGAGAGTCGGGGAGAGAAGAAGACTTGTATTGGGGTTGTGTGGGTTGAGACATTTCTCTGTTTCGGGGTGGGTTTTATTTTCTTCGAAATGATTGAAAAATATTGGGATATGGTTATAGTTTAAATTAAAACGACTTGCATTTTAAACTATTGCAGTCGGATGGTAAGTAATGTATCCAATATTCTAGAGGTCAGTGGTTTGATTCTTGGGAAAGGCATACTAAGAAATATGTTTTTATATAAGCCACGGGAGCTCCAGAGCAGGGGATTGAAATTTTCTAGCACAATTTTAAAAAATATGTACCGTCAGTAGCCAAATGCGTAAGTATGTCCAGATATAGCACAATCTGACAGGCAGGCAGCGATGCGCCACCCAGCAAGCGATGCGCCACCCAGCCAGCGCATCGCTGGCTGCCTTTCCAATTTTCTGGGCATGTCCTCCGTCAGTTTGGGCCGTTAGGGTTTCTTCATCCCCAGCCAGCTATGCGCTGGCTAGGGGGCGCGTAGCTGGCTGGGCTGGAAGAAACCCTAAGCCCATCATTTTTTAGTATAAATACCCCCTTCTTGATAGAGTTTTGCACCACACCTCCCTCAAACCCTAAAATTAGAATTTGAATTAGCCAGCCATCATCTACCAAGCTCATAATATGTCGTTCTTCACCTCTGGCTCTTCTAAGACTCGCAATAGTAAGCGTAAGTGAAATATGTCGTTATTTATGCATTTAACGAATTAGTCTTGTGTATGCTTTGTACTAATTACTGTTGTTCTGTAGTGATAGATACTGAGAGGGTAATGCACAAGTTGAAGAAGCCGGTGGAGGAGGGCTTGTTCGTTTATGAGGCAAGTGTGGTTAACTGCTGGTGTGACTTAAGGGCGACTAGATCCATTCGACCGAGTGATCTGGAACGCAATTTCGGCTGCCCTCGTGAGAGAGAGGTAAAAAAGGGTCCGAATTTAATTTTTTTCATTTTCCTAGTTCTCAAAACCCTCTACGTTTGTTTTCTGATATGTAGGAGAAGGGGTATGGTTTTTTATGAAAAACTGGAGGTGCGGGAGGCCGTGGATGTTGTGATTAAGGAGAAGGACCAAATCATTCGTGTGAAGGACGAACAACTTGTTCGAGCGAATAGGGAGAAGGATGACATCGTTGGGAAGAAGGACAACATTATTCGAGACCTGAGGGAAGAGATTTCATGGTTGCACGTTTCAATCAATAGGTTGCTCAGGGAAGGGCCTCCCTCTCCACCACCCGGACTTCGTCCTTACAATTGACATCCATGTTGGGCCTAGTGTGGTTGTTTTTTCGGTTGTTGTTGTTTTTTCTGTTGTTGTTGTTGTTGTTGTTGTTGTTGTTGTTGTTGTTGTTGTTGTTGTTGTTCATTGTTGTCGTCATTGTCGAAGTTAATAAAATGACTGGTCTGTAGTTGCAGCCTTTATTTGTGTTCTCAAATCTCATTTGTTTTTATGACATAATTGCAGTCTTTTTCAGTGTGTGGTCAATAAATGTACAACCTTTCTGAAATGTGTGGTCAATTCTGAAGGATGGAATAATAAAAGTAACTTCATAGTACAACTAGATACCAAACATTACATTGAAAATGAAACATGAAATTGACAACCAAAAATTTCAAACACAGACTACCAAACACATAATACCAAACATTTCATAGTGCAATTAACCGTTCCTTGTAGGGTTTGGATTTATGCTGCTTCGCCTCGCACGTTGGCATGTCCTCCTATTGTGCCCTTCTTGCTGGCAGTAACTGCAGTGAGGCTCAATATCTTCAACCCGGTCCATCTCGTTGTGTATGCGAGAATGTCGTGGTCGCCCCAGCTCCCTGACCCTTCCTGGGTCATGCACCACCTTAGGCCCTCCATGTGGCTCTCAGTCCTCTTTCGAGCCGATAGGGAGGAAACTCCTTCCGTATATCTGTCTTACTGTTTCCAACCTGTAATGGGCGTTGGCGTAGTATAAGGGATCTTGATTCGCGGCGTTACATGCGGCCACGGCATGTGAACAAGGCATCTTTAGCTGTTGGAACTTGCCGCACGAGCAATGACCGTCCCACTCATCGTAGTCCAAGCGAACTTCTTGCCTATTGTTTCCCTTCCCGTTGCTGCGATTTATCGCCTTCTGTATTTCGAATATGTCAGCATCATAATCGAATTGCCTCACTGTGTAGGAAGTGGCCTTATTCACTCTTTTCTGCAGCCGAGAAAGACACTTCTTCGTCCAGATTGCACCGGCCGTCTGTTCTTCTCGAACCCTCTTCCGTCGATCTTCGAAATATGTTTGCAGCCTGTAGAAAGTGGATTCCACCAAAGCTGCAACTGGGAGAGCCCGAATTGACTTGAATGCCCCATTCACGCTCTCCGCCATGTTTGATGTCAATTGGTTCCATCGTGCCCCGTCGTGTTGAGCGTCTACGGCTCTTGACCAATATAATTGATCTTCAAGCGCCCACTTTTTATTCACGGGGTCGTCCCTTGCGAATCTTGTTGCCCCCTTCTGAACTTTCTCAAGGACCGCCGTTTAGCTTCACGTAAGGGAGAATGGATTACAATGATGTACGCTGAACTTGTTAAGTAATTGGTGGAGCGTCATGATACTTACCTAAATTCATAAGGCGGCTTTTGATTTTTGAGTTCTTGGGGCTTTTGTTGTAATTGCTTACTTAGTGTCGGGCGCACCACCGACAATGCCATCCAAATATGATTTTCTCCATTGCACTCACCAGGGGCAGAACCAGGATTAAAAAATGCCCTGAGCCGAAATTTATTACTAGAATATATACTTCGTTACGTATATTATTTTAGTTTCAATATATAATGCTATTTTTCATTAGATCATTGTGCCATATATGTTTGTTCTTAAGATTATTAGTATTACTCTTGAAAAAATGAAATTAGAATGTGTCACCGGCGATTTTTTATTATTTTGAACGATATCAAATATTCTATTTTTACTCATTCATAAGTCGATATAAAATTTTACTGGGTTTACTCAACCCTCTACACATGTTGACGAAACATTAGCATTAGGGAAGCATATGATTAATATGATTGAGTATATTAACTATATTAGGGTTTTTTTAAAGACAAAGGTATTAGAATATATTTAGTTGTTAAGTTTGAAATTATAACAATAAACTGAGCCGAATTAAAATAACACTGAGCTGGAATTAAATTTTACACTGAGCCGAATTCGAAAAAAGCACAAATTTATACACGAATTTAACGCTCGGGGCCAAAAATGGGGTGAGCCGGGGGCTCGGCCCGGCTCCCCCTCAGTTTCGCCCCTGGCACTCACGATGCCCGCATGTCGGTCGGATATGACACATACTCCGTGTCTCTGTGTGACTAGCCGTTGTATGCAATCAAAGAACCATTCCCAAGTCTCCTTGCTCTCAACGTCCACAATTGCGAAAGCCACAGTGAAGATGTTCTTATTACCATCGAATGAACTAGCCATGAGTAGTGTGTGCTTGTATTTTCCTGTCATGAAGGTACCGTCGACGACGAGCACAGGAGGACAATGTGTGAAACCTTTGATGGACGGGGCGAAACTCCAAAATACACGGTCAAATTGGGAGACTGTATCTCCAGCATCCGTTGTGATTGGTTTCGTGATGAATTTAACTTACGTCCCATAGTTTCGATCTTGTATTGCCTTCATTAGGGTAGGTAACTCGTTGTATGATTCCTCCCAATTACCATATATCCGCTTCATGGCGCGCTGTTTGCCGTTCCATGCCTTCTTGTATGAAATTTGTCGTTTGTATATGGTAAAAATCTCTGTCTGAAGAAGTTTATCCGAACATGGGGGTGTGCTTGGACAAAGGGCGTGACTGCATCAGCTATGACATTGACGTCCAGCTGGCTCGGACTGATGTTGTTCTGGCTGCCCAAACACAGATGGGTGGGATTGAATTGTTTTACCGTCCACACATCGCTCTCATCTGTAGTGAGCCTTATCCTCCACAGGCAGCCATTGCTTTTGTATCCATGACATCGTTGCTCAAGCAACCATTTTCTAGACCGTGTCGTGCATAACATGCGGTTATTCCTGAGTGCATATTGCTTCAGACTAATTTGAGCCACGAGTTTGCTTTCAAATTGTTGCCCAACTGCAAACCCTAGCCCGTCAATGTGCCACCGTGGAACGTTATGAACACCATACTCATTGTTGCTTGTAGTCATCAGTTCACCGATATCTTCTAGTAAATTTGTAAAATGGCTCGGGGGGGGAGTGTAGTCTCTCGGTTTTGTGCATCCACAAAGGGTTGAGGTTCAACGTCCGGCTCAGATACATATGCTTCGTCCTGCTCCGAGTTGACGTTGCTCTCTGATGAGTCTCCTTCCTTATCATTTCCCAAGTGCGCTACCGCACTTTCTTGCCTGCTAGCTCCACACAATTGTCCCGGCTATGTTTGATTGCTCTGACTGCTTTGACCACTATAACAGGCACTCGCTCCGTCGCCCATGAATACAGATTCTCCCTGGATCGGCGTCCCACGGTGGTCGAACTCAAAGTATAGCTCGGCGACTCGGTAGTCTGACTGGGTCGCCATCATGTTGTAGATAACCTCCAACCCAGTAACGTCATCGTGAATGAGTGGGTAGTGTGCCACAATTTGGTCATTCGCAAACACTGGACAGCGATACATGACAGTCCTCAACACCGCCGAAGCTCCTACCTCCATCTTTCGCAAGAAAGCTGGACATGCCTGTTGTAGCGAAGGTTGCCTCGTCATTTTAAGGCGACATAATTTCCCCGCGCTATAGCACACCCCACCGGCTTGTCCGTGTACTATGTCCCATCAGAGCCAAAACGCGAAATTCATTCTGTATGGTAAGAAGAAATTGAGAATGGAAGTAAGTTTCAAGTTATGGAAGAGTGAGTATGGTAGTTGTGGACTCATGCCTCTATATAATGTCATAATGACAGTCACTACAAAAAACTGTGCATTTGGCGTCGGTCAGACCGGGTTTTTAGCGTCGGTCATAGACGACTCTAAATACATGTTGCATCGGTCGATTCAACCGACGCGAATAACGGTGACGCTAAATGATAGCGTTGGTCAAAACAGTAACCGACGCTAAATGTTCTGACCAACCGACGCAATATTCGCCCAGCCACCAACTGGTTGGTTAATCGGTCGAGTGCATTTAGCGTCAGTCACTAAATCAACCGACGCTAAAAACAAGATCGATGTAAAAAAAACATCAGATCGAGAGCATTAATCACTAATGACCCCCGATTCAAAATATAAGCTCAACATACCATCAATTTCAATAATATCAGATCTAAATAAGAAAGTTTAGGGTTCCAATCTTCTTACCCAAAAATTAGGGTTTCGATCAGTCTGAATGGGTTGTGGAACTGTAGGGATGAATGGCGTCTGCTGTGTGGTGGTGTCGTGACGGCGGGTCGTCAGCCAGTGGATGGGCGGCGGCAAGTTGTGGTGGGCGGGGGAAAGTTGGTGGCGGATGAGGGTGTGGACGATTGAGGGTTGTTGGGTCGTTCGATGGGGTTTTTGGTGAAGCGGCGGTGGGCTGGAGGTCGGCGACAGTGGGGATGGTCGTCGCCGGCGTGGGTGGTTCAGGCGGTGGGGCGACGGCTGGCGACGGTGGTTTGAGAGGGCAAATGGGACGAGATGCAGAGTGGAGCAGTTGAGAGGCGGAGAGAGTTTTTTTCGTTATTAGCGAGGCACAAATGAGCTGAGTCATCGGACAGAAGCTTTTATAGGCTAGGTATTTAGCGTCGGTCATCAACCGACGCTATTTACTTTCTCAAATTCGACGCAAGATGCAAATCACTTTATCGTAATCGACGCTAAATTACCTGTTGGTTCAACCAGCAAATCGGTTCAGAATGGCATTTAGCGTCGGTCTTTGTGGCCATATTTAGCGTCGGTCATTTATTGACCGAAGCTATTTACGCGGGTCAACACGCACACCGTATTTGGCGTCGGTCTTTGACCGACCGACGCAATCCTCTTTCGTTTCAAATGACACGAAATTCCCTGTTTTTTGTAGTGAGTACAGCAGTGTGTAGTCAATTCTTGGCTGTCTTTGTGAAGAGCTGCAGTTTTTTTCATGTGTGAACTCAATTATATGTTGCAGACCTTACATCAATGTGTGGTCAATTATTGGTTGTCTTTATGAAGAGCTGCAGCTTTTTTCATGTGTGTTGTCAATTATATGTTGCAAACTATTTGATCAGTGTGTGGTCAAATTTTTGATGTCTTTGTGAAGAGCTGCAGCTTTTTTGAAGTGTGTGGTCAATTATATGTTGCAAAAATTCATTTATGTGGTGTTGTGAACTCATAAGATAACATATCATGTCAGTCATAACTAAATGTGTAAAGAAATATGAAGTACAACGAAATATAATGTCGACCTCGTGTAGTAGCATAACATGAAATAAACATGAAATATGAATTACAATGAAATATGAAGTACAATGAAATAAACAAGCACTAGCATAACTACTCACGACCCCTCCCATCACGACCCCTACCATCTCGACCCCTACGCCGACCTTGTGCCCTCCAATGTGCCCCCAGCTGATGGCCACCAGTAGCGCACATCCTCTGTGTCGGCTCTCGCCTCAGTCCATATCCATGCAGCTGCCAAAGAAGTCCAGAATGTATGCACGACAGTGCTGCTCGATAGTCTCAGGATCGGCGTCTCCCCTAATGGTGCCAAAGTGGTTACGCAACCACGTCATCTTCACTCTGCCAGCAGAAAGGTCAGTAGTAGATGGTTTCTTCCCAATAAGCTCCAGCACGTAATTCTGCAGATCAGAATCCACAGTCGGAAGGCGCCTCTGCGACTCCACTAGCTCACCATTGACGCTCAGACCGGTGAGAAAGTGCACGTCCTCGAGTGTTATGGTTGCCTCACCGTGGTACAAGTGAAAAGTACTGGTCTCGAGACGCCATCTCTCGACCAATGCGGTGATCAGCTCAGGATCAGGGGTAAAATCCAGGCAGTCACGCAACTTATCTAGACCAATGGGGGCAAGGTATGGCTCGAACCTAGGATCGTATTGTACAATCTTCTTGGAGTAACGACAATTAAGCGTCATATGTGGGTCCTAATAGTTGAGGGAAGAAGATGTAACAAAATTAATAACTAGTACTCAATTTTTTAGTCAACCCTAAACATTCAAATAAGTCCTATAATTAACATTAAAATATGAATATTATTAAAATAAAAATAACATTCAAATATAAATACTATGTAAATATAAATAACATGTAAATATAAATAACATTTCAAATGTACTAACCTGAGCTTCGAAAATTCCCGACGCTCGATGTCGGTCAGCATCACCCCATAAAATCGAAGGATCCTCGGGACTACCACTTCGTACCCCAACCGGCACCTCTCCAAACATGTAATCCATCTACAATTTAATATCCACAAGCAAAGTTAAGTACATATAAAATCATAAAACACAATTCATTTGGATATAATTGACAGCATGATACCTTTTGAGGGAGGGTTTATGCCTTCTTCAAACGAAATTTCCTCGACGGACAATTGCTACGAACCTACAAAAAAAAAGACGTCATTAGCATACAATAATCATAACTCAAAACTTATGACGAACACAAACTAACAAAAATAAATTTGAGAGAATTGAAATTGAGAGAGTATGAGAGGAGGTGTGAAGATAGTATGGGGGTAGGGGGAGTATTTATACAAGCTGTGCAAAACGGCAACCCGGTTTCCAACCAGCGATGCGCCAGCCAGCCAGCGCAGCGCTGGCTGGGAACTGGGTTACCGTTAAGTAACGGCTATCCCCTAACGGCTCTTTTGCCAGGTGGCGCAGCGCTTCAACGGTAGCATTTTCTGAAGGCAGCCAGCGATGCGCTGGCTGGGTGGCGCATCGCTTCCTGGCTGGCGTATCGCTTCCTGGCTGGCGCATCGTTGGCTGCCAGTAAGATTGTGCTATTTCTGAACTTATTTTCGCATTTGGCTACTGACGGTACATATTTTTTAAAATTGTGCTAGAAAATTCCAATTCCCTCCAGAGCACCTTATGGCGGCTCTGTGTGGCTGCGCTACTTGGTATTGATTTTATTCATGTTAGGTTTCGTAAATTAATTGGGGTACTGATTTTTGTTATCTGATATAATGTATTTATATAATATGTACTGATTTTGTTGATCTTAAGCATTGATTCTTTCATTTTGGATACATTCTTTCAGATGTCGTCGGAGGAAGAGGCGGGGAAGAAAGATGGAAAGGAGGTTGGTAGAGGAGACAAAGGGTTGAGTTATTTTTGGTTGGTTGGTTTAGATTGGAATTGATTGGGTTGAGTATAGGTTCAATTAGCTGACATGGCAATGGGTGACATGGAAAAAGTGATGAGGTGGCTTGCTGATATCAGCACTTAACAGAGAAATTGGATGGAGAGTTAACAGATTGACCAAATTATTATAAACCCTATAGGTTAATGACCACTAGGTTATAAATCAAGATTTATGATCAGTTTATTACAAACCTCAAAGCTTTATGACCAAAATGAACAATAAGCTAGTTTATTTTCGATAAAAAGTGATTTTCATAAACAAGTTTTTTATTTCTTTTCTCATGGACAAGTATCAAATTCTCAACCTTATGGTTAAGAGATAAGGTGAACAACCAACAATATCAAATGTGTAATTGCATAAGAAAAATTATTTCCACTTAATTTTCAATACCAAACGAGAATTTTATGTTGAATATCAATATCTTCCAATAGCTAGATATCTCAAATAGCTATTTGAAATATCTCATACCAAACGACCCCCTAATGACTAGAATATTTTATTCGTTAATCAAAGAAAAGTGTCACTGTTTTTAACGCAACAACAAGAAAGTATAATTATAATACTTTTGTTTATCATATCCAAAAATTGACAAAAAATTTTAATTTTTTACCAACATATTAATTAAATTATCTATATTTCTTATTTATCTTAATAAATTAGAATTAGGATAGATACTAACTTTTATAAAAAAATTATTATATATTAAAAATTAGAAATAAAAAAAGTAGAAAAAATTCAACAACATATTGGACTGTTGATGTACCAAGCCGCTCGTGATCGGCTCGACGTTCGACCCGAGAAAAGCTCGCTCGTGATTCGATTTGATTTTAAACGAGCCAAGCTTGAGCCAGGGCATGTTCGACTCGATACGCTCGCAAGCTGGCTCAAGCTCGAGCTCGAGAGCCAACTAGAATACTAGCTCCACTATATGACATATTATAAACTCAATAATGAAACATGTGGTTTTAATGACCTAAGTTGGACTTGAACTCGAGTTTGACTCGTCAAGTGTAGTTAACGAGCCAGGCTCGAGTAGGCTCGAGCTCGTCACAAGCTTAAAAATTCTAGCTCGAGTTCGGGCTCGAGCTCGTCTAAAAAGCAACGAGCCAAGTTTGAGCATAGTGAAGTTAGGCTCAGCTGGGTTCGTGAACACCCCTAACGACACATCTAAATAATCTATATAAAAATAAATAAAAATAATTTTCAACTAAAAAATTAACACTAAATCGACCAATGGGCCGATGATAATCTAGTGACTAAAATGGCAACTTTTAATACTAAACAATCAAACTATCTATAACTAAATTAAAGTGACTAAAATTATAATTTTTTATAGTTATTAAATATTTTTTTTTGCTTCGTCTTCGACCTTTGAGTTTTGATTTCCTTCGACCAGCAATGCTCTAATATTTTAGGGTTTGTGGAAACCCTAATATTTTAACACCCAAAAAAACTGTCGCTTCCCATCTCTTTAGTCTCCCCTGTTCATATCACTTCTTCATTGATCGCTTCAGATCCCAACGACCTCCCCACCACTACTCCACCGCCGGTGGTGCAACTCTTCTCCCATGGTGGCGCAGCATCGTTGTACGTTGATGACGGAGGCAGAAGAAGATCATCTATTTTATTCGTACAACGACAATATTCAAGGAGGAGTTGATCCCCACGTCATACCCTTCGGTAACCTTCAGATCCCGTCGACCTCCCCACCGCTCCTCCACCGACGGTGGTGCAACTCTTCTCTCACGGCGGCAGCGGCCCTATTGATTTTCTATTCGGAACATGTTCATTTGTACGAACCATGTAGTTTCAGTTGTCCATTTAGGAACATGTTGTTCCAGTGTACGATTTGGAACAAGGTGGATGGTTGAATTTCAATATGTGTTTTAGTTTTTTATTTATGTTGGTACCATGTAACCGGCCATCCTCAGGAACAAGTTGTTTCAGGTGACATTTAGAAATAATGAATATACTACGATTATTATCAAAAATTAATTAAATTTTATTTTCCAAAGAAGAAAACAATAAAAAAATTAATAAAATTCTATAACTATCATAAATTAATTATTATAATAAATTAGTGATATTTAATTAATACCCTAATACTCATTCTAATTTTAACCATTAGATCTTCATTGGAAAAAATAAAAGGTGTAGATCGATTTCCTCGTATAAGAACACCAATGGAGTCCTCATATTAAAAATTCACCTCCATTAATGGGCATCATTCATCTTGGCCGTGGGACTTACCCATTATAGTGAAATGTCCATGATGTTCGATTGTCTGGGAATTTAATTCCATACTTGATTTTAAACTGTTCAAAGCCAAAGGGTAAAAGCAAGTAGAGTTCATATATATATGGTAAACGCTTCGGTGCACCTACTAAAAGTGAGTGCACCGGGTACACTCACTGACGTTTGTGCTATCTAGGGTGATATTTCTATTGAACTAATCGTTTATATCAATAGATTTAATCTTAATAAGTCTAAATTGAGTTTAATTACAATTTTTAGTCATCATAGTATAAGATTATACCTATTGTTCTTCAGGTTTCTTTCTACAGCTGCAATATGATAGATTATCATTTCAACCAAATTAGTTTTTTGTTCAAATCGTCTTATATATCATTTAACAACGTGTAGATTATTATACTCGAAAAAAAAGATATTAAAAATATGTTTATATCTATCAAAATGTTAGTGGGTGTACCCGGTGCACCCACTAAGTTGGTGCACCGGAGTGTTCACCGTATATATATGTGGGACAGCATATTCAAATAAATCTGCCCATTCTTATCGTGATGCATGCTGCCAAGCATTCATAGCCACCGCATCCCGAAAAGAAAATAAGTGGGTGGCTGCTTGTTGAATATTGTGGTAGACTCCAAATATAGTTATATCATTCCTCTGTGTTGATGATGTTATTATTTGCTTTTCTTTGTTTCAATGTCAGATGTGAATGCATGCATAAGTTTAAATATTGCTGTCACATAAGTTTAAATAACTCAAGTTTAGAAATTGGGTCAACTCAGTCACTTTGATCAATTTCTTGATAATTTAGGTTAAAAATGACACGTCAATGTACCATGTCATCATGTAATATTATTTACATTCTAATTTCAACAAAATCAAGTTTGAAATATTGGTAAAAGAGTTAGAGGTGATTTGATTTTGGGTTAATTTAGTACAATTAATTTTTAATAATAACTTGATTAAGTGGTTTAGTTGAAATTAGAATGCTACATAATATTTTTTTATGACATGGCACATTGGCATGTTATTTCTAACATAAATTATCAATAAACCGCTTGAAGTTAAGGCTGGGAATCGGTCGGTTTAGTAAAAAATCAATGAAAATTGGTTAACCTATGGTTAACCGCCCCTGAGAAGGCTTTAACCGATTAGCCGACCGATTTTTCCATATAGGTTTCTGACCGATTTCAGTCAAACCAAAATTTGACCGAAACCGATGTCTGCCCATCTAACCGACCGAAAAGCAGGAGATCAACAGCGGCGGAAGGCAGAGAGAGACTGAGATTAGAGTCGAGAGTCGAGAAGAGTCAAAAAAATTTCCCAATTACAATTACAGACAAACGACTTCTACTAACCCTAAAATTTTGTTCCCACTCCATGGTTTCGGTCACCGGTCATAGAGGTTAACTAGTGGTTAACTGTCGGTTAACCAACTTTTAGCCGATAACCGAAAATTGTAAATATTTTTACCGCCCCCAACCGAAAATTACATCGGTTAACTGAAATCAATCGGTCAATTTTTTTACCCATTAACCTTAACCGATTTCCTAGCCCTACTTGAAGTGACTGAGCTGGACTAATCATCAAATTTAAGTTACTGAATTGACCCAATTTAAACTAAGTTACTGAATTGACCCAATTTAAACTTAAGTAACTGCAATGACACAAGACCCATATATTCCCTCGTTGCTCGTACAGATCAATGCTCGTGAATAAAGCTTGAAGGAGTGAAGCTAGAGTAAAGTGAAGTCAAATCGATTTATTATTGTTCAAAGTAGCGTGCAATTGCAACATTGCCGCACGAGTTATTATTATTGAATAAAATTGAGAGAGGAGCATTCTGCCAGTAACCACATGATGATGATAAGAGCTCATCAAACAGAGCTTGAATTATCAGATGGAAATACTATTAGGAACCCCTTTCCCAGTAACACCAGGCCCAGAAAACGGCTTCAAAAGCTCGTACGGTAGAACTCCAACTCCATTCCTGTTTCTCAACGACGGTTCCTCGTTACGCGTGTTTATTTCTCCTTCCAGCTCCATCAACCTCCCGCTAAACTTCAAGAACGCTGCCTTAATAAGAGGGTCATCCCCCCAAGAAGGCTCCATCACCTTCCCCACGTACTCTTCGTCCTCAGAATGACCTGACAAAATGTCCATTACCGCCATAACCTTCGCCGTCTGAAACTGTGATGGATACATCTCAAGTAGAACTGTTTCTGGTTTCTCTACAAACTTCTTCCAATCTTCCTCAGTTTCATCTTCGTTAGGCATCTTCTTCCTCGCGATTGGAGGCCTGTTTAGTATGGGGATGCCAAATTGATTAGTTTTGTGTGCTCAAATATAAGACTATGCATAAACAAGTGACATGTTCAACTTTTTGTAAAACCTTGAAGGACAATAACAAAATGCAGGGGTTTTGACACCCCTACCTGTTAGGAACATAGTCATAGAATGAGTATTGTCCGAAGTTAACTGCTGCGTGGTGACCTGATGCGACCCACATAATAGTTGTGAGGATCTCAATTAGGTCTTCGCAAGTCTTAAGCTGTGGCCACCAAGGCTCATCCTTCTTGTCCTGATGGCCGACCGTACGAACCTCTGTCCACCATGACTGGAGCTCTGTGTCGGAAGCCACCAGGGTTTGGTCTGGGTAATAGCGATTGACGTAGTCTGTGACCCATTGCTTCAATGCTTCCCAAAGCACTAGGCCGTCATTAGCATAAGGGTAGTCCTCGATCATTAATTTTAGGCTGTGTGGAGCTGATGGGTCTTCAACTGCCATCCCCCTGCAACCAATTCAAGCCAAAAAAACAACAGAGTTGGAAGCTCAAAATCATCACTGCCATTATCAATCAATGCATGATGATCCACTTGTAGAGCATAATTTTTGTCGTCAAATAAAAATTATTTACCTCCTAATAAGGTCCTTCGGGAGTGCCTCATAGTCAAATCGCCATTTTTGGTAGTAAACAGCAGAGCTGAACTGAATGGAATACTTGAGAGGGGCGAAACAGGATTCGATAAAGCCACCCGCATTAATCAGAACTTGACGAGCTAAAGCGTTAATATCCAAGGTGTAACGGAAGTGTGGAAGCAATAGTCTGTAGATTGGGTGCAGTGCACTTAGTTGCCGATTGGCTGCAATGATGTATGGTTCCGTGCAACAATGCGTTCTAAGCCTGCAATAGTATTGAAGCCAATTTCATCAGAATTTTTTTTCAGGATTCAAGGATGGAATAGAAGCGTTAACCAGAATTTTAAAGCAAACTTGTAAATTTTTTTATTCAGACTTCAACAAGTTGTCATTATATTAAAAGGGTAATACTAGATCGGGCCTAGTTTCTGGTTGACCAACTATTAAGCTAACAGAACTACAATCGGACGTATAATTTGTTGAGGTCTAAATGAATCATATACCATTTTGACGCTGACTTTAATGACGGTTTATCTTGAACCCGATAATGAAGAATTTCTAGTCAATGGAAAACTCAGTGAGCTTAATATGCAAACATATCATACGTACCAGTGACTAATTAACTGGTGATAGCCCACGTCATGGGCAAGGACATGAGTTTTGGCAAGCTTCCATAGCCATTCATCAGTTGAAGAAAAAGTTCCAGGGGTGAAGACTCGTTTCCACAGTGGTTTGCCATCTATGGGAGGCCTGGTGAGTTCTATGGCAATCGGCTTCAATGTGCCTACTGGTGTCAGCAAAAATAGTGCTCGTGACCCATAAAGCGTAGTTCCTTTCTGCTGTCTAACAAGCCCCACAAAGGGTAACAATATATCATGGTAATCCAAGATGAATAGCTTCTTCTGCTTTATGGCCTGCAAGTAAGTATTGTTTGAATATCATTAGTAGAGTTATTAATTCCAATTCCCGGCCAAACTTAATTTTTTCAGATAACAAATCGTTACCTCATCAAATGTCATGTATCCTCGTATCTGCCTCTCGACTAATTCAGTGGTAATTGCTGAATCCGGATTACCATAAACCTCAGGGTCAAGCTTACTCTTCAATGGCCATTCCTATGATCAATCAGTCCCAACATTTTCCACTTAGAAAATGGCAAGGAATATGTTATGCCTGAACTTCTAAGGATATTCATACAAAATCCAAGCCTTCAGAACATGAGGCCACTATTCAAATCAGCCAAAAGAAAGAAGAGAGAGATGTAGTGATCATACTCTGATGAGTTCTATGCAGCAAGGATTAGTACCAGCAAGTGTCTGTTTACCAAACTGCTCGTCCTTTAACCAGAAAAATCGATCCCCTGAAAAAGAAAATGAAGTGCTGTTAATCTTGTCAATTTGCTCCAACCATGCTTAAATATCATAATTAGTTCCTCTTTCGACTTACTCTCCATAGTGTCGGGGAGCTCAAACTGCAAGACCTCGTTGGCACTTTCCGTGGTCTTGATTAGCTTGGGCAGTACATCTGTCCAAGAAAAATCATCGCTACGATGAGGAATTTTGATCCCGTCATCATATAACGAGTCAATAGCGGGAAAGTCAGGGAACCCGAGATCAGCATCTGTAAATACTGCCTCGACCGAAGGCCCCGCCGCCTGAAGAAACGACGAAATCACGTTGCGATTGAAACTCAAATCTTTCACCTCCGAAAACTCATCGTCGCGTGGTACGTAGTTTCCTCCTATACTCCTTGATTCCGACATTGGATCTATTATCGAAAAGAAGAAATAAAAACAATGAGAAACCGAGATCTCGAATTCCCGCTTGTTCCCATAGAACCATGAGATCCTGGAAATTTTAGAACAGTCTTTTTCTGACGTCTAAACACGTACCGGATTCAGAGAGGGGTCGTCCGGTCCGGCATCGACGAGGATAGGGATTTTCTTTGCCGCCGATGACGGGTCGGGCGAGATCCGGACTTGTATCCGGGTCGCCGAGGTCGTTGTAGACATCATAGTCATAGATCCGTTCACCTTCTTGCGCTCTCCCTTGCCATTGCCTCGAAGAAGACTGAGTTCTTCTTTCCGGTAACTGATTAGTCCGTCCGGCGTCTCCGACGGCAAGTACGACTGCTCCACGCAAAAGTCACAGTTCAGATAACCAAACGATAATTAAGTCAGAAAATCCAAAAATATATATATTATTCACCAAAAGAAAACAGAATACGAAAGTGTATTACCTGATAAAATTAAGGGTTAATATTTCCAAAAACCCTAAAATTTGCCAATCTATAATAAAAATGCACGAAGTTTAAAAAACCTCATATCTATCCCGGACTTAACGCCGTTAGTCCTTGTTTGTAAAATTTTAAACTTTTTGAACTAAGTGACTAACGGAATTAACTTTTAAGTTTTTTGTCTTCTAAAATCAGTAACCCAGATTTGCCCAAATTACATTTTGACCCTTCTCAATCCCATCCCTTACAAACCCTCCCATACCCTTCCACCTCCCCACCCGTTGTCGTCTTCGGCAAAATCTACGTCGCCGGCGGCGGCGGATCTATTCGCATATCAGCTGTGGAGGAATACGATCTTGATTCGGACGGTCGATTCCAGGTGCTTGAGTGGCTTAGAAGCAGATCGATTCCAGGCGGTGGATGCGTGGTGGCGGCCTGCGCGGTAGGGGGATTCGTGTACGTAGAAGCAGATATGTTCCTCACCCAGAATGCAATCCAAACCCAGCAGCCGTCCCTTTCGTCGCTATCCGTCGATCTAGTTTCCGAATCTCGCTTAATCCACCGCCGGCGAACCATGTTCGCCATCTCAAGACCCAGCGGCACGCTCCTCCTCCCTCCGTCGTTCTCAAGGACGATGAAAATTCCCAAGTCCAAGACCTCATGGTCCCTCAGAAATGATTGAATCCTTCCAGGGCTTTAGAGGTATGACTTCTCAAATTCTGATGGAAAGGTGCACTCCAAGTGTTTGATAAATTGTTTCCCCCAAAATGGTTTCGTGGGAATCAGAGTGGCTTAGAGCTACGCTGCACAAATGGCTGGATGACGAGTATTGCCCGCGAGGAAACGAATGTGAGATCAGTAGAGTGGCTGCTCGATCGTATTAGGCTAACTCCAACCGAGATGCTAAATGTTAAGGTCTTATTTCGAAATATAGCCTCCTAATCTTCTCGAAAACTGCAATTGCTCCAACCATGTCAAGAGCTAAAATAAACCAGACTTATAGTTTTATGTTGTCATTTTAATAAATCTAACTTATGAAGAATCAAATTAAATTTTTTTACTGTAAATTTTTTATAGTTGTTGATGATAATTCAAGATGAACATTTCGATAAAATTTGAGTAATTTTTTAGATACTTTTTTTTCACTTCCTAAAATATTTTTTGTGATGTCGGCAATGGTTCAATGATGGTTAACATCACATTTGGATTATGTGCTCATTTGTGTTTGCCAATTCAAAGACTCTTGCTCATTACCTATATCACCATCACACAAAATTTTGCACCACGCTCGGCAAAGTGCTTCATCTTCCTCTATGGACCAATTGAGACCTCGCTTGCTCATGGTTAAGTGGGAGAAGTAGAGAAGAAAACCAAGTTTGGTCTAGAATAATTCTATGAGAAGTGGTGTGTGAAATGTGAGGTGGAGTGGAAGTAATTATAGAAAATTTTATGGTCGTTTATAGTCGTTATTTGATATTCGTGTTTATAGTCGTTATTTCGATATTCGTGTTTATAGCCGTTATTTCGATATTCGTGTTTATAGCCGTTATTTCGATATTCGTGTTTATAGCCGTTATTTCGATATTTGTGTTATAGCCGTTGCTCATATTTAAATACGATTGTTCGAATCTCGTCGAAATAGGAGCAAAGTAATTTAATTGGTCTAAAAAGTAGTTGTAAAAGTAATTAAAACATTAATGACTAAATAACAATTAAAAAAGTGGCCCCCGTTCTCTTTTTCACACTAAATGCTTGGGCCCCACCTTTTAGCCTCTCTTATTGCAAGAGGCCAAAATGGCCTCTTAATACCCTAATTTAAGTCCCCTCTCTATTTTAGCCTCCCACTTAATACTATTGTTGTAGCATGTATTTCAATTTTAGGAGTCCATTTTAATTTGGCCGCCCACTTAATACTATTGTTGAAGACAACCTTACGAGTCTCTGGTTGGTGGATGGACTGAGCTGGGTGAGATTTTGTTGAAGATGGCTTCGGAGCTGGAAGCTGTTTCATATCAGGAGAGCTTCCATGAGGCATTCTCATCTGCTAATGCTGCTGTGAGCTTGACTTCTCAACGGATTCAACATGAAGGTAATGTTTATTAACTCTCTGTACTAAGTTCCCCCATGGTTAGCTGACAATAGGTGTGAAGTTCTCTGTTCTCTGCTTCAAATGTTTATGCATAGTTAATCTGCAGACTACAGTTAGTAAATCAAAGGTAGCAAACCTTGTGTCGATGAAGTTCCACCATAGATGATATATCATGGAGATCTTGTCATGAACTTTCCTTACTATTTCAATTACTGGTTTCGACTGATGCTGAAACTAGGAGAATCCCAGTTTCTATCCTTTTATTGATAGATATGGAATGATATGTTCTTTTCAGATCTCTGATGGAATTGTTTCAATATGACAGAGAAACTGCCATGAAAGTGATGATTTCAGCTCTTGTAGAAGGGAAGTCTCTGCAGAGATTCACAATCATCTCAATCTCCAGATGTAACTAAAGACTCCATGTTTCCCAGAAAGGCCCTGCATTTCTGTAAGACTGCAATATTGACAGATTGTTGAAGTTTTAGTCTTCTTGTTCAACTGGCAGTGCTTTGCTCGCTCTCGGAATTGACGAGCTTCCCCTGATCGGAATCCGAACATCACGTTTATGAACGTCCGTCGTACACTCTGGCCTTCCGGTCTCCGACGGTCTCGAACATCCCCTGCCAGCGTAAAAAATGGCCCAATATGAAGAAAGATGATTCCGTGAATAGGGTTTAGAGCAGAAGAATAAGAAGGATAAGAAGAAGACGATGAATTGAAGATCAAGACGCTTCCGATTACGCCTTCGTTTCAATTCTACGGCGGTTCCATCTACCGGAGACGACAGCGGACGGCGGTTCCATCTACCGGAGACGACAGCGGGTGGGGAGGTGGAAGGGTTTGGGAGGATTTGTAAGGGATGGAATTGAGCATGGTGCAAAATGCAATTTCGGAAAACCTGGGTTACTAGTTTTAGAAGACAAAAAACTTAAAAATTAATTCCGTTAGTAACTTGGTCCAAAATGTTTAAAATTTTACAAACAAGGACTAACGGCGTTAAGTCCGGGATAGATATGGGGTTTTTTAAACTTAGTGCATTTTTATTATATATTGGCAAAATTTAGGATTTTTGGAAATATTAACCCTAAAATTAATGATCAATACATAAAAGTTGTTCAAAACTCAAAAGTTAATATCCAATCTGAATGGGGACAAATTGGAACAATTGCACACAAAAAATGCTCATTTAATTCATTATTTTTTAATGACTGGCAAAAATGTTGAAATGGTATTTAAATGTTTTACATTGACGGAGATTAATATGAAAAAATAACTGGCCTTGCCATATGAAAATTGAAAGTTGGTTGTATTGATGTAGGTGAAATGAAATAGGAACAAGTGGAATTGTAAAAGTGAATAATGTGACAATAAAGATCACTTTTTACGGGAATTTTCACCATAATAAAAAAAAAAGTATGTACCAAAATAAATACTTATTCAAACTATGTACAAATATGGGTATATCCGCCTAGTGCCTAAGCGATTTCGCCTAGGCCATAGGCGTTATCGCCTATCTGCTTCTCATCTTTAACAATTGAAAAGTTTCATTTAATGATTACTTTGTAAATAGGATACTCAAGACTTACAAAATAATACCACTAATTCGTACCAAAAAAAAAAATAATACCACTGATGTGAATGCCCTAAGTGTGTTATATTATAGTAAAAATTTATGCACATAGCCATAAACCTTTAAATAAGTGGTTTTTATTCACCATTAGAGAAGTATAGTATGAGATCGAGTAACTAACCTTGGTAGTGAAAAAAATCCTCTTGTGAGAATTTTGAGAGTTATGATGAATCCAAGAATCGCATACCACATTGAGAGGATCAATATTAGGGGCGGGAAGATCATGAATAACAATGTCCTTCAAAAACATCTCATTTGGGTGTTCATTCACAACTACAACACCACCAACTTCTCCAAAATCAATGGGGACTTCAAACTTTGCCTCGTACTTGATCTCACCTTTCTCTTCTCTTACTTTCTCCGCATGTGATTTGATCTTCGACTTCTCAACTTTTGTTCCTATATAGTTCAGTTTATTATTGCAAGTCAAGAGCAAAACAATTGTTATTTGGAACTCTTACCGTAATTATAATTATAATGATTTGGAGTTAGTGCGTAATAGACAATTGCTGTTACGTAAAATTTACGTAACATATAACTATCTTTTTTTTGGTCAAAGTATAACTATCTTAAACGATTGTTATGTATGGGGTTACTTAATAGCCTTTGAATTTTTTTAGGCAACGTAACAATGTTAATTTTACGTAACAACTTATTATCTTACGTAACAGTTATAAATGATTGTTAAGTATGGCTTACGTAATGACATGTAGAC
The DNA here is from genome assembly GCA_034768395.1 of Linum lewisii. Lineage (NCBI taxonomy): Eukaryota > Viridiplantae > Streptophyta > Magnoliopsida > Malpighiales > Linaceae > Linum > Linum lewisii. The sequence goes on from CM068300.1 coordinate 13,689,555, forward strand.
TTACGTAATAAGGTTAATTTTATAGGTTACGTAAGAAATGACTTTGTTACATACATCTTACGTAATAGCCTTTGGTAGTACGTAACAAGTTTAATTTGACATGTTGCGTAAGAAATATTCTTCGTTATATAAGGCTTACGTAACATATGATTATCTAACATAACATGCTTAAATTGACATGTTACGTAAGAAATACTCTTCATTACGTAAGGCTTACATAACATATGATTATCTCACGTAACAAAACTTCAAATTATCTTACATGAAGTTAAGTCAAGTCACTGTAGAAGATCCCATTGTTATTAGACTTATTGGCCAGTTTATTATTTACAATTAAGTTCGTTGAATCACAGATAATTACAGATAATGGTTGGATCGTGAGAACTAAGCATTGATATTACAGATAATTTAGTTTGGTGAATTAAATCTTAGCTTTTGACAGCCGGAGCGTCAACCTATTTTTATCTCGTTGTCATTAGAGCTGACAAAATGCTAACTCGTCCCGATAAACCCGCCCAGCCTGTGACCCGACTGACAAAAAAGTCAATAACTCGTAACCCGCCCAACACATAACTCGCCCGACCGGACCTGGATAACCTGATTGACCTTATTAAATATATACATTTTTACTAAACTTGTATGAAAATTCTAATTGAAATGTAACATTTTAACTTATTATATAATATATTTAAACAAATATATGACTGTATCATACATTTATCATCATGTGTAAAGTAACTTTAATAAAAAATTAACATATTTCACTTTTTCATATTCCTCCTCTCTTTTTTCCATCTTCTTTTCTATTTCCCACATTTTTTTCGCTCTTCTTTTTTATTTCCCACTATTTTTATTTCCCCCTCTTTTTTGTGAACCTTTTTTATTTCCCTCATTTTCCATCTCCGTTTTCTTCTATTTTCTATTTCCAACCAATTTTTCCTCTCTTATTTCTTTTCACCTTTAATTTTTCTCCTTTTTACTTATTATTATTCAAATCTTATTTAATCTAATTGAGCATTATAATCATACTCTAAAATTATAATAACTTTAAATAATAACTAATAATTAGTATATGATCAATAAACATATATAACTCATCATATTTACTAGCATGTTCAAACCATAAACGATAAATGGTAAACTTTAAACTCTACGCTCTAAACCAATGTATCTAGATCAGAACAAGCATAATATAGATTAAAAAGGTTCAACGATTATAAGGTTTGATCATTGTTCTATTTGGTTATACATTACTGGTCCGACTGGCAATATAAAACCTCACCAATTTTCCTTATTTATATTCGAACCAAACCGATCTATAGATATAAATTTCTAAATGTCTTGTTCCGGTCATAACATCATTGTTAAATTCTAAATTATATCCAATTCTATTCAACTTTGGATGTTTGCATCTAGGGTTTAAGGTTGAGCCATTCAAAGATAACTCATTATAGAGTTTAGTGTATTTGGTTTCAGAGTTTTATTGATAGAATTTGTTATGACTTAGGGTTAATTGTTAAGATGGAAATATGGGTTAATATATGTTGATAGAGTTTAAAACTTAATTTATCTATCACACGCTTGACATTATAACGCGTCATAGAGTTTAGTGAATTCTGATTTAGGAATAATACACTATAAAGTTTAGTGTATTATGAGTTAGCATTTTGGGTGTATCATTACATAAAGTTTACATGGAGATTAAATGAGAAATTATTACCTTTATCATTACTTTAAATGTTCTCAAAATAAATTTTCTCTAAACGTGAAACTTGTTTCAACTTCTGATTCTCATTTTTCTTATATCTATAAGAATAGTGGGTATATTATCACATATATACATCTCATGTTTTTTAGACATCAAATTATTATCTTTTTATTTGTAAATAGTTTCTAACTCGATGGGCAACCTGACCCAACCCGCGACCTGACCGGCCATAACCCGACGAACCCGCAACCATTGGCGGAGGGAAGGTATATATAATATATATATATATATATATATATATATATATATATAAATGGTGAGCACTTCGGTACCCATAGGTATCAGTACCCTAACTAGCATTAAAAGTCCACATTTATACATTTCAAACTCAAATAATGAGTCATGAACCTATTGCAATAAACCCTAAGCACTAATGAATAATACTAACTCCTTAAACACTAAATCTTAACTCGGAAACACTATATTATACACTCAAACTCTAAATCATACCCGAGGCTCTAACATTTGACGACAAGTCCATATTAAATATTCATAAATGCCAAAATAAATTCGAAACTCCTAACACTGTATCTTAACCCTTGAACACTATACCAAAACCCTCAAACTCCAAAGTTCAAACACCAATATGACAATATTTTTGTGTGATAGGGTACCGAAGTGTTACCATAATATTATATATATATATATATAATTATATATATATATATATATATGCAGAAATGTGATATAGAAGCTGCCACATCATCAATTTTTCAACTTTTAACCCTTCTCCTTGATTCTCTCTCCTGGTAATCCAGTTCAGAAGGTTGCGTGTTCGATTCACGCCGGGTTCAACTTCAGCATTTTTTCAACTTTTAAGCCTTCTCCTTGATTCTCTCTCCTGCTATTCCAGATCAGAAGGTTGCGTGTTCGATTCACGCCGGGTTCAACTTCAGCATTTTTCAAGTTTTAAGCCTTCTCCTTGATTCTCTTTCGTACTACTCCAGATCAGAAGGTTGCGTGTTCGATTCACGTCGGGTTCAATTCCCATAACCACTATTTCTTTTTTATGGCGGATATGTAACTCGGATATTACTCAAGTGTTATTTTTAGTAGCACTAATTCATGTGTTATTTGAGATGTTACTCCGGTGTTATTCATATTCACGGATATAACACAAAAAATACATGAATGATACCACAATAATAGTCGAATAACACCCAAATAATCTTCAAATAACACCTAAATAACATCCCCAAATATTTTAGTTTTGATTATATACGTTGTTAAATTTATTGTGTCCAAAAAATTAAGTTGACACATTTATGTTGAATTCTATAATTTTTAAAATAACTGAGTACGGTAATACCAATACAAAACAATAAATTTATTTATCATTTTATGTTCAAATCGGCCAATGGGCCGCCACTATTCTAGTATATATATATATATATATATATATATATATATATATATATATATATATAATTAATATGGAACGACTACAGTGCTCCCGTGAACACCAGATGCTCCCTCTGTTTGAACCATTCAGAGATCTCTTCGTCTTGGAAGATCTAATCTGAGCCATCCATACATAAATCAATTTTATAATTTAAATAAATAGTAATTAAAATAACTAAAAGGTCACTCAACATATTTCATATAAATAAATAATCATAACTCTTTATTTTTATGTTCAAACTAGTTTTATCTACGCAAAATTAAATTATGATCATCTTAAGAACAACAAATACATATTAAGTACAAATATTTTGTAACTTGTTAAATCACTTCACCATTTTCAAACATCCATCCATATTTTTACTCTCAAACTCACTCACCCATATTAATCACTCATACCACCTAAGTTTAGAATAAACCCACTCACCCAATTTTTTTATATCACCAAAACTCAACTTAAATTTTCCCACCATTTCTAAAGATTCACCCTTATTTTCAACCTCCGGAAACCCCCTCCCGTCTATACTTGCAGCCCAACGTCCGCCGGCCAGCCGACCATACTCCAGGTGAGGAGACGGGACTCAAGTTCCCAATCTGAGAATTTTCTCGAAAGTAATCGAGAGATATGCGGATTGAGAGGATGGTTCAGCCCAGTGAAGTTTTCCGGCAAGGCAACGAGGGAGAGGAATCGAAGAGGATACTAGGTCTGTCAAAGTAGAGAGAAATTAATCAATCACTGTAAATCTAGCCACTAAAGAGTGTTTCATGTGTACACTGTAAATCTAGGACCTTAATCAATCACACATTATCGAAACATCAGGTTGGAAATTACAGCAAGAAGCCGAAGAAGCAAGGATGGTAGTAATGCATAATATTTCTCCATTCAGGGAATTTGATGTTTTTTTAGGGTGAATGATCAAGAATGGATAATTTGATTGTTTTTATTAATGAAGTTCTTTTGATTTGATGTTTTCTTTCTTGACGATGATTAATGGATTATGGGTTTGAAGAACAGTGAGAGGGCCAACTTGGAAAATTGAAAATATCTTCATAGTAGCATCAATAGTCTTTGAACTTGGGACCTCACAAATGAAATTAAAAAAATAAACAATTACCACACAGTAATATACACCATAGGTAAAAAATAATAATCCTACAACGATACCGAGAGGATCATTACAAAATAATTGTACTTAATATGTATTTGTTGTTCTTATGATGGTCATAATTTAATTTGGCGTGGATAAAACTAGTTTGAACATAAAAATAAAGAGTTATGATTATTTATTTATATGAAATATATTGAGTGACCTTTTAGTTATTTTAATTACTATTTATTTAAATTATAAAATTGATTTATGTATGGATGGCTCAGATGAGATCTTCCAAAATGAACGAATGAGATTCTCCTTGAATGGTTCAAACAGAGGGGAGCATCTGGTGCTACGGGAGCACTGTAGTCGCCACCATATATTATATATATATATATATATATATATATATAGGTGAACACTCCGGTGCACCCACTAAAAGTGGGTGCACCGGGTACACCCACTAACGTTTTGATAGATAAACATGTTTTTGATATTTTTTTTTCGAGTATAAGAATCTACATGTTGTTAAAGGATATATAGGACGATTTGAACAAAAAACTAATTTGGTAGAGATGATAATCCATCATACTGAGAAAAAATGCAGCTGTAGAAAGAAACCTGAAGAACATTAGGTATAATCTTATACTATGATGACTAAAAATTGTAATTAAGCTCAATTTAGACTTATTAAGACTAAATCTATTAATATATACGATTAGTTCAATGAAAATATCACTCTAGATAGCACAAACGTTAGTGGGTGTACCTAGTGCACCCACTTTTAGTGGGTGCACCCGGAGTGTTTTCCATATATATATATATATATATATATATATATATGGGTAACACTTCGGTACCCCGAGGTATCGGTACCCTCACTATAAATTGTAAAAGATGAATAATGAGGGTATATTGGTCTTTCACAATATGCGTATTTTAATTCATTTTTTTAGGTTACGGAAATCTCTACCACTAAATCTCTCCAAATCTCCCAAGTGAACATGACTCTTTCTCAAATAGCTAGGAACTCAAATCTCTAGCTATTTGAAATCTCTAGAGATTTGAAATCACCTAAACTCAAATCACCCAAGTAAACGACCCCTAAGTTGTATTATAAAGGAAATATGGTACTTTGCTCCCTTTACTTTGCCAAGTTAACAAATAGTCCCCTATACTACAAAACATTCGATTTACCCTCCCACTATACCAACTCCTTTCATCCAAACCTAATTATAAATAAACATTTATTTACGTATGTTTGGTGAATTAAAAATAGTATTTGGCGGGTCCAAATTGGTAAAACATTAGCTTTGTAAATATAAATGGCTTTCCTCCACGGTTTTCAGAACTAGACCGGGTCGAGCCGGCAGGGTCAAGAGTTCAAAGGTGTAATAGGAAAATTAAGGTTGAACTGGGATCAAACCAGGATTGAATTGGAATTTATCGGTGTCGGAGAGCTGACCGGCTCGTGGTCGGACCGGTTCAACCAACCGACCCAATTCGGCATTGACAACTTGGCTCTCCTCCGCCATTTAGCTTTGTAAAACATTTGATTTGTACGACATACATAACATACATACATACATACATCATATATATATACATACATACATACATACACACACATATATATACCTTTGTTACACCTTTAAACCTTAATTTTCCTATTACATCTTTGAACTCTTGACCCTGCCGGCTCGACCCCGATCTAGTTCTGAAAACCGTGGAGGAAAGCCATTTATATTTACAAAGTTAATGTTTTACCAATTTGGACCCGCCAAATACTATTTTTAATTCACCAAACATACGTAAATAAATGTTTATTTATAATTAGGTTTGGATGAAAGGAGTTGGTATAGTGGGAGGGTAAATCGAATGTTTTGTAGTATAGGGGACTATTTGTTAACTTGGCAAAGTAAAGGGAGCAAAGTACTATATTTCCTTTATAATACAACTTAGGGGTCGTTTACTCGGGTGATTTGAGTTTAGGTGATTTCAAATCTCTAGAGATTTCAAATAGCTAGAGATTTGAGTTCCTAGCTATTTGAGAAAGAGCCATGTTCACTTGGGAGATTTGGAGAGATTTAGTGGTAGAGATTTCCGTAACCTAAAAAAATGAATTAAAATACGCATATTGTGAAAGACCAATATACCCTCATTATTCATCTTCTACAATTTATTTGAGGTATTTATGTAAAACTGTAACACAAACCCCCAAATCTCTCTCAAATCTCCCCCAAATCTCTAGTCTTAGGAGAAATTTCAGAATCTCCCCCAAATCTCTAGGGGCCCACCTCGAAATCCCAAATCTCTTCCAAATCTCTAACTACACTTGCAAAGTAAACGAGTGATTTCGACCAAATCTCTAGGGCAGAGATTTGAGCCCCAAATCACTCACAATCTCCCTCCCAAATCACTCAAGTGAACGATAAGAAACAAAAATTGATGATGAATAAATTAACACAACCGGTCTCTTTTTACGTAACTTGCCGGCTCCAACAGCAAAAAAAAGGTTATTGTTGTCGTCTAAACTATTTCAATTCGGCCGGATGGCGACGTGATACTTTCGATCGACGATCTCTCTCTGACATGTCTCTAATTCTCGTTGTAGGAATTATTTTTGCATATTAAACAAGATTTGTGTGCTAATTTAGACAAGAAATGTGTTATACAGTGTTTTCTTAATATGAAATATCGTCATGGCTCGTTGTAAACAGTGTGTGATGACTATTGCTTGTTTATTGTAAGAAACTTAAGTATTATGGTGTTCACGTTTAGTTCTATTTCGAGTTGACTATTTATAATGCCACGAATTTCGAACCCCCTTGAACAATTTCCTAGCTCTGCCACAGACCACAACCCATGACCCGTCCAACCTGCCCGTTTAGTAATTAACATGGCAAAAACACACACACACAAAAAAACATGGTAAATAGTAATTAAAATAACTTACGCGGGTCAAGCTGATTGCTGACGAGCATAAGTTGGAAAGTATTACCAAGCCAGCTGGAAATTTCATCGACGACGATACCAAGTTTGGAAATGATGGGCTTTTTAACTGTCACCACCGCCTTCACTTGTACCCACGTCTCCTCCGACGTCAACTCCGCCGCACCAGCTCTGACGACGACATTCTTCCCGCTTGCCGCCGCCTTGTTATTTATAACAATATTATTAATATTACTATTATTATTCCTCCGATGGACCGTGGAGACCGGTGCCAGTGGAAAATGAGAGGCTGTTCCGACCCATTGAATGGGGGTACAATAGTATTTGTATAGGCTTTGACCAGGGGTTCTGATTGACAACCTGCGAAGCCGGACAACCTCGATAGGATCTCGGTCGGTGCCGGGTAGATGTGTATGAGTGACCATGGTTCGAGTATTCCAAGTGTAACATCCCCGCCCAACCGAACGGTTTGGAACTTGAGTTTGGATGGTTTAGACCTTGGAAACAATGTTCTTGAGGTTCCATCGAAGTTCGGGACGTTCATAGTTGAGTCGGGTCGAGTATACAAGAGAGTACGTGAAAAATGGTCAATGTGGGCAGACCACGATACACGGCCGTGTATTACAATACACGCCGTGTATCATGATACACGCCGTGTATCATGGTCAGACTATAAAAGGCTGATTTTACACGGAAATTCATAACTTCCCCTTCTTTCTCTTTCCCCAAAACCCGTATTTGAAGAAGCCAAAAACCCTTTAGCTTCAATCCTTGATTCCGGGAGTTGTAGAGCTCCGATTGACGATCCGTTTGTTGCTACGGGTTCGTGGCGACGAGAGGAAGAGATCGCTATTCGTGGTTCTGGGTATTTCGAACCGAGGTGCTGTCAGTAGAAGAAGGAAGAGCTACGTTTTTTGGACTGAGCCAAAAATCTCCAAAAACTTCAAACCTCGATTCCGGGAGTTGTAGAGCTCCGATTGGCGATCCGTTTGTTGCTATGAGTTCGTGGTAATGAGAGGAAGAGATCGCACCTGGAGGTTCTAGATATTTCGGAGTAAGCTGCTGTCGGTCAAGAGGAGAATAGCTACGTTTTTGGTGTCTGAGAGCTTGGCTGTTCGGGTTTCTAGAAGAGTTTTAGAGCCTCGTCTTCTTGTCAGGTGAGGGTTTAGCGTATGATAGGTAGTCTGGTCGGTGTGAGGAGTTACAATTTAGACCTAGAAAAATGTAGGGCCTTGCATGAAATTGAAAGAGAGTAAAAGGGGAAAACTGTTCTACAATTAATTGTTCTGTGAAATATGCTGTTTGATGATTGTTGGATGTTTGTTAATTGATGGATTGGTTTATGATTGATGGCTGTTTGTGATGATTTTGATTGGGGGAATTGATTAACAGGGATGATAAATTGATCGAAACTAGTAAAGAGTGATAGGAGGGACGGGTCTGTGAACATGAGAATTGTGTATTTTATGCTATTGTCAGTTTGTGGTTGCAGGGGGTGGTCCTGCCAATGTGGGGTCGCCCTTAATTGATGAACAGGTGGATGGCTCCACCAATGTGGGGTCGTCCAATGAAGGATGTACAGGAGGGTAACCCTACGACTCATGACATGGCTTCCCCTGTACTTGCAGGTGGGGGTGGCCGGTGAGCTAGCCGTTTACCCTTAAACTGTTTGTGCCGTGGGAGGCGTTGAATGTCTTGTGATGTGTGGTTATGTGTGATATGGGATTATTGAATGATTTGGATTGTGTTGGTTTACATGATGTTGGGATTGAGATGATGCTTGGTGTTGATGTATGAATTATGCAACGTGCCTTTTAGGTAGAATTGATGTTGTGTGTGAAGATGGTTGTTAATGTGTTTAAGGTGGTAGACTTATGACTTATAATTGGCTAATAGAATTGGTAAGGGAATTTGTACGTGGAAGTGGACAATAGAACCGGTACGTGGAATTGACTTATGGAATTGGTTAGGGGAATTGGTGAATGGAATTGAGTAATGGAATTGGGTGTTCTGAATGCATGAGCTAGTTGAGCTGAGGTTGTACGATTGATTTGAATGAAATTGATGTTGTGTGTGTTGGTGATTGAGTATGTGCCTTGTGGTTATTGTAATAAGGTTGGAGTCTTGGATGTGGAATGGTAAATGGTTGAGATGAATGAGGATGTCAGAATTGGTCGAATTGTGGCTAGGAATCGTGTTAGATGAAATATGTGAACTAGATAGATTATGTGGTTTAATCTAGTAACGCTCAATAGGAGAGTTGAAATGGTAATTGATGTTGTCTTGATTGTTATGGTTATGTGGTGTTGGTTGACTTGTGTGATTGTATGGTTGACTTGTGTGAGTGTATGGTTGACTAGATGGCTAGGAATGGGAGTGAGGAGTTGGAACTGGACTTAGGATGTGTTAGGTCTTGCATGAACCCTCGAGAGTAAAACTGGATAACTGTCTTGTGATTACTATTTGATGAGCGTGCTGATTGATGTGTGATGTGGGGATTGGGATATAAGATGATAGCTAATGTAGTTGATCTAGAAATGTGAGATGGGATGGGGTTGGATGCGATGAATTCTATAATTGTATCTATTATTGCCGGTTGTGGTTAGACTAGAATTATGTCCTAGAATTGGAACATAGAATTGGTGTTTGGAACTAGAACGTGGATTTGTGGGGTGGAATCATGGTGTTGATTTGTGATGTGGATTTGTGGTGTCAATTTGTGATGTGGATTTGTGATGTGGATTTATGGTGTGGATTTGTGAGTGTGATTTGAGTAGTGGTTTTGCAAAGTGGAGTTGATCAAATGGAATTGGGTAAATGGAATTAAAATGATAGAACTGGAAGGAGCCAACGTTACCCCAATTGTGTTTCACCCACCGACGGACTGGTGGTTAGGGCCTACCGACGGACTGGTAGATTAGTCTCCCGACGGGAGTGGTATGTGGTATTGTGGAATTGTGGAAATTGTGAAGTGTTCCCCATGCGGTAGGGGAGCACGAGGACCTCCCATGCGGTAGGGAGGTGCGTCAGGCGGCGGGGGGGTAGCGGGGGAACAACTCCTTATGGCGCCTAATGAACTCACTTTAGATAATGGAATTGAGATGCATGTGTGCTTTCTGTATGATGTGTGTTCGGACGTGTTTGTGAATTGCCTTGTGATGTGTTGTGAATCATGTTGTCATGCTGAGATGTGAGTTAGAGGTTGAATGGTCTATGATTGACGTTGTAGGTAATTGTGAATCTGTGCAATGTGAGTGGTGGTCGATGTGTGAGTGGAAGTGCTGTCAGTAAGGAGTTGAGATGTATTGTGATGTAAGGTTGATCTGTGTGCTTCATGATCTTGGTTATATCGTTGTATTTGTGAATTGATGATTTGGGTTATATGGTCGAGATTATGAGTTGTGGGTATTGATTTGGGGAGTGCACCTGTGAGATCACTTAGATAATTGAAAGAGGAAATGCAGCGTATGTGTGAATGTGCGAATGTGTATGAAGAGGTATACATGTGTGTGCTTTGATGGTAACTTGTCTTGTGATGCTAAACTGCTTGTTTGTGAAGCAATGCTAAATCGTATATATGTGAGTCAATGGTGAACCGTAGGAGTGAGGATCTTTGTTGTTATGAAGAACTAGTTCTGGTATGATGTTGATCTTATGCATGTTGATTTCTTGTGTACTATTGTTATCATGGATTGTGGAGGTTGATTTGATATTGAGCTTATGTGATCGCCTAGTATCATGTTAGGAATTAAAATGAGCTGGCTGTGTCAGATTCCGTTGCTTGATGTGTGTGTGGAGTTGGGATCGCTCCTAGGCTAGGTTCGGGCACATAGGTAGACCCAGTGGGTTCACTCAGTTTCATTAGGAAGCTGATCCCCCCCCAGTTTCTCTTTTCAGGTGTTCGGTTGAGTTCGGAGGAGTTGCAGGTTGGAGTTGTGAAGTGAAGAATTAGGAAGTTATTGTGGAGTGACCATTGTTTTAAATTTAGATTTCAGTTGACACTTTTGGGTTGGAAGATTTGTAATCGTTTTGAGATTTTGTGATCGGTTGTGATCGGATTTCGGATTTCAGTTGTATTTCGGTTTTATTAAGTGGAGGCCTCCTTCGTTTTGAACTTGTATTTAAGAGTTGTTTCTGTTTCCGCTGCGTTTTACTCTTTTCTTTTAAAGCTGGTTCTTCAAGTAGCACTCAAACCGGTTCGACCAGGGTGAACTCGGGTCGGTTTGGGATGGGTGTTACAAGTGGTATCAGAGCCTGGTAGTTGCTGCTGTGTTGGTGATTCGTCTCTTCTTCTAGAGGAGTAATTAACCTCATAGGAGGAAGGGAAGAAGCACCGGCACAGGACCAACTTTTCAGGGATTTTCAAATCGTTTTGAATTGGGTGGGAAGTTTTGAAAGGAAAGTGTTGTGAATTTGAAAGGAAAGTGATTTGAAATGAAATGTGATTTCTGCAAATTGGTCAACTGAAACGTTTTGTGTCCTCCTGTAGTGAAGAGGGTGGCGGAGTAGTTGAGAGTGGAAGTAGTAGCAGGTTGGGAAATTGGTTAGAAGAGTAGAGCCTTGTAGAATTTGGTTAAGTGAGTAGAGTGCTTGAGGGTGTGAGTTTTAGTCGAAGGTGTTAGCTTCATAGTTCTTGTTGGTGTGAGTGTGCTTTGTTGAGCTCTTGCGTTGTGGTTGTGCTCTTGAGTGAGTTTTGTTTGATTGTGTTTTGGTTGTGTTCTTGTTGTGAGTAGTGCGTTGAGGTTCGGTTGTGCGTGTCTGTTAGGTAGAAGTTTGAAGTAGTGTGGGAGTAGTGCCCTTAGAAGGTGTGTGTTGCTAGAGCCGTTAAAAGGGAGTTTCGGGAGGTGATGTGATCCTTGTGTTGCGGCGTTATGCTGTGATTTGTGGATTCGTTGCTAGAGCGAGTTGGGTTGTGATTTCGGGGACGAAATCTTTTGAAGTTGTGGAGACTTGTAACATCCCCGCCCAACCGAACGGTTTGGAACTTGAGTTTGGATGGTTTAGACCTTGGAAACAATGTTCTTGAGGTTCCATCGAAGTTCGGGACGTTCATAGTTGAGTCGGGTCGAGTATACAAGAGAGTACGTGAAAAATTGTCAATGTGGGCAGACCACGATACACGGCCGTGTATTACAATACACGCCGTGTATCATGATACACGCCGTGTATCATGGTCAGACTATAAAAGGCTGATTTTACACGGAAATTCATAACTTCCCCTTCTTTCTCTTTCCCCAAAACCCGTATTTGAAGAAGCCAAAAACCCTTTAGCTTCAATCCTTGATTCCGGGAGTTGTAGAGCTCCGATTGACGATCCGTTTGTTGCTACGGGTTCGTGGCGACGAGAGGAAGAGATCGCTATTCGTGGTTCTGGGTATTTCGAATCGAGGTGCTGTCAGTAGAAGAAGGAAGAGCTACGTTTTTGGACTGAGCCAGAAATCTCCAAAAACTTCAAACCTCGATTCGGGAGTTGTAGAGCTCCGATTGGCGATCCGTTTGTTGCTATGAGTTCGTGGTAATGAGAGGAAGAGATCGCACCTGGAGGTTCTAGATATTTCGGAGTAAGCTGCTGTCGGTGAAGAGGAGAATAGCTACGTTTTTGGTGTCTGAGAGCTTGGCTGTTCGGGTTTCTAGAAGAGTTTTAGAGCCTCGTCTTCTTGTCAGGTGAGGGTTTAGCGTACGATAGGTAGTCTGGTCGGTGTGAGGAGTTACAATTCAGACCTAGAAAAATGTAGGGCCTTGCATGAAATTGAAAGAGAGTAAAAGGGGAAAACTGTTCTGCAATTGATTGTTCTGTGAAATATGCTGTTTGATGATTGTTGGATGTTTGTTAATTGATGGATTGGTTTATGATTGATGGCTGTTTGTGATGATTTTGATTGGGGGAATTGATTAACATGGATGATAAATTGATCGAAACTAGTAAAGAGTGATAGGAGGGACGGGTCTGTGAACATGAGAATTGTGTATATTATGCTATTGTCAGTTTGTGGTTGCAGGAGGGTGGTCCTGCCAATGTGGGGTCGCCCTTAATTGATGAACAGGTGGATGGCTCCACCAATGTGGGGTCGTCCAATGAAGGATGTACAGGAGGGTAACCCTACGACTCATGACATGGCTTCCCCTGTACTTGCAGGTGGGGGTGGCCGGTGAGCTAGCCGTTTACCCTTAAACTGTTTGTGCCGTGGGAGGCGTTGAATGTCTTGTGATGTGTGGTTATGTGTGATATGGGATTATTGAATGATTTGGATTGTGTTGGTTTACATGATGTTGGGATTGAGATGATGCTTGGTGTTGATGTATGAATTATGCAACGTGCCTTTTAGGTAGAATTGATGTTGTGTGTGAAGATGGTTGTTAATGTGTTTAAGGTGGTAGACTTATGACTTAATTGGCTAATAGAATTGGTAAGGGAATTTGTACGTGGAAGTGGACAATAGAACCGGTACGTGGAATTGACTTATGGAATTGGTTAGGGGAATTGGTGAATGGAATTGAGTAATGGAATTGGGTGTTCTGAATGCATGAGCTAGTTGAGCTGAGGTTGTACGATTGATTTGAATGAAATTGATGTTGTGTGTGTTGGTGATTGAGTCTGTGCCTTGTGGTTATTGTAATAAGGTTGGAGTCTTGGATGTGGAATGGTAAATGGTTGAGATGAATGAGGATGTCAGAATTGGTCGAATTGTGGCTAGGAATCGTGTTAGATGAAATATGTGAACTAGATAGATTATGTGGTTTAATCTAGTAACGCTCAATAGGAGAGTTGAAATGGTAAATTGATGTTGTCTTGATTGTTATGGTTATGTGGTGTTGGTTGACTTGTGTGATTGTATGGTTGACTTGTGTGAGTGTATGGTTGACTAGATGGCTAGGAATGGGAGTGAGGAGTTGGAACTGGACTTAGGATGTGTTAGGTCTTGCATGAACCCTCGAGAGTAAAACTGGATAACTGTCTTGTGATTACTATTTGATGAGCGTGCTGATTGATGTGTGATGTGGGGATTGGGATATAAGATGATAGCTAATGTAGTTGATCTAGAAATGTGAGATGGGATGGGGTTGGATGCGATGAATTCTATGATTGTATCTATTATTGCCGGTTGTGGTTAGACTAGAATTATGTCCTGGAATTGGAACATAGAATTGGTGTTTGGAACTAGAACGTGGATTTGTGGGGTGGAATCATGGTGTTGATTTGTGATGTGGATTTGTGGTGTCAATTTGTGTGTGGATTTGTGATGTGGATTTATGGTGTGGATTTGTGATGTGTAATTTGAGTAGTGGTTTTGCAAAGTGGAGTTGATCAAATGGATTGGGTAAATGGAATTAAAATGATAGAACTGGAAGGAGCCAACGTTACCCCAATTGTGTTTCACCCACCGACGACTGGTGGTTAGGGCCTACCGACGGACTGGTAGATTAGTCTCCCGACGGGAGTGGTATTGTGTGGTATTGTGGAATTGTGGAAATTGTGAAGTGTTCCCCATGCGGTAGGGGAGCACGAGGACCTCCCATGCGGTAGGGAGGTGCGTCAGGCCGGCGGGGGTGGTAGCGGGGGAACAACTCCTTATGGCGCCTAATGAACTCACATAGATAATGGAATTGAGATGCATGTGTGCTTTCTGTATGATGTGTGTTCGGACGTGTTTGTGAATTGCCTTGTGATGTGTTGTGAATCATGTTGTCATGCTGAGATGTGAGTTAGAGGTTGAATGGTCTATGATTGACGTTGTAGGTAATTGTGAATCTGTGCAATGTGAGTGGTGGTCGATGTGTGAGTGGAAGTGCTGTTAGTAAGGAGTTGAGATGTATTGTGATGTAAGGTTGATCTGTGTGCTTCATGATCTTGGTTATATCGTTGTATTTGTGAATTGATGATTTGGGTTATATGGTCGAGATTATGAGTTGTGGGTATTGATTTGGGGAGTGCACCTGTGAGATCACTTAGATAATTGAAAGAGGAAATGCAGCGTATGTGTGAATGTGCGAATGTGTATGAAGAGGTATACATGTGTGTGCTTTGATGGTAACTTGTCTTGTGATGCTAAACTGCTTGTTTGTGAAGCAATGCTAAATCGTATATATGTGAGTCAATGGTGAACCGTAGGAGTGAGGATCTTTGTTGTTATGAAGAACTAGTTCTGGTATGATGTTGATCTTATGCATGTTGATTTCTTGTGTACTATTGTTATCATGGATTGTGGAGGTTGATTTGATATTGAGCTTATGTGATCGCCTAGTATCATGTTAGGAATTAAAATGAGCTGGCTGTGTCAGATTCCGTTGCTTGATGTGTGTGTGGAGTTGGGATCGCTCCTAGGCTAGGTTCGACGCATAGGTAGACCCAGTGGGTTCACTCAGTTTCATTAGGAAGCTGATCCCCCCCCAGTTTCTCTTTTCAGGTGTTCGGTTGAGTTCGGAGGAGTTGCAGGTTGGAGTTGTGAAGTGAAGAATTAGGAAGTTATTGTGGAGTGACCATTGTTTTAAATTTAGATTTCAGTTGACACTTTTGGGTTGGAAGATTTGTAATCGTTTTGAGATTTTGTGATCGGTTGTGATCGGATTTCGGATTTCAGTTGTATTTCGGTTTTATTAAGTGGAGGCCTCCTTCGTTTTGAACTTGTATTTAAGAGTTGTTTCTGTTTCCGCTGCGTTTTACTCTTTTCTTTTAAAGCTGGTTCTTCAAGTAGCACTCAAACCGGTTCGACCACGGGTGAACTCGGGTCGGTTTGGGATGGGTGTTACACCAAGTATATAAAGTGAAGGAAACGAGATAAGGAGTAGGACAAACCTCAGCGATGGCCGCCGAGTGGCTTGTTGTTATGTTGCCTGATAGTCTGAATATAATTGCTTTGGGTTATTGCCTTGGATTGATTGCTTGGCTTCCGATTGCCTAGGTCTGATTGCCTTGGCTTGGTCGCCTTGGTTTGGAAGCCTTGGTCTGATTGCCTTGCGTGATTGCTTTGGTCTGGTCGCCTTGGGTTGGTCGCCTTGGGTTGATTGCTTGGCTTCCGATTGCCTAGGTCTGATTGCCTTGGCTTGGTCGCCTTGGTTTGGAAGCCTTGCTTCTTGACTGCCTAGCTTCTTGTAAAAATCCAACGGTTGGCAAAATCAGTAACAAGCCATGGGTAATTGGAATTTGTCCACGAAAGTCTGAAGCGCTTGGAGCAGGAGAAAATAGAAGAGCCGGGAACAACTTACCATTCCAAACATTCGGTGGAAAGGCGATTTTGAGGCAGTCATTGATCGACGAAGAATAGCCAAAATTAATCCCACATTCCCAAGCCCTGATTCATCATTAAAATCACCTGAAAAATAGGAGAGAAAGGTTAAGCAAATGAAAGGAGAAGCGGTGACTAACCCATATACGAAGGACCTGTCCACGAAGATCGAAGAGTACATAAAACAATAGAAGTAAACTCTGGGGAGAGCCGAGCCATCGCTGTGGTTCAGCCCGAATTGTCTTGAAATTGCTCGATAAAGTGACAGAATCAGAAGAAAACATCCAAAAGGAAAAGGGACGCGAGAAAGCGAGGCTCGAATCACTGAGGAGAAGAAGTAAATCCTTAGGCGGCTCAGCTTGCTCCACAGCCTACATCGTTTAAAGTAAAAAAAAAAATTCAGTTATGACGAGTTGCCTGGAGCGAGCAGGTCAAATCGCTTTAAATCACCCCGTAGAGGGCGTCTTGGAGAAGTCGAATCACCTTGTCGGCATCGCCTTAAACCACTCGAAGAGATCTCCAATTTCGCTGCCTATCGCATCAATCTCAATAAAGAAGAAGGAGAGACTCTGATAGCCTGTCGTTGCATAATCCAACAAGATTTGTAAGCTACCGAGAAGTCGCCAGCAATATAGAAAAGTAAGAGTTGCAGACTTCAAGAGTACAATAAAGAGGCAGTTCACCTCAAGTTCAAAGCGGAAGGGCTAATCACATGTCGCTTGTCATAACTGGGGTTGTTCGTCGCTCGTCACTCGTCGCTCATCAAAGCTAGAAGTTCAACCTCATCGCTTATCAAAGTCGGAAGCATCGGAAACAAGGAGAAGCAACCTTGAAGCAAATCTGGCGATAAGCCTGATCAACTAAAAAAAAAAAATTAAAAAAAAAGGGAGAGGAGGCAAGTTAATCGCCTGCTAAACTCCTGATATCATAGCAAAGAGAGAGGGGGCATTACATTTGCCGAAGTTGAGTGATAAGCACCTGTCAATGATGTCAGAAAGCTAATCGCCTGTCAATATGAATCGAGTACAGAATTGCCGATGGAAGTCATGAAATCACCTGACTCGTTTTGGAAATCACCCATCATGATTTGAAGCTGCAACGACCAACAAGCAAATAAGGAGACGATCATTTTAATGGTCCGAAGCCAAGCATACAAGGGCACATTCTCACAAGGATGAGTTCGCTTAATAGAAACACAAGCAAAAAGCAACGAGTTAACCATCACAGCTGAAGTGAGGAGCTAGGAGTTAATAGTCGCCTATGTCAATTTAAAACAAAATGAAGTGTAAGGGGTAATCGCCTGTGATTGTGAAGTTGAGCAAAGAAGAGTGGAGAAGAGATATTTTCAAAGTCAAAATGACAAACCGTCTACAGTTTGAATGGATCGTCATAGTCAAAAGCGGGAAGAAAGGAGGAGATAAATCCAAGAGATTGGAGCCTCTCTGAGGTAGTTTACTTTCATTCAGAAAAGCAGCATTCGTCTGTCAAACCAAATTCAAGAACACAAAAAGAAGAGCGTGATTTGAGAACTCAAATCTCAAATTCGTAATAGCTTGTCCCGCTGGTCAAAGCAAGCCACAAGCAAAAGACCCAGTAAACCCGGAATCGCTTAGTAAAGCTTCAAAGCAATGTTAGGTGATTGAAGAAAGGATTTAAGGGGGCAAGTGAATACAGGGACTCGTCAAAATGGGTGAGGAGAAGAGGTGCTATTGAAAATCTCCCAACTAAGCTTCCAAGACTTTACGTGAAGGGGAAAACAAGTGAACTTCGTTCCGTCAAAACGAAGCGAAGGAAAGAGTAGGTGCTGAGAGTCGCCCAACTGACTAATATAAAAAAAAGCGAAAAGAATCTGGACGAAAGAAGAAGGGGAACAAGTCACATTACTGTCGCCTGTCAACTTATGAAATCAATTGATAGTCTGCTACTCATGGGGCGATTAATTGAAATATAAGAGAAAACAACATACTTGTGAAATCAGAAGATAAAAGGCTGGCCGAAATCAGTTTCAAGCGATCATCTAAGAGTTGTTGGGCGTCGGAGAAAAACTGCAGGAACAAGCGAGCTGAATCGCCTAGTACACATTGCTTTGGATTTCTCCAAAGCAGGTCGTCTTGGAGGAATAAGGAGCTGGAACACTACTCGTAGACAATCACAGCGATTTCACTCAAATCAGATCAATTGATCGCAGCGATTTCACTCAAGTCAGATTAATCGATCGCCGGACACCGATTTACTGTGGATTGGTAGATCCAGTCGCCGTCAAGATAGAAGAATCACCCTGCGAAGCTTCAAGAGAGTTCCAGCGATTTGAAGAAGGATGGGGCAATCAATTAGATAGCATCGCTACTCTCAGCCGGGAAAGATCTGTTTTTTATTCACAGATTGGTAGGAAGGCCAAATAAATGGAGGTGGTGTTTCGATAGGAAGAGAAGAAGCGATTAGCTGTGATAAGTACAGGAGGCGATAATCGCCTAACAAACCCTGAACCACACTCCCAAGTCTGTGCAATATTTGTGTTGATGAGGAAAAGGTTATGGTACTAGGCCCAAAAGGCCCAATATAAAAACACATTAGTCAAGATCAGGCTACCAATAAGGATAAGCGCATTACACGGTAACTCTTAAACACCCAATTTTTATGAAGTTTCAAATTACTTTGTTATAAGCTGCTGTTATTATAAGTGCTAACAAAGGAATGAGATAAAAAAATGGTGTGAAATTTCTCGCTATTAAAATAAGCAACTCATGTAAGACCTACGGGCATTGAATTGACATGTAAGACCTAAGGGCATTGAAATCGCCATGTAAGACCTACAGGCATTGAAATCGACATGTAAGACCTACGGGCATTGAAATCATCATGTAAGACCTAAGGGCAATGAATTGACATGTAAGACCTAAGGGCATTGAAATCGCCATGTAAGACCTACGGGCATTGAAATCGACATGTAAGACTTACGGGCATTGAAATTGTCATGTAAGACCTACGGGCAATGAATTGACATGTAAGACCTAAGGGCATTGAAATCGCCATGTAAGACCTACGGGCATTGAAATCAATATGTAAGACCTACGGGCATTGAAATCGTCATGTAAGACCTACGGGCATTGAAATCGCCATGTAAGACCTAAGGGCATTGAATTGACATGTAAGACCTAAGGGAAATGAATTGACATGTAAGACCTAAGGGCATTGAAATCGCCATGTAAGACCTAAGGGCATTGAAATCGCCATGTAAGACCTACGGGCATTGAAATCGACATGTAAGACCTACGGGCATTGAAATCGCCATGTAAGACCTACGGGCATTGAAATCGCCATGTAAGACCTAAGGGCATTGAATTGACATGTAAGACCTAAGGGCAATGAATTGACATGTAAGACCTAAGGGCATTGAAATCGCCATGTAAGACCTACGGGCATTGAAATCGACATGTAAGACCTACGGGCATTGAAATCGTCATGTAAGACCTACGGGCATTGAAATCGCCATGTAAGACCTAAGGGCATTGAATTGACATGTAAGACCTAAGGGCAATGAATTGACATGTAAGACCTAAGGGCATTGAAATCGCCATGTAAGACCTACGGGCATTGAAATTGTCATGTAAGACCTACGGGCATTGAAATCGACATGTAAGACCTACGAGCATTGAGTCAGTTAAGGCCTAGGGATCAAGTGAAAAACCTAAGGGTTCAAATCGCTCGTAAAGCATATCTTCTCGTATTGAAGGACAAAACGAATGGCCCGAGAAAGTCCACCTCAGAAGTAAGATCCTAATTTGCTTATGAGTCGCACTTGGGGGCAATTGGTGAGTCCATTAAGACCACGACATTGAAAGCCCGTCGCCTAGACAAGCAAGCAACAGGCTTGGGGGCAATTGATGGGCCCTAACCGCATTAGATAAATCCATGGAAGAACCGCCGACTTGGAAAGCTCGTTGCCTCGACAAGCAAGACAACAAGCTTGGGGGCAATTGATGGGCCCTAGCCACTTGGGCCCAAACTACAAATAAACTAAATAAGGCCCAACCACCAAACTCCTAAGGCCCAACTTAAGGCCTACTAAGGTTGGCTCGAAGATCTAATCTCAACCGTTGATTAGATCCAACGGTGGCTGTTTTCCTCCTAAGGCACTATAAATACTAAGCTCTCTCCAACATAAGAGGGGGCTCTCCCTTCTCTCTACTTTCCCTCTCTACAAGAAGCTAGGCAGTCAAGAAGCAAGGCTTCCAAACCAAGGCGACCAAGCCAAGGCAATCAGACCTAGGCAATCAGAAGCCAAGCAATCAACCCAAGGCGACCAACCCAAGGCGACCAGACCAAAGCAATCACGTAAGGCAATCAGACCAAGGCTTCCAAACCAAGGCGACCAAGCCAAGGCAATCAGACCTAGGCAATCGGAAACCAAGCAATCAATCCAAGGCAATAACCCAAAGCAATTATATTCAGACTATCAGGCAACATAACAACAAGCCACTCGGCGGCCATCGCTGAGGTTTGTCCTACTCCTTATCTCGTTTCCTTCACTTTATATACTTGGAATACTCGAACCATGGTCACTCATACACATTTACCCAGCACCGACCGAGATCCTATTGAGGTTGTCCGGCTTCGCAGGTTGTCAATCAGAACCCCTGGTCAAAGCCTATACAAATACTATTGTACCCCCATCGAATGGGTCGGAACAGAGGCGCTAGGGCGGCGGCACGTGGGGTAATATAAGAGCCACCGGCTGCCACAGTTGAGCTGCGAGTTCATCATCGGAGGAGAGATGATTGTGTTTTCCGAAGGGATACATTAATACTACAAGTATGGTATATAGTTTTATAGGAGAAGCAAACAGTAATTTCAATTTCATTGTCATATAATATTGTACTTTGGAATTGGTAGTTTATTATTGACTTTCTTTTTCACATGCAAATGAGATAGATATTGACATTTAGCGCAGCTGTCAGAATATTAGTGCTCCTTTACTGTGCAAAATTCATTTCCACCTAATATCCAAAAATAGGTGAACGCTCCGGTGACGCGCGTCACCGGTGAAGCCAACACGTGGCAGCGCCTCATTGGTCCACTTAAGACTAATTTTTTTAGCTCATATTTAGTGTTCTAAGTTTTATGAATAAATTAAAAGGTCACCCAATTTAATAAAATCATCAATTCGATTTTCCGTCCAACATCCCATCCGTTAAGTTAAAGCCTTGTTTGAAACACACAATTTATTGAAATTATCTCACAAATCTGTATGGGAATAACCTTATCCGACAAACACCATTTCTCCCAACCAACGAACTCCTCCTCTCATTCTCATCTCTAAATTCTCTCCCTAATAACAATCAACCTCGACGGCAAGCTCGGATCTCCGACACTCTTCTCATCGTCGAGCATAGGGATAGGAAGCTTCTCAATTTGCCGGTCGAAATCCTCCCTGCCGGTCGAAGTCATCTGTTCTCTGCCGACGGCAAGCTCGGATCGGGTTGAGTTACTACGCGAAGAAAATATGTTTGTGCTTAAAATCGGATCGATCCGATGGCGTCCGAAGATGTGAAGACGAGTGATGAGGCTGCTGTTTCCACGATCGTCAATCTCGCCGATGAGGCCAAGCTAGGATCGTGAAGGGGTCAGCCCTGGGTTATCGGCGTATTCTGATGATCCGGAATCGGGAGGGGAATCGTTGATTGAGCTGATTGAGTTTGCTAAGGAGAGAGTGCCGAGGGAGATGTTGAGGGATTCGGTTGATGGCTACTGCTGGGATGAGGCTGCTTGAAAGTGATGTTCAGGGGAAGGTTATGGAAGGGTGTAGGAATGTTTTGAGGGAGTCTGGGTTCTTGTTTATGGATGAATGGGCTTCTGTAATCAGTGGTGAGTTTGAAATTTTGGTTGCATTGTGCTCAGATTGTGGTAACGGTTGTAGCTTTTGATGGTTGATATTGTGTGTTTTGGAAGGTTCTGATGAGGGTGTTTACGCTTGGATTGTTGCGAATTATGCTTCGAGGACGCTTGGAGGCGAACCTGCCGAGACCACGGGTGTAATCGAGCTTGGGGGAGCTTCAGCTCAGGTTTGTGATTCGTTCTTTGTGGTAGAGATTGCTCGAAATTGAGTTGTGTGATGAATCTAGAGTTTGTTTATGACTAGATAGCCAATGTTGATCATTTGTTCATGGTAGATATTGCCTGAATTTGAATTGTGTTATAAGTATGGAGTAGAGAACCGGCGGAGTAGAGATCGGACGATAAACGAACGGCGAAGAGATGAATCCGAAGCTGAAAGAGGTGTCGCAGTACTTCGAGAGGTTCAAAGCGGCTTGTGTTAAAGAGGATATCGATACCTCTGCAAGTCTTCTTTCTCAGCTGAAGGTGAGAGAATTGTCGCAAAGGAACCCTAATTTTCTCTGCTTGGATCTACTGGCGTTCAAGCTCTCATTTTGTTACTGGTTTCTGTGAAATGTCTTGGATATGGATCGGTAGTGAGCTGATATGCGAGTGTATGTTTTGTTGCAGGTGCTAACTGGCTTCAGAAGCCTTCCGCCTTTGTTTGAAGCTACGCCGAATGCTGTCCAGGAATTGACAATTGCGAGTATGTTTTTTGCTTGCTCGAATCAATGTCGGTTGTCAAATATTTCAGCTGAGAATTTTGGATATTGGTTATCATTTGTGAATTGAGATGGTGTCTGTCTTTATGTTGGTTGGATCCTTTCTGTTACAAATTGAGCTGGATGGAAGAGTTATATTGAATTTTACTGATGAAGTGATGATGGAATTTCAGGAGATGTATATGAGCATGCAGTTCTCTTTAGTGTTAAGATGGGGGATCATGATGTATTTGAAAGGGACTTCTTTCAGTTGAAGCCATACTATACGGACGCTGGGTAACATTCCAATCTCTCATTTGATGTGCCTTTTAGTCTCTAAGCATTAATGTAGGTTAATCCTTTGTTCTTTCTATGATCTTAATCCATGTTGATATATAATAGAAATGTTGTAGTTTTAATCTTGATTTATTGTTTTTCCCTTCATATTTCCAATTAGTAAGTTACCACCATTCAATAGAAGTATGTAAAATAAATGTAGAAATTGCATCTAGTCATTTTGACATAGGACTCTGATTCTGTTCTATGGAGTACGCCCTCTTTTAACTGCCTGCTTTCAGGGGTCTCTCGATTGTTATAGTAGTTTTCATCTCCTGGTTTTTGAAAGTCCATTTATGTCTCTTCTTGTGCTATAATTGTTGAAGGTTATTAAGCTGATGATTAGTATGCAGAACATGTTGCATCTGTTAATGCTTAAATGGTAGCGTTTTCCTTCTGCTCACATCCGAATCTCATCTCGAATAACACAAGTTGTCATTTCTTGGAGTTCTATGATACTAAAGACAGATGAGCGAATAGAAGCTCTTAGTATCATCGATCCCTTCGTGTTTTTTACTGAATCTCTAGTTCTTAGATCATGTTTTGATTGTATCGAATCTGGCTCGTTTCACAGATTCTTTGGTTCATGAATTGGTTGTGTTACTACCAGCTGAGTTATGGGTTTAATGTGATATTGCTTCTCTGGTTTTGATTCAGGTGTTTTGTTAAGTTTGGTTAAATCATGATGGTGCTCTGTCAAATTGATTTCAATGCTAGTGATTTGATTATTTGTTCACTTTTGGTGTGCTTGTGAGGGTTTTAGCTGTGTGAAAGTTCATACTGTAGATGCTTTCATTTTAAAACTTTCTATTAAAACTGATGCTTTCATTCTCAGCTGTGACAGAGATATGGATGGAAGGATTAACCAGGTGGTCATAAAGCAGGCAATATTGCTAAGTGCTTCAACAAACAGATTGACTGTAACACATGAGGAAGCACAAGAACATGCTGCTTCAATCATGGATTCAAGAAGATGTGGCTACATTGGGGTAAACCCCTAATCTGATAGATCTTTGCTTCAAGTATAAAAATGATTAAGATTGTACATAATTTTTGGATTTAACTTCAATCGTATTGTTAGCTGCAATATGACAGCCTAATGAACTAGCAGCACTACTCAGAGCAACCTTGCCAGGAAGCAGCAGCAGTAGCATTGCTAGACTTGCTGCTAATGGTAACAATGGAAGCCACCAAGAAGTTTCAAAATCCAAGGCAGAAATCTTGTTTAGGGCTTACTGGAGGAGATCATGGATACTGCTGATCTGGTTGATCATCTGTTTATGCAGCTTCAGATGCAACACCTTTCCAGGGAACATGCTTGCCTGAAGGTTTCAAGTGCAAGAGTGCTCCAAATCTATCACCCAGTAGCTGAAGTAATACAGAATTAACACTTAGGGCTCATTTTTTCTGTATCATTCATTCAAGCAGAAGTAACAGTATAGGGGTTCTGTCATGGTAGGTTTGGGTGTAACTAAGGTTATTTATGATGGTTCTCTTATGATTAGTAGAGGTTATGCAGCAAAAGAATGCAGCCAATAGTTTTTTTTTATTTGTGGTATAACAATGAGCCAAAATGGTGAGTTTAAAACACTATGATAATCGATATGCAGCAAAATAAACATCTTTATCAGGTGCTAATAACAAAGTATTCCGATTAATCATGGATAGAATGAGAGGAGGAGTTCGTTGGTTGGGAGAAATGGTGTTTGTCGGATAAGGTTATTCCCATACAGATTTGTGAGATAATTTCAATAAATTGTGTGTTTCAAACAAGGCTTTAACTTAACGGATGGGATGTTGGACGGAAAATCGAATTGATGATTTTATTAAATTGGGTGACCTTTTAATTCATTCATAACACTTAGAACACTAAATATGAGCTAAAAAAATTAGTCTTAAGTGGACCAATGAGGCGCTGCCACGTGTCGGCGTCACCGGTGACGCGCGTCACCGGAGCGTTCACCTCCAAAAATATCACATTCAATATTATTGATACATTTCAATAGCTAGTTATCTCAAAGTCTGATTACCAGTTTTCACCCCAGGTCCCCCAGGACAGGAAGACAATCAAACTAATCAATTAGAGATAATCTTCGTCATACACTACTTGTATGGCACATTGCAACATGCAAATTAAATGGCTATAATATATTTATTATATATATATATATATATATATATATATTTATTATATATATATATTCTTCAGACACTTTAGCACATAGCTAGCTTATCAGCTTCGAAGCTGATAGTTTCTTACACAACAAATTTCCATAATCTACTCAGCAGTGGAATTCGAGCATTGTAGGATTCTTGATTTTGTCTAAGAACAAAAATTCAAAAAAATAGATTCATTTAAAAAAGATAGTTACCAAAAATGGCAACTTATAGGTAGAAGCTAAGTAAAGTTAACTTTGCCCCTCTATTTTTCCTATTTAACAAATAGCCTACTATATTATAAATTATTCTTTTTACCTCTTCTTATCTTAACCATTTTGTTGTTTGGGTCCCTTCATTCTAACTTTTATCTTCGTGACGTTAATTGCTGTGCATTTAGTACACCACGTTAACTCTACTAGTCATGTATTATCTTTCTTAGTAAAATTAATATTGCAGGATGCATGCATGCACACGTGGCACATTGATTTGTGATTCAATTTAGTAATTCTTGTATAATAATTAACCACCATTTATGTTGCCAAAATTGAGAAATGTGCTGTCACTTCCCGGATTAGGAGTGGTGACAAAATTATGGATTATGTCTATAAGACATAATCCATAAGAGCCATTACATCTCCATAGAATAGATCTAATGGTGGAGGGATTATAGTAATAAAATAATGGGATTTCCCTATTTATTGTGCCATATTATATATTTTTATTACTCCAAATTCCATTATACTACTTACCTTTTCCATTTTCATTCCTCTTATAACCGTTGCCACAAAACAAACCGCACCCCCATTCTCCCCAAATCTTCTTTGCAGTAAAAAACGAGTCTGCTCTTAGTCGCCGATTGCAACCGCCGTCGCTGGAAGAGCCGACTCAGTCTTCTCGTTTAGGTAAGCACTACCGAGCGACATTCCCTCTGCCGATTCATCCCAACTAATTTCGATTCCTGATTTGGTGCAGCCGCTGTGGTTTCGTGCAATCAGACGTTTTTGGGGTTTCGATTGTGTTGGGAATTAGGTTTCTTAACCAGCATTCATCGCGATTTTCCGTTCTGCTGCAATTGTTTGAGAATGGTTTGGGTACTATTATTAGGTTAATACTAGTATCGCATATGAATCTTGTTTGAAATGTCTATGTTTCGATTTCCCGTTTTGCTGCAAATGTTTGGGAATGGTTTGGAGATCTAATACTATTATCAGCAGAAGTTGTTGTTTCAGATGAATGATTTGTGTTATTGTGGTTTGTTTGATTCCTTTTGTACGAGAATTCTTGTATTTAGTTGAATGACTCTGTTTTTGTGTTCTATGAAAGGGTTGAAGTGGTGCTAGATGAAGTAATAATAGTATTGTAGCGTTACTATTATTGATTTCGTAAGCCTGATGAACATCATAATTGATAAAATACTATTATTAGATATATAACATTATCAGTTATTTGAAACTAAAAAGGAACAATGAACGAAATATCAACTGAAGATGATTATGAACACAAAACATAAAAAATAAATCATTTATTATCGTATTGAAAATCGAGTTGATACTGAGTAAGTAAAAAATGAAAGTTTAGAAATAATAGTATTAGCTGGATAATATTATTAGCTGCATACTGTGTCCTTGCAAAATTTCGAGATTGTCTGCCGATGGTACAATATTCTCAGTCGTTTCTGAATGATTTTCATCGATTGGATCATCGGGTATGAGATTAAGATCAAAACCTTCGCTCCTAGGCTGCTGGTTGGCTTCATCGATTACAACATGAGACTCCATGAGACAAGCAAACAGCCGCAAGCTAGGGAAATGAGAATAAGGACTGAATAATGAAAAAATAGCAGGTAAGATATATGTTTAATCTCGGATTTGAGCAGGAATAATATTAGTAATAATTTGGTAACAAAATAAAGATTGATTACAAAGAATAAGAATAATATCATTATATAAATGCCTCCCCAAAATGACTCAAATATAATCAATGCAATTAATTGACTAATTCCCTAATTAATTAGCATAATCCGATCAGATCCTATGGCTTGTGAATCCAACGGCTGTGAGTGGATTTTGTTTAGGTGACATAATTTAAATTATGTCACCATCCTTCAGCCGTTCACTTCCTTTCACAAATCACAACACATGTTAATCACGTTAACGTTAATGATGAGTGGCCAAATAATTGCATTTATTATAATTTCAACAAATGATACTGCATGGGTAGCGCAGCTCTGCCCAGCTAGCGTAACACTATTTGCGTGTCACATTTGTCTAATTTAGCTATCCATATTCAACACCTGTCAGGTCGGCAACTGACTAGTAGTATACACCGAAATGATACGTAGCGTAGAACACTAGAATAGTGGCGTTTTTAGATATTTTAGCGATTTACTATATGTAGTTCATGTTTTACTTTGCGCAGTCCATATTTTTCCAAGAACTGACCATTATACCCTTATTAATTTGTGCAATCCATATTTTACTTCGCGCAGTCCATGTTTTACTTCCTGCAGTCAAGGTTTTACTTCGCGCAGTCCATATTTTAACGCAGTCCATATTTTAATAACATAATAACTATAAAACTTAATTTTTTTTAAAAAATATTTTCGAACATATATAATGGCTTATAGTTATTCAATTTATTTTGTGAAAAAATTAATTATTTTTATTTAATTATAATATTAATTTTAAATATGGAATGTGTCATAGTTTTGAATATATATTTTATTTTATTTTCTAAACAATAAAAATAGTTAATTTATTCAAATATAGACTAGGTTAGTAAATTTAGATCGCACGAAGTAAAAATGGGCCGTGTTAATAAAATCTAGACCGCGCGAAGTAAAAACGGACTACGCAAAGTAAAACTTCGACTGCATGAAGTAAAAACAGACTGCGCAAAGTAAAACTTGGACTGCGCGAAGTAAAAACGGACTGCGAGAAGTGAAATATGGACTTTATAAAGTAAAAACGGACTGCGCGAAGTAAAACCTGGACCATAGAAAGTAAAATATAATAAGATTATAATAATATGTTTGTAAGATAAAATACAAACCATATATACCAACACCCATATTTTAGCTATAAGTAAAAAGTTTCCCGAGGAATTGATAGGCATATTTACGTGAACAGCCGGGACGGGAGGGATCATCCTAATTATAATCTCTACACGAGGAAGCGATTAGTTTGTAGGTTTTTTTGTTTTTGATGTGCGAGTGAAATTAACCACACATATGTATTGTTGTATAATGGTTAGTTTGGAGGGATGGGAAATTATCCTCTATCTATTATTATTTCAGAGGAATGAATGAATGCATGGTTGTTATCTTTCGTGGGAAAAGAAGAGATAATACACCCACGTGCGTATACGGCAATACCTTATCCTCTCTCCCTATCCATATATCATTTTAGTTTCATACGGATGTCCATGTTCCCACTAGATGCAACCATCAAACTTCACGGACTAAAGGATGGTGACATAATTGGAATTATGTCAGATCAACAATAATCATTCACAGTCATAGGATGAGATTCAGGCATAACTCTTGTTCTGATTAATTATGGAAAGAATGAATTAATTGCATTCATTATATTTGATTTATTAGGGGCATCATTTATATTAGGATATTATACTTATTCTTTGCAATCAATCATTTATATCAGTTACCAAATTATTACTAATATTATTCTGATTCAAATCCGAGATAAAACCTCTCTCTTACTTCCTTTTTTTCATTATAAATAACCGATACTGTTATAAATAACTGATATTGTTATCTAGCTAATAATAGTATTTTACTATATGCATTTATTTAACCATTCTATGAATTCTGCTGTTTCGGTATTCGTACAGTACTGATAGTTATCTATTTTAGTGTGTTTTATATGTGTTTTACATAAAATACTATTATTTAACATTAATTTTCTAGATGTGTCCGAGGTTGATTTTCATTGGGAGGCGTTGGCGTTCAAAACTGTCAAGGATGCCGAATCATTTTACTGAGACTATGCTCATAGTCTCGGATTTGAGATCAAAATAAGATCCAACCAACTTCATCCTTTTACCACGGCTCTGGTGTGTGATCCTGAGCAAATTCAATCCTGTTAACAAACAACAAAATCAACAAACGAATTAACATGAGGCACGAGCATTTGTACATAAACTAACAACAGAATCAACAAACGAATTACATAACTCAGTATTAGTATTGACAAAGTACTATTATCTGCACATTTTTTGTGTTCAATGACAAGTATATGTTCAAATTCAGTCATATTCAATCCTATTAGCAGGAACAAATCACACACCAGAAACACAAATCAAAAAGGTTTTAGGGTTTAGGGTTTAGGGGTTTTAGGGTTTAGGGTTTAGTGTTTACTCCCCAGAATAAAACTACATATGCAATTTCCCTTTACTTTGAATGAATCAACTGCTAATATACTATAATTACCAGCAACAATCATATGCACGAAACACAAGCCAGAACAAATAATAGTATTAGCCTAATAACAGTATTCGTTCAAACCCCAAATTAGAGCAGAAACACCTATAAAAGAGATGAATGTTGGTGCACATAACTAATCCCCAACAAAATCAACCCCAAATGAGATACTAGTATTAACCTAATAATAGTAAAGAAACCTAATTCCCAACACAATCGAAACCTCAAAAACGTATGATTGCACATGCATAGCTAGACAACCAAACCTGGTTATGGGTTCGTGTTGATTGACTCGAGTGACGGCGGCTGCACCAAACAATGGAAAAAGAATCAGAAATCGAAATGAGTAGTGATGAATCAACAGTGGGAATGGCGTTCGATACTGCTTACCTTAAGCAAGAGATTCAGTCGGCGCTTCCGGCGACGGCAGTTACTGGATGATTCGACGATTGAGAGCAGAAAGGAATTGACTGAAGACGGAGAGAAGAATCGCGAAAGAAGTTTTCTTTTGTGGCAACGGTTAAAAATGGAAGTTAATTGGTAAAGGTAAGTATATATTATGCAATTATGGGTAATAAATTTAATTAATATGGGTCAATAAATAGTGGGATCTCATTATTATATTAATTTAATTCATCCATCATTGGATCTATTATATGGAGATCTAATAGTCCTTATGAATTATGTCTAATAGACATAATCCAACTTTTGACACCACTCCTAATCCGAAAATTACATAATAATTTATCTCCGGTATAGTAGCATATTACATAATAAAGTACAAAAATATATAATAGTAACACTTAGGTGGCTCGACGCCTCGCAAGCCATGCAAGCAAACATGCAGCTGGGGCAACTTAATTAAGTTGCAAAATATATTGATTAAGCTCAATGGATGGCACGACATCACTTAGCCAGTGTCACGCTACCTACGTGTCACTATTGTTTATTTTCGTACATAATTCGATAATCTATCACATGTGATAAATTGTTACGTAATTTTGTTCTCAAAATTACAAAGTCTAACAGTTCGGTACCCCGGGGGTACTGACACCCTAGTACTAAAATCTCGTTATATTTGTGTTTGAACTTCAGAGTTTCAGGGTTTTAGTTTAATGTTTAGGGGTTATGATATAGTGTTAGGGATTTGAAGTTATGATTTTTTATTTGGACTTATGGTCAAAAGTTAGAATTTGGGATGCGGTTTAGAGTTTAAGTATATGATGTAGTGTTTGATGGTTAGGAATTAGTGTTTTGGAGGTTAGAATTATTCATTAGTGCTCAGGGTTTATTACAATGAGTTTAAGAATCATTATTTGAGTTATAAATTTTAGAAATATGATTTTTTTGTGCTAGTTAGGGTACCGATACTTACGGGTACCAAATATATGGTTGCTTAAATACATGGTTTTATCCAAAATTACAAAAAAAAAACTATTTTCAAAATTTTTAAAAAACAAACTACGCCCAAGGAAAAACAATCAGCAAGATGCTCCGCCAAACAAGAATAAAAAGTAAGTTGGGTTAGATTAGGTCATTAATCATGGAATATGACACCAAATTCCCATAGAGATAGTGAATAAATTGCAATTTTTTTTATGAATAATTGGTTGCATTTCATAAAAAAAAAACAATATGTACATACTAAAAAAGAGTGAACAAAAAAAAAACCTCACTTTAGCTCAAAAGAAGCCAAAGAACCTATATACAAACTAAAATCAACCTCTCATCCACTCTACCCTCCGCAATGAATCTAATATCACTATTCACTCTCTCAATCATATCATCCCAATCAGCCGCTTTGCCACCAAACATTGCTGCACACCGAGTTCTCCAAATAACATTTAGTAACATGACCCATTTCAGCTGCTTTACCTTCCTTGGAACTGTAGAACATCCCCATGACTCAGCAACACTAACCGCACTATCCCAGTTCAGTGCATTTCTGGGATAACCCTCTGCACAACTTCCTGAGTGACACAACAGTAAAAAAACAGATGGATCTTACTCTCTTTCTCTCTTTTGCATAAGACACAAGTATCATCAATTGCCAAGTTCCACTTGCTCACCTTATCTAATGTATAGATTCTTCCAATCATAACCAGCCATGCTACAAAGTTAAGCCTAGGAATTTTATAGCCTGACCAAATCAAACAGTTCCAGTTAACAACCGACCATTTCTCTCTAATATCTTCCCAGATCAAAAAAGGCTTATATTTCACCATCATCTAATCATTCCAGCAATGTTCTCCATCAGAATTAATACTCATAAAACCTTGTACATAACTTCTCAACTTAAAGATTCTCTTCCAAACCCAAGAGCCATAGTTGTCTTTGATATCCCATAAAGATTTACTCTTGAGCCTATACTTCCTTATCCAAGCAACCCATAAGGATCCTCCCTCTAACAAACATAGTCCAAAGATGCCTAATAACATTAGCCAGATTCCAACTCCGAATGTCTTTGATCCCTGCACCTCCCTCTGACTTAGGCTTTGCAATATGTTTCCAAGCTAGCTTTACTCTACCACAATCCAGCTTTCCCCATAAAAATTTATTACAAACTGCTTCAATGTCTTCCATAAGATGCTTTGGAGAATATAGATTGACATCCAGCATTGTAAAATCCCCCCAATCACAAATTCAATAAGTTGAAGCTTACCCTCATATGAAAGATATCTTGATTTCCAGTTAGAAATCCTACAAGTGATTTTGTCCAAGAGGACTTTGCAATCAGCTTTACACAGCTTTCCAGCATTAAGGGGGACCCCCAGGTACTTGAAGGGGAGAGACCCCTTCTTAAAACCACTGATTCTTTCCAGCTCCTCTTCTAATTCAGGAGTAGCACCTGCAATGAAGAATTCACTTTTCTCCGGGTTATACTTTAGGCCTGAGAATCTATGAAACCTGCTAAGGACATCCATGATCCCCTTGACCGAGTCCTCATCTCCCTTAGCAAAAACCAACAAATCATCCGCGAAACAAAGATGAGTTACAATACCCTTGCATTGAGGATGATATCTGATGCTCCCCTTCACAGCTGCATCATTAAGAAGGTTACTAAGAATCTCCATGGTGATAACAAACAGATACGACGAGATAGGATCACCCTGTCGTAGCCCTTTCTTTGCTTCAAAATGCCCACATACGTCCAATTAAGATTAACTAAAAGCATGGCGGAACTGAGGCACTTCTCAATCCAGAACACATATAGCAAGGGAAACTTCATATTTCTAAGAACTTCAAGTAAGAACTCCCAATTCACGCTATCAAACGCCTTCATTAAGTCAATTTTAATAGTCAATCTGGGAGAAACTAACCTGGAACTGTAAGTTCTCAGCAATTCGTGTGCTAATAAGATGTTGTCACTAATCAATCGACCCTTGACAAAAGCAGACTGGGAAGGGCCAATAAGACTAGGGAGAACAGCACACATACGATTTGCAATTACCTTTGAAATCAGCTTGTAGATAACATTGCAACAAGAGATCGGACGGTAGTCCTTAATCTCTGTTGCATTAGTTTTCTTAGGCACTAATGCAAGACTGACCGAGTTAACATAGCCTGGCAACTTTCCAGATTAAAGAAGTACAAACAATATCAATTACCTCATCTCCAACCGTATCCCAGCACTGGATATAAAAAGAAGTAGAAAACCATCAGGGCCAAGAGCCTTATCCTGCCCTGTACTTTTTAAAGCTTGCACTATCTCCTTTGAACAAACTGGAGCAACTAACATGTCTTGCTGGTCATCAGAAAGGTATCTATTAATAGCAACAGTCCAATCCAGAGTACTATAATCAACAATATCCTGTGTACTAAGAAGCTTTGTATAAAAGGTGACATCAACATTCTTCATACTATCAAAATCATCCACAAGATCACCTTCTGCATTCTTAAGCTGTCTAATAGTATTTCTCAAACTCCTTGCCTTCACCTGATTAAAGAAATAGCTTGTATTTTTATCCCCCTCCTTAATCCAAAGGACTCTAGATTTAAGCCTAACAATGCACTCTTCAACTTTTTCCAATTGTATCAACTCAATACGGCTTAACTTTGCAGCATCCAACTTCTCAGAACAAGGGTCATCCAGAGCTTCTCTCTGCCTAGCAGCCGCTTCAGATCTTTTAGACATTACTCTTTCCTGGATTTGAGAGTACTCCCTTTTATTCAGCTTCTTCAATTCAAATTTCAAATCCTTTAATTTCCCATAAAGCCTGTAAAAGGGGGAATTGGAATTTTTGCTTGACCAGACCTCCCTTAAAATATTAACAAACTCTCTATGGTAGTACCAACATTTAAAGTACTTAAAAGGCTTTGGCTGCGAATTAAGAACCCCCCCCCCAATGGAGAGACTCAAAGCATAGTGACCTGAAACAGCATTTGCAATAACTTCCACCATGCTCTTCGGGAGCTTACTATGCCAGCCACCATTCACAAGAACCCTATCAAGACGTCTTGCAATAGGATCCTGAACTCTATTATTTATCCAGGTAAAAAAAGGACCAGTTGAAACATGCTCCTCAAGCTGACAGTTCCTAACAAAGTCCTCAAAATCCTCCATGCTAGTAAAACAGGAAATACTATCCGGGGCCTCACTAGAATCCAAAATTGCAATAAAATCTCCCCCTATAAACCAAGGCTCATTATAAACTCGAACCTTAGTTAAATCCTCATAGAGAACTCTCCTTCCACTTATATCATTCATTGCATATACAACAAAACCATAAAAGCATGTAGGGAGCTCAACTTTGATGTGCACAAACTGAGAACTAAAGCAGATGATTTTAAGAGGGACATCAGGCTTCCATATGAGCCAGATTTTCCCAAGATCTCCATCATAGCAAAAATGATGCATCCACCCCTTAAACCGAGATTCAAAAATACTCATAGCATTTTTCTCTCTAATACGAGGCTCCAACAAAGCAATAATTTCAATACTACGACTAACTACATAAGAATAAAGAGCGTCATACTTACCAGGTTATTAAACCCTCGTATGTTCCAGATCCACAACTTCATTTCTTGTGGGATTTATTGAGTTGCTGCCTTGTCAACACATTATACTTAACCGAGACAGAACCGGGTCCATGAACTCTCCAAATGTTACCATTCAGGCAGGTCCATACTTCTCAACTGCAGATTGATAGGTAACACCCTTCTCACTTCAACCAGGCTTCATAAGGCTCAGGGTTGTACCTCCACAAAAGCTTCAGATCCTCCCAGTTGATCGGTTGGAATCTCCTCTTGAAAAGAAGATTCAATCCCATTGACCGACCCCCCTCCAACAGGCATACTGTTCTTGCTTTCAGGTGAAGTCGTCTCCTCCGTAGAGGTTTCAACCCCATTGCCTGAAAAGGCAGTAACAGCAGCTAAAATGGACTGTTGGGAATCTGTACCAGCCTTCCCTTTACGCTTCCTTCTCTTCTTCTTTTTACCCGAGGTAGAAGCATTAGGGCTCAAGGGGATAACCTCTACTTCAAAAGTTTCAGCATCCCCTTGTTGAACAGATTCCCCCTACCCTTTCGAAGAAAGCTTAGGAAAATTGCATCTCCCCCCTCCAACAGGCATACCGGAAGCTCTCTCAGGGGAACCCTTCTCTTCCGAAGAAGATTCATGAACATTGCCTGAGATTTTACCCCCGACAGCTACAAACTTCTGCTGGGAACCTTCTTTACCTCGAGTTATTTCAGACCCTCTAAAAACTGGGAAGCTAACCTTTACAATAGTAGGCTCTGAATCCCTCATAGCAATCACCAGCTCCGACTTCTCCAATGGGGCATCCTCACAAAGAACACACACCTTAGCAGTAAAATTCTGTCTAACAAATCTGTTAATTGGCTTCCCAAATTGACTGGCAAGCCAGCTTACTCCTTCAGGATACATCAACTCAGGGGGAATATCACTAAATTCAATCCATACAGGTTTCTTCTCTTTGGAGAAATCAATTGGACGAATACCTGGGCACCATCTCCGTATGATCATTGGAGCCTTATGAATGTGCCAGGACCTTTGCATCACCCAGTCCCTAAGCTCCTCCGAAGCAAATTCGAAGAGAAAAAATCCAGCCGATATCAAAGAGACTTCCACCGGACCCTCATACCCCCACAACCAGTTCGCCGTTGATCTCACAACCTTGATTGCCGGACCAATCCCCACAAACTGACCCACCATGACGCCTCTCAGCCGATCAAGTCCCTTTTGCACAACTGAATCTGGAATGGTAAGCACTCCATCCACCATTGAATCCACCGATTCCTGCACAAAAGCAAGCTCCATCTCATCTTGAGCAACAATCTCCACCCAGGACTTGGAAGAAGACGCCCTACTCTTGTCCATCCGACGACTGCGTCGACGGCGCAAAAGAAGACCTACCAGAATTGCCTGAGAAAAGTAGAGAAAAACAAGCGCGCGCGTGAAACTTATATCCCAGGATCTACTACTTCAATAAATTGCAATTTACAAAACCAATTTTAGCTAATTACCACCTCTATGTACATGATCAGTTACCCAATCCAGATATGTTATTGTGGTGGTGATGAAAGTATCATGTATTGGTTAATTCTGTGACATTTGATTGTAGTCATTCGATAATGAAGAGATATCTAGCCATATGACACGGATCAATGTCCAACCTTTTAAGGTTGGAATAGTTCCAACCATAGGTAATTTCGGCATTTCAAAATATAATACCTAGATTGGTAATCAAAAAGTCGACCAAAGAGATTTGGGAAGTGTTAGAGAGGAAGTATGGAGCTAATGACGCGGGAAAGAAGAAATATGCAGTAGGAAATTGGCCAAAATTCAAGATGAATAGGGCACAAAGCATATCAATGTCACTATAAGGGCAAAATCTACCGTTAGGACACCCCTTAGTGTCCTCACATGAGGACACCTCTTAGCGCATAGGATTTAATCTTAGAGATCTGAAGGTCAATATTAATTGGATAAAAAGGTAATTTCAATGTTTAATAAATTACAGATTTTTTTAATCTTATTTCCATAATGATAATTATTGTTAATTAATACAGATTTTCAGTTAATATTCAAATTCTTTATTATTAATTAAATTTGGATTAATTACTGTTAATTAAATACTCCATTTTTAGTAATTAATTAATTCCTTTTTTATGATCACAATTTCCAGTTTTTCTTCACTTTCCCTAATATTTATTCAGAAGTATTAATCTTTATTTGGTAATTAATGTCCATAATAGTTAATTTAGCAATATCCTATGATTTCTTCCCAAACTTTACTCCCTCTTTGTTTTTTTGAAAATTGTTTACTAGTAATCAATTTACAGCTGTGATTTTATGGAGATTACGATGACACTTTTTATGGAAATTGTTTCGAAAAGTTCCTCTTTTATCATTTCGGAACAGTTTCTCTTTTATTGTTTCGAAACAGTGATCCATTTTAAAAGTAATGGAACTTGTTAAAAATTGATTTTGTTCCTTATTACCAAATTGGAACACAGAAAATCATAAAACCTTGAATCAAATTGAAAATGGAACAATAATATCAATTTTTTGTTCCATAAGTAGCTTTATGGAACAATGTTCCAATTCACCTAATTAGAAACAAGAATTAGGAAGGTGCATAAATAGATTTAGGTAAATAAAAACATAGAACCATGATCAAAAGACAAGACCCCAATGTAATCTACAGAGTTTCAAATCAAAACTAGACCAGTAAACTACCAAATAATATCAAGACTCTCATCCGCAAGAACCAAATTGGAACAATGATCGAAGATTGAGATCTACATCCACCTCCTCTTCTTCATCTCGTTGATTAATGGTCGTCGTAATATCTTTCATCATTGTCGCCTCTAGGGAGTAGGGTCTAATGATCATCAGAAACCAGAGGAGGAGGCACGAACAAACCTACTTTCATGGTCGTTCAGTCCCATCAGCCACACAAACAAACCAGAGGAGAAGCGCGGCGGCGGTTGGGGTGGAGACACGCGGCAGCGGCGGTTGACATGGAGAAAAAGTGGTGGCAGCGGTTGAGATGGAGCAACGCGGCTGCGGCGACGGTGGCGGTTGGGCTGGAGAAACGCGGCTGTGGCACAGTTGGGTTGGAGCAACGCGGCTGCGGCGGTGATTAGGGTGGAGCAACGTGGCTGCGGCATTGGTTGGGGGTGGAGCAAATCGACGGTGGCGGTTGGAGGTGGAGCAACGCGGCGATTGGGCTGGAGCAACGCGATGGCGGCAGTGGCTGGAGCAACGCGGTGGCGGCAGTGGCTGGAGCAACACGATGGAGGCGGCAGTGGCTGGAGCAATGTGGCGATGGCGGCAAGATTGGAGAAAATAGGGTTGAGAGGGAGAGAGGTTTTTTGGCTAATTATAAAGAGAATTAGGGTTTGTGGTGAAACCCTAATATGATTTACTATATATATGAGTTACAAATGACTATTTTGTCCATTTTAATTTAGACCATTAGATCTACTCTCCAATCATATGGCTCTAAGAGGTGTCCTCATATGAGAACACTAAGGGGTGTCCTAACGGTAGTAGATCTCCTCTACAAGAAAGGCAACAACTCTATCTCGAATTCCAAACCCGAGGCCAACGTGATCGAAGGAGAACATGAAACTTTTGCTGCTATGGTTACTGAACTCAACCTCGCAGAGGGAAAAATAGATTGGTTGATCGACTCGGGAGCTTCAAATCACTTTTGCTCTAACAAATCTTTGTTTGCAGAATTTGAGGAAGTTAATATAGGAGAAGTAGTCTATATGGGGAATGCCAACAATGCTGAAATATTAGGGAAAAGGAAAATCTTCCTAAAACTCACTTCTGGAAAAAATCTTTCACTCTCTAATTTTTATTTTGTCCCTTCTCTAAGGAAGAATTTAATTTCAGCTGGTTTATTGATCAAAGCAAGCATGAAATTAGTGTTTGAGGCTAATAAGTTAGTCATCAACAAAAATGGTGCTTTTGTAGGGAAAGGTTATTTGTCCGGAGGGCTTTTTGCTGTAGACACAATTGTGATAAAATAATGAGAATGATGCTTGAGTCATGTGATGTTTGGCATGGTAGATTAAGGCACCTTAACAAGAAATCTATGAAACTTATGAAAAGATTAACCTGTTGCCAAATATCAGCATGAATAATCACTTTTCATGTTGTCCAGTATGTGTAGAAGCTAAGTTCTGTAAGAAATCTTTCAAATAAGTAACTCAAAGAAAAACTAGTCTTCTTGAACTAATTCATTTTGATTTGGTAGATTTGAAAGGAACAGAAAGCAAGGGAGTGAATCATTACTATATTACTTTCGTGGATGACTATTCAAGATTTATGAAAGTATACCTTCTTAGAACCAAAGATGAGGCTTTGTCGAAATTCATTGCTTACAAGAACGAAGTATAAAATCAGCTTGAAAGGAAAATCAAGAAACTAAGGACAGACCGAGGAGGTGAGTATGGTTCTCATTTCCTAAAGGATTTATGTGAAAAAAGTGAAATAATTCACGAAACTACTGCTCCCTATTGCCCTCAACAAAATTGAATAGCGGAAAGGAAAAATAGGACCTTAAAGAACGTGATGAATGTTATGCTCTTAAGTTCAGGTCTTCCTAACAACTTGTGGGGGGAGGCAGTTCTGTCAAGAAAATCACATTTTAAATCGTGTTCCTCATAAGAAACTTGAAAAAACACCTTATGAACTTTAGAAAGGATCGATATGCCCCAAACCTGAATTACCTATGAGTGTGGGGGTGCTTGACCAAAGTAGGCCTTTTATCTCATAAGAGATCGGTAGTGGGATCAAAAACATTTGACTGTGCGTTTATTGATTATGCTTCTAACAGTGCAACTTATCGTTTCCTGAGACTAGATGACAGGTGTATGTGTGAGTATAGGGATGCAATTTTCTTTGAAAATCAGTTTCCTTGTAATAGTCTGCATCAAGACAGTTTAAGGCACTTGTCTGCAAGCACTTCTGGCAGCTCTACAAATAACCAAGTAACGCGAGTTTCACGTACAATCAACAACTTCCCAAGCGATTCAGAAGCAGATCTTAGGAGAAGTAAAAGGCATAAAATTGCCACATCTTTTGGACCTGATTTCTTAAGTACTTTTGTTTTAGAGGAATCTAATGATGAAAATTTGTCTAATGATATGATTGACATTGTTCATTTGTTAGAAGATGATCACAGGACTTAATGAAGAGGCAATGAACTATGTGGATTCTAGCTTCTGGAAAGGAAGCTGTTCAAAGTGAACTAGATTCAATCAAATCTAACCACACTTGGGACCTAGTAGAACTCCCCAAAGGCTGCAAAGCATAGGCTGCAAATGGATTTTCAAAAGGAAGTTAAGAACTGATGGTTCCGTGGAGAGGTTCAAGGCAAGACTAGTCATCAAGGCAGGGGCGGAATTGGGGGGAGCCAGGCCGAGCCCCGGCTCACCCCACTTTCAGTCCCCGAGCGTTTAATTCGAGTATAAATTTGTGATTTTTTCGAATCTGGTTCAGTGCAAAATTTAAATCCGGCACAGTGTTATTTTAATTCGGCTCAGTTCATTGTTATAATTTCAAACTTAACAACTAAATATATTATAATACGTTTGTCTGTTAAAAAAACCTAATATAGTTAATATACTCAATCATATTAATCATACCCTTCCCTAATGCTAATGTTTCGTCAACATGTGTAGAGGGTTGAGTATGCCCAGTACCATTTATCTCGACTTATGAATGAGTAAAAATACAATATTTGATGATAAATCGTTCAAATTAATAAAAAATCACCGGTGGCACATTCTAATTTCATTTTTTCAAGAGTAATACTAATAATCTTAAGAACAAACATATCGGGTGCAATGATCTAATGGAAACTAGCATTATATATTGAAAGTAAAATAATATATGTAACGTAATACATATTCTAGTAATAAATTTTGGCTCATGGCATTTTCTAATCCTGGTTCCGCCCCTGCATCAAGGGTTATACACAAAAACTTGGTTTGAACTACTTCGACATTTACTCTCTTGTTACCAAAATTTCAACTATATTTATACTATTTGCACTTGCCTCTGTCTATCGTATGAGTGTACATCAGATGGATGTAAAGACCACTTTTCAGAATGGTGAATTAAACGAAGAGATCTACATGGAAATTCTTGCGGGTAGCCTTGAGCACCAATCTGGTAATAAGGTATGCAAGATCAAAAAGTCCCTCTATGGACTTAAGCAAGCTCCAAAACAATGGTACAAAAAATTTCATCAAACCATATTTGAGAGCTACTTAGATTCACAAGCATGGAAGAAGGTGAGAGCTGGTACAGAAAAAATGCATTCGCGATGGGATTTCGTATCCGAAAAGAAAGAAATCGCCATTCCATGGTCGGTGATAAGGCGATTATAAATAAAACATATGTGTGTAGTCGAGAAGGTGTGAGGGGCCCACCAACTGAAGAAAGGAAAATAGTAGCGAGAATGGATACTCGATGTGAATGCAAAGCTAAGTTCAAGTTGAAAAGACATAAAAAGG
Source organism: Linum lewisii (assembly GCA_034768395.1). Classification (NCBI taxonomy): domain Eukaryota; kingdom Viridiplantae; phylum Streptophyta; class Magnoliopsida; order Malpighiales; family Linaceae; genus Linum; species Linum lewisii. The sequence goes on from CM068300.1 coordinate 13,730,998, forward strand.
ATGGCATGTGGTCTGTACCTAGCTTTGTGCTGGAGCACACCCACGAGTTGGTGCCACAACATCAAGCACATTTGATTCTAGGACATAGGCGTATCGACGACTCATATCTCGTGCAACTTCAGAACCTTACAGAAGCTGGCATCGAAACGTGTGATGCCTACAAGAGCATAGTACACCAAGCTGGTGGACATGACAAATTGAGATTCACTAGGAAGGACGCATACAATCGATTACACAGAGAAAACACTTCTACTGTTAGCGACATAGATGTCAAGGCAACACTATCCTACCAAAAAAGAAAGAGGGAGACATATGAAATTTTTTTCATGAAGTATACATGCGATGATGAGGGGAGGCTAGAGAACATATTTTGGAGGAACATCATGAGTATTTCGGACTACAGTCATTTCGGCGAACTATTAGCATTTGACACAACCTACAAAAAAAATGCATACAACATGCCACTGACAAAATACAAAGTACCTTATAATCTTTAAATAAATAATTACACTTTTCACATATTTCGTTATGTTTTTACACAAACTGTCTACTAGTATCCAATTTGCGCACATGATTAATTACTAAAAATCACAATTTGTTTAATACAGAGGTAAATCATCATTTCTCCACGTGTGTATTTGGCAGCGCGCTTCTGAAGGACGAGACGGAGCCGAATTACAAATGGGTCTTGGACAAATTGGCAGAAGCAATGGGTGGTAATAAACCCAATTCGGTCATCAGAGATGGGGACAAGTTAATGAAAAATGCCATCATGCATGTATTTCCAGATGCAACTCGTCGTCTCTATTTATGGCATCTAAAAAAGAATGTTGTAGAACATGTGAAAAAGTCCAAATCGCCTGATTTCGCAAAGAGGTTTTATAAGTTGGCAAAGGTGGATTTGACAGAGACAGAGTTCGAGCTACAGTGGAAAGAACTTGTGGAGTCATCCAATCTACAAAACTACAACTAGATTAACAAAGATTTATATGAGAGCCGTCAGAACTGGGCCCTTGCATACTTACGAAACAAATTCTACGCGGATTGAATTCGATGATTACGAAGTACGTGACGCGTAAGCCAAAGTCGAAGAAATTTTTCATAGACTACGATCGTTGGTTAGAGACAATAAGACAAAATGAGCTAAAATTAGATTTCAAATCTAATTATGGTATGCCAGAAATCAAAACTGAAGCCTGTCTAGAGCTTACCAAGAGCGTGCTAATCTATTCGCTTATGAGGCCTATATGAAGATCAAGGGAGCGCTTACTAGGTCCATCGAGTGCATCAAAGAGAATAAGTTGGTAACTACAGAACACCACAAATACGAGGTGGCTAGTTATGAAGATCAACGAGGCAATGGCACAGTCACTTACGATCTCACTAGTCATATGATTCAATACAGCTGCTTAAAATTTGAGTACATGAGATTGTCGTGTCGTCACATGATGTTCGTGTTGAAAGAAGAAAAATTCAAAGAATTCCCACGCGTCCTCGTGCAACAAAGGTGGTCGAAGAATCCAAAATCTATAGAATGCTGGAAACAAACATCGACGATTATAGATGAATCGCAACATAAACCATTAGGTATGGTCTTCTACAACAGTATGCTTTCAAAATGTGCCGTTATGGTGCATCGTCGACCACTAATTTTGACGATGCTCATTTGAGAATGAAAACATTGTGTGATGATATAGAAATAAGGACGGATGGCAATTTTACCATAAAAAGAACAGACATTGACCCAAAATTTGAAGGCATGAAAAATCCTCTAAAGGTGAAAGCAAAGGGATCAGGAAAGAGAAGGCCATCGGGACAACAAAGACGGTGTGCATATTGTCTTGTCAAAGGACACAACACAACAACGTGCGAATGGAAAAAAGTGGAAAGCCACCAAAAAAAGCAAGTGAGGCCAATGACGTCAATAGTGATAAGGATAATGTCAATAACAACGATGAGTATGATGAAGGCGATGACACGATAAATGAGGATGACGACGACACAGGTCCTAACTACAATGTTCCGAATACGAGTGTGGACCAGGTAAAATAATACTTCCTCCTCGTGCTCAATTATATTCATGTTCAAAGCAACTTTAATCATTTTAACATTTTTTTAAATAATGCAGGATAACCTCAATCCACGAAGAAGTTCGCGTCTTAACAAGAAAACAAAGACACAATGAGAGTCAACAAATTTTGTTTCAATTCATGTTTTTTTTTTTTTTTTTTTGGATATTTATAGTCACACAATCAAACACTTTTATGTTATGTAAGTCGTTTACTTTCTATTTTATTTATGTCTATGAAATGTTTGAATTGGAATTTTATTCAGTTCAGCTCTCTAACAGTTGGCTAATTCAGCTTCCCAATTCATTATAATAATTCATCTACAGTTAACTATAATAGCAAAAAAAATGCTTTATTAATTTTATGCCATTCATAAAGCAGTAAAAATGCTGTATTTATTTCATCTCCAGTTAACTACTTGACACTAGAGGAGGCAAGAAGAAGAAGAAGAAGAAAACAGACGAAGATAACAATTTTTTGGCAAGACACGAACTGTCCTTTGAATGAAGGAAATAACACTCGTTCTTCCTTCGCATTGAAGAGCCCTTTGGAATTCTCACATTCTTTCGTTGTTGTTTAGCCCGATTGTTATGTATGGAATCTTTGATTACTTTTCTCATTTACTTTTCATACATACATGATATGCTGCTATTCAGATGAGTACAAAATTATCGATTTTTCCATGTAATCCCAAACAGACACATCACTTGCAGTAGTAACATTATCTTTACAGTAAAGTTCACAAAAGTTCACAAGAGAAATCCATCCAGCAACAGTTCCTTTTAAAGTAACTAAAATCTTTCAATATAAAACCACAAGACAACGTTGTTAGGAAATAAAAAAACCTGTACACTGTTTCCAAAATGTGATGCTGGTTCAAAAAAAAGTAAGCACACTCGCAGCAGTACCACGACTAGAAGAAAGCAAAGCAAGGGCACATTTGAACACCAACCATATCGTCAAGGCAAATGGGTCACAAGAAAGCTGAACAATCTGATTTCATTCATTCGCTTCCCACAGGTCTAGTGGACTCGGGCGTAGGCTTTGATGAACTGGGTTCAAGGTTGACAGCAACTTCAGCTTGAGAGGAGGTTTTCTCGTCTCCGGACACGGGATGTGCACTAGTCTATTTGTTGTGCAATTGTCGGGATCTTCCGACAAATGCAACATACGGGTTTACCTTGGAAATATTGTAACGATGGAGATGGGAATTTAACAGAGATGGGGTGTTAAAAATGATTAGGCTTGAAATTGATATATGAAATAGGTAGAGTGATGATTTGTTACTATGTTAAAAGTTTAAGACTATTGTTGACATTAAGAAATAATGAGTGTCATAAAAATAATTTGTATTATTATAATATAAATAATTAATTTAATTAATTTAATTAATTTAGGCCTTAATTTAATTATGAACGATCCAGATCTGTTTCTTGAAACGGACGGTCCAGATGAATCCAAAAACTGGAGGCATTCAATACCACCAGTTTTACGGGAGGTACTGAAGAATTCACCAGGAGTATCCGGTACTCCCACTTTTAGTGGGAGCACCGGAGTATTTACCATATGTATATATATATACATAATGAATAAGGGAATCAACATTGGTTCTGTCTGCTTACAGCTTGGCCAGTGCCACCAAATCCTCATATCTATTATTTGGGTCTGTCGTAATCGATTTTACTGGTTCCGGTGTGGTCCATATGGTCGATGGAATTGGGGGGTTGTGGGGGGCTGTGATTGAGGGACTCGAAATTGGTTGGTTCGGTGGGTCCGGTCGATCTGTGGTGCTTTGTATATATATATCATGGGTGTGCATGCAACGTCCTTGGCTTGCATGTACTGAACATGCAAGCACCAAGCTTGGAATTCCAGAGGTAGATGGAATGAATGGTGATGGTGATGGTTATGGTTGAGTAGGGAAATGATGGAATATGGTGGGGCAGAAGCTTGAAGAGAAGAAGGAGCAAACGACTGAGATAACACTTAATAATTTTTATTGATAAGAGTGGATAATATACAAGGAGTAGTGCAGATTTTTTGCTACAAAGGAAAGCATTCTATTCTTTCTCTCTTATTTTCTTGACTTGTTCGTACAAAGACATCCCTCCTCCTTTATATAAGGGTAAGGGGAACCAAAGACAACTCTCCCAATCAAACTAAATGACAAGGGAGACAAACTACAAAGAAGACAACTAACATAATTAAACTAGATGACAAAGGAGACAAACTCTAACAACACAAGTAACAAGAACAAACATGACAAACATACAAGTCTCACAAGGGAGGATACTTGGAGACATGAAAGAAAGATAGGTGTCCTTCATCTAGGCTTAGAATAAGCTAGGTGTCGTACTTCATGTTGATAAGCCATAACTAAGCATCATCATCCATATTATTAGTCTCCATGTCTTCGTATGGTTGGTCCTCATCCAACAAATCATCATTTAATGACCCATCTACATCCTCTTTGTTGACCAAATTTTCGGAGTGATCATTACTCATTCCGGCCCCCATGCTTCCATCTTCAAGAGCTTTTAAGAGTTCACTTTTAAGAACATCTTTTAAGAGATTTTTTATAAGATCAGGAAGTGAAGGTTTCTCCTCATTAAGAGGTAATTGTTTTTTGGGTGGTACCACCCTAATCAATCCCCTTTTAGCATAAGTAGATTCCTTAGGAAAGAAATCACAATTATTCCACCAACGAAGTAGAATTCTTCGTCCCAACCATGGAATTGCTGGAATCTATTCACCAAAATTTTCCGCATTTACCTTTGGAGTCTTCACATAATCCCACCGAACTACCCATGGTACATGGTAAATTTTTGCAAATATGAACCTTGGGTTTTGAAGTCCTGGATTTGCTTCAACAAACTGTTCATAAACAGTACGAACCTTGTTTGGCATACAGATAGGAAATATTCCCCAATCCCAAAACCATTGAAGAAACCAACTCGTTATAACCGGTGTTTCCTCCGATAAATTGAGTTGTATCCACCAACTAAATTTTCGATGCTTATTTTCATAGTATAAAGCACCATTCCAAGCTCGAATATAATCCACATAACAATAGGTACGAGCTTTTGGATTTGATGGATACTTCAATTCTCTTGGGGTATACATGTCTCCCCATTGTGCAAGAGTAATAATCTTCTTAATTTGAAATTTAGTATATGCCCATTCATTACTAGACCTATCTCTTTGATAAGATTGAATTTCAACTGAACTAGTTTCTATTAGAATTTCTTCATAATAATGAAAGTCTTTTGGATACATTCCAAAGTTAGCATTCTCCTTTATGTATAAAGAGGCAATTTCATAAGCTTGTAGTGCAACATACCTTCGTTCAATTATTGTCATATACTGATAAGTGATAGGGATATATGGAAATTGGTATTCTGATGAGGAAGATCCTTCAATTGCTAGCTTATAAGCATCATCCCTCATTTTATCAATTTCTTATGTGGCAATAACCAACCTTTTTTATGATGATGTGGCAATAGCCTTTCCCTTCTCTTTATTTGGCGGTCTCATGGCCCTGCAAAAATTCTCTTGTTAAGAAATCTTGAAACAAATTAGCTTGTCCTTTTATAATTTCAATATCAAAATCAAATACAGAAAGAATAGCTTGCCAACGAGCAAATAGTTGTTTAGAAGCTAAGTTTTTTACATCCTTCTCAAGAATACCCTTAGCTGCTTGACAATCAACTCTAATAAAAAATTTTTGATTTATTAAATCACTTTCAAATTTTTTAACACATTTTTTTTATATGAAATTTTTTTGAACACATAGGACTATGGCTAAAACCTCTTTCTTCACAGTTGAATAATTTACTCGAGGACCTTGCCATACCCCCGATGTGTATCTCACTAATTGTTCTTTATCATTATGAATCTGTTTCTTCAATCTTAAAAGCATCAGGGTGACGAATAGAAAGACAAGGGAGTTCTTTAACTCGCATTTTAATCTTCTCCACAGCTTCAGTGTGGATCGAAGTCCACTATGGAGGGTTACTCCTTAATCTATCAAATAAAGGTTTAGCATCATAAGCTAAGTTTTTAAAAAAATCTGCAATATAATTTAAACTCCCTAAAAATCTCTGTAATTTAGTTTTATCCCTAATTTCATTAGGAAATTTATCTGCAAATTGGATAGCTCTATCAATTGGAATAATAGAACCTTGATAAATATTATGTCCAAGAAATCTAATCTTGGTTTGACAAAGTTTTAACTTTTTTCGCTGATACAGCAAGACCTGCCTGTGTGGTAACCTTTAGGAATATTTTAAGGTGTTTAAAATGTTGATCTATAGTCTTAGAAAATATTAAAACACCATCATTCTTAATCTTAAATCTTAAAATAATCTATAGGAGATCATCACATTATGTTTGCCACATAGGACAAAGCTTTCTCTCAGTTTTCCACCTCATCTACAAATTTTATATCAAATATAAAATTTATATCAACTCTTAATAAATGCTCTCACATTAAGAGTTAATTAATAATTTGGTTAATAATATTTTTGGTCATTCAAGTTAAGACAATTTATGATATTGGTCACTTAAACTTTCATCTTTAACACGTCAATGACTCAAGTTTGATGTAGGAAGAGATCGACATTTCGTCCACTTTTGTTCAATTTTCCATCCAAAATCTTACGGCCAACCACGTCAACTAAAATAATAATTTTAAAATTCCATGCCATCAAACACTCAATCATTAGATCCAACTCATTTTGATCCAACCAAACCCTTTTAGCATGATTGAAGATTCTCTTTCCTCTATCTTCTTCATCTATAATCTTCATCTTTAGTAGGCTCTATTTCTTCTCGAGTTTAATACTTAAAGCAATAGGTTTATCATTCTCCCATCTCCAACCATCACAATCTATGATGAGTCAAAATTTGGCGACTCAAATCTCTGCAACTAGAGAGATTGAGTCATTATGTCGATCACACAATACTAATATTTGAGATTGTTTCGGCCATCGCATCCAAGGCAGCAACAATAACTCCATTGGGTTTGCAGTAATTGGTGGATGAGTTCATTGATCAATCTCCATGGAATTGTCAAAAATATATCCATGGATAACCATTTAAATCAAGACCAACAATTCCAAGTGCCACTACCAACTTTAGCATCTTCATGACCAATGATTTCACCTCCTTCCTCATTGTTATGACAACTGAAAGTCTTCTTCAAAAAAAATGACAATTGGAAGTGTATATGAACACCTACCTTACAGTCTAAGTTTGGAACTTCACAAGGAATAGTTTTTGTGATGATAGAGATAAGTGAGTTGTGTATATTTGAAATGACTAAGGGCGAAGATGACAGTGTTTTTATTGATGCATATTGATGGTATATATCGTGCATATATGGTTACTAGATTATCATTGGCCCATTGGCCGACATTTTTAGGATTCCTGAGTTATATTACTCAAATATATAGTTGGTTTTTTAGTCTTGGAAATTCGTATCAGAAAACTGGGTACCCAACCGAAATTAGATTGATTTGGGCGGGGATTACTCGATGACCGGGTAAAGTTGACGGGTATATCCAAACCCAATACCTAGTTAGAGCGGGTAACGGTGGGGACGGGTCTGAAGATATCTGCCTCATACCCAACCCGATGGATACCCGTATGAAACGGTGTTGTATTAGCCACAATATCATGTATGTTTAATGAACCAGACCCAATTTCTCATTCAGTCATTCATTTTTTTTCCACTTTAATTCATCGATTGAGCAGTCCCTAGTTCCCTCTCGAAATTCTAATGCTCTGAAAATCGTAGTTTATCTTGAAAATCTCTTTGCAATCCATATACAGAGAGATTTGGTGTTCAGCCGATGGTAGCGGGTAAACCCGATACCTTTTCCCGAACCGGTATGGGTAATACTCGTTTAATAAACAGGTGGGTTGTGGATACGTGATATCCGGACCTGTGGTACTCATTGCCAAGCCTGAATTTTTTGCTAGTTTCGGTATTTTACTTTTTAATATATATTAATTATTTGCTAAAAATTAAGATGTACCCTAATTATAATTCGTTGGGATAAATAAGGAGTGAAAAATCAAACTACTATATTGGTAAATAATAATTATATTAAAATCCTATATTATCCACGTAAATAAATTGTGGTTCAATAAAAGAAAAAAATGTGTTTACCCAAAAAAAAATATTATTACAGATTGGGTAAGAAGCAATTACGTGGTGATTTTTGATAGTGGGTTGGTTACAGCTAGAAATTAGGAATAAGATAAAACAATTCGTTCTTTGATTTTAATTAAGATTTATTACTGTTATGGCCCATTGGCTGATTGCACGAAGAGCACAACAAAATTGAAAAATGCTGACGTGTCAGTTGAAAAAAATGGTTTCTGCATTAATGTATTTATAGATTTGCAAACTCTATTAGATATATTGTGTAATATGATTCTAAGTATTGTTAACTATAATATCTCATTAATTTAACTAATAAGTCATATATATTGTCTATAAAAATGTTATGTTATATTTTATATACCACCCATTTATACTTTTCAAAATCCAATGAACTAAACTTTAAATAATAAAATATTTTAATACATAAATTTGTCAATATATATTAATGAGTATCAACTAAGTCTTTCGTAGCAATATTATTTCAGTGACGCACTATACCAATAAGCGACGAAAGTACGATCATATTTATGTGTTGTCAGAACGTTTTGCGGACTACATATGAGCTTTCTATTTATAATGAAACTTTTCATCCTCAAATTACATTTCCTATATTTGAATGACGTATTTCTAAATAAGTTATTATTTCAAACTTAGCATCTTAGGATTTTCATCACCAACTTACCTCTAAGCAACCTTTAAGGCATGAATGAAGTTTATGAATACTGAGTTTAATAACAAACTAGCTGAATAAATGAAGTTTGGATAAGGTTAAATTAATTTTTTGAAATTAATTTATTTTATTCAATTAAATAGAGTATTTAGTTAATAAACTCTAAGATTAATTAAAAAAAATTAACAGTTAAAATATATATTTCCAAAGTATAAGCCAAAATATTGATAAATACATTTGACCATTGATTGCAAATTTGGGAATATAAACATATTATTTTCATGTAAAAATACATAATAAAATAAGCATAGTCAAACTAATCTCTAAATCAATACATGATTTAACTTATAAAGTTTTTTTTTTAAATAAGGTAAAAAAATCATTGAAACTATGTGTTGAAATTGCAAGTAATAATACAATGACTAGAAATTTAAGAATAAAAAATAATAATTAATTATATTTATTTTTTTTTGTTCTTAATATGATCAAACAAACGGGTGAAACAACACCACCCATAGGACGGTGGGTTCAAAAACTAGTATAGACTATAGTAAAATTACTATAAGCATTGAAAATATCATTCATTACTCTTTGAAATTCAGAAGGGGCATTTTTAAGCCCAAAAGGCATAACATTCCATTCATAATGCCTAAAAGGCACTGTGAATGCAGTTTTATAACCTATCTGTTTCAGCAATTTCAATTTGCCAATATCCTCATTTCATATCAAATTTAGAAAATATTGTTGCATCATAAAGACGATTTAGTAAATCCCTTTTATTAGGGAGAGAGTACCTAATCCATCTTAATGCTTTATTCAAAGGTTTATAATTTATGACTAGTCTTGGAACTCCTCTTTCTAATTCGGCATTGCCTTCCACATAGAAAGCGGGACAACTCCAAGGACTAGAACTTGATCTAATTAGACCTCTTTTTAAAAGCTCTAAAATTTCAGTATTACAAAGTTGTAAATATCTCGAACCCATAGCTATGGGTCGAGCTTTTGTAGGAATCATCCTTTCATCAAAATCTGGTTCATAAGGTAAGGTAACAATATGACTTTTCCTTTCCCAAATTGCGGTTGGAATTTTCGCACAAATTTGAATTTCTATTTGCTTATGAAAATATTGAGTTTTGTCTTTTATATCATTTCTCTCAAGGTTTTTCTCTATTTGTTTATAAATAATTTCTTGAGATAAAATCTTCATTTAAAGGATCCATTAAGACACGCGCGCGTGTGATTTTCTCTGAAAATAGGTTTTTCTCTTCGTGTTTTTTTTGGTGAGCGCCGTCCGGCGCTACTGTTCCATTGGATTATATGGAGTCATCTTCCGCACCTTCTACTGACTCTCCTGGCCGATCTAGGGCTTCTGTGGTTGCACAATCGGATTCGGACCTAGGTTTTGTGGAGGAGGCAGTTGATGCTGAGATTGATGGAGTTTTGAAAATCCCGACTGCTGTGGTTGACTTAGGTCTGGAAAGGTTGAAAGGTGCAATGGTGGGGCAATTCACTGGATATGCACCGCCGTTGTTGGTTATAAGGTCTATGTCAAACCGATTGTGGGGATACGAAGGTCAGGTGAGTGTTTCAGAGCTTGAATCGAATTTTTATCTGTTTGAGTTTACTTCAGAGCAGTTGAGAGATTGGGTTATAGGTCGATCTTGGCATATCCACCGTGCTCCTCTTGTTCTCTGCAAGTGGCACTCGAGGATTGCTCCCCTTGATCTATCCCAGGAGTGTAAACCGATATGGATCAAATTTGAAAAGGTTCCCCCTGAGCTCATGACCCCGAAGGGGATTAGTTGGCTGGCTATGTAGTTTGGTAAGCCTATTAACAAGTTTGTTCGACCTGGGCTTTCTGTTAATGTTTGTGTGCTTAAGAGAGCTAATACCAGGGATGGTGGCACAATGAGAGTTGATATTGGTCAGAGTGAGCCGGTGGAGATTGTGGCCTCCATCCTTACTGAAAGGAGTTATGATAGAGCTAGCAAAAAGGTGAATGTGAGGTGGGAAGTAAGAGACCTGTAGGAAATGGTAAGAGTAAGGAGGTAGAGAAGAATGGTGACGAGTCTCACGATTCTCCCCAGCAGTCTCTTTTTGTTGACCGGGTCAGTACCTGAGGCAATGATTCCAAATGTTCAGCTGAGGAGGAGGGATCACCTGGTATGGCTGATCTAGGCCAACCTGTTGGAGGGGGGTAGGCAATGGGGCAGAGATTCCTACGGGAATGGATGCTTCACCTGCTCAAGAGGGTGTCTCTAAAGCTGTTGCAGTGGAGGAAGGCACCCTTAGCCCTAGTGATGTGGACTCTGAGGTAAGTTTGGAGGATGTACGAGCTTCCATGAAACAGCCAAGACCTGCTACATTAGGAGATTTCATTGTTTTCACCGGCTAAAGGGCATGTTCTGACCCGGCAGCAGCAAAATCGAAGGAAAAGATGATAGTGTGAATATGGAACATCAGGGGTTTTAATGACCATAATAAGTATGATGTGTTCAAATCTTATATTGGTAAGTTTAAAATTGATATTTTTGCGTTATTGGAGCCTCGTATTAGTAGGAATAAGGCTGATAGCCTGTTTGAAGTCGGATTTCCTAGTTGGCACAAGGAGTTCTGTTTTGATGGGGACCTAGGAAAGACATGGCTGGTCTGGAAGCCTGATGTCCCTTTGGTGGTTATTCGTACAGGGAGGAGTTTTATTCATGTTAAGGTTGATCTCCCCACTACTTTTTGTTGTACTTTTGTTTATGCTCTAAATCAGATAAGTGATAGGAAGGATATGTATGTTGAGTTGCAGAGATTAAGTAGTTTTGGTTTGCCTTGGTTCTTGGGGGTGATTTCAATGCCATCCTCAATTCCAGGGAAGCATCGAACCAGCTTTCTTGTTTCAATAGCATGGCTGACTTCCAAGAGTTTGTTAGTGATGTTGACCTGGAGGAGCATGTTTCTTCAGGTCCCTTTTTTCACTTGGACAAACAACAGGGAAGAAGACCCTATTTCAAGGAGGTTGGACAAAGTTTTGATTAACAATAGCTGGCATGATTTCTTCCCAACTAGCACAGTTAGGATCCTCCCCTGTGAGATTTCAGATCACTGTGCATTGGTTTTGGAGGTTGGTCCAAAACCTGATTCCAAACCAAAACCTTTTATGTTCTTTAGTTGCTGGTCCTCTCATTCCAGCTTCCAAGGGATTCTGGCAGATGTTTGGAATCGAAGGAGTCTTGACACACCTTTCTAGAAGCTATATGGTAAGCTCAGGGGGTTGAAAAGAGAGCTTAAGCAGTTCAATACTGAGCACTATTCTTATATTCAATTGAGAGTTACTGCTAAGAAATTAGAATTGGTGAATAAGCAGCAAGAGAAAATTGAGCATCCCTCTCCTGCTAGTATTCAAGAGGAGAAAGTTTGCAGGCTGGAACTTGAGCAGTTAATGAGAGATGAGGAATGCATTTTCAGGTTAGAATCAAGAGCTCTGTGGATAAAATCAGGTGATAAAAACTCTTCCTATTTCTTTAAGTAGGTAAAAACAAGAAATATGAGAAATACTATAAGGCAGCTTAAAAGGGATGATGGAGTGCTTGTAGATGAATTTGATGAAATGTCAGTTGTTGCAGTTAAGGTTTACCAAAATCTTCTGGGAATAGCTAGCTCAGTTGTGCAGGAAGATTTGGAGGGAATCATTAAACGAAAGTTAGATGATCAGCAGAGGGACATGCTTGTAGCTCCAGTAGGTCCTCAGGAGGTTTTAAGGGTGCTAAAAGGGATGCCAAATGACAAGGCACCAGGGCCTGATGGCTTCCCCGTGTCATTCTACAAAGAAAATTGGAGTGTTGTAGGAGAGGATGTGATGAATGCAGTAATGTATTTCTTCAACACTGGTAAGCTTCCCGCCTTTGTTAACTCTGTCATCCTTGCTTTGATTCCTAAAAAGACAAATGCAAATGAGGTTAAGGATTTTAGGCCAATATCTTGTTGTAATGTGGTTTACAAGTTGATCTCTAAGATATTGGTTGATAGGATGAGCTGTGTGCTTCCTTGCTTAATTAGTAGGGCTCAAACTGCATTTGTTAAGGGTCGTCTGATAAGTGACAATGTTCTTTTGGCTCATGAGCTTCTTAGGCCGTATGCTCAAAAGAATGTCTCTCCTAGGATTGCTCTAAAAGTAGACCTGATGAAGGCCATCGATAGTGTAAACTGGAGTTTCCTAATTGCTACCCTACAAAGTATGAATTTCCCTGCTCTTTATATTGAGTGGATTGGTACCTGCTTGACCTCAACAATGATGTCTGTGAATCTTAATGGTACCCTTTGTGGTTATTTCGAAGCTAGAAAAGGTCTAAGGCAGGGAGATCCCATTTCTCCCTACCTGTTTGTGATCACCATGGAAGTTTTAAGTTGTTTATTGGATGATGGAGTTGGAAGGGGGTTTTTGCTTATCCTCCTCAGAGTAAGGGAATTCTGTCACATCTATGTTTTGTAGATGAACTCATCATCTTCACGAAAGGGATTATTAACTCCATTGAGGGTGTGGTTGGCATCCTAGACAGATTCTATAACATTTCAAGTCTATATTATAACCCTGATAAGAGTGAGGTATATGTTGCTGGAGCCACACAAGAGCTAGTTGATGCTAGTGGTTTTAAGAAGGGAGAGCTCTTTTTTAAGTACCTTGGCATCCCTATGACGGCTGGAAAGCTACAAAGAGCTGATTGTAAGGTTCTCCTGGACAAGATTACTAAACGTGTGATAAAATGGAAGGTTAAATTTCTTTCTTATGCTAGCAGGTTGCAGTTAATTGAATTTGTCATTGGAGGAATATTGCAGTATTGGATGTCTATTTTCCTTCTCCCTCAGAATCTTATGGAAGATATTGAAACTTTGTGAAATAAGTTTTTATGGGGAAAGCTTGATGGTGGGAGATCAAGGATGGCATGGTCTTTTGTTGCTAGCCCTAAAGAGGAGGGGGGTGCAGGGATCAAGATTTTACAGAGTTGGAACAATGCAAATTGCTCTAGGCACATTTGGAATCTGTTCATACAAAGAGGGTCTTTATAGGTAGCTTGGATCTACAAGTACAGACTCAAAGGTAGAAGCCTTTGGGATGTCAAGGCTGACTATAGCTCTTGGAATTGGAAAAGATTACTCAAAATCAGATCCCTTATTCAGGGATTTATGACAAAGCAAGTTGATGGGCAAAGTTGCTGGAATGGTGTTGTGATTGAAAAGTTTAAACCAAAGATAGTTTGGGAGGATATCCGAGTCAAGAGGCCTCTGGTGCCTTGGAGTAAACTTGTTTGGTCAGGATTTGTTATCCCAAGGCTTAGCTTCGTCGCTTGGACCATTGTTCTTAAGAAATTTTACACTAAGGACCTTATCATGAAATGTGAGCCGAATGTTGGTGCAGGCTGCTCTCTTTGTTCAGGTGACTTGGAATCTAGAGATCACTTGTTTTTTAGCTGCCCTTTTACTTGTGAGTTAGTTGCCAATGTTCTTCCGGAGATTGCTGGATATACTGACTGGGAAGATTGCATAAGCAAGGCTGCATCTTGGAATGACAGTTGCAAGGGAAGGGTTAGGAGGCTAAAGTGGATCATGATTTTGAATACGGTTTGGAGGGAAAGATGCTCACGGGTTTATAGTAATAAAAGGAAACTTGCTTCGGAGTGCATTGCTTAAATTTGGTGGGATATACAAATGTTTGCAAAAGGGAGAGTAGATGAAAGGAAAATTTTGAATTGTATATAGCTTCTTTGTAATTATTTCCTTGACTTTGTATGAGCTTCATGCTATTTTGATGGAATGAAACCCCTTTATTCATTAAAAAAAAAAAAATCTTGAGCTAAAGACTTCATAAATTTTTCTTTAGCTTCTATTTGTTTCTTAATTTGTTTAATATTATGGTATTGAGGTGGTTCCAAAAAGTCAAATTTAACCTCATAACCTTCTATAGAAGCAATTATGCCATTTTTGTCAATATGTTTTATAGGATATAACATTGCAAGAAAAGGTGTTCCTAAGACCACCTCATTAGATAATCCTTTGATCGTTATAAATGGTACTGTAAAGCAAGTTCCATTGTTGCAAACAGCAGCGTCAAATAATTTATAATGAACTATAAGTTTACTATTGTCAGTCGTATATAAAACTTGAGTAGTTTTACGAAAATATTTAGAAGCAACTAGACGTTCATTTATGCAATTTAAATCAGCTCCTGAGTCAATTAGTGCAATAGCACTAAAAATATATTCTTTATTAACAACTACTTTAATTTTTATGTGCCATTTTGGGTAATAACCCTATCAGTAACATCTACATATTTCAGGGATTTTAGCTGCAAAGATTTAGTCGAAGTTTCATCCTTAAGATGCAAGATTGGGTCATCATCGTCACCGTCATCTTTGTCATCATCCTTTCTCCATTCAAGAATTAATAACCTATCTTTTAGGTCTTTAATTTCTATTTTTAACTCATTAATTTGGCCTTTAAGCTCAGGTATATTAGGTTCCTTTTCTTGATTATGTCTAACTCTATTAAGAACCTCATGAAGACTATATTGATTCGCATTATGCTTTTTAGTCATTTGTTTACTTAGTTTAGTATGACTAGTACAATTTTCTAAATATTTTTCGAGCATTGCTCTCTTCTCATTAGGATCTTGTAATTTATCAATAAGATCTAATATTACACTTTCCTCACCAGTTAAGGTAGATAAACCATACGTTTTGCATAAAGCCTTATATTGATCGCACTCACAAGAAGGCTTAGAGGAATTATCAGATTGGGAACTAGACTCGGAAGAAGATTCTGAAGTATAATCATTTAATTCCATATCCTCCTTTTCAGAGTCAGTTCCAGATAAAAACATTTTCTTTAAAGAACTTTTAAGGTCTTCACTAATACCCAACTCATTAATCTTTCTCTTCATTGGACATCGGTTAGAATAATGTCCCGATTTTCCACACTTATATCAAATAACTATCTTATTAGATTTTGGCTTATCACCTTTAAATTTACTAGGTCTTTTCCCCCCTATGGTCTTTATGTCGATTATCTCTATAGGGTTTTCTTTTACTGTACTTGTAAGGTTTATTAGACCTAGAATAATATGGTTCCCTAAATTTATTTATTTTCTTAGGGTAAGGAGAAATATTATAAGGATAACCTATTTGTTCACAGAAATCTCCTAAAGCCCTTTTACCGGACATTTTGTCCATTTTAGCTTGTTTATGAAGTTTTAATTCATTATAAAGGTTAATTCCTTCGGCAACTACTTCCGAAGCAAGTTCACCATAAGTAAATTGAGAGTAGGGAATTATTCCTTCATATCTAAGTTTGATTCTATTTTTAATTCTCTCGGCAAATAATGATGGTAATCCTGATAAGAATTTTTCCTTCCAGAAATCATGTTGACAATCTTCACGAAGGAAAACTTTAGAGAAAAATACATCTCTATACCATTGAAAATGAGATAAGGTAGGACATCTTAAATTTATTAGTTGTTCATAAGTCCTATCCATATTTATAGTTGTAGCACCTATACAGTGTGTGGCTATAGTAAAAGAAGTGTATGACTTATCAAAAAAAAAAAGAAGTGTATGAACACTATCAGACACATGGCGAGGTTGATTCGTATTAGAGTCAACTTCTTGCTTAACAGTAGTTAAGACATGATTCCTAGCTTCACTTGTTAGAAAAAAATCCCACTAACCTTTAAGTTGACCTGAAAACCCACAAACTAAAGGTTGAACAATTTGTAATTTATTGTTTCCTTTAACCTTAGCCGCGGTGGCGAACATAAGCATATATTGAAGAACATTTTTAATATCAGATAGTCCATCAATATCCCACTCAACTATGGAAGTTCCATCAAATTGAGCAGCATTATAATTTTGCATATCTTCAAATTGAAGAGCTACAGGAGTCGGCCTAGGATAATAGGCTTTAGTAGGGACTGTATGGGTTGTCTTTTTAAAAGATGTCTTATTAATCTTTGCTGAATTTTCCGGTTGATCATTAGATAAAAGATTATTAAACATATTAGTTAATTGATCAATATCAGAATTTTCGGTGTAAGAAGAATCTTCCGAATCAAGAGTTTTTGAACCGGGATGTTGGGTGTAGCAAATAGTGGTGTGACAAATAGTATTTGCTACTGCAAATTACTACATGAAATAGTGATTGCTGTAGCAAATACTAACTATTTGCTACTGCATTTTCATGCTGTTGTAATTTTGCAGTAGCTAAAGGTCAATTTTTTTGTAGTGCATTCAGAAATATTGAATTAGTGATGTGCCTACTCCAACGCCTTGCGTCATCTCCCCCTTTTCGGTAATCTGCTCCTCGGTGGCATCGTGTCTTCACCGGAGAATGCCATCGCCAGGAGCTTTTTGGATAAGCTTAGATTTTAATAAATGAATACGGAAGATAAGTAGATAAGATAATGTGGATGGTAAAGTTAAAGTGTGGATAGTAAACTGAAATGAACTTTGAGAGAGTTATAATGACCAAACAGTTATGTACATTAAATTTAGGCCACGTGGCAGTGGGTACCGGTACCCAGCGGGTACTGGAGTGTTTGCCATATAAATAATAGGATATTCTAATTTAACTCAATAGTCGACCCACATGGCAGCTTATCTAATTATTCAAGTGACTGACCTGAAAAGCTTAACAAATAACTCTATGGGGATGAAAAATAACACGAAGAGAATCCAATCCAAGAAAATCGTAACCACGCTCACATTCGTGTCGATAAGTATATTTAAATAGCTAAGCCCAAAACTCATCAACGTATTCAACATGACCACAATCCCAATCACTTTTACTCTAACCTTAAATTGGAGTACCTCAGAGGTTACATTTATATGATGTATTATATTATATAATAATAATATATAATATGATATATTGTATTATTATATTATATTATATTATTTTTGTCATAAAAATTATATTATATAATATTTCTATATATATGTGTGTGTGTATTATATAATATGTGCTATACATAATATAATATATGTTATATATGTATATTACATATATGTTATATAGGTATATTATATAATATGTGATATATATAACATAATATATGTTATATATATTATGTTATATATGTATATTACATACTAGCTTTTCGCCCGTTTGTTGGCGGGTTTGAAGAACATTTTTATTGAGAATTATTTTCTCATATTTTAGTCTAGAACCTTGATCTCTACGTATTTAATTTCGTTAAATACGTAAATTCATATAAATAAGTAAAAATTATTATTATACTTTAAATAATACTCAAAGTCAATACATACTTAATCATGAAATAAAGTACGTCGCTAAAATTACCAACTACTCATTGTTAATTATGTTATTAGTTATAGATAGTAATTTTTTGTAAGCATCAATAGATTGGTGAAAATGAATTATATATATAAAAAAATATTTCATCCTAAAATTATTTTTATTTTGATTTATTTAATTTAGAGTTATCTAAGTTAATGTCACAGAGAAAAAAATAATAATTTATTAATTGTATCTTAGTTAACCTCTATTACTATAACTTTTATAATCTATTATATTCATTCATGTTTACAAACAAATAAATAAGTAATGAGTAATAATTTTTAAAATATACGAAATGAGATAAAGACTAATATTTTGCCTTTCCATTTTCAATCTTATCTATATCTATATCTATATCTATACTATATTATAAACATTTATAATATAGGGTCCTCATTTCCAAGCCTCTCCTTAATTGTAGGCCCTCATCCAATGAGAGTTTTTCAAATTTTTAATTATTTCTTATTTTGACAATTTATGAAAAAAACTGTTTTACTACGAAAAAAATAACTGTTTCTCAATTTTTAAATTTGATGTGGATGTGCAGTAAGTTTCTTCTAAACGGAAGCATTGTTGTTTTGTTAGGTTTTTTCATTTAATTGCTTAATTACTTTTCAAATTTTCATTTATTTTATCATTTAATTGTATCCACTTGTTTTTATTTAATCATTTGATAAATTTTACTAATTAACTTCACCTTTTTTTCATCAATATGACTTTTTCAGATGATTTGAGTACAATTATGTAATGAATTAATTAATTATTAAAAACGCCAAACTACAATTATCTTATAACATAAAAAATTAGTTCATTATTTTATTTTAGTAACAATTTGAATTTGATGTTGTAGTCACTATTTAATTTTCATTAATCATAAGAAATTATTTTTAATCAATATTTTATTTTATTTAATCATGATAAACTTATCATAATTTGGTATTCTTTAATTGAGTAATTAGTACATAATTATATCTTTAATGTGATTTGAAAAAATAAAAAATTAAGAAGAAATAAATTGGCTAAGAATTTACTTTTTTTGTTTTGGACAAACAGCTAAGAATTTACTGAAAATCCATTAGTGCGCATAAGATGGTTCTTTTATGTTATTATGCTTTATAAAAATATAACAACTTAGAAAGTATTACTGTCGGGTTGTAGGGAGTAAATTAAAGATATCTCAACATCTCACTAATTTTTAAAAACAATGAGAGATTGATTTGGGCATTTTTTTCACCTAATAAAATTTAAATCTTATATCCTAGATTATTTACTATGTGAGATAATGATTTCAAATTCTCATTTGGACGTACAATCAATTATAGTTTTTATATTTTATAATTCATTTTTACTTCATAGATGAATATAAAAACAAAAATTAAACTAACTGAGAAAAAAATTTCTTTCATATAAATTTATTATGAAAAAAAAATATCATGAATCAACCAACGGGATGAGTACCAGATCCTCCTTAAGTTTAGACTCCCCACATATTAAATTTTTTATTTCATATAACATTTATTTTAATTATTATTTTTGTGAAAAAATTATTTATGTTATTTAAACAAATGACACCACATCATTTAGATTTACGGAACCTACTCATGGTATGCCCTCAATTTCCTTTAGACTTTTTCTCTACAACTTCTTCATTTCTTTTCTCTATATCTATATCCTATACTACTTCTCTGTCTCTCCAATAGTACTATTTTTTTTACAAATTAATAGTACTACAATAGTAGTTAATGGTTAGAGGAAAACAAGTGAAGATGTCAACATTGTTCCTTGCACTTTTTGATCACCTATAACAAGTTAATGGTGGTATTTATATTTTTACATTATTAAATAAATTTTGAATGATTAGATAATTATTCACTTTCAACATTTATTTGTTCTAATATTCACATCATCAAGTAGACACATTTGTAGGTAATCCCAAAATAGCCTCTTATACCTTCAAACACAATGTGAATATACTCATTTGTTAATCTTTTATCTTTTGAAAGTAAATAATTTTTAATATATAATTTTATTACCAAAAACACTTATTACAATTCCGGGCAACGGGCCGGAAACAAAACTAGTTAATGTAAGAGTTGTATGTTTTATGGTAGGATAAAACTAAAACAGTGGTGTAAGAACTATTTTTCTTAAAGACTAGTATATTTAGATGAAACGGAGAATACCTAAACATTATAAACTAATACAATCTAGATAAAAATGTAATGATGTCTATGTAACAACTATGCAAAAAAAATTTCATAGTAACTATATTAAACTTTAATTAAAATTAGGTTGTTCGACTTTTTAGTCGTATGCAAATTTTTTATTACAAATTCTACTTAGTGCAGCTTCGAATCCTAATTCCACTCTTAGAAATTCTTTATATGAATAAGCCCGTTAAGATGCTTATTTCATTTAGATGATATTCATTGGTTTAAAATGATAATATAAATTATAGCTACAAAATAAATATTCAAATATAAAAATGTGTTAATAATCATCAATACTATTTTAAAATATGAAAAATTTATGCTAATAAAAAATTTTGATTGTGGTAAAAGTAGGTATGGTTTAATTATTTATATCTCATTAATTTTTATATTATAGGTTGAAGGTTACTAAGTTAATTTTAGAAATAGTATTTAAATAAAATGAACTTTAAATGATTTCTCTTATTATATATTAATGATAATATACATTGAATATTATGATAGTATATTATATATTCCAGTTAATATTGTACATGGGTTGTAAAAGTATAAAATTGTTAAACTACTTAACTTATTCGGGTGTCCGGTTACTTTTATCCATTATAGTCATTTTTTTAATTTGAACTTAAATTTTTAGATTAATTAGTTGGATAATTGTGATGGTGAAAACCTACATTTAACAAGAGCAATAATAAAAAGGATAGTCTATTATATTTTCTTATTATATAGTATAGATATAGATTATTTAAAATTAACCATAATAATTAGTTATAAATTTTTATTTATTCTAATAATTACTTGGAAAAATTTTCCTCATTATTATGAGTAACATAGAATTCGGAAATTTAGAAAAAAGTGGTCGCTTTATTAATTTATATTTTATGAATAATTTTTAGATTAATTAATTAAATATTAATAATTACCTATAAACTTGGAAGAGTGGCAAAGTTTGAGGCTCCAGATCCGGACTCAACCTTTAAAGGTTGGGCCGGTCCAACCAAAAACTATACACGCTATTATCCCCTATTTCGCAGTCCGAAGCCCAGGCAACCACAAACCTAACGGGGGCAAAAATCGTCGAAACAAATGCAGCCACCACCCCCCCCCCCTAAAAACTCGCGGGAAAGAGTAATTTCCTTATTTCAAATTTCTCTGCTCCTCTTTGATTTTTTTTCCAAACCTAATCTCCTTGAACTCCAACTCCGATCAGCACACCATGGTCTCCCCCTCCGATCAGCACACCACGGTCTCCCCCTCCGATCAGCAAATATCCATGAACTACAACTCAGATCAGCACACCACCATGTCCTCCTCCGATCATCAAATATCCATGAACTCCAACTCCAATCAGCACATCACCATCACCACCTCCGATCAACAAATAAACATGATCTCCAACTCCGATAAGCACACCACCACCTCCAATCAACAAATCAACATGAGCTCCAACTCCGATTAGCAAATCAACATGATCTTCAACTCCGATCAACAAATCACCACCTCCGATCAGCAAATTACCACCTCCTCCTCTAATTCTAAAGAACATCTGGACGAAACAAATTCTATATCAGTAGGTTAAAAAGTCCTACTAATAGTTCTTTTTGTTATCTCTGCTATCTCTGTTAACTAATTAATTCTTTGTTATTTAGTTAACAATTAATTTAACACTCCGTTAACTAGATAACACTATGTTTACTAGTTACAAAGAAAGTTAACTAGTTAATTCACTATTAACTAGTTAATTCTCTGTTAACTAGTTAACAAGTAATTGATACAGTTAACAGATATTTTAACTAGTTAACAAGTATGTTATCTAGTTAAATTTCTGTTAACTATATAACTAGTATGTCAACTAGTTAAATGTCTGTTAACTAGATAACTTTGTTTATTAACTAGATAACACTTTGTTACTAGTTAACTAGTTAACCTATTCTGTTAACTAGATAACACTCTGTTACCTTGTCAATAGTCTGTTAACTAGTTAACAAGTAATTGAACTGGTTAATAAGTATGTTATCTAGTTAAATTTCTGTTCACTATATAACAAGTATGTTAACTAGTTAAATGTCTGTTAACTAGATAACAATTTGTTACTAGTTAACAAGTTAACTAGTTAACCTTGTCTGTTAACTAGATAACACTTTGTTACCTTGTCAACAGTCTGTTCACTAGTTAACAAGTAACTGAACTAGATAACTTACTTGTTAATTTGATAATCTTGTCTGTTAAATAGATAACACGTTGTTACTAGTTAACAAGTATGTTAACTAATTCATAAAAAAAAAGTATGCTTACTAGTTAACCTTGTTTGTTAACTAGATAACACTTTGTCACCTTGTCAACAGTTTGTTAACTAGTTAACAAGTTAGTTACAAAGTATGTTAACTAGTTAACAAGTAATTGAACTAGTTACAAAGTATGTTAACTAGTTAAATGTCTGTTAACTAGATAACTCAATAAGTTAACTAGTTCATTCTCTACTATAAGTATTCTTGCCTGTAAACCATTTATCATCCTACTAACAAAAAAAATGTCCACTTGCAGATTCAATCATCCCAGATAATAAGAAAACATGGAAGATGCTGAAATTTGAATCATCCTCTGATGCATTGGCTTTCTACTCAGACTTTGCAGAACACAAAGGGTTCTATGCTAGGACCCAAATCGAAAGGTATACAGACAGCAAGAACAAAAAGTGGATTTCATATACTATATTGTGCATGTGTGCACAAAATGAGGAGGGAAAAATGACAAGGTTGCTCCGACCAATCAAACTAGACAGAGGGGGAAAACAATGATTGGTTGCAAAGCCTTTATAAGCCTCAGTTTGACAGAGAATTAGGTATATTTTCTTCTAGTTAACTTGTTATATATGCTTATTAACTGCCAGCTTGTTAAGTGGTTATACTGGTAACTAAGTAACATGTTAATAAGTTAACTGATGTTGTTTGGAAGCAGGTAAATATATCATCACTAAATTTAAAGATGAGCACAACCATGTAATGATCCCAACAAGTGAAAGACACTTCGGTAGAAGTGTGAGAACGATTCCTACCATATATAAAATCATAGTTGATCTAAATGTTGATGCTGGAATCAATGTACGTTCCAGTTTTGATTCTATGCGGATGGCTTCTGGTGGGCCTGAAAACCTAGGTTTAACGCATCTAGACGTAAAAAACCACATCCACACCAGGAGAGAGAGAAAATGCAGGGAGGGGCTATAGAGTTCTTACTTGATAATTTCGTAAAACAATCGAAAATTAACAATGGGAACTACTCAAAAATAAAAATCGACAAAGTAGAAGATGCACAAATTGAAAGCATGTTCTGGTCAGATGCACAAATGCATAGGGACTATCGAGCTTTTGGTTATTGCTTTAGCTTTGACACAACCTACATAACCAACAAACATCATCGACCTCTTGGTATGTATTATCATTAATTAAATTTGCACATTAATGTTTTCTATTAACTAATTAACCTTAAAACATCTGCTAACTAGATATCTGTTATGTTGTTATCAACTTGTTATCTAGTTAACACGTTAAATAACTATTAACATGTTAAAAAGTTAACTAGTTAACATGTTAATAAGTTAACATATAACATATAACTAACACAACATGTTAACAATTAACTATTTATATGTTAACTTTTACACATGTTGTTTATCTATTAACTAGATAACAAAAATTTATCTGTTAACTAATGTTAACATGTTAATAAAGTTTTTTGGTGTTAACAAGTTAACTATTCGTCTTGTGTTAACTAATTTTTTTCCATGTACAACAATCTTTGTTGGTAAAACACATTACCATAAAATGTGCGTTTTTTGGAACTGCATTGCTTTATGAAGAGACTACAAAGCCATTTGAGTGGCTGTTTGCAACATTCTTGGAATGCATGGACGGTAGACAACCAAAATCCATATTCATAGACCAATGCGCAGCAATAGGAGCAGCTATGAAGACTCAATTCCCAAATACATTTCATGGGCTTTGCACCTTCCATATACTGCAAAATGGACCAAGAAATTTGGGAAAGCTATGCAATGCATAATTCAGAGAACTCTTAAATTTTGTGATGTTCAACGTTGAAAATCAGAAGGAATTTGAAGTACACTGGAATGAATTCATAAAAACCTGCCCCCACTAAGGGGAATTGGACTGATTCCTTGTATAAGCTGAAGAAAAAATGGTCGAGCGCTTGGATACGAAACCATTTTTGTGCTGGGATGAAGAGCTAACAGATGAGTGAGACATGCAACAACAACCTGAGAAAATTCATGGATTCAACTATGAATCTAGCCAGGTCAGTTACTAGTTAACCATTTATCTGTTAACTAGATAACCTTGTCTATTAACTAGATAACCTTGTCTGTTAACTAGTTAACTTTACTGAAAATTATTAAATAAATGTCCATTTATGCAACTTCTTTACACAGTAAATCGTATGTTTGAGAATAAATGGCAAGGAGCTAGTAGGCTAGAATCTACTATGAAGGATAAATAACTAGTTCTTATATCAGAAATGGCATTGCCATGAAAAAGTTTCATGGTTATATACTCCTGAAATTTTTGCAATAGTGCAAGAGGAATGCATTGCATCTTCTGCTCATGTGTTGGTTAGAGATGAAGTAAACGACAATGAAATGGGGAAGGCATTCAAAGTATACAAGTGGGGGTGCGACAATACATGACTTGATGAAAGGACAGTGCTCATCGATGAGGACAAGCTTATGTTCTTGTGTACATGTAGGACATATGATACTTGTGGATGGTGGTGCCGGCACCTGATGAGATGCCCTGACTGTATGTTTTGTAACACGGGGCAGTTGAAGTACAAAGATATCCCCGCCCAATATATAAAGAAATGGTGGACACGAAGTGCAAGGGATGGTTTTGAGTTCGAAATTCCCTCTGAAGTTATCTTGCCTAAACCACTACACACAAAAAAGAACACACAACCACACTTGTAACTAGATAACTACACATGAAAAAATGGGGGAAAACCCCCCTAAAATAACTACTTACATAGTCAACTTAGCTGAAATCACAATCTTGTGCCCAAGTGAAAGCAACAATATCTTGTATTTCACCATGCTTGCTGTCTGAGATGGTGAAGATTCTTCATAATGTTTGAAATTGGACCCCTACAAAAGAAAGGTTAACTAGTTAATAACAATATCATATATACTAGTTAGTATGGTTTGATAATAAGTTAACAACTACACAAACCCACACATAGGTAACTGCAAACTTAAATGCTAATTAATTAAAACAATAACAAAAAAAACTAACCGTAAACTGTTCATGAAAGATCCATCTCTTCACAATCTTATCATCCTTCACTGATTTCCTGTTCAAATAATCAGTCTATGCATCGAATGTCTTGACTGATATGTTATGGTAGGTCTGAGGGTCAGTAGTTGTGCTCTTTTGAGAGATATGTCAGAACAAGAACTCTCGACGTCGTTTATGTAAAACAAAACTTCATCCCTTTTTTTTAAAAAACATGCATAAGAAAAATTAAAAGTATATGTAACCTACATAAAATACAACAAAAACTGCAGATAACTAGATAACAATAATGATAACTCGTTTACAAAACAACAGGTAGAGAGAAAAAACATACTGATCAAGGGCTTCATTGATGCAGTAAGCAATGATCATCTTCGCAATCCCTTCTTCTGAAAGAAGAGCTCTTTGGGATCGAAGAGCCGAAACCTCAGTGATTGGTACTGCTCTAATAGGTTCAACAGCCGATTGTTCAATTGTTGGCACTGGGAAGATGATCTGAGTGGGTTGGCTAATGAAGCATCGTAAAGGCTGCTGTAGCAACCTTTACGCCTGATGAGCTGCTACTTGAACCCTTTCTCCCTGGCTAAGTGAGTTAGGGACGATAGCTTTTGATAAACTGCATGTATCTGTTAAATGGAGTTAACAAGTTAACATTTTAAAAATGTAAACTAGTTAACAAAATAACATGTAAAAAAGACAACTAATTATTTGGATAAAAAATGTCTTACCTATATCGTCCTTGAGCTGCACTGCATGAACAAGCTTATCCAATGGGCTTGAAACATTTGGGAGAGGTATACCCACCTCTTGGGGGGATCCTGGAGTTTCGACCAACTTGCCCCTAGTGGGTGTTGTAGGGGTGTCGATTGTAACATCCTGAATCAGCGCCATCAATCACAACCTCCTCTTCCTTAGACATACCTTCAAAAGCAATCCCATGTATTAAAGGATGATGCCTAACTGTCTTGTGTGAATCAGAATGATCATGCTCACCTTCCTTAGGGGTTGCCTCCTCTTTGCGTGGATCGGGAGTTCATATGTTCGTTTCTTCCAAAACAACATCATCAATTGATGCATCTTTTGTAGGATCATTGACCTGTTGTCCCTTGTCGATGTCATCATCATCAAGATCATTATCTTTTTTGTCTCCTTTGGCATTAACAACATCATCTAAATCCTCGTCTGCATCCTCATCATCGTCATCATCAATGTCCTTGTCCTCATCGTTGTCATCCCCCTTTTATGTTCATCATCTGTTTTTGGTTGCTCACTGGGTTTAGTAACATCAGAAGCATGAACCCCAACACTGGAAACAATAGGTGGGTTTACAGTATCTGAAAC
Organism: Linum lewisii; assembly: GCA_034768395.1. Lineage (NCBI taxonomy): Eukaryota > Viridiplantae > Streptophyta > Magnoliopsida > Malpighiales > Linaceae > Linum > Linum lewisii. Next base: position 13,758,096 of record CM068300.1, read on the forward strand.
ACGGTTGATAGGAAAAAAACAATTAGTAATTAGTTAACTCTACATAACTATTTAATAAATCGTATGAATGGTTAATAATTAATGAATCAAAAAATAAGGCCTAACCACTTGACTTCCATTGGTTTGTCACCAAGAGCAGGATCAGCATGAGTGATGACAGTGTCATCTTCATTCAGCTGCGCAACAATGCTTGAAAACACAAAAAAAGTTAACTAGCTAACATTGTGATAACAAGTTAACAAAAAAAAAAGAAAAAAGAAAAAAAAATGCCTTCAACAACGGCATCACTTGCAGCAGCATTGACAGTGTTGCCTGGTTTCAGCTGCTCACCAGAAGCTGAAAAAAAACATGTTAACTACTTAGCAGTTCACAAAACAAATTAAACAAAAATGAAAGAACAAAAACAAAGAAAAACCCCCTTACCCATGGCTTCAAATAACAAGTTAACAGCTTCCGATAACAAGTTAACACCACCACTGGCTGCAGCAGCTGCACCAGCATCTGGCACACCAGTTTGTGCAACGTCTGCAACATCTCCACCAATTTTTCCAACATCAATAACATCCTCTAACCCTTATTGTATGATTTAATCAACTCATCAAGTGCAAAAATGGATGAACTGTAATCTGAAATCTTTGCTCTACAACGGATACGTGCATTTGCGAACGAATCCTTCAATGCAATTACCTGAAAAAACAAACAAGTTAACTAGTTATAAAAACATTAAAATTATTTACTAGTTAGATGATATACTGTTAACTAGTTAGCTGCTATATTGTTAACTAGTTAGCTGCTACAAGAAGCTAACTAATTACCTTAGAACATGATGCAATATCATAGTATGATAATTGAACTGATGGAAAAGAAACTTCAGTACACTACTTTTTGGAAAATCCCTCACGAACATCTTCAAACCTTGCTCTCTTTGAAACCTTCCCAACAACACCTTTGGTACTTCCTCCTTTCTTCTCACCTACTTCTTTGGTTTCTTTAAAAAGTCAGTAATGAGTGTGTTGTCATCCAAGCTCTTCTCTGTTTTTCACACAGTCTTCTTACTCCTTGTTTTACCAACTGGTTCATCAGCTATAACAATTGTGGACTTCTGCATAACCTTCTTTCTTTTTACTGATGGGTTGTCAGTTGCAGTGACAACCTCCTTCCCCTTTTTACTCACAGTTGGGTTGATATCATCATCATCTTCATCTTCCTCTTCATCATTAATAACAATCTTTGCACGCTCACAATGCTTTTCGATAGCTTCATTAATATATTCCTTTAATGTTTCATTCGTGAAGTACTGCAAAATGCAAGGAGGATCCCCAGATGGCTTCAGCTTCTTGAAGGAAGCAATGTATGTCACCTAGATACACACAGTTAAACCAAAAAGTAACTAGTTAACAGTGTAATTATAAAATGTTAACAAGATAACAAGTTAACTAGTTAACATTGAATACTTACAACCAATAAGTGTACATCAACAATAATTGTTTGGTTGCCCCTGCACGTGGACATATGCAGCTTGAACATATCCATCCTGAAGTCACACCAGGTGTAACTGTTAAAGTTCAGCAACATGTCCCCATCACATAGTATAAGTAACGGATGTCAACCATGTGCGATGAGTTGGGAGACATTAAGGAGCCAACAATGTAGAGGAAGAACAATGCAAACCACTCGCTGTCAGAAATATTCACATGGAACAGCACATCCTTGATAGACTTCTGTAAATAACCCCCGATGTGCTTCCAATCGAAAACGAGCAATGAACTCAGAATAGTCCACTGAAGGTAGGCTCGACAATTCAGGGACGGGGAGCCTACAACAAGGAAGAGAGTATACCACCTGGTAATCACTCGTTTTCAATTTCTTCTTGGAACTATTAGGTAGAGCAACAGAATGGGACGAATAGTCGTAGTTTTGAAGCACCCAGCATAAATATGCAGTATCAATTTCCATGACAGAAATTAAAGCAAAGAAGTGCATGTTGTATGATAAAAGCTGGTCAACACGGCTCTCGGGTAGCAACTGGAAAATATCATGAATGCTGGCAGTAGTATTTGCTAGGCGACACTTCCTAACTTGAACAACATCTGAATACAGAAACCTATACTTGAACAACAGATAACCAAACATAGAAAAGAACATGTTAACAAGTGCTAGTGATAACTAGTTAACAGATAGAGAACTGAGCATAACAAAAAGGAATGCTAACTAGTTAACACACATATATGAACAAAAAACTCTTAGATAACTAGCTAAATACCAAACGAGAACTAGGTAACTAGTTAACAAATAGAGTACAAAGTTAACTAGTTCATGTTAACAAGTGTTAGTGATAACTAGTTAACAGATAGAGAACTGAGCATAACAAAAAGGTATGCTAACTAGCTAACACACATATATGGAGAAAAAACTCTTAGAGAACTAGCTAAATACAAAACGAGAACTAGGTAACTAATTAACAGATAGGGAGAGTAGAAAGTTAATTAGTTATTAGTGTTGACTTATGTACCGAGTAGTTAAAATATTATTATTTTAATATTACTGTTAGGGTTTAGGCGGCCGAATAGTATATATAGTTGAGTTGTGAGTTCGGCCGCCACACATATCATTCTCTTCTCCTCTCCGACTCTACATCAATAAGATCGATCTCTTCCTCCCGTGGATGTACCAAGTATCATAGCTTGGTAACCACGTTATATTGTGTGTCTTTGTTTATATGGTATCAGAGCCTATCCGATCTTTCTAAATCATGTTGTCCGATAATTCCCTATCTCGAAGGGACAATGACTAAACCCGTCGTCCCAATTCCTACAACAGCAGACAAGTCAACCTCTGATGCCGCTGCCGCAAATCTCTGGAACACAAATAACGCCAAAGTGTTTTCCCTGTTGCTGGCGTCAATTGAACCGAACATTACTCTTACTCTGCGCATCTTCAAGTCTGCTGCTGAAGTATGGATCCATCTGAAACAAACTTATGGTCAAGTTAATTCCTCTATAGTATTCGAAGTTGAGTACGAGATTGCCAAAATATCGCAGGGAGATCTCGACATTCGGGCTTTCTTCTCGGCGATCCAACGCCTTTGGACTGAACAAGATCTGCTCAACTCGTCTATGCTTCCCGCTGACGTGAGTGCCGGGATGCGAACCGAGAGACAAAGGTCACATGTTCTTCAATTTCTGATGAAGCTGCACCCGGAGTTTGAGGTAGCAAGATCTCAACTTATTTCTTTAAACACCACTGATTTTGATACTATGCTAGGTGATCTTGTTCGTGTTGAAACGCGATTGAAGACCCAAGATCAGATTAATCTACCGAGCCACGACTCCACGAGTAACGTTTTTTCTGCTGTCAATTATAATCCTCGCTACCATGGATATCATCCTCATTTTTCTGGTCAGCCATCGCGAGAGCTTCGTTGTCGTCATTGCTACGAATTTGGTCACACACAATCCAATTGTCAAAAAATGAACTATTGTAATTATTGTAAGAGACTCGACCATATAATCTCGGAATGTCGAAACAAGCCTCGCAATGACACTTTTCGGGCCAATCAGGGGCACTCAAGTGGTTTTCATGGCATTGGACAATCAATTGGCATTCATGGAAACAACTCAGCTGGGTATAATAACTCCAATGGAATTGGCTCTTCTTCTTCACATCCAACATCATTTTATAATTATCCTCAAGTTGCCGATACCTCTTCTGTGACTTCATCTTCCACCCAAAACATGGATCAATTGGTTCAAGATGCATCAATCGGGCTATTCCGACTGCTGTACACTCGGCATTTGCGTCTCTTAATGTGACTTGTAAGCCTTCTCAGTGGCTTATTGATTCTACGTACTCTCCTGTTCATAACATGGCCATCGAAGTTGTTAGTGGTCAACAACTTTCTGTCGCAGGTGTTGGAGATATTATCTTGCCGAACATGGGACTTCATAATGCTTTGCATGTTCCATCTTTGGTTCCTAATCTATCTCAGCTGGACAACTTAATGACAATGGATGTGTTTGAAACGCAAGATTATTAGATTGATCAAATAAGTAGATGAGTAATTGATGATAGATGAATTGAGAAGGAAAGAGTTGAGCGAAGATGAAGAATTAATGATGGGGAATTCTTCTTTCGAGCTTTTGTTGAGTGGACTTTTATTGAACGAAAGAGATCAACTCCTGGGCCTGCTTGTGGCAAACAGAAGCCCGTTCTTTCTTTGAATACTCAGTGAGCGCGAAATGTGGATGTGGAAAGACGACGCCGGCGGTGAGATGTCGGAAAGAAGTTCAAAGAGAAGAAAGGAGAAAAGCAGACACAGGATTTACGTGGTTCGGGTTAAACCCTACTCCACGCCCAATCAAGCTTGGGATAGACACTTTTATTAAGTATTAGCCTTACAACCCTCAAGTCAATTCCACTTGAGTATTACACCCTCTGTTTTTCACTTCACCGGAGAACAGAGCAAACCAATATTCCAACTGTACTTCCCACAGATGCCTCTGTAGTTGTGTTACCATTTCTTTATATAAGTCGTTAAGTAGCCGTTGGAGAGAATCGGTTTTAAGAGGATGACTTGATTCATTTCCTTTTTCTGTTTCCATGAAATCTGCAGAGAATGTTAGTAAACAAGGAAAGTTGAATCAATTAGGCAAAATCACAGAGATCCCTTTGATGAGGATTATTGATTGAAGGGTTTTGAACTTTTTCCCTCCAACAATCTCCCCCTAAGTTCAAGCCCTGCAATCACAATTCTTTTAGATGGAAGACAGAGTCTCCCCCTAAGATTAGTGTCAAGAGATAAGAAAGACAAAACATGCAGTGAACAAACATCAAGATTGATGCAGATGCAGATGCAGTAGTTTTAGAGTTATGATGCAGAGAAATTGTTTAAGAGTTAATACAGACCAAAAGAAAAAAAACACAGCGCAACACACAGTTCAGAATTTAAAACTCAAACGCGGGATCCTCCTCAAAGTCTGACATGTCACTTAGGCTTGGTGGTTTGTCCAGCTTTGCAATCAGGTTCTTCTTCACCTCCTGTGCCAGTGGGGAATCTCCAAAGTTCACCTTTTCGAGGTCAGCCATGAACCAGTCCATTCTTCTCTGTAGCAGCTCCACAAGTTCTTCAATACTTTTGTCCAGCTTCTTGACCATCCTGTCTCTAGCTCTCGGTCGGAATGCATCTGTGTCCAAATCAGCCAGATCTGCAAGCAGATCGTTTCCGTCTTTCCGCTTGATGAGAGCCTTGAAGACCTTTAGCTTGTTTGCTACTGACGAGCTCATTTGGATCGAGTTGGAAGAAGTCCAGGATCTCTTTGGTACGGAAGGAGTGGTCGTAGGCAGTGGAAAAAGATGGCATGGGCTGAATGTCAATGTAGTTGGCAGGAGGAATTTGGGAAGCCATAGTAGGAAGAGTAAGAGCAGAGGAATGCAGATCAGGGATGAAGGAGTGAGTATGCAGAAACCCTAGAGAGACGGCACCAATTTAAAGCAAGAGAAAAAGAAGCAGAAATGGTAAGTGGAACGTCAGAGGGGAAAGAGTGCAATAAGTATCCCTGATATGAAGGGACGTGCATGCGGAAGGGATTTTTTCAAAGCATTAACTGCTTGATTGGGCAGAAACAGCGGTGGTTCAGAGATTTGGAAGATCAGAGTCACTGACCATACCGAGATTTGTCCGAATCTCACAAAATCGATCTTCTTTGAGTGGTTTTGTGAAGATATCGGCTAATTGATCATTTGTGGAAATGAAAGATAAAGAAACAATCTGATCTTGAACTAACTCTCTAATGAAATGGAACCGGACCTCAATATGTTTAGTATGGGAATGCTGAACAGGATTTTTGGAAATTGAAATCGCACTTGTATTATCACACAGAATTGGGACAGTGGTTAACTGAAGAAGGTAATCAGTTAACTGTGACTTGATCCAAAGAATTTGAGTACAACAATGTCCTGCTGCAATGTACTCAGCCTCAGCAGTGGAGAATGCCACAAAGCTTTGTTTTTTGCTTGCCCAGGAGATCAGTTTATCTCCCAAGAATTGACAAAAGCCTGTGGTGCTCTTTCGATCCACGATGCTTCCTGCGTAATCAGAGTCACTATAGGCAAGAAGATCAAAAGAATCATTATTTGGATACCACAACCCCATTGAAGCTGTACCCTTCAGATATCTGAAAATTCGTTTGACAGCACTTAAATGACTTTCCTTAGGTGACGTTTGAAAGCGAGCACAAAGACACACGCTGTATTGAATGTCTGGTCTACTAGCTGTAAGATAGAGCAGTGAGCCAATCATACCTCTGTAGAGTTTGGAATCAACTGGTGTGCCTTGCTCATCTTTATCAAGTTTAAGAGTGGTGGCCATAGGAGTATGAGAAGAATTAAGGTTAGAGAGTCCAAATTTTTCAAGCATAGTATGAATGTACTTGCTTTGGTGAATAAAGATACCAGAGGCCTTTTGGGTGACTTGGAGTCCAAGAAAGTAGGTGAGTTCTCCCATCATACTCATTTCGAAAGTTTTGGTCATGAGCGAACAAAACTCTGAGCAAGACGAGAGTTTGTTAATCCAAACACAATATCATCCACATAAATTTGGATGACAAGAATGTCTGATCCATCATACTTAAGAAAAAGTGTTGTGTCAGCTTTTCCTCGAATGAAATTCTCAGAGAGAAGAAACTCAGTTAGTTTCTCATACCAAGCTCTAGGAGCCTGTTTGAGACCATAGAGAGCTTTCTTTAAGCGACAGACATGAGAAAGAAAAAAGTGGTCTTCAAAACCAGGTGGCTGTTTGACATAGACTTCTTCTTTAAGAAGTCCGTTTAAGAAAGCGCTTTTAACGTCCATTTGATGTAGAGTAAATCCCTTAAAACACGCAAAGGCACAAAGAATTCGTATTGCTTCAATTCGAGCAACTGGAGCAAACGTTTCATCGAAATCAATTCCTTCTTCCTGATTGTAACCTTGAGCAACCAGTCGTGCCTTGTTTCGGGTCACTGTTCCATCTTCATTGGTTTTGTTACGAAAACCCACTTTGTTCCGATGATACTCTTATTGAGAGGAGGAGGAACAAGTTCCCAGACATCCGATCGTGTAAATTGGAAAAGCTCTTCTTGCATAGCTTTAATCCAAAATTCATCGTTAAGAGCGTCTTTCACATTCTTAGGTTCAATAGTGAAGAGAAAAGCCTGATTTGCAAAGTCAAGATGTTTCTTTGATCTGGTGACAAGTCTATCACTTGGACTTCCAATGATCTGACTTGTTGGATGACGCTTAAGAATGTGAGGTGGAGCTTGAACTGTATCAACAGATTCTAAGGAAATGGGAGAAGGAGCAAAAGATTCAGGTTCTTCTGTTGAGGTGGGGACAGGAATGGGAGGAAGAAAAGCGGACGAATTTTCTTCGTCGTCAGAACGAGGTTGAGAGCTAAATGGGGTTTGTTCATCAAAGATAACATTGATGGATTCTTCAACTCTAGAGGTTTTCCGATTAAAGATTCGAAAGGCCTTACTATGAGTCGAATAGCCAAGAAAAATGGCTGGAATTGAACGAGGATCAAATTTTCCTAAGGTATCTTTGGTATTGAGAACAAAACATTTACATCCAAAAGGATGAAAATATGAGAGTTTAGGCTTTCGAAATTTGATAATCTCGTAAGGTGTTTCAGAAACATCCTTTCTAATCAAGGTTATGTTAAGAACATAGCATGCCGTGGCCACAGCTTCAGCCCAAAATTGTTTAGGCGTGTCATGGTCTGCAAGCATTGTTCTAGCAAGATCCAAAAGTGCACGATTCTTTCTCTCAGCAATACCATTTTGCTGAGGCGTTCTAGGAGCAGAGAATTCGTGTTTAATTCTCATGGATGAACAAAATTGATTGAACTCTCCGGACTCAAATTCTCCACCATGATCACTTCGAATAGTCTTGGTCTTAACATTTAGATGGTTTTCTTCTTCACACAGAAGTTTTGTGAGAGAAGATAACGCTTCATTTTTTAATGCAAGAAATTGGACCCAAGTGAACCTACTGAAGTAATCTACAATGACTAAGGTATAGTATTTTCCGCCAATACTCATAGTATTGCTTGGCCCGAATAAGTCAATATGAAGAAGTTCAAGAGGACGAGAAGTTGAGGAAACCTCCTTAGTTTTGAAGGAGGCTCGAGTTTGCTTACCTAGAGAGCAAGCATGACAGAAAAATTCTTTAGATTCTTTAAGCTTAGGAAGTCCTCGAACTAGTTCAAGTCTAGAAAGTTTTGCAATCCTACCAAGACTCGCGTGTCCTAGTCGCCTATGCCAAAGAAATTCTACATTTTTTTCGATTGCAGAAAAGCATTTTTCTCTAAAGGCTTCTGTGTTAAGAAGATTGACAGAGTAAATATTTTCCTTCCTGTTCCCAACAAATAAAAGTTTGTTGGTATCAGATCTCTCAACAAAATAGAAATTAGATTCGAAGGAAACTCTGTTACCAGAGTCACAGAGTTGACTGATAGAAAGAAGATTATGTTTGAGCGAGTCAACAAGTAAGACATTTGAAAAAATTGGATATGGTGAATTCCCAACAGATCCATGAACTAAAATTCTTCCAAAGCTATTATCGCCAAAGATAACTTTACCTCCCTTTTTCAAGGTAAGTGAGCTGAAGAGTTCAGGATTCCCGGTCATGTGATGTGAGCATCCACTATCCATGTGCCACTCATCGTTCTTCTGATTTATTTCCCTCTTCTGATGAATCTGTGGTATCTGAAACATCAGTAGAGGTTAGAGATTTTGGTACCCAGATCTTCTTGGGTACCTTGGAACTTTGACTTGAGTGAGAAATCTTTTTGTGTTTGGTTGGAAGAGATTTTCGTTTTCCACATTGTGGACAGTGAAACTCATTTAGTTTCAGATGCAAAAGAAATTGCAGTTTTCAGTAATGGCCATTTTTCTTTTTAGTTTTTCATTTTCAGTTTCAAGATTTTTTGTAGAAGAAAAAGGCTTCCTGGGATAAGCTCCTAGAATCCTGGTTCAAGAGAAATAGGAGGAATGAAAGAAGATGGAGACTTTCCTTTGACAATGATAACAGGTTTAGAGAGAAATTCCTGAGATTTTTGAACATTCATTCGACTTTGAAGAAGTGTTTCCTTTCTTGTTTTAAAACTTGGTTTTTATCTTTTAGGTGAGAAATTCTGGATTTCAGATTCTCAACAAGACTTTCAAGATCAAGAAATGCATTTATCAAGTCTGTTTTAGAAATTGACTCAACATCATCAAGAGTACATGTACTAACCTGTCCATCATCCAAGTCTTCATGATCAGTCAGTGCCATGTATGCTTGATTCTTAACACTCTTATCATCTTCACTATCAGTGTCAGAGTCACTCCATGTAGCTTTCATTGCCTTTCCTCTTGAATTTCTATTCAAAGAGCACTCAGACCTGATGTGACCTGTTTTTCCACACTTATAACATGTAATGTTATCATCCAGAGACTTATCATCATCTCGCCTAGACTTGATTGATTCACGACTGCTCCTATGACCTTTAAACCTATCATGCATTCTGTCAGATGATCTAGATTGATTATTTTCTCTTCCATTTTTATACCTAATCAATCTTCTAAGTTTACTACTCATTAAAGCAATTTCCTTTTCAATATTTCCAGGTTCATCTTCTTCTGAACTTTCTTCATTTTTTAGCTTAGCTTTAAGAGCAATGTTCTTAGTCCTATCTTCTGTTTCAGCCTTTTTATCTGACAGTTCATTTTGTTTCAACACAAGCTCATAGATAAGCAATGATCCCATGAGATCTTCAAGAGTAAGTGTATTTAGATCTTTAGCTTCCTCAATTGCAGTTCTTTTTGCCATCCACTCTCTAGGTAGAGATCTAAGAACTTTTCTAACAAGATCAGCTCTCTCAATTTTTCTTCCTAATGTATTCAGCCGATTAACAATAAGATTAAATCTACCATACATTTCAGAAATTGATTCGCCAGGATTCATTTTGAACATCTCATATTCATGTACAAAAAGATCAATTTTTGTATCTTTAACTGAAGAGTTTCCCTCATGTGTAGCTTCTAAAATATTCCAGATTTCATAAGCAGTTTTACATGCACAGATTCTATTATACTCTTCATCACACAGAGCACAATATAGCACATTCATAGCCTTCGCATTCAATTGAACCTTAGTTTTAACTTCCTCAGTTATATTTTCAAGACTAGTGGGAGGAACAAAACTCTTTGATCTTACCATTTGCCATATTGCAATGTCAAGACTCATAAAAAATACCTCCATTTTGCTTTTCCAGAACTGATATCCGATTCCGTCAAACCAGGGTGGCCTTGTGCTTGAATGTCCTTCCACACTCGGAGGTTTGCTGCTTCCAGCTGCTGTACTCATCTTTCAGACTGGATCTTTTCGTGGCAGACGCTGAGTCGCGTTTTAGATCACAAACCTGCTCTGATACCAATTGAAACGCAAGATTATTAGATTGATCAAATAAGTAGATGAGTAATTGATGATAGATGAATTGAGAAGGAAAGAGTTGAGCGAAGATGAAAAATTAATGATGGGGAATTCTTCTTTCGGGCTTTTGTTGAGTGGACTTTTATTGAACGAAAGAGATCAACTCCTGGGCCTGCTTGTGGCAGACAGAAGCCCGTTCTTTCTTTGAATACTCAGTGAGCGTGAAATGTGGATGTGGAAAAATGACGTCGGCGGTGAGAAGTCGGAAAGAAGTTCAAAGAGAAGAAAGGAGAAAAGCAGATACAGGATTTACGTGGTTCGGGTTAAACCCTACTCCACGCCCAAGCAAGCTTGGGATAGACACTTTTATTAAGTATTAGCCTTACAACCCTCAAGTCAATTCTACTTGAGTATTACACCCTCTGTTTTTCACTTCACCGGAGAACAGAGCAAACCAATATTCCAACTGTACTTCCCACAGATGCCTCTGTAGTTGTGTTACCATTTCTTTATATAAGTCGTTAAGTAGCCGTTGGAGAGAATCGGTTTTAAGAGGATGACTTGATTCATTTCCTTTTTCTGTTTCCATGAAATTTGCAGAGAATGTTAGTAAACAAGGAAAGTTGAATCAATTAGGCAAAATCACAGAGATCCCTTTGATGAGGATTCTTGATTGAAGGGTTTTGAACTTTTTCCCTCCAACAGTGTTGTTTCATTTTCTCCAAATGGATGTACGATACAGGATCTGAGGACACAGAAAGTAATCGGGAAGGGAAGTAAAGCTAGCCGAAATTTTTACCTGACAGATTTGGTTGACTCCATGACGACGTCAACTCATCCAGTATCAAATTCATATGCATCTTTTTCAGCTTCTCCTGCTCATAGGACTTGGGATTTCTGGAATGCTAGATTAGGCCATCCTCATTTTGCTAGACTTGGATATACGTTTCAGAATAATTTATTACTTGTTCGGTTTTCCTTGAAGAATTTTAATATGTCGGATCATTCTTGTATTTCTTGCATTGGTGCTAAAACAAGTAAAGTTCCATTTGCATCAAGTACTTCGACCATCACTGCTCCTTTTGACCTTGTTCATTCTGATTTGTTGGGTCCTCTCCGGTTACTTCTAGGCTTGGATATCATTATTTTTCCTTGTTTATTGGCCAAGCCACTCGTTATACATGGATTTACTTACTTCGGTTTAAATCAGATCTTGCTCAGGTAGCTAAGGACTTCGTTAATATGATTCAGACACAATTTCAGAAAACTGTGAAGATTATTCGATCCGACTCCGGTGGAGAGTACACATCACACAACCTTCTTGAGTTCTTTCGCTCTCGAGGCATCTTATCTCAACACTCTTGTCCGGGCGTCTCCGAACAAAATGGTATTGTTGAGAGGAAGAATATACATATTTTAGAGCTGGCACGAGCTATTATATTGCAATCAAAAGTTCCATCTGAGTTCTGGCCGGAGGTTGTTACTACGGTTGTCTACCTCATTAATCAACAGGTCACTCCAACAATTGGTCATCAATCACCCTTCTTGGTCTTGCAAAGTAAAAAAACCATCCTACTCTAGTCTATGTGTGTTTGGCTGCACGTGCTTTGTGCTGCTTCCTCGTCATGAACGGGCGAAACTCACAAGTAAGACAGCTAAGTGCGTATTCATGGGGTATACTAATCAACATAAGGGATATCAATGTTATGACATTGAGAAGCGACGTATGCGGATTGCCTATCATGTGATATTCCCGGAGAATGTGTTTCATTATGCATCGCCTCAACCACCATTATCATGTACTTCCTCATCTCCATCACCTACATTATTAACCCTATTTGATCCCACTCTCTTCACGGCTTCAGTTGAATCCCCTAGTGCTCCTTACGAGAAAACTCTTCCCTCACCACCGAGCACACTTTCACCATCGTCTACAAATTCCTCCAGCTCTATGCCATCATCTCATGATTCTGATGCAGAATCCTCATCCCCAAGTTCGTCTCCCTCTTCCTTAAGGATTACATCTTCTCCTGCTCCTATCACTAGGCCTGGATGAAGTACTCGTGGACAGCCGCCTGCCAGGTTCAATGATTTCATTGCCTATTCTGTTTCTTTTATTCCTATTCCTACTACATATAAAGTTGCTAGTCCGGACCCAAAATGGGTACATGCAATGGAAGAGGAAATTGCAGCCTTGGAATCTAATAACACATGGGATCTTGTCCCCCGTCCTGATGGTGTTTCTGTAATTGGTTGTCAATGGGTTTTCACTATTAAGCAGAAACCAGATGGCACGATAGATCGTTATAAAGCACGTCTCGTTGCTCAAGGTTTTCGTCAGGAGTTTGGTGTTGACTATGATGAAACTTTTGCCCCGGTGGCCAAAATGAGAACTGTGCGAACTCTTCTTGATGTTGCTTCCAAACGAAACTGGCCTCTTATACAGTTGGACGTGAAAAATTCTTTCTTGTGTGGGGATTTGAAAGAGATCGTCTATATGGCATGTCCTCCGGGTTATATCACATCCTCTTATGACAAAGTTTGCTTGCTCCGACGCTCCTTGTATGGTTTGAAGCAACACCACGTGCTTGGTTCGAAAAGTTTCAATATACCATTCTCTCTATTGGGTTTTCTCAAAGCAAGAACGATGCTTCACTCTTCATTAAGAGCTCTTCACGGGGTATAACTGTTTTACTATTGTATGTTGATGATATGATTGTGACAGGAGACGATTTGATGGGTATTGAGCAAGTAAAAAGTGTTTTGCCTGATAATTTCAGCTTAAAAGAGTTGGGCAATCTTTCTTACTTTCTCGGACTTGAGGTTCAGTGGTCTCAAAAAGGTATTTTGTTAGCCAGCGAAAGTATATTGACGATTTATTGAGCTCCGCACGCCAATGCTGATTGTGCCCCTAGTAGCACGCCAATGGAGGTAAATGTAAAACTTGTCCGAGATGATGGGGAGGCTGAACCAGATCCTTCTCTCTATAGGCGTCTTGTCGGAAGTCTTATATATCTCACACCAACTCGACCATACTTGTCATATGCTGTCCAAGTTGTCAGCCAGTTCATGTCGGCTCCACGAAAACCTCACCTTCAGGTAGTTTTTCAAATTCTTCGGTATTTATAAGGGACGAGAAATATGGGAATCTTCTTTCCTTCATCTGGAACGACCACTCTCACCGCCTCTGGATATGCTGATTATGCGGGATGTATTGATACACGGAGATCTACATCTAGATGGTGTATCAAGTTTGGTGATTCGTGTATCGCTTGGCGATGCAAGAAACAAGATAGTGTGTCAAAGTCGTCTACTGAGGCTGAGTATCGATGGATGTCTGAAGTCTGCTCAGAGATTATGTGGATTACTCGACTTCTGGCTGAGCTCGAGAGTCCAATTGACCTTCTTGTCAAGCTATATGCGGATAACACAAGTGCTATTCAAATAGCTACAAATCCGGATCTTCATGATAGAACAAAGCATATTAAGACTCACACACATTATATTAGAGAGTTGGTTCAGGATGGAGATATCAAATTGGATCACCTTAACACAGAAGATCAAATCGCCGACCTGCTCACTAAGGCGGTTCTCACTAGCAGACACTAGTACCTGTGAAACAAATTGATGTGTCGAGACCAACATCAATTTGAGGGAGGCTGTTGACTTATGTACCGAGTAGTTAAAATATTATTATTTTGATATTGCTGTTAGGGTTTAGGTGGCCGAATAGTATATATAGTTGAGTTGTAAGTTCGGCCACACACATATCATTCTTTTCTCCTCTCAGACTCTACATCAATAAGATCGATCTCTTCCTCCCGTGGATGTACCAAGTATCATAGCTTGGGAACCACGTTATATAGTGTGTCTTTGTTTATAATTAGACCTAATAAAAACACAAACTCATAACAAAGCTCGTACATGCAAGACCTAAAAACACACAATCTAAAACCAAAAATACAAAAACATGTTCAAATTGTGAAAAATCACCACTGGTAACCGCAAAAAACTGAGATTCAAACCCTAAAAACCCCTTCCCCCAAAAACAGAACACATAGCAAAAACTGAAAACGGACTGAAACATAGCAAAATTTAAGGAAAATGAACTGAAACAAAGAAGATACGAAGTATGAAAAATGCCTCTTACTTTGCGAAGTTAGGTCTACCCATTGCTAATTAGTGTTGCTAAGCTGATCGAATAAATGAGAGAATAAGGGAATGAAAACTGAGAGAATAAAGGAATGAAGAAGAAAATAAAGAATCGAGGGGTGAGCAAACTTAAATGACCGGCGGCAAACTGAAACCTAAAACTAAGATCATGGATGAGGTCAGGAGATCGTGGAGGAGGAGGTTGAGCAGGTGAGGGGGGAAATGGAAAACGGAGCTGAAGGTTGGGGAAGATGTACGGACAGACATTCAGCAAAAACCGGAAAAGATGAAACCTGAACTGCCGAAAATGCCCCTAAATTAAATGAATATAATCTAGGCTGATGGATTCAAAATGATTAATTGGACGGTCCAGAAAAGGTTGGACCGAATTCCAACCCAAGAAAAGGGTTGGAGTTGGATCCGGCGCCAAAGTTTGAGGAAAACTTGCGGATATTTTTTTGGTTTTAAACCAACAAATAAGTAAATTTATTAAATTAAAAAATTGTAAAAATTTCTAATTGGTGGAATCCCTAAAGTTAAGGAGAGAAGGAATAAAAGAATGTATTTTTATCTATCTATAAACATATATATGCAGAAATTAGTTATAAAAGTTGCCAACTCAGCATTTTTTTAAACTTTTCTTTCTTCCCCATGATTTTAGGATTTTAACCAACTAATTTAATTAAAAACCTAGCCATTGTTATTTACGCCGAAGTAATTGCAAAAGAAAAAAAATAGGAACTACCCTATAAAAAGGAAACGTAACTGTGATGAATGTTAAAAAAATTTACTCACGCAAATCAACTTGCCCAACACAAATTTTTTTCTTTCCTTAATTTCATTTTTCTTTTTTTTTTTATTAATGTTAATTTCTTTTTTCTCATTGGATTGATAACAACATTTTCCCCTCTCAATTTATTAAGATAACAATTTTTCTATCCACGATCACCCTTCCAACAAGTATATTCTCAGTTTGATCTATCTATATTCATTAGTTTCTTTCACGCTTCTTCCAGTTGTTATTTGGACCTAACATATAGTTCACAAATTACATCATTACAAACTTAGTAACATATGAAGTTAGATTGCTTTTCAACTCCCATTACATATATTTTTCAAAATTTACTAAATAAAAGAGAATAAATCATATTTAGTCTTCTAAAAGACGAAAACTACTTGAGCCATGAACTATATCAAACAAGATAAAACTGAACAAGAGGTTTAGACTAAGATTCGATGGAGTTGCTATGATTTTTTTTATATACTAAGTATTCACTTTGAATATAATCTTCAAGTTTATGGCAGTCATTAAATTTCTAAATTTATATCTTTAACTCATTCGGAAGAAACTTAAATGAAACTTTAAAAATATTTACCGTTTAAAGTACCTGGTTAAAAATTATTATTCGCCAATACATGTTCTACAAAGCAGTAAAATATTTGTTTCAAATGAATTGGCCAACGGGCCAATCAAAATCTAGTATTTGTATATATATATATATATATATAATCTAAATCGTACCCGGAACTCTAACATTTGACGATAAGTCCATATGAAAAATTCATAAACGCCAAAATAAACTCAAAACTCTTAACAATATATCCTTACCACTGAATATTGTACCAAAGCCCTCAAACTCCAAAGTTTAAACATCCATATGATAGTACTTTAGTGTGATAGGGTACCGATACCTCGAGGTACCGAAGTGTTACCCATATATATATATATATATGGCTAGCGCTCCGATACCCACAGGGTACCCATTGCCATGTGGCATTTTATAATTGGTCCACATAATTAATCAGAAAAATATGTTGTTTTGGGTCTAAATTTAGTATAAATAACTGTTTGGTCCTTGTAACTTTCTCAAAGTTAATTTCACTTTACCATCCACTTTGCCTTATATTTATTTATTAAAGTCTGAAACTTTATCCGTTCTTTTTTTAACAAACAACGATCGCATAAAATATATGTTAAGAAGCTTTATTCTGTGAACGATGATGCCACAAGGAACAGATGGCCGAATTAGGAAAGATGACAGCAAGAAGAACCAGGACCATTACCATAACAACTGTCCAAGCTGTAAAGTTGATCAGCTCGAAGAGCTGAAAACTGGTTTGCCCATCAGAGAGTTCCTCTCTATATGGGCTGTTGTTCTTTGCACTGGTACATCACCATTCATTCATCACCCTCAAGCTCCTTCTTCCTCGCTAAACTCTGAACTCTGTTTTTTCATTTTCATGGCTGCAGCTCTCCCCATTTCATCTCTTTTCCCCTATTTACTTTACATGGGTTTCCATGATTTCTCTTCCTCTGTACTGGGTTATCGTTCAATCAGTGTTCTGAACTGTTTCAGATTAGGGATTTTAATATTGCAAAGAAAAAGGAAGACATTGGTCACTTTGCAGGCTATGTTGGTGAGTTTTGCCTCTTTGCAATAAAGTTTGTACCTTTTCATTTTTTCAGAGTATAATCTTGATTATCAATCTGTAATTTGTGAAGGATCATCGTTCATGCTTGGGAGAGCATTGACATCAGTGTTCTGGGTATTGGTTGCTGATCATTATGGTAGAAAGCCTGCTAGTGTTAGTTCCTCATTCAAGCCGTCTTTTAAAACCGCCTTAGCGTGTGTTTGGATAGGTTGATATGGATATGGTATCATCAGTGTTATTTGGATTTGAATAAAATTCACCAGTATTCTATGAGCATCTGATGTTTCTTTATGATCTATTGTAGGGTGATTTTGAACACTCTGTTTGGGCTAAGTAGGAACTTTTGGATGGTAAAGTGAAATTAACTTTTGAAAGTTACAAGGATCAAACAGTAATTTATACTAAATTTAGGCCCAAAACAAAATATTTTCTGATTAATTATGTGGACCAATTATAAAATGCCACATGACAGTAGGTACCGGTACCCTATGGGTACCGGAGCGCTTGCCATATATAGATATAGATTTTAACAAATGAAACAAACATGTTACAATATTGTAGGATACATCTTTTCAGTTTTGCATGGTGTGAGAACATCGACTCCAACATGGAAAGCAGCATCAAATGCAGCAGCTACATCAACATCTACGCAGTTGGATCTCACACACGCTTTGTAGGAGGCAAACCAGGCGTTAGGACAACCGCATTTGGTTGTTCCATAGGTTGATCCCAACAGGGCCTTGGCGCCCTACTGTTGTGGAAAGGGTATGGCTTCTGTGTCCCTTGCGCTGTTTGATTGGACTTTGTGGTTAGGATTTGAACTGTGGAATCCCTTGTGGACTTTGTGGTTAGGATTTGAACTGTGGAATCCCTTGTGGAAATTCCTCGCTCCAATGAGCTTCTTGTTGCATATGAATCCTTCGCTTTTGTCGCATGTCCCTTTCAACCTACGTGGGATTGTCTTTGCGACGATGCAGTTGAAGCTTGACGATTCTGGCCACAACCCTGCATTTAGTTTCCATTTTAGTTGATGTTTCAAACCGAGTAAGAATGTTAAGTCTATAATATCTAACATGTATCAATGTTGGCAACGATGAGATCGATCTTTCCCAAGTGTGGATTTCTTAGTGATGTTATTTTCTAGCCCCATGGATACCCATGTCCTGGTGTTGTGCAAGCAGTAAAGTCTATTTGGATTAATGCTACCACATTAGGGTGATCTGTAATATACAAACATTCAGTCCAACACGTAATTCATATGATTCCTTATAACCTACAAAATGATAAGCAATGGTTTTGAACTGGCAACTAATTATGTTTTTTTAATGAGTTTCATACTGGAGAGCTTCTCTACTTCATCATCTTCGAGCATAGCTTCAAAACCATTGATGTGACTTGAGTATGAGTAGAAAATGACTTTCTTTGCCTTCTCTTGGTTGATAAGCGAATGAAGAATATGTAAGTTGTATATTTGTGACTCATTAGCTTAACAATTTGACGTCTTCTGTGTAAGGTGATGAAATTGGTTCTGTTTGATTCCAGTTTGGTTTTTATTCTCCTATAGTAATACAATGGCATTTGCTTGGAAATGTTTACCTGGGCACGAAAGAGCTCAAAAACTGAGAATAAGTGTTACTCATTTGGTTAGCATCAATAATAGCATTTGCATATTCAATATGGGAATGCCTTCCAAGATACACTACATATGACTGTCACGAAATAAGAACCAACAAGGGAGAAAAAGTATAACACCTGCCCCGAATCGCCCGGGTAGAGTCCGTGGTTAGACCGGGAATCAGGATTACGGTGTGTTTCAAAAACATATCGTACCATTAAAATATTATTTAAAACTCAATCAAATGTATAAAAACAACAACAAACGGAAGCTTCCATGATTTCAAAACCAATTTACACTTTAAATTCACCAACAATTCTCATCATAAATGAATCCAAAATTCCCAAAACATCAATTGAAATGAAAATACATAAACAATTTATTTGTCCTCGGTCGCCATCCTTCCGTCATCTGCCTTCTCATCATCTCAATCATTAACGGCATTAGAAATTCACAACAGCATTACATAATTCAACACTTCATGCTTATCGACCCTAAACAGTCTAAGTTATCAAACAGGCGCACAACACAAATTCCACATTCATAATAGCATAACTCACAACACACATATCATAACAATAGCGATTATCAGATAGCACCAAGTCATAACAATACACAGACAGTTTAACTAACTCATCAAGTCACATTCACCATCACATACAACTCAATCACTCAACATTACACTTACAATCACAATGTCACAAACAATAATTCTATGTGTGTTTAGTATGCGCCAAGGAGTTGTTTCACACCATCACCGGCCGGCCGATGCACCTCCCTACCACATGGAAGGTCCTCACGCTCACCTACCGCATGGGAACGCGTCATCATCATCATCATAGTCATCATCATTATCTCAACGAGAAATACAACAACATCCTTGACACCCATGTAAAGGGGATCTACCTAGTGTACCAGACTCAATCATACACGTATCTCGGGTGGGGCATGTGGACCCTTTCCGATTCTATCATTTTAATTCCATTTAATACCACCACATCGATTTACACACATCAGCAATACAGTTTCATTCAAACAATTCCATTCAACCAATTCGATTCAACAATTCCACATCAAAATTCCATGCCCCAATTCCACATCACAATTCCATGTACCAATTCCACACTTATTACGGGCAGACTACTAGCTTTACCGACCACCCCACCTATAATAGTAAAATCGGAGGGGTGATCATGTCGCAAGGTCTAGGGCCACCCTTCTGTTCATCCTTCTAGGATGATTCTACATTGGTAGAATCATCCTCCTGCATCCAGCATTCCACAATCTTACTAAATCACAACCACATATACATATATGCACATTCAGAAATTAAACCCTTATTTATAACCACCTAGTCAAACCAAGCATCCAACCAATTCAAGCCACACAATAGCACATCAACAATCACTAACCAAAACACATAATTAACCATTTTGAACTCTTCAACTCATGTATCCCTATTAATCACTAAGTCGGATTGTAATTCCTCACGTCTCTACCTATCGACTCTAATCCCTCACCTTAGATAAAAATCAGACTCTGAGTTCTGCCTGGAAACGTCCATCTCGTTGTCCTGAATCCACCAGTTCTGACGGTACGTTGTTTGGACTTCAAACGAGCAAGATACGACCAAAATACTGACTTGCAACTTCCCCAAACTCCCAATGATCAAATCTGTCCCTGAATTCCAGAAGCAACTCTCACACTTTCTCCGTTAAGCAAAACAGTCAAGAAACTCAGAAAGTTACCAGAATTAGCCCAAATTCTTAACTGCCACAGTTAGCCAAGTTAGGGACCAACACAGACCTTTACACACAAGTTCCAAAAAACCCACAAAGTTTTAGGTTTTAGCAACGGGTCACTTAACTTTCGTCAACTGCTGTTTGATCAACCAACTTCCAGAAAATAAAATGGCGACCCCTCTTCTTCTTCAAAAAAAAAAATGGCAACCCCTCTTCTTCTCCAATTGATCTTGACGCAGCCGATGGGAATCCTTCACCGCCGCCGTGACTCCCACGTTCTTGGAATGCGGTCGACGACCATTGTCTTTCTCTCTCTCCTCTGTTTCCCTTCGTCCACGAACCTTCGATGACTTCCTCCCCTTGAGCGTTGGCGTGTACCCTCTGTCCGACTCCACCAATGCGTCGCCATCCCTCGGTTTGCGTGCCAACTCTTCTCCTCTCTCATTTTAACCGTCGCCGCTCTCTCTCTCTTGAAAACTATGCTCCAACCTATGGGAGTTTCCTCCTCCCAGCCGCCTGCTTCTTTTCCCCTCCAAAAGCCAAACCCCTGGCTCATTCAACTAAGGAGGATTGGACCCAAAGACAGCCACTAAGTGCCCCATTCTCAAATGCCTCAACAAGACTTCGCAGATTGGGCCTGGGGCCCAATCTTCTATTCTTCTTCCGCTCAGCTCAACGCCGAGCTTAAGTCCGCTTCAGTCGATCGGGCCTGGTGCCCTTCTTTTTCCTTCCGCGAGCCCAAGAAGCTCGCCGGCCGAGCTCGCTTCCTCTCCTCCTCCATTGGACCGTCCAAGCCAACCGGTCCACACGCCGCCTTTCACCTCTCCGCTGCTGCTGCTTAACAAGCACCTCAAAGCCCAGCCTCTTTACCTCCCTCATTCAAATGCCAAGGGTCGGATCAATTGGTCTGACCAATTGGTTCGACCCATCGATTCAGAACACTAACCCAACAATTAACCAAAAGTGATTTATTCTGCCAACGGAATAATTTACACACATAAATTAATTAATTAAATTCGAAATTAAAATCCACCAAGTTTTAACCAACGAGGTTTAACCAAGAATTTTAAATTATAACCGGAGACTCGAAAACGGGATGTTACAATAAGGCTTCCAAGTTTGTTGGGGAAATTAATTACAATGAAAAGGAGCACAAAAGAAAAGAGTACTGAAGAAGAATGTGATTGGTTTGCATGCCTTTTTTCCGCAAATATAGTAGGAATGTGCAGAGAGAGCCAAAATGGCTACAACATTACTAACAATGGAACAAATTAAGCAGTAGTACTAGGAGTTGTCATTTCTCTAACTTGGAGAATATTTTTGTTTCTATAATCTATCAAGCAATTATTGATTTTAAGTTGGTATGTGCAAAACCAATGGGCATGTTATTTATATCTAGAATAATAAGGTCACTATGGGTTAGTAACACAAATAAACAGTGTTATTTATTCAATTGACATTCCATTGTATATATTTGTCTTATATGAGGCATCATTAAAACGTTGAAAATTTTTAAAAATGAATGACTCCCTCTTTAATTAATTTTTGATTTCACAGTTTACCCTTCAATCCAAATCAATTTCAAATTCTGCACAAATGTTATATATTATATAATTTATTATATTACATATATATAACATATAATATGTTATATGTATATTTAATAAATGAAACAAACATGTTACAATATTGTAGGATACATCTCATCAGGTTTGCATGGTGTTGATGTTAAAATTGATTCCCTTATTCATTACAAAGAACATGTCTTATATATTATATATAATATAAGTAACATTTATATATCTTGTATTAATCTCTATCTCCAAGGATGACACTGGACCGTAATTTCCTATTTACAGGGCTAGCCACAATAGTGATTACCCAAGACACAAAGTTTTCAACCGTATTCTTTCGTGGCCCGACCCTGAGAACACACCAGGAGGAAGTTTCTTAGGTTTCAGTTTCTGGTCAGAGTTGACATTCCGGCCAATTAGCATTGCATTTTTTTGTAATTAATTCCACGTTTTTCACTTTCCTTAATTGTTTGTAATTAGAATTTATTAAGATTTTCTTTCCTTAAATTAACGCATCTTGTTTAAGAATATTTTATATCTATACTTTTATTTTTCCTCCCACGGGAGAAGCAGTTCGTGGTGAATTCTATATTCATGACGCGAATTTGAATACGATTTGGCTCTCAACCTATACCGATAATCAGGACTTTGTCCGTTTGGTCCCTCCCTTGTGGGGTGTATATAGACACTAATAGATATTCCCTTTGAATTTTTGGTTTCGAATAATTGTTGGTATGAAGATATTCCATTTTGTTTGTTAATGATTTAGAGCTGGATACAATTGGTTTTGCTCTTTGTTAGCTTGCAAGTATAAGATCAGTCCCAAGATCAATGTCGATGGTGCCGTTCGTCCCAACGTTGGTGGTCCTTCGGAACTTGGACAGGGTTGTTCTGCATGCAATAGGCACTACATATCCATGTATTGTAGATCCATTTGTTCTTGACTTGTTAGCTTTCCGAGATGCGTGTATTTGGTGTTTGTGGGCATGAGTTTTGCAGGTGGACTTTGAAGAAGATGCAGAACTAGTTTCGATGAAGCTGCTGGCCGGTCAGGCACTTTCCACCCCAGGAGGGGCTATTGTAGAAGAAATTTTGCAGCTACAAAAAGGAGCTCCTGCTTAGCGCTTAATGACGGTTCGCCGTTCAGGTAACAGGGCCACCCATTACATGGCTCGCATGGCCCTGATCAACCTCCCAGGAATTATGGAGGTAGACATGACTTCTTGGGTTGGGACTTGATTTTCCTTTCTTGTTTGTGCTGGCTGTCTTTGCCACTCCGCAAGGAGCTGTCTATGCCAAAAAAAAAAAAAAACACATCATGGAAGGATATAAGGGCAACAGGGTCCGCGCAGTAATCGTCAAGCAAAAAACTGCCTAAACAGATGGAGAGAACATCGACTCCACCATGAACTGTAGCATCAAATGCAGTAAGTACATCAGCATCTACACAGTTGTATTGCACACAAGCTTTGTAGGAGGCAACGCAGATGTTAGGCGTGCCTCCTTTGGCTGTTCCATAGGCTGATCCCAACAGGTTTGCACCTGGGACTTGGGATCCTACTATTGTGGAAAGGGTATGGTTTTTGTGTCCCTTGCGTTGTATGATTGGACTTTGTGGTTGGGATTTGCTCCGTGGAATCCCTTGTTGACGTTCCTCGCTCCAATTAGCTTGCTGTTGAATATGAATCCTTCTCTTTTGTCGCATGTCCCTTTCTACCTACGTGGGATTGTTTTTTCTATGATGCTGTTGAAGTTTGGCGATTCTTGCCACACCCCTGCATTTAGTTTCCATTTTAGTTGATATTTCGAACCGAGTAAGAATGTTAAGTCTATAATATCTAACATGTACCAATGTTGGCAATGATGACATCGATCTTTCCCAAGTGTGGATTTCTTAGTGATTTTATTTTCTAGCCCGATGGATGCCCATGTCCTGGTGTTGTGCAAGCAATAAAGTCTATTTGGATTAGTGCTACCACGTTAGGGTGATCTGTAATATATAAACATTCAGTCCAACACATAATTCATATCAGTTTCATACTGGAGAGCTTCTCTACTTCATCATCTTCGAGCATAGCTGCAAAGCCATTGATGTGACTCGAGTATGAGTAGAATATGACTTTCTTTGCCTTCTCCTGGTTGATAAGCAAATGAAGAATATGTAAGGTTGTATATTCATGACTCATTAGCTTTACAATTATGATGTCTTCTATGTAAGGTGATTAAATTGGTTCTCTTTGATTCGAGTTTGGTTTTTATTATCTTACAGTAATACAATAGCCTTTTCTTGGAAAGAATTACTTGGGCACGAAAGAGCTCAAAAAATGATAATTAGTGTTACTCATTTGGGTAGCATCAATAACAACATTTGCAGATTCAATATGGGAATGCCTCCCAAGATACACTGCAAATAACTGTCACGAAACAAGAACCAACAAGGGAGAAAAATGCTTCCATGTTAGTTGGGGAAATTAATTACAAGGAAATGAAAAGGAATAAAAAACAAAAGAGTAGCAAAGAAGAATGTGATTGGTTTGCATGCCTTTTTTCCGGCAGATACAATAGGATTGTGGATAGAGAGCCAAAATGGCTACAACATTAGTAAAAATGTGAGAAATGAAGTAGTAGTTTAGTACTACTAGGAGTTGTCATTTTCCTAGCTTGGAGAATATTATTGTTTCTGATAATCTATCAAGCAACTATTGATTTGAAATTGGTATGGGCAAAACCAATGGGGCAAGGTATTTTTAGCTAGACTAATAAGGTATACCATGGTGCTTATAATAAAACTAATGTGTGTACGAATTTGGGATCCAACTCACTAGAAAATTTTCATTATGGGTTAGTAACACAATAAACGGTGTTATTTATTCCATTGACATTCCATTGTATATATTTGTCTTATATAAGACATCATTAAAATGTTGGAAAAATCTAAATATGAATGGCTCCCTCTTTAATTAATTTCTCATTTCACGGTTTACCCCTCAATCTAAATCAATTTTAAATTCTCCACAAACCTTATATATTATATATTTTAGTATATTATATACATATTATATATAACATATGGAAAATTCTTCGGTAGCTCCCGTGAATCTGGTGGTACTTAGTGCCTCCAGTTTTTGGGTTCATTTGGAACGTCCGTTTAAAAAACTGATCTGGATCGTAAAAAATATTTTAATTTTAGAATCAAATTGAATGAATCTATTATGGTCTTGGCTATATGTTAATATACAAACTCATCACTTTATATATCTTTAGGCATATGGTAAAGTGATATTTATATTTTGATTAGTCTAAGAATATTTGTATTTTTCATTTAGGCATATGGTAACAAAGTATCATCTTAAACACCCAATTTCTCTTTGCACTCTTCTGATTCCCATCTTTAGCTCCTTAGTTAGGGTTCCGTGTTTTATCTGGCACCGTGGCACCGTGGTGGCGTGTTGGATCGATACAAAGGAATGGAGTAGTGTGAAGGATTATCGATTTGGATTCAGATAAATTTGCATTTGTGGATTTGTAATCTTTGTTCCGCCCTTTCTTTCTTAGTGGAGGTGAGAAGATGGTGATTTTGATTTGTTTCTGCTTCTTCTTGCATTTCAATGGTTCATTTTCTTCGACGATGATGGTCGAGTTTTTGGATTGAATCGAATGAAATTGGTCAATCTTCTGTGGGTCAATAAGGACAGTCATCATCAATGCTGGTCTTTGCTGAAGTTGAGAAATCATTGGCGATTGCATAAGCTCATTTGCCAACATTCGATCTTCGATGCGAATTGATGAAGCAATATCGTGACTTAATTACACCAAATACCATTAAACTTTCATTTTCATTCATACTCACCACTCAACTATTTTTCTTACATTAAATACCATCAAACTATACTTTAGTTTCACCGATTACCACTCCGTCCTTTTTTTTACCGGAATGATGACGTGGCTTTGACGGATCATGTCTAGTCAACTAAACAAAGCTGAGTTAGATGCCAAATTGGATTTAGACAAAGCTAAACTTTAAGGTTTTTTACTTCTGTTTTTTATATCCTTTCTGCAACTCTCCTCCATTCACTCCTCCAGATTGCTCCACATTTCTTCTCCATATCTTTGTTGGCATTTGACTCAGCATTATTCAGCTGACTACACATGCTCCGTCAAAGCCACGTCGTCATTCCGTCCAAAAAATGGACGGAGTGGTAATCGGTGAAACAAAATGTATAGTTCGATGGTATTTAATGTAAGAAAAATAGTTTAGTGGTGAGTATGAATGAAAATGAAAATTTAGTGGTATTTGGTGTAATTAAGTCGCAATATCGTCAATAGTTGTCGTTAGATATTGAGTTGTAGCCTGCAGGGGCGTCGTATGGTGTTTCCTAAGAGATCGATTTACCCGAGTGAGAAGCGACGACCCGACAAAGAGAATGGGGTTCGCGGCAATGGTCGCATATCCCTGTGTTCAAAAAGTCCTCTATTAAGAAGGTGGACTTGGAGTGTACAAATAGACATGTAGTTGTCTGCAATTTCTTTGAATGTCATCTTGATTCAGTGACAAAGATAATGATATTTTACTGTTCTAATTGCTTAATTGATCCGAAAGGGGGTGAAAATCACTTTCACCAATTCCATAAAGGGTCTAACTCAAATTAACTATTCATCTTTTCCGTCATTATCTCCGCCGCAGCATGAACTCATCCACAACTAGGAATGCAATTAACTAGCTAACAATCTTCTCGCCCTCCTCCAGGAATACACAAGCAGGGAATCTAAAAACGTAACCCTCTTAGTTCTTGGAAGGAACTAAAATGGCTCCTTTAATTTGTTTTTGGTGCTGATTTCTGGGATTGGTATCGGCGACTATCGTTCTAATTGATGATGGAGAAGTGGATGCAATGTTTTGTATACTGAGAAAGTCAGGAATTTTATAATCTGACACACAAGAGGTGTTGGGGTAACATTCCAAGTACCACATTGGCAAACTAGGAGAAGTTTGCCTAGCATAAAAGAGTCCACCAACTACACTAGTATGAGTCCTTTTGGGAAGGAACCCAAAAACAAATCCGTGCGGGCTTGGCCCAAAGCGGACAATATCATAGTAGTGTGGGCCTGTTGGTGGCGGACGATCCAAAAGGGGGATTCAGGTGAGGCAAATACAATAGCTTATGATCAGGAACACACAAGGAAGGACTATATTTGAATGAGTTATTTTACATTATTGAAATTTTCTATCTTTGTTTGTTAGAATGTTTCGTCATTCATTGGATTGGTTTCATCCGCATGAGTTTCTACACATAATCCTATACTAGAACAGGGTAAAGAAAGCCGCTGCAACAAAGATTTTGATAGAGTTAAGTTTTTTTTTTGTCTCCTTCACGTACATTACATTATACATGTGAAACTGAAAGGTGCTCATTAAATTTATTTTTTCTGAAGACGACTCCTGCAGGAGAGAAGGAGTAAACCATACATAAAATAGATATTAAGTACCCATCCAAGCCGAAAGGTTAACCACTCCTTGGCTTGGGAGGCAACGAAGCGCTTGACGAGCCACATAATGGGCTGCCATATTCGATTGATGCGGAACTGCCATCAATCTTAGTCGGGGAAGTGAGTCCAAGAGAAGCACAATGTCTGCAACTATGGCACCACCATCACGATCAAACACCTGCCGCTGGGCCACCGCATGCTGTACTTGTGTGGCATCCCTTTCAAAATCCACGTCTCTCCACCCATTGAGTGACAGAGCACACAAGAGTCCCTAACTGCCAACAGCTCCAAACTGAAAGGACCAGTTATACTAGGGTAAGAAATATCTGTCGCAAAGAGCTGCCACTCGTCGAGTGCCGCACCACCAAACCAATTGCACCTCCGGAGCTAGCTGCAACCGCTCCATCAATATTTATCTTCAGACGAGGGAAGAGGAACGCCTGCCAGAAAACTTGATGTGGAACTGGGACGGCTGGGGGTGAGGGCAATGGGAGAAAATAGAGCTTGTCTTGATCAGTGGTGAAGTGTCGCTAAAGAGCCGACATCGAGTATTGGAACTTTTCAAATACCACCCAGTTTCGGGACTTCGAAAGACGTCACCAAGCCAGAACCCATAACTCCGCCTCTAAAGGTCAGGATTGAGTGATCAACCTCCACACAATCGCGAGATGAGTGTGGGGGATAGATCCCAAGTCCAAGTCCAAAGTCCTAAAGAACTGCCTTCCTACTGTGCAGGAGAATAGGATATGCTCAACAGTTTCTAGTTGCTACAGACAGGAAGGACAAACGGGGTCCAACTCCATTCCTCGAGAATTTAAACCTTCAATTGAAGGTAGGATTCTGTGACAAAGGCGCCAAAGAAAGAAATGGTGTTTTGGTTGAATCCTAAGTGACCAAATTGATCTCCATAAACTGGGACCCGTAGTGGAGGCCAAGGAAGGGGGGATTTTCTTTTTCTTTCTAGAGAGAATTGCAAAAGCATACCCGGAAGAAGTGGAGTACTGTCCACTGGGGGGGGAAATACCAAATTGGTTTATCTGTATACCAAGTTCGCGGAAGAGGGATGCTCTCAATTGTCTGGACCGAATCAGAGTCGAACAGCTCACGGAGAAGAGTCATGTCCCATGCTCCATTTTGAAATAGGCTGGAAACCTGGACTTGTCTCAACTCCAATACTGGTACCCTAAGCACCGGGAAGGATGGCCCAAGGGTTCCAGGAACCCATGGTTGATAAAAAACAGAGAGTCGTGTGTTCAATCCTATATGCCATAACAACCCCGGTAGGAGAAGATACCTACCATGGAGAATGCTCTGCCAACCCCAAGAAGGGTGGGAACGCTTGGTAGCATTTAAGAAATTACTAGAGGGGAAATAACGACCCTTCTATACCCTGGACAACAACAGGTCTTGTTGTGTTAGAATCTGCCAACTTTGCTTAGCCAATAGAGCATGGTTGAAGGACTGGAAGTCCCGGAAACCCAACCCACCCTCATCTTGAGGGGTACATAGTTTATTCCAACTCCGCCAATGAATCTTCTTTTGATCCGCTACCTCTCCCCACCAGAATTTGGACATTAAGGTATCAAGGGAGGAGCACACCGTGTTTGAAACACAATAGTAGGACATTATGTGATAAGAACCGCTGCAACCGTGGGCAGACGACCCTAACCACCGCTAGTCTTGAACCTTAGCTTGATCGAACCGTCGGCACCGGGGCGGAAAAAGTACTTGGACCCGCCGGTTGCAATTAATCGGGAACCCTAAGTGTCCAGTCGATGACGCCACTTCAGAAGATGAATGTTTCTGACGATAAGTCAGCCTTAAGCAATGCTCCTCACATTGACTCAAAGGGAAAAAAAACATAAATCCTGAAAAAGGGGGGGTTTTTAATTTCAAAGTTGTCTTACAATGAGGCTAGACACCTCTATTTATAGGTGAGGAAGGGAGAACAGGCTCTCCTTTTCCTCCTACGAAACTAACTAATAAACTAATAAAGAAATACAAAAAGAGTCCTAAAAAGGACTAAAATTCGGAGCTCTATCCCTACAAGGAAAAGAGCCCTTCCTAAACAAAAACACTAAAAGGGAAAAAGTTGGAAATTCCTAAAAAACAGCAGAACGGGTTCTGGGAGAAATTGCCAAATAAATACCAAATAAAATAGGAAAAATAATCCCTTTGGCAGATCAGTAGTAGACGTCATGGGCTTCAACTTTCATATTGGGCTTCAGCCCAAATTCTATCTCCAGGTAGCCCAAATTTGTCAATCTTCGTCATACTAGAAATCTGTCCAAAACGGGAAATCCTAGCTTGATTAGGATTCCTTGCTTGGATGTATTTGGCATCTCCTCTTCATTTCCCGTATCATAAATGGTAAGCCATCCTTCATTGGATCAGGCTCAGGTGGTGGCCTGATCGTAGCTCTGAGCATTGACTTCCTCGGGTCAGCATCCGAGCTCCTCTCTTTGATGCTTAGGCCAAGCATCATGATATGAACCAAAGCCAAGGTTGGCTCAATCCACACAACTCGGTTTGAACAATTTACAAACGAAAACACAATCAAGATAGAGGATGGAAATCGGACCAGAACCCTTAGCTATAGAGCTAAGAACTCAAGGTATCAAGTGTGTGCGGTACCACGAACTAAGGGGTGAATACCCTTATCTCGATAAACCAAACTCCCTAAGCCAAGCAACAACGAGCAAAAGCTTTAAGGAACAAATTGTAAACCGAAGTCTGAATTCTTTGATTGTGAGCAAACAAGCTGATTTGAATCAAACTACAAAGAACCCTTTAAATAGGGTAGGAGAAAATGTGTCCTACACCAGATTCGATGAATCTAGTCATCTAGAAAAACTACACAATTAATTGTTCACACTTAACTAAGTACATTCCCTTGTTCCAAAGTGGAAGTGAATGAACATTAATGCAAGTGCATGGTTCCAATGTGGAAGTGAATGAACATGAAAACAAATGCATGAATGGGGTTGAAATTCGTTCATGAAGGCCCCTCAACTATCCGATATGGCAGAATGGTCACTGAAGATCACAAAACGTTTGAATCTTGCCGTTGGATCATCATTCAGTCTCGCCAACTATCCTAAGTAATGTCCAGCATCCTTGCTCCAATTCTTCATGCTTTGGCATACTCCAAGCCTCCATGAATGTTGCCACCTTGTTCCTCAAGGCCTTGGTTTGACTCCTAGTGATTGGACCAGTTGATGACCCACGGATGTCCCCATCATTCCCCCTTCTTGAAAAGGATTCGTCCTCGAATCTGAATCTGGAAAATCATCATAAAAAGGGGCTAAGTCGGCAACATTAAAAGTAGCACTAATGCCATAGTCTCCTGGTAAGTCTATGCGATATGCATTGTTATTTATGCGTTGCAAAACCTTAAAAGGACCCTCCCCTCTAGGTAGCAGCTTTGACTTTCTCTGTCCTGGAAACCGCTCCTTTCTGAAATGTATCCAAACGAGATCTCCTGGTTCATACACCTTTTCCTTGCGTCCTTTGTTGGCATTTTGAACGTACTGCTTTGTCCTACGTTCAATGTTTAGTCTAGCTTTATCGTGCATCTCTTTAACATACTTTGCTTTTGCTTCCCCATCTGTATTAGATAACTCATGCAAAGGCAAAGGTGATAGATCCAAGGGAGTCAATGGATTAAATCCATACACAAGTTCGAATGGTGTATACTTAGTAGCCGAATGCACAGCCCTATTATATGCAAACTCAACATGTGGCAAACAATCTTTCCAAGTTTTAATGTTGGACTTGATTATGGCTCTAAGCAATTGTGATAACGACCTATTGACTACTTCAGTTTGACCATCAGTTTGTGGATGACAAGTAGTAGAGAATAGTAGCTTCGTTCCTAGTTTACCCCAAAGAGTTTTCCAGAAATAACTAAGAAACTTAGAGTCACGATCCGACACAATAGTATGAGGCATTCCATGCAATCTAACAACTTCCTTAAAGAACAAATTAGCAATATGAGATGCATCATCAGTTTTATGACATGGAATGAAATGTGCCATTTTTGAGAATCTATCGACCACCACAAAAATTGAATCTCTACCACCCCTAGTCCTAGGCAAGCCTAACACAAAGTCCATAGATATATCAATCCAAGGTGCAGTAGGAATAGGGAGAGGAGTGTATAACCCGTGTGGTTGTGATTTAGACTTGGCTTGGTGACAAGCCACACATCTGGCTAGGTGTTTCTCCACATCATGCCTCATTCTAGGCCAGTAGAAGTGCTCTTGAAGACATGTCATCGTTTTGGCAATTCCAAAGTGCCCCATTAACCCGCCTCCATGTGCTTCCCTGACTAAAACATCTCGACACGAAGACTTAGGCAAACATAACTTGTTCTCTCGAAACAAGTATCCATCTAACCTATAAAATTTATCATGTGTCGAATGTTCACACACCTTGTACACATCTCCAAAATCAGTATCGGTGTCATATAAGTCTTTAATGTATTCAAAACCAATGAACTTAACACCAAGAGTAGAGATAAGAGTGTACCTTCGAGATAGGGCATCAGCCACGACGTTCTCCTTACCTTGCTTGTAACGGATAACATAGGAAAAAGACTCGATGAACTTAACCCATCGTGCATGCCTCTTGTTCAGCTTGTGTTGAGCTTTGAGATATTTCAATGACTCGTGATCAGAATGGATGACAAACTCCTTTGGCCATAGGTAGTGTTGCCAAGTCTCTAATGCTCGAACAAGTGCATATAATTCCTTATCGTAAGTTGGGTAATTCAGAGTAGCTCCATGCAAATTTTCACTGAAGTATGCAATCGGTTTTTTTCTTGCATGAGCACAGCTCCTATTCCAATTCCTGAAGCATCACACTCGATCTCAAATGCCTTGCTGAAATCGGGTAGCATCAGAACTGGTGCATTGGTGAGTCTCTCCTTCAATAGCTCAAATGCCTCTTGTTGAGGTGTTCCCCAATGAAAGGGTACATCCTTTTTCACTACGGCCGTGAGTGGTGCTGCAATAGTACTGAAATCCTTCACAAATCTTCGATAGAAACTGGCCAAACCATGAAAGCTCCTAACATCAGATATGTTTGTGGGAATGGGCCAAGACTTGATTGCCTCTATTTTCTCCTCATCAACCCTGATTCCTGTAGAACTAACAACAAAGCCAAGAAACACAAGGTGATCGGTGCAAAAGACGCACTTTTTCATATTGGCAAACAGTCTTTCCTTTCTAAGGGTTTCTAACACCAATTTTAAGTGTCCACCATGATCCTTTAAATTAGATGAGTAAACCAGAATATCATCGAAGTAAACGACTACAAATCTGCCTATGAAAGCCCTAAGCACGTGGTTCATCAATCTCATGAATGTACTAGGTGCATTTGACAAACCAAATGGCATAACCATCCACTCATATAAACCATGTTTAGTTTTAAATGCGGTTTTCCATTCATCTCCTTCCTTCATTCGAATTTGGTGATATCCAGATTTTAAATCAATTTTTGAAAAGATAGAAGCACCATGTAACTCATCTAGCATATCATCAAGTCTAGGAATAGGATGACGATACTTTACCATGATGTTATTGATCGCTCGACAGTCGACGCACATCCTCCATGATTTATCCTTCTTTGGCACGAGGATAACCGGTACGGCACAAGGGCTCATGCTTTCTCGAACGTGCCCTTTGTCCATTAACTCATCCACTTGTCTCTGAAGCTCTTTGGTCTCTTCCGGATTGGTTCTATATGCGGCCTTGTTAGGGATGGATGCTCCTGGAACAAAGTCGATTTGGTGCTCAATTCCCCTAATCGGTGGTAGTCCTTTAGGAGTCTCCTCCGGAAAGACATCTTCAAATTCCTGTAATATTGAAGAGATAACACTAGGAAGAGAATCGGTTACATTAGCATAATCAGAATTCAAACACTCCTTGTATACGATAACCACGAGTGGCATCCTAGAAGTTAAGGTTTGTTTGATCTCACCACGTGTAGCTAAAAGGTTTTCTCTCCTCTCGGCCTCACCTTTTCGAGCTCTATTACATACCATTTCTGTTTTTGCACTCGAAGGGGTGTCACTCTGTTTCTTTTCACTCTTCTCTCTTGTTTTGAGCTCCATCTCTTTCTTCTCTCTAGCCTCACGAAAATGTTGCTTCTCCAATTGATCTTGGTACAATTCGGTTGGTGACAAAGGCTTGAGCTTGTAGGTTTGCCCCTTATGAGTTAAGGAATATCGATTAGCCCTCCCATCATGAAGAGAAAATTGATCAAATTGCCATGGCCTCCCAAGCAGAATATGAGCAGCCTCCATAGGTACTACGTCACAAAGAATTTCGTCAGTATTTCGACCAATACTGAAAGGGATGTATACCTGCCTTATCACTTTTAGCTCTCCTGCTTTGCTAAGCCATTGAAGTCTGTATGGCTTAGGATGTCGAATGGTGGTGAGCTTTATGCCTTCCACAAGATCTTGACTTGCTACATTCGTACAACTTCCTCCATCGATAACCAGATTACAAAGTTTGTTGTGGATGACACAAAGAACATGGAATAGGTTCTCCCGCTGATCCAACTCGTCTTTAACTAGAGTGCTCATTGCTCGAATGGCCACTCTATTGAACTTAACCAACCCTTCTGGAACCATTTCTTCCTCTTCCTCCGATTCCTCCTTTTGGACTTCACCTTCCTCATTCTCGTCCTCATCATCTGTGAACACCTCTCCATTTTGGATCACCATAGTGGCTTTATTAGGGCAGTCCCTAGCCATATGTCCACGCCCTTGACATTTGAAACAAAGAATTCCACTCGGCCGATTAGTAGTATTTGAAGAACCAGATTTAGGATTTGAGGTACCTTGAGTGGTTTTAGGTTTGTTAAAGCCTCCCGAGGTGCCTTCCTCTTTCTTCATGGTATTAGTCTTCCATGATGGTGTGGTAGTGGTTGACGTATTGAATCTCCGTCCAGTGCCAAGTTTGAGTTGCTTCTCCACTCGTATTGCTAGTCGCACCAATTCATCATAGTCGATGAAATTCTGCAAGTTGACTTGATAGGCGATTTCCCTCTGTAAGCCTCCTAGGAAACGTGCAATCTTGGCATCCTCATCTTCAATTAGATCCAATCGAGACACTATCATCTCGATCTCCTTATGGTAGTCTTCAACAGTCATACCACCTTGCTTTAAAGCTTGTAACTTAGTGTGTAAATCTCGACAATAAGAAGCTGGAACATACTTCCTTCTCATGACACGTTTCACATCCTCCCATGTTCCAATAGGCCTCTTTCCTTCGCGCTCCCTTTGTCTAACTTGCTGACTCCACCAAACAGAAGCGTAGTCAGTAAATTCTACAACAGCAAGGGTTACCTTCTTGCGATCAGAAAATTGATGGCATTGGAAGAAGAATTCCATTGCCCTCTCCCAATCGAGATATGCATCCGGGTCTGATTTCCCTTGGAATTTGGGAATCGAAATTTTTACCCCTCGGATATCATCGTCCAGCATCACTCCTCTTAAAGCTTCTCTATGTGGCCTTGCTCCACCTCGTGGAGGTGCATCATCCTCCACATTAGAATCATCTATCCTTGGCTGATTATTCTGGATGGTCGCGGTGAGGGTTTGAGCCATAGTGTTGAGTGCTTCATGGAACTTCGTCCTCATCGCATTCATTGCTGCTTCGAACCCTGCTGGATCTGTCATCTTGAACAATGATTAGTCACAATGGCCTCACCAACTCTCTCTAATGAACCTCACACACTCTTTCTTTTGCCTCTCGTGTTTCACACAAGTTTTTGGTGAGAAAACGATGAAACAGAAATCGGCAATAAGCAAGTTCGTTATGAGCAGTTGCAAGTTTCTTCAAAGCTTTAGAAGTCAAGTAATTCGAAATTCAAGTAAACACAACCCTAGCTGAGTTCACTCTAAGCCCTAGTCAGATTTCTTTGCTGGGTTTTCGAAAAACAAACTATTCAAAACGAATTTGACTTTGAAATAACAGAAATTGCTTACCCCCCTTTCTTAGAATTCCGCTATAACTTCTAGACACAATCTTGGTGAGGTGGCTTTGCTTTGATTGGGTCGAAATTATTCTTTTGGACCTCTTGATTTTTAAACTTTGTTTCTTTTTAACCTGCACACCAGCTTTTACCACCAAGAAATGGTTAGTACAAAACTATAAATCTGAAATCACACAAATCACGATTCAGCCAAAAAATGATACTATTTTTTTGAGGTTTTTTTTTTAATCGAAAGAAAAACAACAGAAGCTTTGATCCAAGAGTTGAACCGAGCTCTGATACCAAACTGATATGAACCAAAGCCAAGGTTGGCTCAATCCACACAACTCGGTTTGAACAATTTGCAAACGAAAACACAATCAAGATAGAAGATGGAAATCGGACCAGAACCCTTAGCTATAGAGCTAAGAACTCAAGGTATCAAGTGTGTGCGGTACCACGAACTAAGGGGTGAATACCCTTATCTCGATAAACCAAACTCCCTAAGCCAAGCAACAACGAGCAAAAGCTTTAAGGAACAAATATTGTAAACCGAAGTCTGAATTCTTTGATTGTGAGCAAACAAGCTGATTTGAATCAAACTACAAAGAACCCTTTAAATAGGGTAGGAGAAAATGTGTCCTACACCAGATTCGATGAATCTAGTCATTTAGAAAAACTACACAATTAATTGTTCACACTTAACTAAGTACATTCCCTTGTTCCAAAGTGGAAGTGAATGAACATTAATGCAAGTGCATGGTTCCAATGTGGAAGTGAATGAACATGAAACAAATGCATGAATGGGGTTGAAATTCGTTCATGAAGGCCCCTCAACTATTCGATATGGCAGAATGGTCACTGAAGATCACAAAACGTTTGAATCTTGCCGTTGGATCATCATTCAGTCTCGCCAACCATCCTAAGTAATGTCCAGCATCCTTGCTCCAATTCTTCATGCTTTGGCATACTCCAAGCCTCCATGAATGTTGCCACCTTGTTCCTCAAGGCCTTGGTTGGACTCCTAGTGATTGGACCAGTTGATGACCCACGGATGTCCCCATCACATCACTAGGACTTGTTCTACCCCTATCACCTTCGATTCTCCTCCAAATTCAGCTCCGTTTGTTGGAGGGTGCTCCTGAGGCTTCAAGATATCCAAGGCACTTTATATTTCCCAAAAGTCCTGAGCCAATTGGGAGATCGGCCATAACTGCTCCTCTGTGACGCCCGACATCAGGTCCGGTGCTCGGGTTTGGATCAAAACTTGGCCTTTTTCAAATCTGTCCGAGCCTTTTGACTTCTGTCTGGGCCAGGTCGTCAAGGATTCCTCTATAGTGTCTTTAAGTTCTATTTGAGCTCTGGAGCTTGTGGGAGTCGGTCTGGGGCCTAGACTTGGTGCTAGGCTCGGCCTAGGGTCCGGGTCAGGGCTCGGTGTTAGCATCAGCTCCTGGCGGGTCATTAGCCTTACTTGTGCTGGGGTAGGAGCTGGCATTGGTGCCTGGCTGAGGATCAGCATCCTCCCAGGGGTGTCTTCTTGCTCCGAGGCTTTGGCTCTCCTAGGCTTCGGGGGTGGTGCCGGTGCTGGTCTAGTGCCGGTGTAGTCCTCGCTCGGCTTCAAGTCTCTAGGCCGACCGGGCATTGAATTCTCCTTGTCTGGTGCGCCCATGGAGGTTCTTTGGTCGGGTGTCTGTGGTGGCGTGTCCACGCCGGCCTCGGTGACCGGGATCACTTCATTATGTGAACCGGGAGAGGTGATATGACCGTGGTGAGTAGGGTATGGACCCCAACCGGGGATAGAGTCTGCGTCTTCCAACTATGAATTCGGGTGGTGGCCTTAACCTCCAAGAAACGAAAGGTTTCCTTTTGGATTTCATGACCACACACGGAGCCCCAAGGTAGTTTGGTGATGCATTGAGGATCTCTATTCGTAGATACCTCGATTATTCAACTCGGAGATACCTTGGGACGTTCTTGCTAAATAAAATTGAAGATTTAGAGTAATTGATCTGTTGACCGGTGAGCAATTGATACCTAGAGAAAAGGGTGATTATTGAGGGAGACTAAATTATTGGTTGAAAGCGATGCACTCAATGACTAATGTTACAAAGAAAGGGACATGCTCTCATGTCTGAATTAGACTCATACCAGTAAACTAGTTAGCTTAACCTACCAAGCTGCAAAAGGAACATATTGAACTAAGCAAGACAACACATGAATGCTAGTGATAATGATAGAGCGCTCATTTTGTTATTTTTTTCTATGTTTAGCGTCAAAATGACACTAGTTTTGTTTGGCTATCTTTAACATGTTTAGCCTCAAACGATGACGATTTTACGAACGATGACACATAAAACATGGATATTACCCCAACGAATCTGAATTCATTTACCTATGGTACTTATATGTAATACCACATTGGTTGTAAAAAGAGAGACTACAAGACCATCAACGTATATAGTAGACTTTAAATTCAATCATTGATTGGTAAATGAGCTATGAGTTTAGCTGATATGATAACGAATCCATTGCAAATAGACAATTTCATGAAAGACGAAAGAGATAAGTTGTTGGCTAATTTCCCTTTTGTTGGTTAAGGGTTGTGGCTAATATGTTAATTGCAATGATTAAAATAGTTTCGTGGTCAACCAAGTATGAGTTTTGTGCTATTGCAGTCAATTATGTTTAAATTGGGTCAACTTATTAACTTAAGTTTGAAAATCCGGTCAACTCAATTATTCTAATCAAATTTTTTATAATTTTTAATAAAAATGACATGTCGAGGTGCTATCTCATCAAAAATATTATTTAGCATTTTAATTTTTAACTGAATCACTTAATCGAGTTCTTATTAAAAATTAATTGGGCTAAGTTAACTCAAAATCAATCGATCTCTAACTTTTTTATCTTCTTCTCGGTATTTGTCCATGAACACTTCGAATTTGATTTCGTTGAATTTAGAATTTAAATAATATTTAATGATGACATGACATCTTAACGTGTCATTTGTAACAAAAATTGTCAAGAAATTGAACAAAGTGACTGAGTTGACCCGATCTTTACACTTACGTTATTGAGTTGACCCAATTTAAAC
Organism: Linum lewisii; assembly: GCA_034768395.1. Classification (NCBI taxonomy): domain Eukaryota; kingdom Viridiplantae; phylum Streptophyta; class Magnoliopsida; order Malpighiales; family Linaceae; genus Linum; species Linum lewisii. The sequence goes on from CM068300.1 coordinate 13,796,631, forward strand.
TTAAGTGACTGAAATGACATAAGACCTATACTTAGGTAACCACTTAAGTATTTGGCCGATCAAAATACCTTATCATACAACCTGGTTGAACCTTAATTGAACCACGTTAAAAATCAGTACGGTAGGCTGCAACATAAGGATTTATCCTGACCAGCAGGTAAACTTGATCTTACCATAAATAGCGGTTCGACCGCCTGATCCCAACCATACTGCTGGTTTGATTGATAACGAAAAAAAATGATAACATAATATTATATGAGTGATTTGATTTATGAGGTTTTAGTGCACATAAGGTAGCAATAGGATTTAATGACTTTATTATAGTTTATAGTTTATTCACTGGCTAAGCCTATTTTAAACTTAAATCTTATATATTTTAAGCCTTTATTGATCAATCGATGACAAAATTTATTTATGTAAACAAATCATATGATATTGGAATATGAGTATTTCTATATAAAGAAGGTAAATCAGCATCCAACCTTTTTTCAACCATTAAATCACCCTTTGACCTTTTAACTAATCTAATGGTCTAGATGGTTAGGGGTATTTAGGACTTTACACACATAATTTATTTTTCATATTTAAATTAAATACTTAATATTCTCAAGTGACCGGCCACATCGAAAGTTCCTAGCCTGCCTCTGTCTAATAAACTCCCGAATATCCGAATGATTCGGGCCCCAAATGGAAAATTTGCAACTAAAAGTGGTCCATACATGTATAGAGAGAGGGCATGCAGAAACAAGTGCGACACTGACTCAAGGTCAGCTCTGCATAACACACAAGCATTTGGCCCAATGAAACCACGACTCTGAAGATTCTCATAGGTCAAAATGCTCTTATGGAAAACCTGCCAAACAAAACCTGAAATCTTTGTCGGAACATCCTCCCTCCAAATTGTGCCAGTAGGGAAGTTCATTTGGATCGAAGCCCCTTGCTACTAAAGCACCTTGTAAAACGACCTCACTGAGAAAACACCTGAAGTATTCAGGTCCCAACAATGCGCCGGAGAACCATGAAAAAGCCACTTGAGCTCCAAACCCTCAAGAAAACTCATCATCCTGTACCTCTCGACCTCCGTCCCTCCACACAACATGGTGGTCAAAAATAGGAAACTGGAATAGGAAAGCATGTTTTGGTGATATGGTTTATGCATGTCGTCTTTCTTTATGAACAAAAATAGTGAATGTTGTTGTGACTTGTGTATAAACCTTCAAATCAACTGAATCATATTGATTTGAGCGGGTCACTTTTGGGTTATCTTGAGTTGGATCATTTGGGTATCATGTCTTTTTACATAAAGGAAGCACACAGTGGCGGATCCAGGATGAATCAAGGCACTGGGCCGCATTTGTAAAGAAACTTCGATAATAAAGATAAAAATATGATATAACTATAGATTTCATTAAAGTATTAATTGTACACGACGGTCTTTTACTTTAGCAAACTAATCAGTCATAAAAAATAGAGTCTTCATCTATATCATTAACATACTCTCTCTCAAAGAAAATAATAAAGCAATTAGAAAGAAATTCATCGAATATTTTGTTACGTAAACCGGTCTTCAAATATTTCATTGTTGAAAAAATTCTCCCAGTGGTAGCCGTTGAAATAGACAAAGTCAACATTAGACGAATCAACCTGGTTATCATTCTATAATGTGTGTTCATCCCTGTTTTCACCAACTTTTCTAATAATTTTGCAAGAGAAGGAACCTCATGTTCCTAACTCTGAACCACTACAAGAAAATTGCATTTTAACATCAATGTTTTAACGGCTGATAAATTCCCGATGTTAGAATTGAAGTCTAATGACGAATTTTTAACAATCCGAAGTTAAATAACAGCGGTGATACAACCGCCGTTAGACATCCGCTGTTAGCCATGTCCGCTGAATCCCATTCCTCCCGCCAAAGCCCGCCATACGAAAACGACCTACCGTTTCGTAAGTTTAACAGCGGATACCGCTGTTAAACTAACAGCGGTTTTATCCGCTGTTAGCCATCTCCGCAGAAGGTTATGCTAGTAATATCTCACGTTGTGTGCATCTAGACCAACGAAGGATGTTTGGGATGAAAACTCATGATGCACATATTTTGTTGCACGAAGTTTTACCTGTTGCAGTTAGAAATGTGTTGCCAAAGCAAGTTGCTGCTGTGGTCGTTGAATTCAGCTCGTGCATTAAGGCCTTATCTGCACGAGTTGTGAACAACAACGATTTAGATGCTATTCAAGACCGGCTTGTCATGGCTGTGTGTCATATGGAAATGATCTTTCCACCTTCCTTTTTCACTGTGATGGTACATCTAGTACTTCATTTGGTTGAAGAGGTTCGTCTAGGCGGACTAGTTCAGTACAGATGGATGTATCCAATAGAGAGATTTCTGGGAAATTGAAAGGATTTGTTGGGAACAGAGCACAACCAGAAGGTTCAATTGCTGAAGGCTGGATAAATGATGAAATTTGTACGTTTTCATCAATGTATCTAGATGACAATGTGGAGTCACGATTCAATCGTGAGAAATGAGTTCACGACCTCGACGAAGATCAAATGATTCATTCATCTGACGTATTTCCCGTAGTTGGCAAAATAGTTGGAAAAGGAACACCATACAAAATGCGGGAAGAAGAATTACTACAAGCACATCGACATGTATTGTTTAACATCGAAAGTGTTGAACCTTTCATCGAGTAAGTGTTGATCCTTTTGTAGCTCAACAAGAAAAACAAATAATACGTGAAAATTAACAAACATTTTGTACTTGATTTGCTTAGTGAATACAAATCCATCATTAAGCGCAAGTGTCGAGGTGTAGCTGCACAAAGAAGAGCAGCTTCTGAAATAGAGAAAACAATTCATCGTGAGTTTCCAAAATGGTTCAAGTGGCGGGTAAGTAGTATTTATATATGATCAAGTTTGTGTCATCAAATCCATATAGGTTGTCTAAAGTTGATTATCTTTTTCAATGAAGATTATTAACGATAAGGTGGCGACTCATTCTTTTGATATGAAAATGCTGGCAAGAGGACCACTTGTTGAAGCTAAGAAGTTCAAAACATTTTATGTCAACGGCTATAGATTTTTTACTTTAGAACGAGAGCAGATGATGATGACACAAAATAGTAGAGTTTTTGTTAGTTTGGGTACTCAAAGCTATTCTAGTTCAGTGGACAATAACCCTATTGAGGGTTCGGTCCCATATTATGGAAAATTGGAAGACATCATTCAGTTGAACTACTGTGGAAGATGGGTGACTGTATTCAAATGCAAATGGGCTAAAACCCTTACAAGTAGGGGTTACAAGAAGGATGATTTGGGATTCGAATGTTTGAACTTCTCTCATCTCATACATACTGGCACTCAAGCTGGAGATGAACCATATGTAGCAGCAAGTCTTGTGAAGATGGTGTATTATGTAACCGATATGAAAGACAAGGAATGGTGTATTCCTATACATATTAAGCCAAGAGATTTGTATGAAATGGGTGATGCTTCAAATTCTGAGACATTCCAACTGCCAGTGTTACCCAATATTGTTGATGATGGCTCAAACACACTTCTTTCACGAAGCGGTGTTCAAGCAGACTTTGATTGATCATACCATGTAATTATATTCATGATAATTTTTTGCTTTGAATAGTATATTCAACAAATAGCTAATAAAAGTTTCATTATTTAAATCATGCAGAGATGGCAGATGTGATGGGAGGTGCTAGCGCTGGTGGAGATGGAGGTGATGACAGACGGTGGCCAAACAAGGACAACGAAAATAGCTGGTACAAGTGTCACATGGTTGGTATGTATACCTCTAGAAGAAAGATTTTTGTGTTGTTTTCATTCAGTATTATTATATCTCATACTGATGTGCTTATCTTTGAATTTATAGATGCTGTTGGTAATGTAACAACAGAGAAATGGCAAGTTCGTGATTGGATGGAGGTCGGATTTGATGGTCGGAGGATTTTGGTGCCGTTTGATGCAGGGCGAGTACCGTGTGGGAGAGAAGGTAAGTACCTACGACAGGTGCTTGGTAAGATTATCGCTATGGACAACTTACCAATTGGTCCAGATGATTGGAGGTATGTTAGTGACCTGGACAAGGCTACTATTTGGGACTCATACATAGTGGTACGTATAATGTTTACATTACTAATCGTTGTGAATGATTTTATGTTTATGTTACATTTTAGTAATTAACAGTTTCTTGTCAAAATTTTTGTAGCCAAGGTTCACCTGGGTATCTGAGGATGAGCACGATATGAAGAAGTACGTACTCCAGGACGCGGGAAGAAGTGGAGGGAACATCGAGGCATGGTATGGAGTGGAGTGTTCGGGGAAGGGCAATATGACCAAGACTACCTCATACAACACAAACCGAATGAGAACTATGATGACAAAGATTGGGAGAGGTTTGTGAAGTACAGGATGGGAACCAAAGGCCAAAAGCGATCTGCAACCAACAAGGCTAACAGGGCGGTTCAAAAGATTTACCATACGCACGGGTCAAAGCCTTTCAACATAACACAAGAGGAAAAGGTACACATTACATTATCATTAGTAATAGTTAGAATCTTCTAAAATTAGTAGCATGATTTGCATGTATTACTCGTTTAGGAGAAAAAGAAGGGTGGACCGATATCTAGGGGGGACCTCTTTCTAGCTACTCACAAACCGGGTAAGAAAGGATGGTCAAACGAAGAGACGAAGAATATGTATGTAAGTATCCACAATATTATGTTTTAGATTGTAGAACGTGCAAAACGTTATTCTAATTATGTTATATTTTGTAGCATGAAGTCGAGGAGAATGTTGCGAATCCGGATATTGACCCTGCAATTGGTCCGGACGATGCTGTGGGGAGAGTGTACAAAGGAAAAGAGAAGCCAGGACGTGTGCGTCATATGGGAGCAGGAAAAAAGCCGTCCGTGGTGAGTTTGTAATCTCTTAGATTGTGAATTAAATTGATTCATATGTGCAACGTGAATCTTATTTGTGTTTAGGTGTATAGTAGAAATGTGTGTTGGAGGTTTGTTAGTGTTGGGTCATATATGCTGCATGTAGGTCATGCAGAATCTATTGTGTTTAGGTGTTTTGTAGAAATGTGGTGGAGGTTTGTTAGTTTTGCAGATTGAAGAGTATGAGTATATGTTCAATTTGCAGATAGGTCATGCCGAAATTTTTGATTTTTTACATTTTCTATTCTTCTTTCAGGTATTCCAAAACAAACGAGGCTCTACCTCTACTGCTACTCCAACGTTGCAAGTCCAAGACCAACTGATGAGACAATTTGGTCTCGCAATGATTGAAGAGTTGAAGCGGCTCTCTGGTGGAAGCCAACTCTCACCAGAGATGCAAAACTTTGCAACTCTTTTTGCAGGTAGCACCGCACCAGGACATACGTCTGGTAGCTCCGATGCTGGTGGGAGTGGTAGGGTTCCAACAGAAGAAACTACACCAGATGAGGATGATGATGAAGATGATGATGAGGAAGGCGGAGACGATTAGGCTAGGATTGCATGATTTTAATCTTCCACTACTGAAAAGAAATCGCTTTTTGTGACTGAACCTTGAATAGCCACTATTATGTATTGGACGTAGAACATATTAATTAAGTGTTAGTTGTGTGTTTATGAACGTTCATGAAGTGTTAGTTTTGTCCTCCAGAATTCCTAAAAATTCAGAATTGGGGATCCAGAAATTCAGAAATCTGGATTCAAAATCCGGAAATGAATCCAGAATTCTGGATTCCTGGATCCCTAATTCTAAATATTCTGTCCTTTTTAACAGTGGAAAATATGTGCTGTTAAAACCAATTTAACCGCTGTTATATTTAACAGCAATTTAGAACTGCTGCTAAATTAACAGCGGAAAATATCTGCTGTTAAATATAACAGCGGCTGGAACCGCTGTTAAACAGAACCGCTTTTAGAGTTAACGGCGGTTTTGTTCTCCGCTGTTAGGTGAGCTTACGTTACTCAACCTAACAGCGGAAAAGGAACCGCCGTTAGACTGTTTAACAGCGGCTTATGCGCTGTTAAAATGAATAAAAAACTGCCGTTAGCCTAGCGTTTTCTTGTAGTGAACCACATAAACACCATAAATCGTAACTCATTCCTCAAAGCATGCTTGTCATAGCCTTCGAAATCTTAAGGATAAAACTCTTCTCCAAACTTGTAAATATCATCCTCATTAAAAGTTTGAAAAGAATTTTTAGGATTTAGTATTTCGCTCAATTGATGACTAATACTGGTGTAGAAGACTAGAAGAGTTTTTTGGGATATACAAGTTAAGTTACTAATAATTTTAAAAATGCACTGGGCCGAATTTAGATTAACACTGGGTCGAACATTTAGAATGGTTGCTCTGAACCCGAAAGAGGGCTGGGCCGGGGCCCGGTGGAAGCCTCCCTAGATCCGCAACTGGAAGCACGTGACTAGGGACTTGAAGTTGGATGAGAATGACAGAACTTTGGGGATTGAAGATTAATGAGAATTGAGAAGAATCATTGGGCTATAGCTTAGAGTTTTTCCTTGTGAAATGTCGACGATATGAAATTTTAATAATTGGAAATAGTTTGGCTTCTTTCATATCACATTTGGCATGTATAACTTTTGGGGAAATTTTTTTTTTCTTTTCCACTAAAGATTTTCATTTACTAACATTTGGAACAAATCATTAAAGTCACCAATACAAAATAATAGAATTATCCACCACAATACCTCTCAACATGTCCCACGAGGGTGAGTGAAATTGAGTTAGGACCAACCTAGGTCATCACCTAGGGTCCTATCATCTGAAAAAAATATTATGCAAAACTATCGATATCAAAGTTTATGCCCAGTGTTTAACGTATAGATTTTAAAAATCACCTACGTTCTATGACCATCCGAGTCCACTCTATGTCTAATTCTTCCTGGGAAACCTTAAAATTTGGTGAGTCTATATTTCACAGCATCTCACAGAGAAGTTTTTATATTGTGGGTTGATGGGGAGTACCAGAGAAACCACCTATAAATTTGATGGTGGACTAATGGGGGAATTTAAGGGTAAATAATAAAAATCCATATGAAAATGGGAATGCGATGTTCTCATACCACATCGGAAGAAACCAAAATGTTGGAAAGTGTCGACTATATAAAATAAAGGTACCCTGGGATTTAAGATATGAGGACTCGTCGTCCATAGGCCTTATGTATTTCCATGATAGTTGGCTTTGCTGGGTTTTCCCTTCAAGCTAGAGTTAGGCTTGGTTAATGAGTTAGCTTTGAATTGAGCATGAATTAAATATTACATTCACAGTGGCCACTATTTGCATTCTGCAGCTTAGATGTGTGATCATTCATTTCCCACTATTTGTAGTGTGTGTATTCTACTAAACCTGATAATAGCACCCTCCTAAGAGAATAAGTTTATAGGTTCTTTGCAGTTAGAAACCAGTAGAAACAAAGTGATGGCCACAACCATTTCAGTCAACAATTTATTTCTTCCATTCAATTAACAGTTATGATAGCCGCCAAGTTATAAGTATAAAGTATCCTTAATAGGAAGCGTGCTTATAGTTAGGATTGATTAGCATGTTAACTTGCTAGCTTAGTTTCGAGCTCTAATTGAGACCAAACTGAATATAATTTTTGCAACTAAACCTACTGCAAACTGTTAAACAAGGATTCAAAAATAACACTACCAAAGTGAAAATTTCCCTATTCCATTATCAATTTTTTCACAACTCTCTCAACCCCCCCTAACCAATTCGAGCTCTGATTCACCATTCCTAAAGTGCTCTTGCCACTCGTGAAAAAAGATGGACTCAACTTCAGTGAAGCCAACCAGCAAATAAATGAGTTTAGGGACTAAAATATTGTAATAAATAATCATATATCACCAAAAGCCAGGATGCACTTAACCCACCACCCCTAAAAAAATCATGATATGGGTTGTATGGATCCCCTCATTTGGGTATATGAACTGAAGTTTATTCCCAATTTTGACTACCATAATCAAGTAACTAGATTCATATATAGAGAGTAAAGCAGTTTCGAATTCCAACTATGATGAAGCTCCAAAAAATATGCTAAATTCCCACATGGAATTGAAAGATAATTCCATTTTACAGGGGGGCTTTTCTTAATCTAGTTCGGGCAATCAACTTTACCAACTAACTAACTATCACCACTCTCCTCTGCCGCAGTAATTCCATCATTGCCACGTCTCCCTTCCTCATCTTTCTCAATTCTTAACCTACATTGCCTCCTCTTAACCACCGCGGCGTTACTCCGTCATATTGCACCCGTTCCCGTCGAGGAAAAGGAAGATGTGTGGTTGTTGCTCATCGAATCGGATGGCGCGTCCGAGCATGAAGCATACATTGACTTCTGTCGGAGCACCACCACCACCACTTTCCCTCATTTACTCTCCTTATTGATGATGTCTACCACTTACTTCTTCACCGGCTTTTGCGACCCCTTGTTCTCCTACTCAAAGATGTTCACCGACCGGAATCTAGGCGGGCCCGACATTTCTCAATTCCTGCTTCACGCTGCCCAAATTTTCACTTGCTTTTGGGAGAGAAAGTCAGGGCATTGGATGTTTGCGCTGAAGTTAGGGCATTGGGTGTCTGCGTTGCCCAAAATTATTATTGTTAGCTATGATGGTTGTTGCTTTATTAACTTTACCCGTGTGGGGCCCTGGGTAATCTTATTTAGTCCACTTTTTGCTATCTCTCCTAGGTGCCACCTCCTTCACCAATTTCATTCTCTCTCTTTACCTTTGTTTAGTGATAACGTGTAAAACAGGGTATCAAATAACTATCACACTAAAATAGGATAGATCGTATTCCAAGGGTTTCTTCAATTGTTTACTCAACGAAGCTGAGAAGTATTCAGGTTTTAATCAAGTTGCGTGGTGTGAGTTCCACGACTTCTAAACTATTAAGCAAGGGAAAATGAAATTGAATTAAAAGACATATTAATTGATTGAGGTTTGGTTCGAATGACAAACAAAAGCTTAGACTCGAATCCCCCTAAGATTACCAAGGCATTGACGATCACAAAACCGGTGACTTTTCAATCCTAATTCATTCAGTTCTTAAACACCGTCATAGCTCCTTACCCTTACGTCTAAGTCTGTGAACGTTCGCTCTATCAGACTAGCTACCAAGATTAATTAATCGTCTGTGCGTTCACTTCTGCAACGGATAACTAATTGGTGCACCTGATTGATTTTAGTGAGCTATTGTTGAAACAGACTAACACTAAACGGTTCCTATGAGAGGCATGATTCCATTGAATAGGTTAATTAATTGATTTGAAATTCTAAAACAAGACGGACATTCGCCAACTATTCTTATTTTAATAGTAAACTAATCTAAGTGATCAAGCTAGAAAAGAAACACAAATTAAGAACAAATCAATTATGAATAAGAAACTGATTGAATTAAGATCTAATTATCGTCGATCCGTGACCGCTTTAAAGCCTCGGGTCACTTAGGGTTCATCTAATCTAAGCTCAAATGGTTGAGCTACTCATATACGAAACAAGAGAATAAAAAACTATAATAGAATTCATCTTAGAAAGGAGAAACAAAGAAGATCTGAAAAACCTAATTGCGATGATTCCACGAAGCTTCGATCTCGAGAAAATCTTCAACTCCTAGCTCAGAGCACCTCCAGGATGACAAGTCTATGAAATAATCTCGCCAAGAACTCCAGAAATCACTCTACCTCTCTTCTTTGTGTGTGGAAGTCCGAAAAATGAGATATCTTGAATCAGGGGCTGAAGGGTTACTTAAATAGGGTTGAAACTGATCCATTTCTTCGTTGGATCTGGAAAGGGGCAAGTTCTCAGTGAGAATGTTGAAGTTCTCGCCGAGAACTTATTTGAAAAATATTTTGAGATCCGCGACGTGATTTTTTCTCTTTTCTTCATAATGTTCTTGGCGAGAACTTTGAAGTTCTCGCCGAGAACTTCTTCATAAACTTCTGAATTAATTCCGATGAGATTTATTGAGGATTTGTGAGCACATTCTCGGTGAGAACTTGGAAGTCCTCGTCGAGAACTTCAGTACTAGGCAGCTTTCCATGGTTCTTTGATCGGTTTGACTTCTCTGATAATCCCAGATTACTTCATGAGGTTCTATTACATCACGGACATGTCCGACGGCTACTTATTTGATGGCAGAAACCTATGCACTCAAAGAGACACTATAAAACACATCAAATAGACCCGAAACGGGCCAAGGTAACCAAATTGGTAATAAATAGCGTACATGAATATAATTCTACTAAACTATCCCTAAAACGTGCTACAAGCAATGAAATGTCACTTAATCGGGGCTAATAATCACGATAATTATAGTGTCATCCAGGGGCGGAACCAGGATTCATTAATGCACTGAGCCGAAATTGAAATAACTTTTTTCAAATAGAAATTTTAAGCAATTTTGTATTAATAGTATAATATAATTACGTACTACAATAATATATATTACGTTACACATATCATTTACTTTTAGTATACAATGCCATTTGCCACTAATTGACTGTGCCTGATATATTTGTTTTCAAATTATTATTCTTGAATAAATGAAAATTGAAATGTGCCACCGGCGATTTTTTCATTGATTTGAATGATTTATTGTCAAATATTTTATTCTTACTCGTTCAAAAGTCGAGATAAAATGATATTGGGCTTATCAACCATCTACACATGTTGACGAAATATTAGAATTAGAGAATGGTATGATTAATTTGATTGAGTATATTAGCTATATTAATTTTTCTTATAAAGAATAAGGTTTTAAAATATATATTTGGTTTTAAAGTTTGAAATTGTAACAATGAACTAAGCCGAATTAATATAACACTGAGCCGGATTTAAAATTTGCACTGAGCCGGAATCGAAAAAATCACAAATATACACTCAAATATAACGCTCGGGACCGAAAGTGGGGTGAGCCAGGGCTCGGCCCGGCTCCCCCCTAGTTCCGCCTCTGGTGTCATCAATCAGCCATCACCTTGCTTACAAAGAATTAGTGCGTTCTCCCATCTCGGTTTCGTTTGTCGCTTAATTGTGGAAGACCCTGTTAAGTGTGCTATAATTCTGAGCCCGTTGTTGCGTTTGGAGAAAGGAAGAGAAGGTAGAGTCAATTCATTTGTTAGCTCTCAGACATTTCTGATTATGATTTAATTGTATTGATTCTGGTAGGGAGGGATCCATGCGAGGTTTTCAGATAAGAGTGACACGGTCAGCTCTCTTAGGTAGATGATCCAATTACTCAGCATGTGATAAGTCTACGGATGCAGACGAGGAAGAAGATAAGAAGTTATTGTGGCCATTGATTCTTCATTTGAAAGGGCACTTATTATGTGGTTGTATTTCCACTAGTTGAGCCTAAGAATTTGAAAGGCTTACGAGAAAATGTGTAGGAAGCCCGGTTGTGGGGATGTTGTTGGTGAAAAAGCAAGTTTGTCTACTCTCTTGCTTGATCTTCCTTGATTGGTGATTCCTTTGACTTTGTTGCTCTTGCAGCTCTCTTGTTGTGCCTTCCACCATACCCGTACTTGGCATGTTGGATTCTCTTTCACTTTCACCCCGTAATAACTTTTTTAGTATCTATAGGTATTATGAGTAGCTAATCCGTGTTGACAGCCTCAATCATGTCAGTCCAACTATGGGTTTGAGAGGTGATTGTCTCATATCAATCTGAGAGAATCTGGGTCGTCGGATCTAGGCTGAAGCAATCCTACAGTTGAAAAATAGAAAATGAATGCAGGGGCAAAATTGGAAAAAACAAGTTTGGGACTTTTGGGGGAGATGGAGATGGGGTGGGAAAATATGGGGAGAAGCTTCCCAAAGAAGATACTATTTATTTTTTATTTTTTTAAACAACTTAACGTACACTTTACATTTTCCCCTATTTTTAATTTAATGCATATAACTAATTGTAGAGTGATCAAAATAATTTTGCTCATTCACAAATGTTGTTTCTTATACTTTTTTGAATCCAATGACATCAATCTTAATATATTTTATTCAATTTTTTAAGAATTTTTTTGAACTTGTACACTAGTATTATGCTCGTCTTATGATATCAATTTTTCATAACATGAGATAATGTTGATGTAAAATGAAAGAGATAATATGTTATAACTTAGTTATAAAATAATCGATTGCTACATTTTATTTCTCACATATTTTCTTCTTCTATCAAATGATTATTTCATTCTTTCTTGTTTACTCTTAATGATTTCTATGTTAATATTTTTTACTTGTCAATATTTTGTTATTGTTAGGTCCTCTTTATGTCATTATTATGATCCTATTATGTCGTTATATTATGTTTCTTTTATGACATCGTTACATAAATATAACATACATATAACACTAACATAATATTTTGAAGCTTATGGTTTCTCAGTTTTGACAATAGGGTTAATCAACAATCAGTTTTGACAAACTTGAAAAAGATTTGAATGAAACGTAAAGAGTTTTTTGGATTTGATACTCAGTCCTGAGAAACTCCCGTAGAATGCAGTGGTTAAGCACCAAGGGTTGTATTGTACAACAACTTTGATTCAAATAGATGAATGGAAATCGCAGTAGGATGAGAGAAAGGAGAGAGAACAAGACACCAATTTTTACGTGGTTTGATAAAATGTTGCTTATCTACATCCACGTCTCGAGCAAAGGCTCAAGAGAGTAACTGAATGAATTTAACAGAAGAATGAAACCCCTAGATTCAAAATCCGAATTTGGGAACTCAATAGAATGACAACACTCAATTGGACAACCTCACAATCAACAGTGAGTGACAATAGCTAGAGAATCACTGCCCGAAACTATGATTGCTTCGAATGGATTCTTCTTGATTAAATAGCGTGTGCATGCTTGAGTTTCTCTCCGCTGATGAAGCTCTCTCTCTCTATAATTGCTTGATTTCCTCTCTCCACAAATCCTCCGTGATATGTGTTTCTTCAGTCTTAAATGCCTATAACCAAATCAACCCACTTTTCTTTCTTGGTTTGGTTAGTGATCAGATTCGGTTAAACTCAACAATCTCCCCCTAAGTTGGATATTTCCAAACAACGATAAAAAATGTTCTAGGAATACTGCCTAGTTCAATTTTTATTCAAGGCAACCAAACAACAAGAATTGAATCAAATAATCCAAAACAGCAAAATGAACCTTAGACAAAGTCTGAAACAGCCAAAGCACAATCAGAAAAAAAAACAGCAGCTAAAACTTAACATCAGGATCATTTTCATAATCAGAAGCATCATCTCTTTCAAGTTTCTTCATATAGAGATCCAGAATACTTTGCTTCACATCTGTGGCCACTTGATTCCTTCCAAGATCCAGATTCTGGATGTCTTCAATTGCCCACTCACCTCTTTCTTTGAGGGTTTTAACAAAGGATGAAATGTTATGGTGCAAAGACCCATGCACACTTTCTTCAATAATAACCCATTTGTTGTTGGCAAGAACTAACATAGAAAGAAGATTAAGCTTGGTGATGATTTGACCTTTAGCTTAACAGAAGGTAACACCCTTATCTCCCCCTTTGGAGATGTCCAACTTTGGTCGTTGAGGAGTAGATGAAACACCTATCTTGGAAGGATAGATTGAGGACGAAGAGGATGGACACGGTCATCCTTGACCTTGAATTCCAGATCAGCTTCAAGGGTTAACAGGAGCTTAGTGACAAAGGCTTCCAAGGGAAGAGGGCCAATAAAGGTTGATTGAGAAGCATCATGAATAACTTGCAACCTAAGATGAGGAAGGCTAATAGGGTGTTGAGTTACAAAACCATGATATAAAATCCAAACGTCCATTGAAACAAGAACGTCCAGATCATGAAAACGAGGTACAAAGAACTGAGTGAGAAAGAAGTGAAACACACAAAGAGGTGGAGGTATGGTAGAGACACGAATAGGGAGTGTGGGAGAAAGAGAAATGTGGAGAGCCGCAAGAGCACCTCTAATGTCGAAACTCGACATGGCCAACTGAAGTTCATTATGAATCTGATGGCCGTAGATGGTTTTGGCACAAAGAACCCTGGAAAGAAGCTCAGGTGTGACATTAATGAGATGGCCATAAAGTTGTGTCTGTAAAACAAACGGTGAGCTTGATAGAACATGCATGTTCCCATAAAACAATCTAACAGATTCAGGATAGCAAATAGTTGGAGCAGAATGAATGAAATTCAACCAGCCAGGATAGAATAGAGGTTTATAGACTTCTATACCATACTTAGCAAAGCCTTTAGGATGGAATCGAAAGAACGGAAGAAGAGGACGAGTTCAGAAGCGACAAATATATTGTTGACGAGCTGCATCAGAACGATGAGTCAAACTGTTGATTTCAGCCACAACTGTTTGTCCTTCCATTGCTGATAGAAGAATGAAGAGATGACAGATGGGAAGATGAGGGTAGTGAAAATAACGAGGGGAGAAAAACTGCAATAAATAGAACAAACTAAAGCCAAGGAAGGAAATGAAATGAATTAGGAAAGTGTGAAGAATTAGAATCGACAATTTGACCCTAATAAAGCAACCAAGAAAACCAGAGAGGAAGGTAAATCTGGTCAGCAGCAAAAACTGGATTATTGGAAACATAGTAAGTCTAATCGACTGAAAATCCCAAGATTTTGTCTAATTGAAACAAATTGATCCTCTTTTAAGGCTTTCGTAAAAATATCTGCAAGTTGCGAAGCAGTTGGAATGAATTGAATGTTAATGACATTTTGGCTTACCAATTCTCTAAGAAAATGGTACTTAATGTCAATAAGTTTTGTACGGGAGTGCAGAACTGGGTTCTTAGACATGCTAATAACACTCGTCTTATCACAGAGGAGAGGAGTGGAGGAAGGTGACAGGTCATAGTCCTTAAGTTGAGAGCGAATCCACAAGAATTGAGTCGAGCAACTCCCAGCAGCAATATACTCTGCTTCTGTAGTAGATAAGGCTACTGAGGGTTGCTTCTTACTATACCAGGATATTACAGGACCAAGAAATTGACACGACCCAGAAGTGCTACACCGATCAGTTGTACTACCCGCAAAGTCAGAATCACTGAAGCCAACTAAATCAAATTGATCAGAGGATGGGTACCATAGACCAAAACTTTTGGTAGCCATCAAATATCGAAGAACACGTTTAAGAACTGATAAGTGACTAACTTTTGGATCCGCCTGAAAACGAGCACATAAACACACACAGAACAGGATATCAGGTCTACTAGCTCTGAGATATAGCAGTGATATGATAAGGGCACGATAGTGAATATTGTTAGTTGATTCCTCAAATAAATCAGTTGACAACTTTGTAGTTGTTGCCATTGGAGTAGAGGCTGGTTTGGCTTTTTGATGTGTGAATTTCAACTCACAACATTCAAGGTCGTATTCCACGGGGTTCTCTCAATGGCCACTACTCACATTCCTCGTAGACGGTCTATTCATTTGAAAGGAGTTTTGGTTTGAAATAGAAATCAAAAACTTAAAGGAAACTAAAAAAAGAAAGAAAAACAAAGTGGTGCAAATCAAAGACAAAGGTTGTTCTCTTGGTGGGTAGTTTCATCATGCTCAAGAGGACTAATTGAACAAACAAGTCAATCAAGATCGAGTTTGCATTTGGATGACCATGCATTTCACTTCTATAGACTCAATGCACTCTCGTAGCACCAAATCCCTATCCTAATACCACTCAACTTAGGCTCTCGCTCTCAAGCTAAGTGAAGAAGGATGCATTCTAAGTGTTTGATGAAATGCCAAGACACAAGACCCTCTCTTAAGACTCTATGACCACAAGGCTAGGCACAACACTCTCATATCAATGCCCTAACACTAAGAGATTCACCAAAAAGCATTTTCAAACTCAATTGAATGAAAATCCACATGCACACCAAGTGTTCGATAAAATGCCCAAGAGAGAAATCAAGTGAAAATGGTTGAAACAAGATGATCTAATCTCTTAGAACACACTCACTTCAATCCCTAGACCTACAATCTATGCAATCCAAGCACTCTCATGCATCAAATCACATTGAATGGACCAAATTAAGCAAACATGGCATAAAATGGCATTAAGAACAAGTCTAGGAATCATCCTCATACAACCAAGATCAATCATGGCAAGTTCTATACAATCATCCCTCTATCATAGCACAACTAATCTACCCATCCAAGATGAACCCTAGAAACTCAGCCACACATGGCCAAGGGAGTAAAGAGAAAAGAAGGAAGAATGGTCACCAAGAACACCATGGATGAATCCTTGAGATGATCTTCACTTCTCCACTTGTAAGCACTTCTCCCAAGGTTTGTTGGCTTCAATCCTAGCTCCAATGGCTTCAAATTGCTCCAAAAATGTGTTCTAGGGTTTGAGGGTTCGTGGGTATGTGTTTGGGGTTCAAGGGAGATCCAAGAATTCCCCAAAATGGCCAAAAACAAGAATATTTATAGTGCAGGGGACAGTGCACGGCGTGCACCCCTGCACGGCGTGCACCCCTGCACGGCGTGCACCTCTGCACGGCGTGCACCCCTGCACTCTGCAGAAAGCTCGATCTTGTAATGCTCATATCTCCCTCGTCCGGCCTCCAAATGACCTCCCGTTTGCTCCTATGCGCTCCTTGTCATCCGTACTTTGATGCCATAACCTGAAAATGCACAGAGGCAACTCCGATAGACCACGAATTCGGCTCCAAAGTGGCAACCGGACAACAAAATGACACTTTGCACGAAACTTCAATAAAAGCATATAGGTCATGTCATTTCACGAATAAACACGGGCATTTCAAAGGTCATTCATAAGCTTAAAATGCACTAATTAAAGTCACATCAAATTCCCCTACGACTAAGCTTTGCTTGTCCTCAAGCAAATGAATTAGAAAACATCCAAGTTCACAAATGACAAGTTCGGTCCATTGAGATTCAAGCAATCACAATTTAGCTTAAACTGTTCCACGAACAAACTAAACCTACACATGCAAGAACATCAACCAAACAAGTCTAAACCTCACTAATTTCTGCACACTTCAAGTAGTGGTTGATTGTGACACAGCAAAACAGACCACGACAACACCAACTCTAATCAAAAGGACTTGAAATCGGGACATGGATCGTAAGTGGTGAGTGATTATGATGTGGCTATCGACTCGACTTCATCCGCTTCTAGATCCGCACTTTACAAAACTCTGGCTAGGATCAAGGGCTACATTTGAGAACTCTTTTTCTTTCTTTCTTTTTTTTTTCTTACTGCATACTAGTGCTCGATTCAACACTTCACTTAGGTGTTGAACCTGCCTAGCTCACAGCCTTTGCCCTTTTGCTTAGTGCTCAACCCGACACTTCACTTAGGTGCCGAGCTTGCCTAGCTTTTCTTTTGAGCATTTTTTTTTTCACAATTTAGCCACTTGATCCTTAGCCCCTTACAACTTCCACACAAGATTTCGAACTGGATTCCGTCTAATCTCAAGCCACAATCACGAAGGATCAAAAAGGGTAAAGAAAGACATGGAAAAGGGTGAAAATTCTGATTGCCTTCATCATCTTAGACCGATGTTATCGAGCGGTACAAAAACACGTATCAAACCAATCAACCAACATGCAAGAGTGATAAAATCTCAGTTCTGGCCCAGACTCATTTGATATTAGTGCTAACATGCCGGTTATAGGTTCTAAGTGGAACAATCTAAACATCATTGTGAAAGCTTGAAGTCAATTAAACACTAAACGTCAAGAACCGAACGATTCTACAATAGAGGAATTCGACATTCAATTAAGATCATGCAACACATCAGAACATAGCTTTAGACTTCTACCGACAAATAATCACACCAAAACTCAAACTCCCCTACGACTAACATGAGCATTGCCCTCAATGATCAAGAGAGAGAGAGGATAAGGTGGAACGAATATACCGCGCGGTGAAGAAGAGAAGCCGGAGATGGAATCCCGGGTCAAGTAACCTGTTCAGGACGAGGACCTGAATTAGGGGTACCTGTATAAAACAAGGGAGGGCACACCACTCAAACACAACCCATAGTCGACCAGATGAGAGTACGGATGAGATGCGTGATCCAACAACATGACAAGTGCAAAGCCAGAAATGAAAAGAAAAAAAAATCAGAAGTCAAACACAACAAAACATGCAGTCATAAACAGAAATAAAAGAAAGGAAAAATCCAAAGTCCTGAGAAGTGGTGAGTGATCCTGTGGCTCTCAGTGGGGTGGTGGTCGTGGGTGCCCAGGCCACTGTGACCATGGATGGTAGCCGTCAAACGGGGGAGGCGGTGGAAAGACTGCCCAAGTGCTGGAGGGGCCGGACTCAGAGTGGAAGCTCTCTTGGTAGTAGTAGGACTGATGCTGCTGCCAGTACTGAGAATGCTGAATCTGAGTAATCTGGATACCCTGAAACTGCTGAACCTCATGCACCTGAGCAAGCTGCTGTCCATAGAACTGCTGGCTCTCAAAGTCCCTAGTGTTGTACGCCTCTAGGTTCTGAACTCTCCTGTTAAGATCCTGTATCGCCGCACTGTCTCTCCTCTGTCCCTCACGAATATCCTCCACTACGGTCGTGAGGCGACCCATCCCCGAGATAAGCTCATGAAGCGAAGTAGGGTCGATCTCTACATCCTCCTCATCACTGTCATCATCTGAGACCCGACAAGTCGGAACCAGAAGGTCTGTGATCTGAGCTGTAGGTAGGACAATCCTCAAGAGAACTGGTCGAGGCTCGACAAATGCTGGAGCAGGACCAAAAGCATCAAGGCACTCATACCCACGCCAACCTGGTCACAAATCCTCCTCCCAGCAGAACACCAATAGTGTCATTAGCTTGTATCTGAAGGAGGGCTCCTAACACTAAATCACCTAGATGCAGCTTGATGCCCCTCTCCAAGCAATAAAAGAGAAACAAATCTCTGACTGAGACTACACCTGGAGAGGAGGATGACTTCCTGTGGGTGACGGAGTGCCGGAAGAAGTGATGGAGGAGCTTCAGCATAGGCCGATTCACTTCTGTGACCTTGGATGAGCGAGCTGAATAACCTCTAGTCCTCGGTGCAATTTCCTTGAAGAATGCACTCTTGGCGTCCCCCGCAAGAGAAGAGATGAGAGCCAACCCAGAGAGCTCGCCACTTTGAACCTGCACCCACTCATAGAACCCAAGGCGGTATCCAAACTCGTCAATGGAGCACACACGCGCCATCCCGCCGAGCCTGAAGCGCACACAAACCTCACTAGTGGTCTCGTGACACTCCACGGTGAGAGTGCTCAAGAACTCCTTTGTAGGCCACTCATACGCCCTTTCGTCAACCTCCAAGAGCGGCCAAATACCGGCTCCATCAGCCAAAGTCTTCAAAGCATCCAACCAACCAGCATGACTCTGCAACCCTTCAAAATCAAATCTACCCTGCCTCGCCACAGGCCATCTTGCCATAACCTGATAACGACTGTAAGCCCGATCCCTGGGGTCGAAGTCGAAGATCCTCTGAACCACTGATTCAGGAGGGTCGACGCCACGAGGAGCTGGAGGCGGCGAAGGCGACCGTGGTGGAGGAGCAGAAGACTCCCCAGTCTGTCCCTTCCGCTTCTTGGAAGCTGGTGCCTTGGATCGCTTGGGGGCGGAGGATGAAGAAGCTGCTTTACCCTTGGGAGGCATCCTGCAAAAGGAGTGCATACAAAGAATCAACCAAAAAGGCTACACTCCTAAGACAAATCCTATCAAGGCGCCTAGTCATAACACATGATCAAAACATTGAGCACAACATTGAGCACGATTCAAGATCATCAAGTTCAAGTGCAACGACCTATGCTAGCAAAAATCAAATCACAGAGATCCACAGCTAAGCAAAAGGCATGCATAATGGGTCAAAAACACGAATCAAGAACATATAAGCCTAAGTCCACACAATGTAAGGAGGAATGCACAAAGTTTAAACCAATGAGTGGTGATTAACCACACCCCTCCTCACACAAAGAATGGAATTCGGTCCCCGAATTAAGCACAAGGCAATGAATAATCCAAATCGGCCAAAAAGTGGTCATGAATCAATAACAGAGGCAATATCCACGGAACCACACTCACACATGTGACAATCCACACCAATCAACTAAGCACCACAACAAGTAAGATATCACAAATGTCCATTCAAAACCAAATAACCCCTCCACCCAAAGCGAAAGAATAAACACACTATGCTCATCCCCCCAAACCACACTAACGAAAATCAACCACCAACTGTGATGCGAACCGCTTCCTCAATGAAGGGATCGGCTTCAACACCCAAAACTATATTACCAGCTTCACGAATCCTAACTTTTGAAACCGCGGGGAATACTTGAAATCCACTAAGTATAGACTTAGGAACCCCAAGGTATTCAGTCGAATTCGGTGCCACAAACAAAGGATGAATGCCTTTGATGATAAACCGATCTAGACGACGATCAATTCCATGATGGTCGAATAGAGATTAGCAATTCCATGCTAAGAGAAAAACCGAAGTTTTGAGTGTTTATTTCTTTCAAAGTTGTCCTTTACAATGAGGCTAGACGCCTCTATTTATAGGTGAGGAAGGGAGAACAGGCTCTCCTTTTCCTCCTACGAAATAGCTAATAAAACTAATAAAGAATACAAAAATAAGGACTGAAACTCGTAGCCTTGTTCACCAAGGAAAAGAGTCATTCCTAAACAAAAACACTAAAAGGGAAAAACTGGAAATTCCTAAAAAACAGCTAAACGGGTTCTGGAAGATTCAGCCAAATAAATAGCAAATAAATTCGGAAAATTAAGCCCTTTGGCAGATCACTAGTAGACTTCATGGGCTTCAACTTTCATGTTGGACATCAGTCCAAATTCTGCCTCCAAGTAGCCCATATTCGTCAATCCTTGTCAGACTAGAAATCTGTCCAAAACCGGGAAATCCTAGCTTGATTAGGATTCCGTGTTCGGATGTATTTTGGCATCTTCTCTTCATTTCCCGTGTTCACCATGGTCAAGCATCCTTCCTTGGATCAGGCTCAGGTGGTGGCCTGATCACAGCTCCTATCATGTGCAGCCTCGGATCAGCATCCGGGCTCCTCTCCTTGATGCTCCTCCCATGCTTCACCTTGACTTCATCCAACTGTATCTCCTTCAATTCTCCTCCAAATTGAGCTCCGTTTGTTGGAGAGTGTTCCTGGGGATTCAAGCTATCCAGGACAGTTGGAATTTCCCAAAACGCACGGGCCAATTGTTGGCTGGGCCAAAAGTGCTTCTCTGTGGCATTCGGGCGCGGGCTCGGCTTGGGTGTCGGCCTTAGCTCTCGGCCTTCTTCAATTCTGTCCAGGCCTTTTGAGTTCTGCTCCGAGCCTTCTTCCAAGATTACCTTAGGGGTGTCTTTAGGGGCTGGTGTCGGTCTAGAGCTCGTGGCATTTAGCATGGGGCCTAGTTTAGGTGCTAGGCCTTTATCGGGGCTCGGGGCTGGACTTGGCCCTAGGCTTGGCCTGGGGCCTGAACTTGGAGCTTTGTCTCTCCAAGGCTCTGGAGGTGGTGCCGGTGTAGGCCTGGGGCCGGTGTAGTCCTCGTTCGGCTTCAAGTCTCTAGGCCGAATGGTCATTAAATTCTCCTTGTCCGGCGCTCTCGTGGAGGTTTCCTGGCCGGGTGCCCGTGGTGTTGTGACCGCGCCGGCCTTGGTGGCTCGGTTCACATCATCCCCCTCTTCTTGAAAAGGATTCGTCCTCGAATCCATACCTGGTGCACCATTAGAAATAATAAAATTTACCACAGGGGAGTGTAGGACTTGACCTGGTGCTTTATTGGCGCTCCAGGGGTGCTCGGGCCGTATCGGGGCTGGTACGGGGGCTTCGGACTCGGGCGCCGGGCGCTGGTCGGGCGCTGGTGGCTGGTTGGGCACCGGGGACCGGTCGGGCGCCGGAGGCTGCTCGGGCGCTGGGCGCCGGTCGGGCGCTGGGCCGGTACTGGGGCCAGGGCTGGCGCTGGTGCTGGGGCTGGCCCTTGTGCTGGCACTGGTGCTGGGCAGGCGCTGCGCCGAGTGCTGGCCTGGTGCTGGCTCGGGGCAGGGCTGATGCTGGTCCGGGCAAGCCTGATGCTGGTTCGGGGCAGGCCTGATGCTGGTCTGGGGCAGGGCTGATGCTGGTCCCGGGCAGACTGGGCGCTGTGCCGGGGCAGGGCCGATGCTGGGCCGGGGCAGTGATGGGTGCTGGGCCGGGGCAGTGCTGGGCGCTGGGCCGGGGCAGTGCTGGGGCAGTACTGGCTGCTGGGCCAGTGCTGGGGCAGTGCTGGCATGCTGCTGGGGCAGTGCTGGGCCTAAATTTTTTTCTCATCTTTTTCTTAAGATCTCTCCAACTAAGGATGGGATCCTCTTCTTCTCTCCTGATTTGCTTCCTGAGTTGAGCCCACCACAAAGCAGCATAGTCAGTAAACTCGATTGTTGCTAGGGTTACCTTTTTCCTTTCGGAATATTTATGGCAATGAAAGAAGTCCTCCATGCTCTCCTCCCAATCAATGTACTCGTCAGGATTTGCCTTGCCAGCAAATTTGGGAACATTGAGCTTCCAACTGCTCACATCATCATCTTCCTCCTGCTCATTCCTTCTTGGCCGCCGGGGGCCATCTCCATTCGCGGCTCCAATCTGCTCGGCGATTCGGGCCATGCTTTCAGCCATGGCGGTCAATCGGGCATCAAAAACATTGAACCTCTCATCTGCCATGATTAGTCACGAACAAAGAACCTCCCAAAATCTCTCTAATGAACCTCACACACTCTTTTTCTTACCACTCGTGTATGAATTTTTCAAGTCACTCAAATTAGGGTTTTCTTTGAAATTTTCAAAACAAAGGCAATCTCAATTCAAGTAGTTGCAAGTTTCTTCGAAGCTATGCAGTCTAAGTCTACCAATGACACTAACAAGACCTTATACCTAGGGTTTCGGATTTCTAGGGGCCAGAATCTTGAGTTAGGACGTGGGATGACAAGACATACAAATTTGGGTGTTCTACCAAGGAAGCTAGTAGTGCGAAAGCTAGTAGCTAACTTATGAAAAACCCCTCTTCTTGAACTTATTCTACTACCTTGATTGTGAACGTGGCCTTGCTTTTTAGCTAGGTCAATTTTTCTAGACCTTTGATTTTTCTTTTCTTTTCTTTTCTTTTTCTTTTCTTTGATCGGCCACAGCTTTTTCTCACAACAAACTTGAAGAAAGGTAGAAGAATAGAACAAACACAATGAAGCTATTTTTAGGGTTTTTCTGAAACTGAAAACAACGAAAGCATAAAGGATATGAATTCAAGTAAAAGAACCTGAAAACTGGGATAGATTGTTGGTCCAAGAGTTGAACCGCGCTCTGATACCAGCTGATGCGAACCGCTTCCTCAATGAAGGGATCGGCTTCAACACCCAAAACTATATTACCAGCTTCACGAATCCTAACTTTTGAAACCGCGGGGAATACTTGAAATCCACTAAGTATAGACTTAGGAACCCCAAGGTATTCAGTCGAATTCGGTGCCACAAACAAAGGATGAATGCCTTTGATGATAAACCGATCTAGACGACGATCAATTCCATGATGGTCGAATAGAGATTAGCAATTCCATGCTAAGAGAAAAACCGAAGTTTTGAGTGTTTATTTCTTTCAAAGTTGTCCTTTACAATGAGGCTAGACGCCTCTATTTATAGGTGAGGAAGGGAGAACAGGCTCTCCTTTTCCTCCTACGAAATAGCTAATAAAACTAATAAAGAATACAAAAATAAGGACTGAAACTCGTAGCCTTGTTCACCAAGGAAAAGAGTCATTCCTAAACAAAAACACTAAAAGGGAAAAAACTGGAAATTCCTAAAAAACAGCTAAACGGGTTCTGGAAGATTCAGCCAAATAAATAGCAAATAAATTCGGAAAATTAAGCCCTTTGGCAGATCACTAGTAGACTTCATGGGCTTCAACTTTCATGTTGGACATCAGTCCAAATTCTGCCTCCAAGTAGCCCATATTCGTCAATCCTTGTCAGACTAGAAATCTGTCCAAAACCGGGAAATCCTAGCTTGATTAGGATTCCGTGTTCGGATGTATTTTGGCATCTTCTCTTCATTTCCCGTGTTCACCATGGTCAAGCATCCTTCCTTGGATCAGGCTCAGGTGGTGGCCTGATCACAGCTCCTATCATGTGCAGCCTCGGATCAGCATCCGGGCTCCTCTCCTTGATGCTCCTCCCATGCTTCACCTTGACTTCATCCAACTGTATCTCCTTCAATTCTCCTCCAAATTGAGCTCCGTTTGTTGGAGAGTGTTCCTGGGGATTCAAGCTATCCAGGACAGTTGGAATTTCCCAAAACGCACGGGCCAATTGTTGGCTGGGCCGAAAGTGCTTCTCTGTGGCATTCGGGCGCGGGCTCGGCTTGGGTGTCGGCCTTAGCTCTCGGCCTTCTTCAATTCTGTCCAGGCCTTTTGAGTTCTGCTCCGAGCCTTCTTCCAAGATTACCTTAGGGGTGTCTTTAGGGGCTGGTGTCGGTCTAGAGCTCGTGGCATTTAGCATGGGGCCTAGTTTAGGTGCTAGGCCTTTATCGGGGCTCGGGGCTGGACTTGGCCCTAGGCTTGGCCTGGGGCCTGAACTTGGAGCTTTGTCTCTCCAAGGCTCTGGAGGTGGTGCCGGTGTAAGCCTGGGGCCGGTGTAGTCCTCGTTCGGCTTCAAGTCTCTAGGCCGAATGGTCATTAAATTCTCCTTGTCCGGCGCTCTCGTGGAGGTTTCCTGGCCGGGTGCCCGTGGTGTTGTGACCGCGCCGGCCTTGGTGGCTCGGTTCACATCAAACTGCCACCATTTAGTTCATCAAGCAACACTAAAATCAGGACACAAGACACCTACACATTACACCCCCTCCACTCAAGCAAAACTCTGGCCGATTGAAGGAACCACAATCCCTTCATCAAAACCCACAATCTGCCTATATTTAGCCCAACAACCAATCAGCCAAAATACACCCCAAACTACAATAAGGCACACATCGAAATCAATTCATTGCACTGAGCATAGCAAACAAGCAATGGACCACAAAAAATGACTCAATCACCAAATGCTACCAAACCTAAACAAGCAGCCTCCCCCAAATTCAACAAACCACACCCCTCACATCAACCCATCCCCAGCTAGTAGAACAGAAACCAAATCTGAAATCCCAAATTAAAATTGGAAACCTGGAATCGGGGGCTGAGATGGGAGGTTGGCGGCTGGCAGGAGTTGGTGGCGGGCAGGACGAAATTGAGTGGCGGGCAGGAGTTGGTGGCGGCGGCGGCGGCTGGGCGGTGTGGGGGCGTCGGGCGGATGGAAGAGAATGGGGGGTGGGGGTGGTCGGCGGTTGGTGGGGCGCGGCGGGATTAGTCGGCTGGGCAGGAGTGGCGGCGGGCAGGAGTTGTTGGCGGCTGGGCAGGAGGGGATTGACTAGCGGAGCTTCGGCGGCTGGGGCTGGGCAGATGTTGGTGGCGGCGGCGGCCGGGTTGAGGGTGGTGGCTGGGGGTGGTCGGCGGCTGTGTGAAAGAGAGAGTGAGAGGGTCGGGGTCGGGGGTGAGGGGGGAGGGATAGGGGGGGTGGGTGGGGTGGGTGGTAGCCGGGTCGTGGGTGGCTGTGGTGGTCGGTTTGGGTGGGGCAGGGTGAGTGAGTGGGTCGGGTCGGACCAGCTGGGTCAAGTGAGTTGGGTGAATCAAAACCAAACCGAACAATGACTCAAACCGGAAAAACAAGAATCAGATGACTCAACCACTAACCAAACCGAAATAAAGTAAAGGTGAAAAATCAGGTGCACGGCGTGCAGGGTGCACGGCGTGCATGGATGCACGGCGTGCACCTTGGGGCTGAAATATTTTTTGAACCCTCCTGGACAGCCCGTGCACCAAACCGTGCACGGTGCACGGCGTGCATCATGCACGCGTGCAGTGGTGCACGGCGTGCACCTCCTCAGCTCAAAAACAAATTTTCACCTCGACGAAAAACGACCAAAACACCATCAAATCAACCCAAAACGGACCCCGAACTTCAGAAATTCAACGCCTACGAGACCACAAAGGACACCACAACAACTCAAGGACCTTGAACACCACAAAAACACACAATCATGCAATCAAATCAAGAAGAAAAGAAATGAAAAACACTCGGGTTGCCTCCCGAGAAGCGCTTGTTTAACGTCTTAAGCTCGACGAAGCACACGGACCAGCTAAGTAAAACCATCCCAACTCATTACCTCCTTGAAATTGAAGTCATTACCTTCGCATGGCACACGGAACTTGAATTGAACCTTACCGACTTCGGGAGGTGTGAGCTCGGATTTCCCGGATGGTGAAGTGTGAGCAATGGAGAAGGGGCCAAACCACTTAGAGTGAATTCTCTCATCGGGTGGGTTCTTAGTCTTGATAGTCTCACCCATTGGTGCGGCTTCCTTGCCCTTCTCGGGTGGCTTCTCCACACCTTTCTTCTTAGCCTTAGGTGGAGTCTTTTGAAGCACGAAAGGTGGAGCCTCTTTTACTTCATCCTTTTTCTCCTGCACATCACTAAGAGCAAACAACTCCGCAAGACTATGACGGACAAGGTTAGTGCTATTAGTAGCCGAAGTAAGCTCATGCAGATTCTTAGGATCATGGTGACTAGCATAAGACAAAGTAAACTCCATGCCATTTGAACGGTCAAAGATCATGCATTCATTATCGACCCTAAGTGTAAGTTTACCACCGTAGACATCAATCAAAGCACGAGAGGTTGCTAAGAAAGGTCGTCCTAGAATCAAAGGCACATCGGTACCACCCATAGCATCTAGAATAACAAAATCCACAAGGAATTCAAAAGCACCGACCTTAACCAACACATCTTCAACAATACCACGAGGGGATTTCATGGACTTATCCGCTAATTGAACATTCATGAGGGTTGGTTTTAGTTTTCCTAGGCCCAGCTTCTTAAACATGCAATATGGCATAACATTGATACTAGCACCCAAATCAGCTAAGCCTCTACTTATTGCATGTTCACCAATAGTGCAAGGAATAGTAAAGCTACCTGGATCCTTAAGCTTTTCCGGTGGCCTCTTAGAGAGAATGGCGGAGCATTGTTCATTGAGCTTTGCCGAAGTCACATCCGTAAGCTTGCGTTTGTTGGTGAAGATCTCTTTCATGAACTTCGCATATTGAGGCATCTTGGTGATTGCTTCTCCAAAAGGCATTGTGAATTGCACCTTGTCAAGAATCTCAACAAACTTCTTGAAATCTTTTTCCATGGAATCCGGCTTCAAGCGAGAAGGATAAGGTGGTTTAGGCTTGTACGGAGGCACAACCGGTGCGGGAGGAGAGACCGGAGTGGCACTCGTCGTAGCCTCTTGAGAACCAACCGTATTGGTCATCTTAGAAGCTTCTTTAGCCTTGGCTCTTCTATCTTTAACCTCAATCTTATCCGTGTCATCATCGGAAACAACGTCTTCAACCAAAACATAGTCATCATCTTGAGTTCTTACCGCTTTAGGCGTTGGGTCTTGGACTTGCTTACCACTCCTCAAAGTTACCATCATAAGCTCCTCAGGAGCCTTGGGGTTGACCTCGGTGTTGGAGGGTAGGCTACCCTTTGGTCTCTCCGAGAGTGCCTTAGAAATTTGGCCCAATTGAGTATTCAAATTGGTAATTGACGCTTGTTGATTTTTTATAAGTTGAATCATTGCCGCGTTGGTATCCTCTTGAGATATTGGAGAACCGCCCTCTTTGTTGTGAGGTGGTTTGTTGAATCCGGGTGGTCCATCACCTCTATGGTTGTACATTCCCGATGGGGTAGGACCTTGGGGACCTCGATTTGGATGTCCACTTTGATTCCATTGATTTCCCCCTTGGTTCCCTTGACCTTGGGTACCTCCTTGAGTCCATTGTCTACCTTGGTTTTGGTTACTTCCTTGAGTCCATTGATTGCCTTGATACCCTCTATAACCTTGGAATCCTCCTTGATTTCCTTGGTCGTAACCCTTGTTATAACCACTACCTTGACTCCCTTGGCCTTGGTACCCTTGGTTAGACTTGTTGTACCCACCTCCTTGGTTCCAAGGACGGTTGTAGTTACCCCCTTGATAGTTCCCTTGAGGGTTGTAGTTACCATGGAATCCTTGACCTTGTGCAAAGCTTACTTCCTCAATGTTTTCATCTTGGTTAGGCTCAGAAGTAGCGGAAGGGCATACATTTACATCATGGCCTTGGCCTCCACAACATTCACAACAAAATACCGAAGCAACCAGTGGATTACCCACTTTAGATGGCTTAGAGGGAGTCTTAGGCATACTAAGATTGCTTACTTGTGAAGCCATGGCGTCGATCTTAGACATAAGGAGGGCGATCATTGGATCATCTTCATCTCGGTGCCCCGGTAACTTAGGATTCTTCCCATAGCTAGACGACTCCTTTGGTGCATCAACACTTACGGACCGAGAATCATAGTACGTGTCACTTCCATGCTTAGACTTAGGAGGTTGTTGTCGAGACCAACTCCTTGTCTTGTTGGCCATCTCCGCGAAGAGTTCTAGAGCATCTTCGGGAGTGAGCATCCTTAAGTCACCTCCGGCGGCTTGGTTGATCATCCTTGTATTCTCAAAATCAAGGGACCTAGCAAAGATGTCCGCCAAGCTCCATTCGGCGAAGTTGTGATGAGGACAAGACCGAAGAATGGCTTGGAACCTATTCCAAGTCTCATGGAAGAGCTCTCCCTTGTGTTGTGTGAAGTGGTTAATGCGGTCTCGGATTGCATCCGTCATATAGGGAGGAAAGAACTCTTCAAGGAAAGCTTCGGCTAGGCCCTCCCATGTGGTGAAAGCTCTACTCGGTTGATTCTCCAACCATGACTTAGCTCTACCTTTGAGTGAGAAAGGAAAGAGCCGGAGTCTCACACAATCCGGGTGAACTTGGTCATTCTTAACCGTGTCACATATCTCCAAGAAGTCCTTGAGATGCCTAGATGGACATTCACCATCAATGCCATTGAACACCACTCCATTTTGAACCATTTGGATCATATTAGGCTTGAGCTCAAAGTTCCTAGCATTGACGGGTCTTCGAACAATGCTAGAGGCTGCCCCTTCAAGAGTAGGACGAGCATAATCCGCCAAGGTACGTCTTGCACCCCTTTGTGAGTGATCATCATCATTGGTATGGTGAGAATGCTCTGAAAGGTTGTCTTCATCTTCATGGTGAGACATGTTGTTGCGTGTGGAGCTATGAACCAAATGAGAGGGAGAGAAGGTTGGTGGCTCAATCACTTGCGCAAGACCTTGAAGTCGTGCTTGAAGACGAGTGAGTCGCCTCATGCACTAGTACAAGATACCTACAAACAAGCACAACAAATACACCCAAGTAATACGACAATGCAGAATAACAAAACCAAACAACAAGTAAAAGGAAGCAAAAACTAAAATGGAAGGAAGTGAATAGATCGGTCTACTACTAAATGCTTTCAAAGGAATGAGAGAGTCCCCGGCAACGGCGCCAAAAACTTGATGTGTGAATTTCAACTCACAACATTCAAGGTCGTATTCCACGGGGTTCTCTCAATGGCCACTACTCACATTCCTCGTAGACGGTCTATTCATTTGAAAGGAGTTTTGGTTTGAAATAGAAATCAAAAACTTAAAGGAAACTAAAAAAAGAAAGAAAAACAAAGTGGTGCAAATCAAAGACAAAGGGGGTTCTCTTGGTGGGTAGTTTCATCATGCTCAAGAGGACTAATTGAACAAACAAGTCAATCAAGATCGAGTTTGCATTTGGATGACCATGCATTTCACTTCTATAGACTCAATGCACTCTCGTAGCACCAAATCCCTATCCTAATACCACTCAACTTAGGCTCTCGCTCTCAAGCTAAGTGAAGAAGGATGCATTCTAAGTGTTTGATGAAATGCCAAGACACAAGACCCTCTCTTAAGACTCTATGACCACAAGGCTAGGCACAACACTCTCATATCAATGCCCTAACACTAAGAGATTCACCAAAAAGCATTTTCAAACTCAATTGAATGAAAATCCACATGCACACCAAGTGTTCGATAAAATGCCCAAGAGAGAAATCAAGTGAAAATGGTTGAAACAAGATGATCTAATCTCTTAGAACACACTCACTTCAATCCCTAGACCTACAATCTATGCAATCCAAGCACTCTCATGCATCAAATCACATTGAATGGACCAAATTAAGCAAACATGGCATAAAATGGCATTAAGAACAAGTCTAGGAATCATCCTCATACAACCAAGATCAATCATGGCAAGTTCTATACAATCATCCCTCTATCATAGCACAACTAATCTACCCATCCAAGATGAACCCTAGAAACTCAGCCACACATGGCCAAGGGAGTAAAGAGAAAAGAAGGAAGAATGGTCACCAAGAACACCATGGATGAATCCTTGAGATGATCTTCACTTCTCCACATGTAAGCACTTCTCCCAAGGTTTGTTGGCTTCAATCCTAGCTCCAATGGCTTCAAATTGCTCCAAAAATGTGTTCTAGGGTTTGAGGGTTCGTGGGTATGTGTTTGGGGTTCAAGGGAGATCCAAGAATTCCCCAAAATGGCCAAAAACAAGAATATTTATAGTGCAGGGGACAGTGCACGGCGTGCACCCCTGCACGGCGTGCACCCTTGCACGGCGTGCACCCCTGCACGGCGTGCACCTCTGCACGGCGTGCACCCCTGCACTCTGCAGAAAGCTCGATCTTGTAATGCTCATATCTCCCTCGTCCGGCCTCCAAATGACCTCCCGTTTGCTCCTATGCGCTCCTTGTCATCCGTACTTTGATGCCATAACCTGAAAATGCACAGAGGCAACTCCGATAGACCACGAATTTGGCTCCAAAGTGGCAACCGGACAACAAAATGACACTTTGCACGAAACTTCAATAAAAGCATATAGGTCATGTCATTTCACGAATAAACACGGGCATTTCAAAGGTCATTCATAAGCTTAAAATGCACTAACTAAAGTCACATCACTTTTGTGAAGTTGAATTTAGAGAAGAGAGTTTGTATAATTTGTTGGATGAATAAAAGTTCCAACAGCTGTTTGATCCACTTGAAGACCCAGGAAAAATTTTAATTCTCCCATCATGCTCATTTCAAATGTTTCATCCATCATCTCACCAAAATATTTTCTAAGAGAGGAATTTGTTGAGCCGAAAATAATGTCTTCAACATAGATTTGGACAAGGAGAATGTCAGGCGATTCCTTTTTAATAAAGAGAGTATTGTCAACTATTCCTTGTGTGAAGCCATTTGGACAGAACAAAAGTTGATAGTCTATCATACCAAGCTCTAGGAGCTTAACGGAGACCATACAATGCTTTATGTAACTCAAAAACATGATTAGGAAACGAGGAGTCTTCAAATCTAGGAGGTTGTTTGACAAACACTTCTTCTTTTATGAAACCATTTAAGAATGCACTCTTAACATCCATTTCATAGAGCTTGAATTTCAAGAAACTCGAAAAGGCACAAAGGATACGAATTGCTTCAAGATGCACAACTGGAGCAAAAGTTTCATCGAAATCAATGCCCTCTTCTTGTGAATATTATTGAGCAACAAAACGAGCCTTGTTTCGAGTAACTTCTCCTTTGTCATTAGTTTTATTACGAAAAACCCATTTCGTCCCAATGATGGTTTTATCTGAGGGTGGAGAAACAAGTTCCTAGACGTTAGCTCTGTCAAACTGATGCTTTCTTCTTGCATTGCAAGAATCCAATGTTCATCAAGTAGAGCTTCTTTAATCATCTTGGGTTCAAGAAGTGATAAGTGCATTTTCCTCAGTTTCCATGAAGTCAAAAAGCTTCTTGGAATGAGTAATAACACGTTTCTGATTTTTACCCAGAATGAGACTTGGAGGATGACGTTTTTGGATATGAGGTGGAGGTTGAGGAATGGCTGACGAATCAGAAATTGGTGTTTGAGTAGAAGGAGAAGAAACAGAGTTGTCAAGATTAGAAGAAGAAGAGTGAGAGCCAGTTGGCGTATCCATGTCATTTGGACAGAAGGAGCTAGTGTTAGAATCAGAACTGGCAGAAGACATTTGATTAGAAGGAAGGATAAGAGGTAAGTTATCATCTTCATTAGAAGATGATTTATTTGAAGAGATTTTGTCATCAAAGACAACATGGATGAATTCTTCAACTTTTCCATATAGTTTATTGAAGACTCGAAAAGCTTTACTTTTAGAAGAGTAGCCAAGAAAGATTGATTCACTTGACTTAACATCAAATTTTCCTAAGTGATCCTTAGTATTAAGTACAAAACAACGACAACCAAAAGGATGAAAATAACTAATAGAAGGAACTTTATTTTTAAGCAATTCATAAGGAGTCTTATTTAGTCCTTTACGAATTAAAGTTCTATTGAGTACATAGCAAGTAGTTGACACTACTTCTGCCCAGAATCGTTTAGGAGTGTTAAGATCGAGAAGCATAGTTCGAGAACGATCTAGTAAAGCCCTATTCTTACGTTCAATAACTCCAATTTTCTATAGAGTTCGAGCAGCAGAAAAAAGTGTTGAATTTCAAAAGAAGAACAAAAGGTTTCAAAATTTGAAGATGAGAATTCACCCCCATTGTCGCTTCTACTGGTTTTTATTTGAGAGTTTAAAGAATTGGAAATTTGACATGTAAACTCAACAAATTTTTCAAAGCGTTCATCCTTTTTGGCCAGAAATAACACCCATGTAAAATGAGAGTAGTCATCAACCACAACAAAAGCAAAAATCTTCCCACCAAGATTTTGAATATTGGTTGAAACTTCTATGATCTCAGTGAGTGTAAATGGATCACTTAGTGGTTATTTCTCAGCTGGTGGAGGGTTCAAGCAAGGTGATCCTATATCACCATATTTGTTTGTCATTTCTATGGAAGTTTTATCAGGCGTTTTGGACAGAGCAGTTAAGGAAAGGAGATACCATATGCAGCCCCAATGCAAAGCAGTGAATGTAACACATCTCTGCTTTGCTGATGATCTGATAGTTTTGACTAAGGGTACTGCAAAGGCTGTGGTAGTTGTGGTGGAGGTTTTGAAGCAATTTGAATTGATGTTAGGGCTTAGGTTTAATCCAGAAAAAGTGAAATTTACCTTGCATGTGTTAATGATAATGAGACTAATGAGATTTTGAGGTGTGGTTTCAATAGAGGAGAGTTTCCATTCAGGTACTTTGGTGTGGTTTTAACGTCTGAAAAGCTTGAAAGACAGGACTGTAGATTGTTGCTGGAAAGGATAACTAGTCGAATAACTGACTGGAAATCGAAGTGCCTCTCTTATGCTGGTAAATTGTAGTTGAATGAGTCGGTTTTAAGAGGTATTCTACAGTACTGGATGATGATTTTCTTGTTGCCTAAATCCCTTCTAAAGGAGATTGAGATGCTTTGCAACAGATTTTTGTGGGTAAAGAGGAGGGTGAAAGAGCAAAGGCCAGTTGGTCTAATCTAGCCATTCCCAAGGAAGAAGGAGGTTTAGGCTTGAAAGATCTCTGTGTCGGGAATGAAGCAAATATCCTTAGACATTTATGGAGTCTAATGTTGAAAAGTGGATCATTATGGGTTGCCTGGGTCTATAAGTATAGGATTAAACACACAGATATTTGGTCGGTCAATATGCAGAGTAGCTCTTAGGTGCTTCGTCGAGTTATGAAGCTCAGACCTCTAGCCACACTATTTGTTTCAGTTGATCAGCAAGGGGATGTGCTTTGGAATGGTGTAAGTATGCCAAACTTTAAGCTAAATGAGGTCTGATCTACCATTAGGAATAAGTTGCCTCTGGTGCCCTGGTATCATATTGTGTGGAAGGGCATGCGTATCCCTAAGCATAGTCTTCAGGTCTGGCTTATAGTTAAGAACAGACTGGCAACTAGGGTGAGTATGGTATCTTGGGGGTTGACTGTAGATGTTAGTTGCCTTCTTTGTGATGCAGGGCTTGATAGTAGGGATCATTTGTTCATGGAATGCAGCTTCACCTTCAATGTTATGAAAGCTTTTCTCCCAGGGTTGTCTCGGACCACTTGGGATAGGAATTTCCCACAAGCTGTTGATGAATTACATGGTTCCTCTCTGCAAAAGATAAGTAGAAGTCTTGTTTGGAGAATGGTTTTGAGTTTCGTCTGGAAAGAGAGATGCTGCAGAGTTTTCATTGACGTGAGGAAGTCTCCGCAAGATATAGTGGACTACATTACCGAGATCATTAAATTGAAAGTTGGAAGCCATCTAGAGAGTAGGAAGATTTTGAGTTATATACAGCTTTAGGTTTTTGATAGTTTGTTCTAGATAGTCGTTGATAGATGTCTTGTACTTAACTATTTTTTATGAAATGAAATCCTTAGTTCATCAAAAAAAATTATTGGTAGGTCCAAAAAGATCCATATGAAGAAGTTGAAGCGGTTTTGAAGTTGAAATTTTGGAGATACTCTTAAAAGAAGTTTTAACTTGTTTTCTTTTAACACAAGCTTCACAAAACTGTTGTTTAGCTGAACTAAGAGCTGGTAAACCTCTAACTAGGCCAAGAGTTTGAAGTTTAGCTATTCTAGCTGAACTAATATGACCTAATTTTCTATGGCACACCATTTCAAGAGAAGATTTATACGCTGTAAAGCATTTTTCATGGAAAGACTCTTGATTCTTCATAACAATAGTATAAATATTTCCAGTTCGAGAACCAGTGGAGAATATTTTACCACCAAAAATTCGCTCAACTTTACAAACGTTTGCTTCGAAGATAACTCAATTTTCAATCCCACACAATTGACTAATAGACAAAGTTATGTTTAAGACCCGGAACGAACAAGACATTATGAAAGACTGGCTCAAATTGATTACCAATCGTACATTTGCCCATAATTCGACTCTTATTATTGTCTCCAAATACAACTTTTCCTCCTTTAAATTCTTTAAGTGAGCAGAAATTTCGTTTATCCCCTGTCATATGATTTGAACATCCATTGTCCAAGTACCACTCCGTGTTAATCTTAATTTCCTGCACATGTAGCATGATTAGTTTTCTTGGGTACCCAGATCTGCTTGGATACTTGCTTATTTTGTGAGAAATACTTGAATGATTATACTGGAAACAATACTCGCAACATCTAAAATTTCTTTTCCAAACTGAAGGGCGACGAAAAAATATTCTTCTTGGTTTCCAAAACAAAAAATCAGTTTGATTCTCAGCCATAACTTTATCCCAGTAATAGTTTTGCTTCTGCAATATGTTAATAGTTCTATTTAGTCTCTGTATCTGAGTCTTTTGTAATCTAAACGTGTTATCACACAAGCATTTTTCTGATTCAGAACTAATTTTACTAACTAAAACTTCATTTTTCAATTTAAGACGTTTAGTAGACTCTGCCAATGAAAGATAAGCAAGCATAATATCTTCTTTAGAGAGATCAGAAGTTGAATCGATACATACCTCAGAAGGAGTTGAGTCGATGTCAGTGTCACTGTCGGAAATAGCCATAAGAGCTTCTTCATCATCCATGTCAGTGTCACTCCAAGTACCTTTGAAAGACTTCTCCTTCGAATACCCTTTTGTAGGGCATTCCGAACGAATATGACATGGCCTTCCACACTTAAAACAGGTTATAACATCTTTATCCTCATTAGACTTTTCATCATCCTTCCTCAGTTTAGATTGAAATCTAGTCTTTGAAAAATTTCTATTTTTCGTCTGATCACGTTTTTGTTTAAGAAATTGTCTAAACCTTTTTTTCATAAGAGCAACTTCTTCATTATCAAAATATTCTTCATCACTTGAATCTTGTTTTCTAGCTTCTTTAAGAGCAATATTTTTCAAAGCCTTAGATTCTTCAAAAACATCAGCTTGTCTTAAAACAACTTCATGACTAATGAGTGAGCCAACAAGATCTTCAAGAGTACGAACAGAGAAATCCTTAGCTTTTTCTATAGTTGTAATCTTAGGCATCCATTCCCTAGGTAAGGATCTTAAAATCTTCCTAACAAGATCAGTTCTAATCAGTTTTTTACCAAGATGACCTAGCTTTAACACAATCAGGTTGAAGCTATCATACATAGCAGAAATGGTTTGATTCTCAGTCGTCTTAAATAATTCATATTCATGCATTAATACATTAATCTTTGTCTCTTTGACTTGTGAAGTACCTTCATGTGTTATTTTTAAGGTTTTCCAGACTTCATTAGCAGTTTCACATAAACTAATCCTATTATACTAATCATTACAAAGAGCAAAGTAAAACACATTTAAGGCTTTAGCATTAAGTTGACCTTTATTTTTCTTTGCTTCATCTCAAGTTTCATAATCACAGTAAGATCAATTCCCCCTTTATCAACAATTTCCCAAGTTGGAAAATCCATACCTTGAAAGAAGACCTTCATTTGATTCTTCCAGAACTGGTAATTTGTGCCATCGAACCACGGGGGTCGTGAATGTGAAAGTCCTTCGATTCCAGGTGCTTGGCTTGAACCTGAAGCCATACTGATCGTTTCTTCTCGGCAGCTATGAGCTTAGTGTTAGAAATCGACAAGTAATAAGCGGAAATAGAAATAAGATTGAGAGAGAAGACACAACGATTTAACGTGGAAAACCCTTGCAGGAAAAAACCACGGACGCACGGCGGCGACGAAAGCTCCACTAAGATGAGAGAATACAAGATGTAGGGATTTTACAAAGTGCGGCTTGAGTTTCCCTACAGCTAACAAGGGGTATATATAGGATGGAGATACAAACTCCTAATAGGGTTGGTTAATAACCTAATGGGCCTAAAAGAGGCTAGGCCCATAAGTTAGGGAATTTGGATCACCTAATTTTAACACTCCACCTTGAGACGAATTCCCTCTTGTAGCAAACTTCAAATCTCCTCCAAAAATTAGCAATCACCGTCATGCGCCAAAGTCCCTCCTGGACTAGAGAGTGATACCTACTAAGCTTGAGCATAGCTCAAACTTAGCAGTAGGAACTGCCTTCGTCATCATATCAGCTGGATTGTCATGAGTGCTGATCTTGGTCACCTTAACCTTTCCTTCAGCAATGACCCATCTAATGTAGTGATAGCTGACGTCAATATGCTTCGATCTCTCATGATACATTTGATCCTTTTTAAGACAAATTGCACTCTGACTATCACAGAATATAGTAATGCACGAACTATCTCCAAGAAACTCAGCATACAGTCCCTTCAACCAAACAGCTTCCTTACACGCTTCACAAACAGCCATGTACTCTGCTTCTGTAGTAGATAAGGCAGGAGAACTCTGCAAACTAGCTTTCCAACTCATAGCAAAACCACCGATGGTGAATGCAAAACCTGTGAGTGATCTTCTACTATCCAAGTCTCCACCATAATCTGCATCAACATAGCCAACAAGTCCATTTCTGGACTTTCCAAACTGCAAGCAAGCTTTAGAAGTACCACGCAAATATTTGAAAATCCACTGCACAATTTGCCAATGCTCTCTACCAGGATTAGCCATATATCTACTAACCACGCTCAAAGCATGTGATAAATCAGGACGAGAGCAAACCATAGCATACATTAGGGAACCAACATCACTAGAATATGGAACTCTAGACATGTATGCAATATCATCATCAGACTGCGGACAACCAAGTGATCACAGTCTGAAATGTGCAGCTAAAGGAGTACTCACTGGTCTTGCTTCATGCATGTTGAAGCGATGGAGAACTTTCTCAATATACCTTTGTTGACTAAGGTAGAGATAACCAGCTTTCCTGTCTCTAATGATCTCAACTCCAAGAATCTTCTTTGCTTCACCCAAATCCTTCATCTCAAATTCACTGCTCAACTGCTTCTTCAGCTTAGAAATTTCTGCTTTGTCTTTTGCAGCAATCAACATATCATCAACATAAAGCAGCAAATATATGGGTGAACCGTTAACAAACTTCAAGTAACCACAACTATCATAATCAGATCTCTTGAAGTTTTGAGAGATCATAAAGGAATCAATCCTTTTGTACCACTGCCTAGGAGATTGCTTCAAACAATAAAGAGACTTCTTCAATATGCAAACAAGGTTTTCTTTTCCAGGAGCAATGAACCCTTCAGGTTGGTCCATATAAATATCTTCTTCCAAGTCACCATGTAAAAATGCAGTTTTGACATCTAACTGCTCAAGCTCATAATCATGCATTGCCACAATGCTAAGAAGAGTACGAATAGAGCTATGTTTCACGACTGGAGAGAAAACATCAGTAAAATCGATACCTGGAATCTGACTGTAACCTTTAGCGACTAGCCTCGCCTTATACCTCGCCTCCTCGGTAGGTGAGATACCTTTTTTTCTCTTGAATATCCACTTACAGCGGATAGGCTTCTTCTCCTTAGGCAACTTGACAAGTTCCCAAGTACCATTCTTGTAAAGTGACTCCATTTCTTCATGTATTGCAGTCATCCACTTATTGCAGTCACGAGATTTAACAGCTTCATAATATGAAGCAGGTTCTGCTCCACCTTCAATCTCCTGAGCTATACTCAATGCATAAGCAGCAACATTCACTTCTTGTATTAACCGCTTAGGAGGATGAATTTCCCTCCTAGGCCTATTAGCTGCAATAGACTGTGATGGTGGAGGGTCAATAATATTAGGAAAATGTTCAACAGTAGATGTATCAACAGTATCCATAACATCCACAATAACATTTTCTGATTCTTCACCAAAATCCATAGATTTCTCCACCTGCACAGTTGATTCCTGCTCAATCTCAACAGGATCATTAGTATACTTCTTGTCAAGTAACATCAAGGATTCATTGAAGACAACATTCCTACTAATCACCGCCTTTCTTGTTTCTGGATTCCACAACTTGTAACCTTTGACACTAGATTTAAAACCAAGAAAGATGCACTTAACTGCTATAGGCTTTAACTTTCAATTATCAACATCAGCATAAGCAGTGCAACCAAATACTCTCAAAATAGTTTAATCAGCCGGAGAGCCAGACCATACCTCAATAGGAGTCTTCTTGTCAATCGCAATAGAGGGAGCGCGATTAATTAGATAACAAGCTGTCGAAGCTGCTTCTGCCCAGAAACGTCTAGGCAACCCAGCATTGGATAACATGCAGCGAGCTTTAGAAATGATGGTCCTGTTCATTCGCTCTGCTACACCATTCTGTTGAGGGTATGAGGAACAGTGTAGTGTCGCACAATACCTTCAGATTTGCAATAAGATTGGAATTCGTCAGAACAGAACTCCATCCCATTATCAGTGCGAAGCTTCTTCACCTTCTTCTCAGTTTGCCTCTCAACCATAGTTTTCCACTCCTTGAAAGCTGAGAATGCATCTGATTTGTGCTTCAAGAAATAAGACCACACTTGTCGAGAGTAATCATAAATAATTGTTACCATATATCGAGCACCACCTAAAGATGGTTCTCGAGACGGACCCCACAAATCAGAATGCACATAATCAAGAATACATTCAGTAGTATGAACTGAAGTATTAAATTTCACCCTCTTACGCTTACCAAACACGCAATGCTCACAGAACTCCAGATTACTAGCATTGCATCCAGCAAGAAGTCCTCTCTTGCTCAACTCTGTCATACCAGCTTCACTCATATGCCCAAGACGCATATGCCAAAGATTAGTAGCATCAGAATCAGATAAGGAATTTGAAACTGTAGCAGCTTTACCTGCAACTGTGCTACCTCTTAGATGATACAGATTTGCAGCTTTCATGTCACCTTTCATGACCACAAGAGACCCCTTGGAAACCTTCAGAACTCCACCTTCACCGGTGTACTTATACCCTTTTGCATCAAGAGTACTCAATGAAATTAGGTTCCTCTTCAGATCTGGTATGTGTCTGACATCTGTCAAAGTTCTAACTGCACCATCAAACATCTTAATCTGAACAGATCCAATCCCTACAACCTTACAGGATGAGTTATCACCCATCAAAACAGTTCCACCAGCATTAACAGATTCATAACTGGAAAACCAATCCCTGTTAGGGCACATATGAAAGGTGCAGACAGAATCAAGAATCCATTCATCGTCAATTCTAGTACAGCCAGCAAACACCACCAGCATTTCACCATCAGAACTATCATTAGCAACAACAGAGGCCTTACCTCCATCTTCTGATTTACCTTGGTCTCTCCTTTCTTTATATTGAAGGCGACGACATTCCGATATGTCGTGACCGTCTCCTCTTGCAATATCTGCATGACTTAGACTTTGGTCTGGATTTCGAGCGACCTTTGTAATTGCTCGAACTTTGGCCTCTAGATCCATGGCTAGAACTTTTCTCCTTTTGTCTTCCACGAGTATATAAGCCCTCTCCATGAGAGCTAGAACTATCACCAACCATCTGTCTCATTGTTTCCTTGGACTTTAAAGCATCATAAACTTCACCAAGGGTGAGAGTATCTCTACTATACAAAATTGTATCTCGAAAATTTCTATAAGAACTCGGCAGAGAACACAAAAGAATAAGAGCCAAATCTTCTATGTCATATTTTACCTCCATGGATTCTAGGTCAGCCACAATTTCTTTAAATTCAGAAATATGCTCTTGCACTCTTCCTCCATCCTGCAATTTGTGTGAAAATAACTTTGGCTTGAGATTCATCTTGCTGGTAAGAGTTTTCGTCATACACATCTTTTCAAGTTGCTGCCACAATCCAGCAACAGTCTTTTCCTTCATAACCTCCTGCAAAATAGTATTAAATAAGTGAAGTTGAATCTGTGAGAGGGCTTTTCGTTACTTCTTCTTCTCTTCCGCTGTCCACTCCGTGGAAGCTTTGCCAAATCCATCCAGCGCCTCATCCGGATCTATATTTGATAGAACAACTCGCATCTTCACTTGCCATAGAGAAAATTGCGTGTTTGTCTCCAAAAGGGGAAGATCGTATTTCAGAGAAGTCATGTTGATGAAACCCTAATTTCAAGAAACCAAGAGCTCTGATACCACTTGTTAGAAATCGACAAGCAATAAGCAGAAATAGAAATAAGATTGAGAGAGAAGACACAACGATTTAACGTGGAAAACCCTTGTGGGAAAAAACCACGGACGCACGGCGGCGACGAAAGCTCCACTAAGATGAGAGAATACAAGATGTAGGGATTTTACAAAGTGCGGCTTGAGTTTCCCCACAGCTAACAAGGGGTATATATAGGATGGAGATACAAAACCCTAATAGGGTTGGTTAATAACCTAATGGGCCTAAAAGAGGCTAGGCCCATAAGTTAGGGAATTTGGATCACCTAACTTCAACACTCAGTTTGAGAAGAAAGCTCTGATACCAATTGAAACAGAGAATAGGGGTAATCAACAATTAGTTTTGACAAACTTGAAAAAGATTTGAATGAAACGTAATGAGTTTTTTGGACTCGATACTCAGTCTTGAGAAACTCCCTTAGAATGCAGTGGTTAAGCACCAAGGGCTGTATTGTACATCAACGCTGATTCAAATAGATGAATGGAAATCGTAGTAGGATGAGAGAAAGGAGAGAGCACAAGACACTGATTTTTAACATGGTTTGATACGTTGTTGCTTATCTACATCTACATCTCGAGCAAAGGCTCGAGAGAGTCACTGAATTAATTTAACAGAAGAACAAAACCCCTAGATTTACAATCTGAATCTGGGAACTCAATCGAATGACAACACTCAATTGAACAACCTCACAATCAATAGTGAGTGACAATCGCTAGAGAATCACTGCCCGAAACTCTAATTGCTTCGAATGGATTCTTCTTGATTAAATAGCGCCTGCATGCTTGAGTTTCTCTCCGCTGATGAAGGTCTCTCTCGATAATTGCTTGATTTTCTCTCTCCACAAGTCTTCGTGATATGTGTTTCTTTAGTCTTAAATACATGTAACCAAATCAGCCCACTGATTCGGTTAAACTCAACAGTGATGAGCATGGTGATCGAAGTCATTCAATAATGAATGTTGTAATTTGTGAAGTCTTTGACTGAAGATTGTAGCATCATTTTATTGATGTTAATCATACCTGCAAACATTATTGGGGATTGTTGTATTTATTTGTAATTCATTTTGTGGTGTAAGTTTGATTTTGACCAATTATATTAGTGAAATAGTAAGTTCGTGGGTGGTTATTAACTTATTATCAAACTTCTTTATAGAGTAATGAGTTTTTCCTATCCTATCAAAGTGAATTGTTGCATTGTTGTGTTTATGATGTTGAATGCAGTAAGCTAAGTTGGATGTATATAGCCTAATAAATCTTTTCTATGTATTTTGCTTGTTAATCTAAGTTAACCATTAGCACTTAGTATGGCTTATCCTTTGTGGATAAGGTATATGACAAGTGGCAGTCGGTAGATAGACAATTACATTTATCTTAACAAAAAATGAAAGAGATTGCACAGTACACTACATGCAAGATTTCACTAAGAAATGGTGGTTGTACTTTCGCCCATCTCCCCATCACTAAGAAGCTTTCGGCCATGAAATACAACTAAGAAAATTAAAATAAAGCATTTCCCATGAAAAAATGGATCCAAAATTAATAGATCCGACAATTGGCAAGCCGCTCTCTTGAGAAATGAAAAAAAAAAAAAGGAAGGCAGTGCAGCCACAACTTCTGTTCCCGATGTCAATTCTCTCCCCAAGTTATGATTAATGTCTTTGTTGCAACTCTCAACCACGTTGATTTCAAGCGGATGCAAGGCAAGTTCCAGGCCACCGATTATGTTCCGGTACAAATCCATCGAGTTGCCATTTTTTCACATTTAGTCCAATTGTTTGTTTGGTTACTAAGAAAATGCACGAATCGGTTCTGATCCTTTCCACATTTTTATATTGGCCGTTTGTTTATTGATGAAATGCCTGAGCGATTTCTAGTATTTCTTTCTTCCCTATTTGTACGTTTTCCTCTGTTGCACGTTTGGTTACTAATAAAATGCCAGACAAAGTTTAAACTCTTTTTTTTGGCCGAAAATGGTATACCTTAGAGCTGAAATGAGTTCTTATCCGTCAATTTTGACATGGAGAGTCCTAACTCACTGTCGGAAATCGTTAATACATCGTATCCCTCCATGTAGTCAGCCTATTAGTTGGAATTGCCAGTGATGAAGGTGGACTTGTCGATGATGTTCTCGATTTCACAGATTTTGGAAGGTTTGTCAGCTAGTTATGCATAATCATGGATTTCAGAGCTCTTATTCAATTCAAGGACAAGGTAACTCATCTCTTAGTTACATTTTTAGATTTTTTTTATATTGTGAGCACTCCAAGTGTTTGATTATATGCATGCGTTTGTTTTGTTAATTATCTTCTTGGCCAAGATTTTATGGATCATTATTTGCCTTCAAAGTTAGATATTGGTAATGGGTATTGGATGATGGATCCAATATTTTTTTTTTGGTTAATAGTTTTTGTATACTGATATTTGAAATAACGAAGTTGGGAATATAGTTTGAATCAGCTCTCAAAGTTTATGCTAACTTGAAGATGATCCAACTCTAGAAAGATAGATATGTTCAAATGCAGTTTGGTTATGGTGTTAAAGGACTGACATTTCTTACCTTTGTCTTGGTTAATAAGTAGCCAGGGGAGCGCCTCTGTATGTTTTGATGTTCAGAACTTCAAAAATCTGAAGCTATTTGTGAAGGAATTGTAAGGCTCCAAGTGTCTGACGATATCGAATTCGAACAATCGAGTTTCATTGCTTTGATAAACAAAGCTAGAGAGGTCAGCCTGTCAGTCAGAACAACAAATGACATGTGATTTTTTGGGTGAGTGAGGGGATGTTTATGTATTTTTAGCGACTTTCCTTTACCTTTTGTGCTTAGCTGAAACAATTATAGTTAAGTTAACTATTGTTTAATTTTTTTTTTTTTTACCTGGTGGCTAAATTCATACTCGGCCGAGCACTCACGCTTAGCCTGCATAGCCCATACACAGCTTTAATTTACACATGGTTTCGTCACACACATAAGATTGAAGATGCACTAACTTATATAAGGTTAGAATTCAACTTTAGAACACAATATCTTATTCTTATTTTCCAGTCATCCTTTTATGTTATCATCAACATTATTAATTAGACTGTGATATCCTTTTTGGCCAAAGCTTAATTTCCATTGCCACAACTCTTCAACCATATTTGCATAAGTAAGATCAAATAAAAAAATATCATATGT
Organism: Linum lewisii; assembly: GCA_034768395.1. Taxonomy (NCBI): domain Eukaryota; kingdom Viridiplantae; phylum Streptophyta; class Magnoliopsida; order Malpighiales; family Linaceae; genus Linum; species Linum lewisii. The sequence goes on from CM068300.1 coordinate 13,840,765, forward strand.
TTGATAAGATTTTGGTGAGTACAATTATTGAAGTTATGTGCGTTTTAGTCGATATCTTGAGTATTTTGTTTGGTAGGAACATAATAGCTATGATTAGTTGTGTCGTTGTAGCGAATCCATTCCTAAAATATTAAGTTTATAATTGTTTGGTGCTTAGATTTATTGCATATTGCATATAAACTAGTTGATACTTGAAACTGAAAATATATATATATATATATATATATATATATATTATATATATCTACTACTTTATTTTTATTGATGAGGTTTTGCGGCAATAAGGAGGAACACACACACACTTCATATTGTGCGACCTACTTTATGACATGAGAATGAACAAATTAATGGTGAAATTCTTAGAAGAAAATTTCAATTGAAGTAACATGGGAGTGTTCCATCTACCATGTTCACTTAAATCTCATGTGAGCTTCTTATTGACACATGAATTGAACATGCTCAAAATCTCATCTCAAAACATCGCAGGTTTGGATAATGCAGCAGCTATAATGGTGAAACCTATATAACCTCATATCCAATTTCAAGTTGCATTTACTTGCGTTCAATTTCCGAACCAACACCAAAACCATTGTAAGCACTCTGTAAATATGAACATTAAAATGTAAACATCTAAGACAAATCTATATATATGATTAAGGGAGTTCATGATTCCTCTAATGTAATACGTTATATGTTATTGAAAGGTGCTGGAACTCAAGGAATGTGTGCGATATGCAAAAGAAAAGAAAGGGAATCAAGTGGCAGAAGCTTCCTCTCCCATAATATCATCAATCTTTATCTCAGATGTAAGTATTCAGTTTTTGGTCATTTAAGTATTAATGAAATTAACAAACACAAATCTTTTAGGATAGTAAAGCTTTTTATATTTGTCAATATGATGATAATCATTTTGAAATAAAATTATCTAAATTAATTGTCATTAAAATTATTGCAGATAAGTCCTTCCTTATCAAAAAAAAAAAAAATCTAAAAAATTCCCAGACTTCCAAAACCATAACAAGTTGTGGGCTTCAGTTCACAACGAATATTCGTTGGGCCCAATTTGGAAAATGATAAGTTCACCCCATCTCTCAGGCTCAGTGTCATCGGCCCAATACCCTAGATCCATATAGGTCAACTTTCTTATCTTATCCTGCCTTATCCCCATGGTAATTAATTATTCATTATAAGTTTTTGACCTGTATTTATCATGATCTAATTAGGTGGACCATTCTTTCTTCAATTTGTATACAGTAGAAGCACCCAATAAGCCCACCAATCTCAAAAGCCCTTACTTTCTTTTTTTTGGTGGGCCAAAAGCCCTTACTTGATAGACGTATATCTTGCTATTTTATTAATTAGCCAATTAACCATAATCTCTTACGGGTCGTTTGGATGGGTGATTTGGAAGGAGGAGATTTCAAATATCTAGAGACTTGAAATAGCATGAGAATTGAGGTCCCTTGCTATTTGAAAAATAGATTGTTTGGTTAAGTGATTTGAGAGATTATTAAGGGAAGGAATTCAGAAAATTAAAAACTAAAAATTAAATTTTCATTACAAATGACAAAAATATCCTTCATTAAAATTGTGAATAGGGGAATTAGTTGAGGGCAATTAGTAAATTTGCCTCAAATCTCTCTCAAACTCCCAAAATTTCTACTTTTGTGTGGTGATTTTAAAATCACTCTCAAATCTCTATGGGCCCACCAAAGAGATTTAAAATCTCTCCAAATCTCCCAACAATTTTGTAGCTCAAACAAGTGATTTTATTGAAATCTCTAGGAAAGAGATTTTGGCCCTAAATCATCCAAAATCCCCACCCCAAATCTCTAATACAAACAACCCCTGAATCTAATTGAGTGAATTCCCTCACCTCCATCTCTCCCACTTTCTCCAACGCCTCAATTCATTAATTTCCTTTTTTTTTATCTCTTTATTCATCACACCACATAACCCATCTTGCCATCAAAATTTCCCACCACATGGAAGATATTGCAGGTGCCGTTAGTTTAGGCCTCACGTGTAATTCAACTTACCTGTGATCGTGGGTCTAAATTCGCCCACTACCTGGTTTTCGCATGAACTAATTCACTATATATTCAGAGCTTTATCTATTGTTTATATTCTACAAATATTTTTCACACCTATAATGAGCCATCTTAGTTTAATTAGATCATCACTCCTTCAAGAGGAAAGATGAAGTTCAACTCCATTGACGAAATAATAACTACTCAACCAAAGAAATGTGGCGCTTCAAGTTTGAGTTAGTAGGTCATGGATGTCCATTCATTCAATCAAAGATGTTGTGCTTCACAAAGGATTCATTCTTTTGGATGGCAAGGTACATATTCATAGCGGACTATAATTCAACACTTTTCAGAAATATTTTTAACTTTCATGCCTTCTAATCGCGAGTTCATGACCTTTGTTTATCATTTTCCCTTACAGGGTGATGACATATGAGCTCAAATACCCGTTTTCCTGCTTGACAAATTCACCCATCTCATGGTAGAACAAAAGACCTACAACATTCAGCAGTTCAAAGTTATTGCAACCCCAAAGAATATCGCCCCATATCAAACAAATTCATTATCCAATTCTCTGCGTTGACTACTGTTGAGGAGATACCAGACATCCCTACCATACATACAATACTATAAGTTTTCCTTCATCAAGGAAACTGAAATAGGTGCAAGATGTGAAAATCCAACACTTTTATCAGGTGATGTTTCCTACTAGATCTTGCATCTTACATTAGTCTCTAATGTACTGTGATTGAGGTGCTAATAAAAATCCTCTTATCGTATTGCTAGTTGTTATGGGTGATGTAATTCACTACATTAAAACTCAAGTTGGTTCTTCTACCCTCCCAAAGACCATCACACTTAAGCTTACAGAGTATTAGTTCTCTCATCTCATCCAAATTTGTTGTTCTTTGTCTTTCACCTCTCTTAATTCTTCTCCCATTCTACATGTGATTGTAGGAATTGCCTGGTACAACTTTGTTTGTGGAACGGGTTTGCTGCCATGATGGATGAAGTAACTGTTGCTAATGTTGATAAACCATTGACACTAATCGTGATATCGTTTACATATGCGTTCGTAATGGTTAGTAACATAGTTGTACATATTATACATTAAATAAATTATAGTACACTACTAACCAGTTATTATCTTAATTAAATAAGAGAAACCTACTTTTTATGCGTTAAGTGCGACACAACTATGTGGTATTCAAATTCCAGAAATACTTCACTTCTTTAATTGGTACTTCCAATACTATTCTCTAATAGTCTTAATTCATGGTTCTATGTGGTGTATTTACTTTACAAGATGCTGTATTTTTTAAGTTAACTGTTTTAATAGTGTTATTGTCTTTGAAAACTAGGTATGGTTCTGAAGTTGTTACACCAGTTCTTAATGATCCGTATGACATTATGAAAACTCAAGTCGTCACTATTGATGAATTGAATCATCTAATCAAGGATAGCAACAACCATGTATAATAATATCTTGATTTACTAATGGTTTCCCTATTCATCCTATGCTAACCAGTAATTATCTTAATTGAATAAGGGAAACCTACTTTGTATGCGTCAAGTGCGACACAGCCATGTGGTAATCAAATTCCAAAAATACTTCACTTCTTTAATTGGTACTTCCAATACTATTCTCTGATAGTCTTAATTCATGGTTCTATGTGGTGTATTACTTTACAAGCTGCCGTATTTTTTAAGTTAACTGTTTTAATGGTGTTATTGTCTTTGAGAACTAGGTATGGTTCTGAAGTTGTTGCACCAGTTCTTAATGATCCGTATGACATTATGAAAACTCCAATCATCACTATTGATGAATTGAATCATCTAATCAAGGATAGCAACAACCATGTATAATAATATCTTGATATACTAATGGTTTCCCTATTTATCCTATGCTCTTGGGTAACTAAATCATGTTGTTGTATATTTTAAAATTTGCATACTACCATACTATTTAAGTTCATGACTCTACAATTTGAGTTTTAATAAATTGTGTTTTATCTCATTGTTTTAGAATAATTATTACATAGGGGAATGCACGATTACAGGAGCACTAACAAGGAATGCACTAACAAGGAACTCCCTAACCCTAACCCTACGTTTTCTAGTGTTGGTTTCTTATTGCATGGAACCAAGGATGAGCTCACCCACGAGATACCAAAAAGGAGCCATTCGAGCTCAGCCATGAGCCCCAAAACAACTTGGAGCTTAATGCTCATCATTCAAGCAAGGATGTCCGTCAAGCCATTAAACCAATCACTGTAACGTATACACTTTCTATACTTAGACGTGATAAGATGTTAGATAAGCCTTACTACATCCTTTTCCACTAGCAAGACATTCACAAGCTAGATAGGTTGTTTGCCATGTTCTAAAATAAACCGTAGACGTGTCAGGTCTCATAACACTAAGCATGCACTTTTCGATCTTAATTATGGAATTAATCCTTTGAATTCATTGCATTCTTCACCCTTGCTTTTCAATAGTGTCATAGTTACAGATGGGATAAGAAGGGCCGAATATATACACGAAAGAACTAGTGCAAGCACCGAGCACCTGGCGGCCAAATACACACCAAGTACCGAAAAGTGGCGAGAGACTATGGATGCCCATTCAGGAGCACTAATACGAGTCCACTATCTAGAGAAAAAACTCTCAGAGCTGAGAAACTCTAAGATGCTACCTGAAGGAGATGAACTCACCACGCCGCCACGAATCTTTCCCTATATTTTTATATTCAATTTATTTGATTCATGTGGTGTAAAAACCAATCTTTATGTTACTAACTTGCTCCGTTTATATGGTGTTTATGATTATACAGATTCGAGGTTGAATCTTTTCCAAGAACAGGGGAATGACATGACCCGGCTCACGAGGGCCGTCGCGACCGCCACCCCATGGGCACCAGTCCCCCACCTACACCAAAAAACTTAGGAGCAAGGAGCGGCACCAAGGAGGCAAGAAGATGCTCATGAGAAGAGGCCCCGCCATACTAGAATTGAAGGCCCTAGACCCCCATCCTAGGGCCCAAAAGATGATAATGATCGAGCCCCCAGAACTGATATATGGTCGAGACCCCCTGGCCTAGGGCCCATGCTAGGGCCGAAGAAAAGGCCGAGCCGAGGACCAAAGCTGGAGCCCGACAGAGGGCCGAGACAAACTGATGTCAAGCCGGAGCCCAATGTCGTACCAAAATAGATTCTGCCACCGAGCCCAGGCCAAAGACAGACGAGCACCAGGGCGAATCAGATAGGGCCCCCAGACCGAGCCAGGCACGGGCACAACACAGGGCCAGACACCGAACTAGGGCCCATGCGAGGAGCACTTAGGGCCGAGCCACCAAAGTACGTGTGCCTTTCAGAAATGCTTCAACCACAAGGATTCCCTAAGTCCTAAGGATGAGCCTCCACGATGCCAAGTCCAATTTTGAGAAGGACTCAAGGAGGAAACGAAGGACACATCACCCGGCGGCGCCTATAACCGCGCCCAGAAATTCGACCGTGATCAAGATTCCTATCTAGATTAGGACTACTCACGCCACGAGCTGAAGCTCGTGTTTCCAAGTCCTTTTAAGAGTAGGAAACACGAAGAAGACGGAAACGACCACGGACACCTATTCCTACTTCGATACGGACACGGAAAACCCTAATCCTTTCCAAGCATGGACACGACCACCTTAGAGTTTCCCTGCCAGTTTAGGACTTAGCTATTTTAGGAGTTTTTATTCCTTTTAGTTCAGATTTTCTTCCTTTTTAGTAGTTTAATTAGGACTCTTTTATATTTCTTCATTATTTTAGACGTAGAGTTCGAATAGGAAAAAGAGAAGCCCTAGGACGATCCTTGTGCTATAAAAGGAGGCCTTAGGCCATCATTGTAAGGAACACCTTTGATCAAATATACAAGTAAAATTTCATAACTTTTGTTCTTACTCTTTCAAGTCTTTGCTCGTTGTTGCATTGCTTAAGGTTCGGTTTATCATCTTGGGTTACTCCCCTTGGTGTGGCACCTTTGACTTTATACTTAGGGTTCCTAGCTCTCTATAGCTAGTGGGTCCAAGTCCTATCCACCATCGGTTACTAAGGTTAGACTCGTCGTCTTTGTCATTAGCTTATTGGTATAGGGTCGACGCCCACGGTTGCGGATCGGTTCATATCAGGTTTGTCCCGCCATCGTTCTAGAGAGACGCGGAGAGGCTCTAATACCACTTGTAACATCCCAACCTTTTCTGATAAGATATTGTCCGCTTTGGGCCTAAGCCCTCATGAATTTATTTTTGGGTGTTGGTGGGAATCGAACCCATGACCTCCTCTCAAGATCAAATCCCCACCACTACGCCCAAAAACGCGTCATGTCAGTTAAGGTTGAACTATTCCACATATCCCATGGATTTCTCGTGCATTGTCGATGTAGCATTTTCCTAGGATGTCACATGACCCACTTAAACGTATGAACCCTGAAACCCTAGCAAAGCCAACCCTAGAAAGAAACTTGGAAAACGAACTGGAACACGTATCCGTTCGCACAACCTATACTAACTCAGAGTCCGAAAACATGGGAGGAATAGGTAGGTGATCAGAACAAGAGGATCACTCTGTAAAAGCTTATCAAATGTTGGAACAACAATTTTGGGCATTAGGACATCAAAACATAGAGTTAAATCAGCTACTAAAAACCGTAATCGCCTAGCAAGCTAGGATCACTCCTCAAACAATAGAAAACAAAACCCAAAATCAAGTATCAACCAATGAGATTCTCCAGCAATTCCGCCCTACGACTGAGGTAGGAACAAGTCAGTTAACTGTTCGACAACTGCTCGCAACCATAATTTTTGTTGAACAGCTTCCGATTGGCCTAGTACCTCCGAATATGGAAAAGTATAATGGGACAAGCGATCCAGACGATCACCTGTAAACATTCCAAATAGCGATGCAAATTCAGCAAGCAAGAGACACATCATACCACAGAGCCTTTCCGACAACTCTATGAGGTAGGGCTAAAGAATAGTACATGAATCCCCAAGAAGGTATCATAACCTCGTGGGTGATTTTGCGAGAATCTTCTTGCTAAAATACGAGAGAAAAAGGAATCAGAAGGTTTCGTTACAAGTCTTGGTGAAGCTGCGACAAGCTACGGATGAATCGCTAAAAACATTCTTCGAATGATGGACAGGAGTTGCGCAGTCCATCAGAAATGTTGATCATGAGATAGTCGCTACTAGTATGTTCCAGGCTACTCATAACTAAAGGTTACAAGAATCGTTGGTAACCACCTCACCAAAATCGCTCTCGGAGTTGGAAGCTAGGATTCATAAGATAATATTAATTGAAGAGTAGCTGGTAGAAGTCACTAGAGAAAAGAATGAGAAGGTGGACAAACAAGTTAACAAAAAGACAGATAAGAAATCCAGGTGGAAATGAGCGGAGCGATCGCCTGATAGGCGAGGATACCGCAGGAAGAAAGAAGGGATTATACATCGCTCAATGAGTCCAGAAGGAAAATATTTTTGTATATGCAACACAAAGGCCATCATATCTAGTGGCCCGTGCCATTAAGGACTGAGCTAGAGAAGCAGAATCAAAGACAGTTTTGTGATTTCCATGAGTATTATAGTCACACAATAGATGAGTGTAGAGAAATGAAGAATGAAATTTAATGGTGGATCAATGAAGGAAGATTGAAAGACTTTATCCTTAGTTCTAAATGGAAGGATAAAAGCCATGCCTAGGAGGAAAAATAAAACCAGAAGAAAATAATGCAAAAAATGGGTCTTCGCCCGACTGCAAGAAACACAAGGCGAAGGTGATGCAAAGAAAAAATCGCGTCCTGAAGTAAATAAGGTATACCACCGAACGATTTTTGATGGACAGAGTTGCCCAATAAAAAGGTGAAAAGCAAGTGGGACGTCCCAGAGGTAACGATGATCGATCATGTGGATCACCCGATCATCTGCTTCACAGAGTGGGATATGGCTAGGATAGGAGGACCAAGTTTAGAAGCCATGGTGATTCAAGTTATTACACATAACAATTGGATCGAACGAGTAATGATAGATGAAGGAAGCTTGGTAGGCATTATTTTTTGGAACCGGTACAAATAAATGTGTCTACCTGGAAGTCTACTATGACAAAAAAAACCAACAATATTGGGCTTCTCAGGACATACAATCCCTACTAAGGGAATTGCTACCATGAAGGTCACCATTGGGGATAATAATGTGCAGTCCACATGATCCATTGACTTCCTCGTCATAGATTGTAAATCAGCATATAACATGATCTTGGGGCGTCCATCTTTAGCAGCATTTCTGGCAATCTCATCTCCCATCCATGAGGCTCTAAAATTTGAAACAGATGAAGGAGTGGAGTTGTCTGGGGGCACCATGAAATTGCTAGGAAGTGTTACAGGGCTGCTACTAGAAGCACCTGCTATAACATCAGCTTAGACGTGGATGATGGTGGAGAGTGATTCGCCCCAACAGAATCAGACATCCCAATTCCCCTGTGGGAAGAAGACCCAACAAAAAAGGTCACGATATCATCATACTTAGAAAAATCAAGGAAGCAAGAGATAGTAGAGTTGTTAAAATAATTTGCATACTGTTCGCTTGGTCCCCAAAGCGACATGCCAGGAATTAGCCCAGACGTAATCAAGCACTGCCTGGCGATCGAACCAGGAAGTCGCCCTATGCAACAAAAGCGTTGAAACATCTATAGAGAGAAACAGCAGGCTGTGGTGAAGAAAGTGGGAAAACTTTTAAAAGCAGGATTTATCAAGGAAGCAAGGTATCCAGAATGGCTAGCCAATGTAGTACTAGTTAAAAAGGCGTGGGTATTGTGGAGAATGTGCGTCAATTTTACCAACCTAAATGATGCATGTCCAAAAGACCCATACCCATTGCCAAATATAGAGCAGTTAGTAGATGCCACGGCCACCAACGAAATGCTGTCATTCTTAGACACGTTCTTTGGATACCACCATATCCCTCTAAATGAATAAAATCAAGAGAAGACAACATTCATGACACCAACGGCGAACTACTGCTACGAAGTAATGCATTTTAGGTTAAGGAACACTGGAGCGACATGTCAAAGAATGATCAACACAGTATTTGCAAAATAGAATAGAAAAAACTTGGAAGCATATGTAGACAATTTGTTGGTCAAAAGCAAGCGATCGGGCAACCATCTCAGCGATTTAAGGCAGACCTTCGAGACGCTACAACAATTCTCGCTACGTCTTAATCCACTGAAATGTGTCTTCGGGGCAACCTCCGGTAAATTCTTGGGTTATCTCATAACTAGACGAGACATTGAGGTACTCCTTTCCCAAATCACAACTATTACCTTCATGGAACCCCCTAAAACTGTGAAAGAAGTTCAAACTCTGTCATGACGGATAACAGCGATTACTCGCTTCATCCCAAGGGTCACCGATCGGTGTGGACATTTCTTTGGTACTTTAAAAAAAGCTTCGAAATTTTCATGGGACGACGTATGGAACAAAGCGTTTGAAGAGTTGAAGCAATTTCTAGTCACACCACCTGTTCTGACATCACCTAAAGTGGGGGAGCACCTAAAGACAAGACAAGATATCCGGAGATTGAGAAGATGGCATTTGCAGTAATATGTGCGACTAGAAAACTGAGACCTTATTTTCACATACCATTCATGTCTTAACCAACCTCCCAATCAAGAATGCATTGAGATCAATGAGCGTAGTTGGGCAATTGGAAAAGTGGGCCATCGAATTGAGTGAGTACGACGTACGATACCAGCCGCGCACAGCGATAGAAGCCCAAGTATTAGCAGACTTCATCGTGGAAGGTGCTGTCCAGGAGGAAGTAGTTGAAGACGAGAGCTGGACACTATACTCCAATGGTGCCTCAAGCAAACACAGGGAAGGGGCAGGAATCGTTTTGAGAAGCCTAGGTGGAGTACTGCATGAACTAGTTTGTTGATTTTTTACCAGCAGGACCAACAATGCGATTGAGTATGGGGCCATGAAAGCAGGGTTGCGAATCCCAAGAAGTATGGTTGTGGCAAGTGTCAAGGTTTTTTTAGACTCAATGATTGTTATTAACCAACTCAATGGGAGTTATGAAGTAAAAGAGGAATCTCTCCTCCATTATTTTGATGAAATTAAACTAATCATGTCTGAATTAAAAAAAATAAGCATAGAGCAAATCGCTCGGGAGGAAAACAGCCACGCTGACGCACTATCCAAATCAACAACAACCATAGATCTTAAAGAAGGACAAATGGTAACAGTTGAAAAAAAAAAAGATAAAAACAAAACAATGTTTCCAAATTAACCCGACTGACACAGCAAGGGACTGGCGATCGCCTATCATTCAGTTTCTGGATATAGACCAGGTCCCTAACACAAATGAGACAACTAAGTTACGAAGGAGAGAGGGAAGATGTATATTAATTGGAGAAGATCTTTACCTAAAGTCAGCAATGGGACCATATCTAATGTGTTTAAGCTAAAAAATCCAGAATTGCGTTGCAGGAGGTCGATGCAAGGGTATGTGGCACTCATCTAGGAGCTAGGAGTTTAGAGAAGAAATTGGTCTATCAAGGATTTTACTAGCCAAACATGAGAAAAGATGCATGAGAATTGGTAAGAAGGTGCCACAAGTGCCAAGAGTTCGCTAGTTACCATAAGCTCCCGACGACCGCTCTTCAAGCGATAGCCAGCCCATGGCCATTTACCAGATGGGGAATGGACATACTCGGACCATTTCCTGAAGCCTCAGGAAGCGAAAGTATCTCATAGTCGCAGTCAATTACTTTACAAAATGGTTGGAAGCAGAAGTAGTAGCCAGCATAACGGCCAAGCAAATCCAAAAGTTTGCATTCAAATTCATACTCACACTATTCGGAATTCCACAAAATATAGTGTGTGATCATGGCACGCAATTTGATTTCAAAATCTTTAAGAAGTTCTGTGATGACTTAAAAATCACACTAAAGTTCGCCTCAGTCGCCTACCCTCAAGCAAATGGACAAGCAGAAGAAACCAACAAATTAATTTTACAAGGACTTAAAAGGAGGGTATAAGGGTGCAAGGGAACATGGGTGGACGAGCTAGAACATGTTCTATGGGCTCACATAACTACCTAAAAGACTTCCACATGAGAAACGCCATATACATTAACGTATAGGATGGATGCTATTCTACCAGTAGAAATTTCCATTCCTTCGATTCGAATAGAAGCATACCACAATGAGGTAAGTGAGCAGGATTTGCTTCACAAATTAGACATGATAGAAGAGCGGCGAGAAAGTGCACAAATGCTACTAATCGCTGAAAAGGAGCAACTGGTCAGGCGGTATAATGTGAAGCTCCACCCTCGTCGTATTACAGCAAATGATCTTGTGTTAAGAAAGATCTTTCGATCAGCGATCGAAGTAGCAAAACTGAATCTCGGATGGGAAGGGCCATACGGAGTTTGAGAGGTGGTAGGAGCCAACAAATTCAAGCTGTTAGAGATGGATGGTACTAAAGTGCCAAAACCATGGAACGCCATGCATCTTTGACGATATTATGATTGATGAGTGTAACTCGTATGGCTATTTTAACAAAAGATATATGAATACAAAAGTCTGATAGCATGAATCGTTAGACAGACTGAGAGCTACATCTATTTCTAAAGACATACGGGCAAAAATCGCTAAGTAAGACCTACGAGCAAAAAAATCACCGAGTAAGACCTACGAGCATAAAAAATTACTAAGTAAGACCTACGGGCAAAAATCGCTAAGTAAGACCTACGGGAAAAATCGCTAAGTAAAGACCTACGAGCACTAAAACCATTAAGTAAGACCTGCGGGCACTAAAATCGGTAAGTAAGACCTACGGGCACAAAAATCGCTAAGTAAGACCTACGGGCACCAAAATCGCTAAGTAAGACCTACGAGCACCAAAATCGTTAAGTAAGACCTACGGACACAAAATTCGTTAAGTAAGACCCACGATAATAGAATCGGTAAGTAAGGCCTTTGGGCACATAAATACCAAAAGCTACGGGTAAACACATCGCTTAGTCCAACCAAACAAGCGAACATTTGCCAAATAATGTCTGCAGGGGTAAAATGGATGAAGAACATTCGCACACACAGAGATCACAAAGCTAATAATATTAATTATCAGTTGCACAAAAAGAAGAAGTTTAGAAATATGCAAAGAAAATAGCCCCAGAACAAGGGCATGTCAGTTACAGACTGAAAAATGAACAAGAGAATTAAGTGGCTTCGAAAGGAGTCTTCTGATCGTTGGATTTTGGATGAGTCTTCGGATCGTTGGACTCAGAAGGAGGATTTAGACAATCAGGATTAACGATTGCGGACTTAAGAGTGGACTTTTTTTGGGAAGAGAAGTTGGTCGCCTTGTCCACAAAAGCGGGAAGTACCATGATCGGAAGTAGTTGTCTCAATAGGAGGCAACCCCCGCTTCTGTCATGCACCAGCAATGTATACTTCATCCTAAGATTCCACTTCCCTCGTAAAGCGAATTGCCTTAGTCTCAATGTTCGAATCAGGGTCAGGAACCTCATGGTTATACCGATGTAAGCCACGTAAGATAGCCTTATAAACCTTGCATCCCGGCCATGCTCATAGAGGGAATTAAGACCTAATCTCATGACGGCTAATCCGAATAACCACCTTGATGCCCTTGCCTATGGAGTAATTAGCTAAGGTTCATGCGAATTTTACGCAGATCCTCATTCTCCTTCACTAGCTTCTTCCCGCTGGTATATAGATCGCCCATCTCAGTAGCGGTGTGAAAGAAAAGAATGAATGAAGATCAGGGAAAGCCAGAAATACGACAAGCAATCAAAATAGGTAAAAATTCCCTTGTGATCATCTGAAGTAGACGGAAAGAGGCAGCTCCACGAATGTCCAGAAATTATGTTGCCTTAATAGGAGCCTTTCTGGTACAAAACACTCCCACAACATATTCTTCAAGAAAATCACTCACCATTCCAACCATGATGTGTGGTTGTGCCGGGTGAGCGACTGCGAAGTACGGAAGATGATGGTTGGTTTCCCCGTCGCCACCAGGACAAAGGACAAAGCGACATTCACTCGACAACTCATTTAAGTCCGGCAAACCCTATCACTAAAGTAGAAGGATGGTTAAGCGTCAGATTGCCTGAGGTAAGGGCATCGAGATTGACGATGGGGACATCATGTGTGAATTCAAGACCCTAATAGGTGATGAGAAGGACAGATGAGGTATCATCTTTCTCTTGAGCTTCTTTATCAAGAAGATCCTTCAAGGGGAGAGTATTTTCAATCAACCTCTTGCTTAGGTTGAACAGAAATAGGAGCGTCAAGAACGTGAGACGAGTCACCTCCATCGCCTCTTGGTCTCTTGGAGGAGGACTTGCCAGATTTTTCTTTCTTGGAAGAGTTAGGATCGACCTTCTCACTGGAAGACTTGCGCTTCTTAATAGGAGTCTTGGAAAATTTCTGGCCTGATGTCTTGCTCGACCGAAAAGTCTTGTTGCCAGGAGAAGGGTTGAGTTGTGGTGGTCTTGTTAATTAAGCATCGAGAGATAGAAAGAATACCTACAAAAAGGAAATAAGCAAAGATAAGAACAAAGGCATGACAAACGCAAAAAAAAAATAGTCAGACCTAACTATGAAATGTACCTCCCCTAATCCCATGCTGAGATTATTTTAAGCCAGGTAGAATGTACAAATCAGAGCGATCGGCCAAAAATCAGTGAAGTTGGGAGATCTCCTCCCTAGTGGGTTCGCCGTTAAAATTGAAGTGATCCGGATCACAAGCGACCAAAAGTGTGGAAAAACGTCAGTCCATGGGAGATCCAAATCATTTGGTTTAAAATAAAAGAAAGAATGGTACCAAGTGGGGTGGGGCTTGGCAAAACAAAGAGCCCCTTCCTTAACATACTCCCTTCTGCTTCGAAAAGCTCAAATCGTTTGGAGTTATTTTGATATTATACAATAGCTGAAATTGCCTCACAGTAGGAGTAATTTTCATAGAATTACAGGAACATTTGAAGGCAGCTATAATAGACCAGGCTACCGCATTGTAAGCACCCAGGGAGGCCCCTACACACCCTAATAAAGACTAGACGAAGGAAGAAGGAGGTAGCCGGAGACCGTTGGTAAGAGCTTCAGTCCAGTCATCATGCCAACCTGGTGGGAAATTGCGAATCGTGGATAAGAGGGATGTTACGGCGAACTCCCAATTCGTTAGCAATTGCGCGGAGGGGAGAACTTTGGCGATCCGGTGGGTTTTCCCTGATGGAAAATATCCAAGTCCAATTACATGATGCTCATCGCAGGGATTGCCTTGCCACATATACATACAATTTCGTACTATGTAATCGCCATTTTTATGGAGGCACTTGGGTCGATTTCAAAGTGATGGCAGTCTTTTAACACCGCGTTCGTGGGGACCCCAGTAAGGAAGAGACGATTATAACAAAGTTTCATCTCCTTCGTTGGAGTTTGAGTGAGGAGGCTGAACTTGGCTCTAGTTTTCTTATTCTGACGAGGAAGAGGAACAACCATCTCAACAGATACAGTGGCAGAAGAAGAAGAAGTAGTGAGGCTTCAACCCTGGGAGTAAGAGTATTCCTGGTTCTGGCTATCACTTGCAGAGCGGCTTATTATCCATTTCGGTCATTAACGTATAAGGTTTGTAACAGATTGGTCATTAACCTTTAATTTGTAACCTACTTGTCATTAACCTATAGGGGTTGTAACAATTTGGTCAATCCGTTAAATCTCCATCCAAAATTTCTATTAAGTGCTAATATCAGCAAGCCAACTTAGTATTTTTTTACACATCACCTCTTGCCATGTCAGCTAATCAAACCTAGACTCTACCCAATCCAATCTAAACTAACTAAATCTAAAACTCACAACTGAATCTAACCAAAGCTTCTTCTTCCCCATCTTTCTGTCCATGAACCATTCCCGTCTCCTTCCTTCCTTCAGCACCTCCAAACGCTAAACCTTTCAAACAGTTCCTTCAATGGAGCTCTCCCTTTCTCCATTTTCAACAATTCCTTCAATGGTAAGTTGACGATTTCTTAAGAAGTATTTTATCCCGGTGGTGCTAAAGAATATGAAGGAGGTACGCCTCCGGTGTAATCAATTCGGCAAGATCACCAATTAATGGGTTTGGTTCCTCTAGGGTTTATGATGTCTCTTCCAATCTGTTAAATGGATCTCTGTCTCCTGATTTCAGATTTTGAATTAGTTTCAACATATTGATTTTTTTCTGTAATCAGTTTCAGGAGTGCTTATTTCTTTTCCTCTCCGTTGCCATAGTCAAACTTCTCATCCCCTTACTTAGTAGACCTAGATCTCGACTCCTTTTAGTCAAAGATCAAAACTTCATCATTACCCTATGGTCTTCCTTCTCATCATTCTGCTCATCATTCAATCCACATACACCCTTTTCCAATTAAAGTAAAACCCAGTTTGGCCCACCAGTCGGAGTTTCCTTCTCCGCCAAAAACAAGAGCAGGGTCGTCCGAGTCAGGGTCGGGTTGATCGAGCCATACGGAGGGAATCTTGTGGAGCTATTCGTCGACAAGACCTAGAAGGAAGTGCGACGAAATGAGGCAGCAGCTTCACCGGGTTTCGAGCTTTACGGTGTTGACGATGAGGTAGATTCCGATGGAGTTCAGTATGAAGAGGAGCTTGAGGAGGCTGTTTTTGAAGAGGAATTTCCTGATCGGGAAGCCGCCTGCGGGGCTTTTCGGAGCTGGGTCGGCGGTGGCGGTGGGTAGCTTGGGGCATAATGGGTCGTTTCAAATGCCAGCGAAGGTTGAGGATGTGAGGAGGATACGGGTGAAGGTTAGGTTAGATTTAGTTTTTTTTTTTTTGTGTTGGGTTTGTTAGTTTAAATTGGGTTGGGTTGATTTGGTTATGGTTTGAATTTATGATGAATTGCGTGACGTTTCATGAGGTGATGTGTAAAAAATTCTAAGGTGGCTTGCTGATATCAACATTTAACGGAAATTTTGGATGGAGACTTAACGGATTAACCAAATTGTTACAACTCCTATAGGTTAATGACAAGGAGGTTACAAATTAAAGGTTAATGACCAATCTGTTACAAACCCTATATGTTAAACCAAAATGGATAATAAGCCCTTGCAGAGCTCATAGTGTGAAAGAATGGTTGATATACACTATCAAGAAATTGTTTAAAAAGAAGGATGAGAGGGATAGAAAGGATCACATAACAGGAGGGCGACGAGGATCTTGATCCATTTCTTTGCACAAAGCGGAAGAACGGAGAGGGAAAACACCAACTTAACAAAACAAAACAAAAAAGGAAATCAAGGGCTGAACGATGGAGGTTTCAGGCGAAAAGGAGAGAGAGAGATAGTAAGTGAAGAAGAAAACAGGAACATGGAAGAAAAAGAGGTGTTTGTATACAAAGATAAGAAGGGTCTGGAATGAGGGGAGACATTCAATCATCGCTAATCAGTGATTGGGTTGATATGTTGTGGTGATGACAACCTAGATCCATAGGCATTCATGACGACCTATAAAGGAGATCTCAGAAGGATTTTCCCCAACTTCTCAGGCACGCTACGAGAGGGTTATTTACCAAAATATCCTGCAGAGAAAATTACTCAGCATGCGCGTGAGTGGAGACGGTGTACGACGATCTAAACAAAGAGTCAGCGATTCCGTGAAAAGCCCACCCCTCAGAAGCAATCTGAGCGGTGAACTTGGGGCCAACTGATAGGCCTTAAGCAACGATCATTTAGGGATAGGAGATAAGCAGCTTTAGGCGACTGAGGCATCAGCCTACCACTGAGCAAGAACTAAATCGTAACAATGATCACCCTAAAAAAAAAGAGGAAAAACCAGGAAGTAAAAACAGAAGAAACAAGCAGAAACAGGAAATGATTATGATTAGCCTTACTTTACAAGCACAATCCTAGCATTGTTATTATTGTTTCCCATACCTCCTCCTCTATACTCCCTCCCTGTGATTATTATTGTTACCATTCCTTTCTTCAACCTCCACTTCCTCTCCCTTGCGATTATTATTACCATTACCATGTAGCATGATTTTGTCAGCTACACTTCCAATTGGGTTTACAGTGTTCATGGCCTTCTTATTGTTTTATAGTCATTGCTTCCGTGAGAACTAATTCAAGGATTTCTAATATTGCTTTATCAAGTTTTAGTTTAATAGCAACAACATTCAAACTTCGCATATCATTGAACAGAAGATCTGAAACCAGCACCCTAATTCTCTTCTAAGATACGCTGCTATTGCCTTGAGAAGAAAATAATTAATGCCCAGATGGAGAGAACCGTAGTAATTCCTATTCTAATTCTAGTAACTAAGCAAGAAACCCTATGAATATGATTCGTAGATCCAACAATAATGAAACTAGGAGATGAACAAAAGATCAACACTACATTTACGAGCTTAACTAAGACTAGTAATCAAGGAGAGGCAGGGTATACCGATAACTACAGAATAGAAACTTAATTACTTGGAGGAGATTTCCTAAAAACATACATGGATGATAAAAAAAACATCAGGGGAAGGGGTGAAGGTTGACAACGACTGCGGAAAGAGCGCTGAATGTCAATTCGATGAAGGCAGACGGCAGAGAAAGCAAGATTTGTTGTTACTGCATCTGAAACGGCAACAAAGACAAAGTAAGGGGGAAATAAGAGATAAGTCAGGGGAGACGATACAATGGTTACTGATGACACTTGATTTGACGTGATTATCAGCCTCATTTAAGCGACATTTCCTTGCTTAAGACATGGTTTTTAGGGTAGAATAACGAATATTCATTCAACTACTCTATCTCGTGCCATTTGTGTTACTTTGGCCCGTTTCGGGTCTATTTGATGGTTTTCTAGTGTTTTCATGTTAGCACAGGTTTTTTGCCGTCAAATAAAGTAGCCAAGGACGTGTCTAAGTCGTTGGAACCTCGAGGAATCACACCGGAATCGATCCAAGGAGTCAATCAAGTCAAACCAAATTCTGCTCCCATTTACAAAGAAGTTTTCGGCGAAAATCCCTTGGAGTTTTCGGCGAAAACTCATGAAGAAATCGGCAGAGATTCAAGAAGAAGTTTTCGGCGAAAACTTCAAGTTTTCGCCGAGAACCCGGCGTCCGAAAATCACAGGAGAAAATAGCCGGCGATCACCCCATTTACAAAGGAATTTTCGGCGAAAATTCCATCAGATTTTTGGTGAAAATTCTTGGCTAAACCGGCGGTATTAGGGTTAAGTATAAATACTTAACCGGCGGCCCTAAAACAGAAAAAGGAGGAACATATATCTCATAATACCAAATACTTCGAGGATTCTCAAGAGCTCTGGAGTAGAGTTTAGAGTTCGAAGAGCCAGGAAGAGATCGTGATGCCATCCCTTTCATCTCGAAGACTCGGAGCTAGGATTGCAGATTAACGGAGATCGAAGTTCTGCCGGAGTCGTCTTAATTAGGTTTTTCAGATCCTTTTCTGTTCTTCCTCTGTTCAAGATGAACTCTATCTTTGTCTTTGATTCTTTTGTGAAAAAACATGAGTAGCTAAACTCGTAGAGCTTAGACTAGATGAACCCTAAGTGACCCAGGGCTTTAAAGCGGTCACGGAACGGCGGTGATTAGATTCAAAGTTCAATCAGTTTCTCTTTCATGTTTGATTGGTTCTTCATTGTTCATGTTTCTTGTCTGGATTGATCACCTAGATTAGATTCTTGTTAAGCTAAGGATAGAAGCGAACGCTCGCCTTACTTTAAAACATCAAATCGAACAATTAACCTAATCATTGGAGTGTGCCTTTCGTAGGAACCAGTTAGGGTTAATCCACTGCAAGAGTAACTCATAAATCGTTAGTAATTGCACCAGTTAAGTTAAGTCGTTGCGAGAGGCGACCGTACCCGGGCGGCTAATTAATCTTGGTAGCTAGATCGGATAGAGCGAACGTTCGCCAGTCTTAAACCTAAGGGTAAGGAGTTATGGTGGTGTCTTAGAATTGATTGAACGAGAATTGAAATCCGCTGATCTGTTGATTGCCAATGCTCTGGTGAACGAAGGGGGATTCAAAGTCTAAGCTTGTCTGTCATCTTTGTTTTAATCAACCAATCTTTCAATCTGTTTCCAGTTTTAATGTTTAATTTCCGTGCATTTCTTAGAATTAGAAGTCGTGGAACTCACACCACGCACTAAGTGTTAAATCTGAGTAATTTGTCTTTATATTTGAGTAATCAATCATCAGAAGACCCGTGGAATACGATCTACCCTAGCTTCTAGCTTGGTAGTTATTTGATAACCCGCTCTGCAGCGTTCATCAGTTACGAAATGGACGGCGTTAGGTTTTGAAATTCTTATCAGAGAAGAGTTGTAGAAAGAAACAGTCTATGAAGTTTACCAGAGAATAGCTGGGGAAAATAGAATGATTAGGCGGCTAGGGTTGGATGTCTAACGCTTAATTAGAGGCTGTTAATTAACTGGGCCACAATTCTTCCTATTTTACGGCGCTTAATTAGAGGCGATTTTAAGCACTGTCCGCTTCTTGGTTATAATGTTGTATACGCATATTAATTATTAAAATATATCAGCAGTCCTTAAAGTGCCGATAAATAAACGCTGGCAATTCACAAAATTGGTGTAGTGTAAGTGATAGGCTTGGGGGCAATTGATAGGCCCTGGACACAAGTTCGTGGGCCACACGGACCCTTGTCCGAAGCCCAACGATTAGACACCTAACCCAATGATTATGGGCCCACCAGTCATTCCGAGAGTCAACGATCTAGTGATTTGTTGACCTCGTCCTTAAGGTTGGATCGCCTCAGAACGACGGTCCACCTTTAAGTCTCGAAGGCACACTAACAAAGCAACCGTAGGGTTTCGAAGTGGCTTGAGAGACATGGCGTCATCACAATGACTACGGTGAACGGGCACTATCGCTACAGTAGGACGACCAATCCACAGTGGACATGTCACCAGAGGACAAGGCTATATATACTGCACTAATTCCTCTGCAGAGGGGGCAGGCACTTTTATAGAGAACATTCCCTCACTACGTTATTCCCTACCTTTGATCACTCTCATTCCTTGTCCTAGTTCGATCGCCTTGAACTCACTAATACCCCCCCCCCCCCGGATTTACATCTTATACCAGGTACCCCTCGAAGAACAGGCGAGTGGGCTTCCACTCTCTATTGGGTTAGGCGATCAGTCTGGAACTTTTTTTCATATATATATATAGTATAAACAATTATCTAGCTAGTCTATGAGTCTTCAAAATTAGAGATAAATTGTTTATAACTCGCCCCATGATAATAGGATAATAAATTACATTATTTTTTTTCTTCTAATTAGAAATTATTTATTCAATTTATCATTTAACTTAGTTTGAAAATAAAAGTTCTATTTCTTATAGATTTGGCTAGATCAATGTATTAGCCCTAAATAAAATTATAAATATTTCTTTTAAACATGATAAAGTTTAGGAAACTAAACTTCTCCATTTAACTGAGTTTAATTTCAAATTATCAATGTATATTTTAATGGTTCAGAAGCTATGGCGGTCACCTAAGTATGGGTCATGTAACAGCGTGGTCACCTAACTATGTTTTGTAACAGCGTGGTCATCTAAATTTGTAAATCGTAACCGACAGGCATCTCCGATGACTTTTTACCGAATCTTCGGTGAATTTACCTGCTCAGAGGGCCACATAAGCCAATAAAATGGTTGAGCCGGTTAAGAAAGTGAATAAACAAATATTTTATTGGCTAATGTGGCCCTCTGAGCGGGCAAATTCACCGGAGATTCGGTAAAAAATCGTCGGAGATGCCTGTTCGTTACGATTTACAAATTTAGGTGACCACGCTGTTACAAAATATACTTAGGTGACCACGATGTTACATACCCATACTTAGGTGACCGCCAGTGCTTTTGACTCATATTTTAATGTGCAACTTTCTTTTTAATTTTACTTCATTCTTATATTTTCTACTTTAAAATATTTAATTTCTCAATTATGCCATATGTTAACTAATTTGACCCTTCAATTTTTACTTTGATTTTAATCTATCAATTATAAAATTTAGTTAATTTATAATTTACTACAATAATCTTAAATATTTCATTATAAAATATTATTTTTACTAATCATATGAAATAAATAATTGAAATTTAACATATCAGCCGAATGCTAGTAATTTAAATCACATATAAATAAGTAATTTTCTTACATGAGTAATGTGATAATTGCAGAGTGGAGATTGACGGATGATTAGGAAAATGAATGGGAAGGCCTGCATGGCTTCCCTCATGCCAACTAGGAAGGTTTCCAAAAACTCTTATGGAAAAAGCTGCTTAGTTGGCATCCAGGGAGCCAGGCAGGACCTACACTTGCCATTGTTAAACACTCACAGTTCCATACCTGTAAATTGCTCTTGCGAGTTGCGACAAAATACAACTGAACAAGTACCATGAAGTGTACACAAATCCATCGAACAGTGAACAAGGAAGAAGGATGGTGATAGAAGAGCAAGAAATGGATGGAGTGAAGTCTAAAACGGGATGAGTGAGATTTATATGAAGGAAGAAGAGAGAAAGAGGACAGATGAAAGTACATGTAGAGAATAAGAGAGACAAATTGAACATCAAAGCTTCATCAATTGATATCAGGGAATTTACGTACATTAGTCTGATTTAGAAGGCAAATGGAGGATTATTGATCCAAACAAAAGATAATGTCATAAAAAGCCGACCTGGGTTTCTCAGCCCACCACCATACCTAAATTACTACATTCATCCTTTCCTTTCGACCGCTTTCTTCTTTGCCATTATCCCCCGCTCCAAACCCTCTGGCTTCTTCTTTTACCTTGTAAACACAACACTTGTCGTTTGTTCATCCCTTTTCTATTCTCCTTTATAAATTTTTGTACCTACGTGCTAACGATTTATGGCAAATGCGAGGTTTTTAAACTTTTAACTATGATATATATGAACTATATACTTTGAAACGTTTTATTTGGATGGATTGTACATCGATAATTTTACCATACCACATGTACAATAAAAAATTCAATTGCCAAGTCTAATGATCACACCTCACACCCCACTCTCACAGAGCGAAACTTCAAAACTAAAATTGTTCAAACTACAGTAAAATGAGTATAGATGAAATTTTTTGTGATGCGTGTTGGAATTTTAGATTCTATGACATAAGTGTTGGAATATTTGATTCTCATGATATAAGTCACATGGGTGACTTGTTTGGTTAAGAAGACTTAGGTTATTAATATAAATTCATAGCAACACTGTTTTTATTAGTGAAGGCTTGAATGATAAATTATATTAACAAACTAAAGTTTTGACATTTTGAATTTTGACTTTTTGGATACAATTTCTATGATTTGAAAATTCGGTTAGATTCGAAATCCAAATAAACTGATTCTTGGTTCGGATTGTAACCGATTTTGGTGGCTGATTTTTGAATTAAAAAACTGACCCAATCCCCTCCAAAAGTTGCCGTTCATATGGAGGAGAAGAGAGGGAAAATCAAATATTATTTTTATTTGAGTTTGATTTGAATGAAGGGTTGTGTTGATCCATGATAAACCAACACAACTCTTCACTCTCACACCCTTCCATGGCCTATATAAAGAGGCCTCCTCTTCATTTCGTACACACCAATTCACACTTCTCCATTTTCTCTCAAATGTCTGAAAGGTTCTTCAATTTCATAAGCCTTGATTTTGAAGGTGTTAGTAGTTTTATCCCATAAAGGAATTCCTTGTAACCCTATGCTTTGGAAAAGGGTAGGAATGTTCGGAAAGTGAGTTCGTTCACGAATCTACTATAATCCGAGTCACAACTTGGTTCGAGTTGATTACAATTAGCCAAAGCCTCTACTTTTCGACTAGAGTGTTGTAAGAGAGCGAATTCTAAGGTTGAAGGGACTTAAGTGATCATGAGATCCCCTTTCCAATCTGGGTACACGAACTCACGTCGTATATTGTCAACAAGTATTTGTTCTTAGGAAAATCCTCACTTTCCGTACTCGATAAATCGAAGCGTAGGTTCCAACAGTCGTAGAGAACAATATCCATTGTGATGACTTCAACAAAAGTTGTGGATTTGCTTTCATGTCAAAACACAAAGGCCAATGGCACTTCTAGTAAGAAGTTTTTGGTGTAAAACTTTAAATGTTTCAAAATGTGTGGTTTGACCGATTGTGGTGCTAATGCAAAGTAACTCTAGATTTAGAAGCAATTCAAAAGGTTATGTGATAACATACTCTAAGTATGATTATCATAAAAATATATACTAATTATATATATTAGTATATATATATATTACTCAAAATTTATCTAAATTTGGGAGTAAGTTAGCATTTTATGTTGAATATTGTTGAAGTACTAATAATATTTTTGGATATTATTGAAGTACTAATAATATTGTTAAATACTATTGAAGTACTAATAATATGGTTGAATATTGTTGAAGTACTAATAATATGATTGAATATTATTGAAGTACTAATAATATTGTTGAATATTATTGAAGTAAAAATAATATTGTTAGATATTATTGATATATGAATAATATTTTTGGATATTATTGAGGTGTTAATAATATTGTGAAAATATTATTAAGGTACTAATAATATTGTTGTAAATAATATTTAGTTTTGAAAAAAAATAATATTGGGTTTTCTAATATTTAGTTTGATAACCTAATATTGAATAATATTATTAATATCAGGGCAACTAATATTTGGTTTATTTGGCTTAGGTTAACCAAATATGAATATTATTAAAGCACTGATAGTATTGTTTCTATTATTTGGTATAGAATAACCAAATATGAATATTATTAAAGCATTAATAATATTGTTTTCCAATATTTGGATTGGATATAAACAAATATTTAATATTATTATATGTTAATAATATTGGTCGATGATATTTGGTTTCATGATAATCAAATATTAAATATTATTAGGATTTTAATAATATTGTTAGTTTCTAATTTCTGATTTACACCAATATTAAATATTTTGGAACAAAATATTGAATATTATTAATCTATTAGTAATATTATTTTTTAAGTATTGGGATATGTATCAAATACTTGAAAGTTGATCTTAACACATTGTTCAAATTGTTTAAAGGTAGGTGTTAATACCTTTGGTAAAACAATGAGACAAAGTGTGAAGTAAATCATCATAAGACCCCCTTCATGATATTCATGGGAAGATACATACATTATGATAACATTGAGAGTCTGAATTGTTAATGGTAAACTAGAGAACCTAGTGTGATCATTGGATAATAATTAGACAAGTGTTTTAATAATTGTAAATGTGTCATCAAAACATAGTCGACATTGTTTGTGGTGTACTAAGACTACTTAGTTTTTCCCACGAGAGAGCAATTACACTAGTGTTTTGGGTTTGGTAAAAAAATGTGAGTGGTGTGCTAAGTAAGTTAGTTCCAATACTAGTAAGTAATTTGAAAATTAAATTAATGAGTGTCACAAGTAGCAACACTAAGTTTTAGTGATGGCTGTTTGTGACAAGTTTAATTTACTTGGACAAATGCTTGGAATTTTTTGAGGTAAAATCATGAAAATTATGTTTGGTTATGATGGAAATTATCTTTTGGTTTAAAAAGATGTTAAGTTTGCAAGATAGGTTACCAAGGTAGAAAGTTTATTCTATAAGTAGTAATGTGTTGTTGCTTGGGTGAGGTGCCATGGTATGGATCTCAAAGAAGCAAATCTTGCATCTTCAACAAATTAATGAAAGTTAGTCATGTCAAGAAATGATCGAATGACTAAGGTTTAACTTACGGGTTTTCTTTTAAACTAAATTTCACCAAAGATTATTGTAGTTATGATCTGTAACTAAATATATCAATTTGAGTCTTGGGACTAATACATTGAAGCACACTAATACATCATCCCGAAGGGATGTGCTTGTTAGTTTACATGAAAAGAAAAGGATGAAGTTTAAATACTTATTAATTGATTCTTTGAGAAAGTGTACTTATGCAGATACACAAATAAAATAATCAACCTACGTGAGCATGAAGTGTAGCCGCTTCAAGAAACTTGGACTTTGTTTTCGCGTGCGCTCATTAGACGGATTGGGAAACATGGCAGAAACAGTGTCAAGGTTGCCTTTTGAGACAACTATAGAACTTATGTGTGTATTACCTTCGAGTATTCAAATGAGTTATTGGGTTCAATCATATTAGACACCTATGTATTCGAATACTTGTTAAGAGTACTAAGATGAAAATTCATTCCTCACGACATTTTCATTTATGCATAAGTTTTATGAATTGAGGAATGATTCCTACCAAAAAAAAATGAATTGAGGAATGATGGAATGATTACCTAAGATGTCACATGTGTTATGTGACTTTATGGTGATTTTAGTTAGAGCTGGCAAAATGCTAGCCCGCCCAACCCAGCCCGACCTGTGACCCGACTGACCAAAAAGTCAACAACTCATAACCCGCCCAACCCGCAACTCGATGAACCCGCGACCTGACTAACCCATGACCCAAATAACCCGCAAACCCGCCCGACCCGACCCGAATAACCCGATTGACCTTATTAAATACACACATTTTTACTAAACTTGTATAAAAATTCTAACTGAAATGTAACATTTTAACTTATTATATAATATATTTAAAAAATATATGATTATATCATATGAATATCATCATGTGTAAAGAACATTTAATAAAAAAATCACATATTCATTTTTCATATTTTCCAACTTCCTTTCTGTTTCTCCTCTTTTTCCCCGCTTCTTTTTTGTTTCTCACTCTTTTTTCCTTCTTTTTTTCAATTTCCCACTCTTTTTCCTTTCCCCCACTTTTTTCCCTCTTCTTTTTTAATGAATTTTCTTATTTCCCTCTATTTTTTCTTCTATTTCCTATTTCCCACCACTTTTTTCTTCTATTTCCACCACTTTTTCCCCTCTCTTATTTCTTTTCACCTTTAATTTTTTCTCCTTTCTACTTATTATTATTCAAATTTTATTTAGTCTAATAGAGTATTATAATCATACTCTAATATTATAACAGGTTTAAATAATAAATTAATAATTAAGTATATGATCAATAAACATATATAACTCGTCATATTTACTAGCATGTTCAAACCATAAACGATAAATCGTAAACTTTAAACTCTACACTATAAACCAATGTATCTGGATCAGAACAATCATAAAATAGATTAAAAATGTTCAATGGTTATAAGGTTTAATCACTGTTCTATTTGGTTATACACTTTTACTGGTCTGACTGTAATACAAAACCTCATCAATTTGCCTTATTTTTATTCAAACGAAACCGATCTAAAGATAAATATCTAATTGTCTTGTTCTGGCCATGACATCATTGTTAAATTCTAAATCATATCCAATTCTATTCAACTTTGTATGTTTGCATCTAGGGTTTAAGGTTGAACCATTTAAGGATAACTCTTATAGAGTTTAGTGTATTTATTTCAGGGTTTTGTTGATAGAATTCGTTATGACTTATGGTTAATTGTTAGGATGAAAATATGGTTTAAGATATGTTGATAGAGTTTAAAACTTAGTTTATCTATCACACGCGTGACATTATAATGTGTAATAGAGTTTAGTGAATTCTGAATTAAGAATAATATACTCTAAAGTTTAGTGTATTAGGAGTTAGGATTTTGGGTGTATCATGACATAAAGCTTACGTGGAGATGAACTGAGAAATTATTACTTTTATCATTACTATAAATGTTCTCAAAATAAATTTTCTTTAAACATAAAATTTGTTTCAACTTTTGATTCTCATTTTTCGTATATCTATAGTGGATATATTATCACATATATAAATTCCATGTTTTACTAAATACCAAATTATTAATTTTTTTTTTGCAAATAGTTTTTGTCCCGATGGGCAACCCGACCCAAACCGCGACCCGCCCCTCCCCGCCCGCGGCCCGACGAACCCTCGACCTGATGGACCCTCAACCCGACGAACCCGCAACCCGACGAACCCGCAACCCGATGAACCCGCAACCTGACTAACCCGCGACCCGATTAACCCAACCCATGGCCCGCCCAACCCACCCGTTTGACAGCTCTAATTTTAGTGGATTCCAAGAATACACTAAAATGGGGGAGGATTGTTGGAATTTTGGATTTCATTGCATAAGTGTTGGAATATTTGATTCCATGATATAAGTCACATGGGTGACTTGTTCGGTTAAGAAGACTTGGGTTATTAATATAAATTCATAGCAACACTGTTTTTATTAGTGAAGGCTTGAATGATAAATTATATTAATAAACTAAGGTTTTGACATTTTGAATTTTGAATTTTGAATTTTCGGATACAATTTCTATGATTTAAAAATTTGGTTAGATTCGAAATCCAAATGAACTAATTCTTGGTTCAGTTTTTAACCAGTTTTGATGGTTGATTTGGGCTGATTTTTGAATTAGAAATCAGACCCAATCCCCTCCAAAGTTTTCGTACATATGGAGGAGAAGAGAGGGAAAATTAAATATTATTTTTATTTGAATTTGATTTGAATGAAGGGTTGTGTTGATCCATGGATGAACCAACACAACTCTTCACTCTCACACCCTTCCATGGCCTATATAAAGAGGCCTCCTCCTCATTTCATACACACCAATTCACAATTCTCCATTTTCTCTCAAAGGTCTCAAAGGTCTCAAAGGTTCTTCATTTCATAAGCCTTGATTTTGAAGGTGTTAGTAGTTTTATCCTATAAAGGAATTCCTTGTAACCCTAGGCTTTGGAAAAGGGTAGGAATATTCTTTACGGAAAGTGAGTTCGTTCACGACTCTACTATAATCCGAGTCACAACTTGGTTCGAGTTGATTACAATTAGCCAAAGCCTCTACTTTTCGACTAGAGTATCGTAAGAAAGCGAATTCTAAGGTTGAAGGGACTTAAGTGATCATGCGATCCCCTTTTCAATCTGGGTACACGAACTCACGTCGTGTATGGTCAACAAGAATTCATTCTTAGGAAAATCTTCACTTTTCGTACTTGGTAAATCGAAGCGTAGGTTCCAACAATGTGGTTATGCATCTAAACCAAATCTTAAGCAACTAAATTGAAAACAAATTACATTTTGTTCTACAAGTTTTTAGGTGTCACAATGGTGAAACCAGAACTCTAAAAGACCATGTGCCTAAACTGAGTTACAAAAATGACACCAACAGAAAAGTTCAGAAAAACTACTTACTTATTAAATATAGTCAATTAGTTGTTCAACACCATAGTTCGTGAAGACATAATATACAAAAACAGTAGTCTTCCCAATACAATGCCAGTTGTACACGACAATCATTTAATCTAGCAAACTCCTCGATAATCGAATCTGAATCTATGTTTATAGCAAACTCCCTCTCAATAAAGATGGTCAAAGAGTCAGCAAGAAATTCATCAGCCATTTTGTTGCGAAGATCATTCTTCACATAATTCGTTGCTGTAAATGTTCTCTCTGTAGTAACTGTGGAAACTGGCAGGGTCAACACAAGATGAATCGATCTACATATCATTATGTAATGTCTTTTCATTCCTGATTCTACAGCTTCTCCAATAACTTTGCAACTGATGATACATGGAACTCGTCACTTCCAACTATATGAGTATCATAATACTTTAGCTCACCCTCCAAAGATAAAACTCCCATGTGAGCTTATAGATATCATGAGCATTAAATGATCGAAATGAATTACTTCTACTCAAGCTATTCAATTTTGACAGTTCTAATTTCACCTCAACGGTTGCAGAAAACATAGATATGATACTTTTAACAGAAGAGTCATGAGAACTCCAACGGGTAGCACCGTCACACTTCAAAGATGTCATCCAATCAGCACCTTGTCCATATTGATTATCCCCACTTTCTAACATTGCATCAATATGTCTTCTATTATGATCTTCTAGCTCTGTATTGCTCTTAGGAGATGACTTGACAATATTTATCACTTTATCCAAGATAGAATAGAATACCAAAATTGGATCACAATCCTTTGTAGAAGAAACCAACGTCAATTGCATCCTATGAGCAAAATAGTGGACAAAATATGCATACGGACAATCATTGAGGAACAATGCTTTACGTCCATTAAATTTCCCTGATGATGACACTAGATTAATCATGATTATCTCGCCACATTTGAGTGATATTCTCGCTGTTTCACACCTATTTGTGATGACTTCTATGAACTTTCGTGCAAAATACATGTTCATTTCCCTTAGCCCTCCTTAGGGCCGTTTGATATTGTTTCGAGTTGTTTTTTCTGATATTTCAAGTTATCATATTGTGGAGGAACTTTCTACGAGCTTGACGCTTCAAACAGGGATCAACTCAGAGTTGAAATGGAGCAGGAATCAATGAAGGAACCTCGCAGTTACAAGATGTGCACCATATCGAACCAGATGTGCGCCAGAGCACATCTCGTAAGCTCCAGGCACACATCTTGTATTAGCATTCGTCCAGATTTTCCCCATTTATCAAAAGTGTGCCTAAATCAACTAGATGTGTGCCAGAGCAATCTCGTAAGCTCCAGGCGCACATTTCGTCAGTTTCAAATTTGAGAAGAAACTTAGGGTTTTTAATCCCTATAAAAGGACGCCTTCAGCCCTTTTTCAGACACTAGATTTTCTGGGGAAAGCCACGACCTGGAGAGAGTTTGGATCATATTTTGGAGTCATGGAAGATGCTCGAGTTTAGGAATTGAAGGTTTTCAAGATCGAAGTTTCCAGGAATCATCGGAATTATTTTTTCAGTTTCTCTCTATTCTTCCTTCCTAAGATGAACTCTTTGGTAGTTTTTTATTCTTATTTTTCGAATATGAGTAGCTAAACTTCTCTAGATTAGATTAGATGAATCCTAAGTGACCGAGACTATAAAGCGGTCACGGATTGGCGGAAGTAAGAATTTAATTCAGATTTTTCTTATTCATGTTTAATTTATTCTTAAAATCTTGTTTCTTTTCTGGTCTGATCACCTAGACTAGACTCTTGCTGGAATAAATGAAACTCTGACCAATAGGGGCCTTGTTCCAGAACGTCGTATTAAACAATTAACCTATTCAGCGGAAACACCTGACCAATAGGGGCCGTTTAGGGTTAATCCATTTCAAGAGTACCTCATAGAATCAATTCAGGTGCACCAGACAGTTATCCGTTACAGAAGAGAACGCATGGAAGGATAAATGATCTTGGTAGCTATTCCAATAGTAGCGAATGTTCATGGACTTAGACCTAAGGGTAGAGAGCTACGGTGGTGATTAGGAATTGGATGAATTGAGTCTGAAACCTGCCAGTCTTGTGATTGTCAATGCCTTGATGATCTTAGGGGGATTCGAAGTCTGAGCTACATTCTCATTAATTGAAACTAAAGCAATCAATCAACCTGTTAGTCTTAATTATTTTTTCCCTTCCTTACATGCTAGTAGTAGAATTCTCGTGGAATTCACACCAGACAACTTGTTATAATCGAGTAGTTGTTAACTCCTTTGAGTAAACGTGAAGAAGAGCCCGTGGAATACGATCTATCATACTTTTGTGGGTTAGTATTTGAGCCGTTGTTTTGTAGCTTGTCAAATTGACACCGTTGTCGGGGACTCTTCTTACACACGCTTGAAAGAAGAGTTGACAAACTATTCTTCTACCTTCCATATTATCATCTTTCCATTACACTTTGATTTTACACCGGTTGTTCTTGGTTTTGTTGAATTGCAGGTATATGAACCATCCAACTACTCGTTCTCAGCTCAAGCCAATCAAGACTAAGAGCATAGAAGTTCCTGGCAATTCCTTGCCGAAAAAGCAAAAGCAAGGGAAGAAACAAGTGCTAACCGATCCATTCTCCCCCATCAAGATCTAGGAGACTAAGGAAGACTCATCTTCATCTTTTTCCTCTATATTCTCGGGATCACTACCACCCACTCATCACACGCTCCACCCACTCCTCCCGCAATGGCAGCTCCACGCACCATGGCGGATTACAATAAAACGAGCACAACTAGCGTCCGGTCAAGCATCTCTGCCCTACTTACTGATGCAGATCCGGATTAGGATATCATAATTCCGTTCCTGGGCATGATCCCCAGGGATAACCAGTTCGAAAGGAAGCCACACGACAATCCTTGCACTCATCTGCCAGACTTCCTCGCTATGTTGTATAGATTCAAGAGCGATGGTTAGAGAAGAATACACTTTGCCTACGTGCATTCCCATTCACATTGAGAGGCGTCGCCAAGAGAGGGCTCAACAGCAAGCCACCTGATCACTACACACAGTGGGGATGCTCTCGCTTAGGATTTCATGAAGGAATACTTCCCTCCCTCAATGACTACTGCTTACAAGGACAGCATCGCCCGTTTTCGAAAGAAGGATGAAGTCAGCCTCTACGATGCTTGGAATGAATTCCAAGAGCTTCTCTATGACTGCCCTCACCATGGCTTCGAGCAACAACAATTAGACTAGATCTTTGCAAGAGGGATGAACGCTGAGTCTTCCAAGTGGGTAAACTCCTTGGCCGATGGTGACTGCACCGCCCTTACTCTAGAAGTTGATCTTCATCATTTTGTAAGTTCTGCATCCAAATCTAGAAATTGGGAAAGGCAAATCTGAAGGAGCAAAGAACCAATTGGGTCTCGAAGAGCATATCAAGGCTGAAGTCCAAAAGTGTGCCAAGAAAGCAGGAGCACCCATCACCCCGCCATCACCTTCTTTCTTTGTCGCCGACTGTGAATGGTGTGGCACATGTGCGCACAACGGAGGAAACTGCCAGAATTTTGGCAAAGTAGATGTTTGGTCTATAGAAGAGTTGGATTTTTCCAGCTAAAGCTTCACCAATAACCAGAAGGGATACTCTGGCTACCGCCAGTACAGATAGCCTCAACAGAAGCAGCAACAAGGAAGCTTCCAAGAGTGTCCTCCTTACAACTCTGGTGCAAATCAGAATCAAACCGGCCGACCGTCTCGATCATTCCAAGAGAACAAGTCGGTGAATCAATCAAATGGAGTGTACACCAGCCACCACACCGGAATCAAGACAACTACGGTTCAGCACCAGGCAATAACCATAATCAGTACGCCAACAACAACTACCGCTATCAAGGACCACCTGGGTTCACAGAAGGGAAACCACCCTAGAAGACGGTGCAACATGAAGCCAAGTAGAGTGAGATAGAAAAGAAGCTCAATCGAATAATGGCCAGACTTGACGACCATGACAACTAGTTCAAGGCTCAAGAAGCCTTGAATCAAGGACAGATAGCTCAAGGACAAAGGATGGAGAGCCAACTCAGCAACATCGTCAACCTCCTCTCTAGTGGTCGTCATTAGGTCAGTTGCCTAGCCAAACGTATCTGAAACCCAGGAATGAGCACGCCAAGGCAATCTCAACAAGAAGTGGCAAACAATTAGCTGGTCCTACAGTCCACGATACTACTCCGGTAATGGTTCCTGATGATATCGCCGGTGACATGTCAGATATCGAGGATATCATAATCGAGGAAGAAGATAAGAAAGAAGAAGAAGAGGTGACTGCCCCGCCTCCTACAAAGTCGGTTCCTGCGCCTATTTTACCTCCATATCAGCCTAGGATTCCATTTCCTCGGGCAATAAAGTCGAAGATCCATGAATCCTAGTACAAGAGTGGCACGCGGTCTTTAAGAACATGGAGTTCAAGTTGCCACTCACTGATGCCATAGAGACGATACCATAGCTCGGGAAGTTCATGAAGGATTTTATGAAGAACAAGAAGAAGGGAGAGGTGTCTTCTATTTCCCTTAACGATGATTTCTCTGCCGTCCTCTGCCTCTCACCATCCATAGCCCCTCCAGCTAAGTGTCGCGGTCCTGGTTCTTTTACTTTACCATACACCATTAGTGGTATTAAAATTTATCGTAGCTTAGCTGATTTAGGTGCTTCTATTAATGTGATGCCTACATGCTTGTATGAAAAGCTTAATCTAGGAGAACTGAAGCCTATTAGTTTGCATCTTGTGTTAGCTGATAGATCTGGTAAGATACCTAGGGGAATGGTAGAGGATGTAGCTATTCGATGTGTCCCATTCACAATCTTGGCTGATTTCGTTGTGCTCGATACCCGAGAAGTGGATGTAACTCTTCTCCTAGGCTGCCCCTTTCTAGCAACAGTCGGCGCTAACATCGATGTTAAGCATGGCTCGTTGACTTTAAAGGTTGGAAAGGATAGTGTGAAATTCCGCCTCAAGGACGGTATGCAATACTCTAATCCTCAAGATTTTGTTTGTATGTCTATTGATTCTTTGGAATTGGCCTCGGCCGACTTCGTTACTCGTGCTTTACCTAGCAACCCGCTAGAGTTGTCTTTGGTTTTAGGATTGGATGGCACGTTCAAGGATCCCGACAAAATCTATCTCGGTGATGAAGTCCTGCTCTATACGGCACGCTCGAAACTACACCCGCAAAGGCTGAAGTCCTAGTGGTCTGGTCCCTTCATGGTAATTAGGCAGACACCATATGGAGATGTGGAAATCAGAGGCGCTCATAAAGAGCCATTCATAGTGCACATTGATCGGCTCAAGAGGTACCTTCGAGGTTTCCTCATCGTACATGGAACCACACCACCCCCTTGATCCACATCCAGATATCGTCCGGCTCAAGGACGTTAAACAAGATTGCTTAATGGGAGGAAACTCACCGCTGGAGTCAGTTCTTTGTGTTTTTTCGTCATTCGAGTCGGGTTTGGGTTCGGGGGAGCCTAAGTGTCAGTTTTTCTTGGTTTTTCGTGTTATTTGTTCTTGTTCCAGGTCGAGAGTTCTCAGCGAGAAAGTAGCTAAGTGTGCGTGTAATTTTGTGTTGTTCCAGTTTGCTGAAAAATTTCAAATAAGTTCTCGCTGAGAACTTCCACGTTTTCGGTGAGAACTTCGGTCTTTGTTAGTTAGTTTTGTCTCGTCGGGTTTTATGTTTTATTTTTGAAGAAGTTCTCGCCGAGAACTTCAATGTTTTCGGCGAGAACTTGGGAACTGTCAAAAACTTGGCGGCGGAAGTTTTGTCATGTCATCAGAAACTTGCCAGCTGAAGTTTGGCGATGTCAATGGAAGTTTGGCGACATTAATGGATATTTAGCGGCAGAAGTCCCACGACCTCGACTGAAATTTAGCGGCGGAAGTTCATCAACGTCAACGAAAACTTGGTGGTGGAAGTTTGGTGATGTCATCGGAAACTTGCTGTTAGAAGTTTGGCAACCTCAATGGAAATTTGGTGGTTGAAGTTCGTCGACGGAAATTTGGCGAAGTGAACGGAAATTTGGTGGCGGAAGTTTAGCGATGTCAACAGAAATTTGGCAGCGGAAGTCCAACAACATGGACGAAAACTGGCGACGGAAGTATGCGATGTTAAAGAAAATTTGGCGGCAGAAGTTTTGCTACATCAACGGGAATTTGGTGGTGGAAGTCTCACGACGTCGACATAAATTTTACGGCGGAATTCCAACAACAACGTCGAAAATTTGGCACTTGTAGTTTGGCTAGGTCAACGAAAATTTGGGTGCGGAATTTTGATGATGTCGACGGAAATTTCACGGTGGAAGTTTGGCAACGTCAACGAAAATTTGGAGGTAGAAGTCGAACGACGTTAACCGACAGAAGTTTGGTCACATCAACTGAAATTTGTGGCAGACGTCCGACAATGTCGATGAAAATTTGGCGACGTCAACAAAAAATTGGAGGCGGATGTCTGGCAACGTCGGCGGAAGTCCGATGACATTAATGGAAACTCGGCTACGTCGACGAAAATAAAATGGCAACATAAATTTGGCTCAGAAGTTTGGCGGCGTCAACAGAAATATGACGACAAAAGTCCAGCGACCTCGACGGAAGGCGAGAATAACTGTGATAATATGGTTGTGCGAACTTCCGATAGTGACGGAGATCAATGTGCGCTCAAGAAGGAAACATGAATTCTTGTATCAAACAGAAGTAGGGATAGTTGATAGAGGTTATATATGAAAACTAGAACTTACCCGGGCGTTGCCCTGATGCTTGTCTTCATACTCCTCAAAAGTTTGAAATGCATAGTTATTAGTTTGAAATACTAAAATTGTGGATCATATATCAATTTAGTTATAAATATTAAAACCATATGAACCTTAGCTATTAATAATGATTATTAAAGACATATGAGAATAAAATAGTCACAAATGTGGTTGCTAGAATCGTACTTATGTTGAGTTAATGAGTCTGATAGTATGAGGTCAAATTAATTTAAATATTTTTAAACTAATTGAATATTAGTTATATCAAAATTTTATAAGATCGTATTGATAAGTAATTTATGCTCAAACTGATAAGACTATATGTACAAATTATTTTTTAAAACACTCGTCACAAAAAGTTAACCATGATAAAATCACGTAAAAGTAAAAACTTATTATTACAAATTGAAAAGTTATAAAATCATATTGAATCTCAAATTATAAGCAAAGTTATGAAATTTATTCATATCAAATGTGCTTGTAAAATGGGTTTCTCCTTCTTATAATCACAAATGATTGTAATATGGATTTTCATAGTGGGTGTTACCGGCAAAAAATAGGAACAAACTTTGGTTGATTAGAAACTGATTTTTTTTTTATAATATTTTTTATTGAGCCAATTTCTAAAATCATGGGGAGAGAAGGAATTTGAAAAATTGTTGACGTGTCAAGTGAAAAATCATGTTTCTGCATTAATGTATTTGTAGATATAACATTTTGACCCCCTCTATTTTGCCAAGTTAATAAATAGCCCTCTATATTATAAACCCCTCCTACTTCCACCAATTTGTTCTTTTTAAACTTTCATCTTCATAACGTTAATTGGTGCACATTCGGTACACCACGTTAGCTCCAATAGCCATGTATTAACTTACTAAACGTTTTTTATTTGAGAATCTAATTATATATAATATGATATGATAAAATTGTCATATAAAATATAATATCGTAAAATCTTCATATTTCACAATAATCTTCGTGATATCTCCCCAATTTATCTTTGTGACTGACCAACTCTTTGTCTCCCAAATTTAGAATGGAAATATTGGACATCAGACCTATTCCTAAGTGGGCTCGAATGCAATCCAATCCAAACGAGGCTAAATGGATGGATATCCAAGTGTTGGATAAATTTTGACATCCCTGTTTACTGGGGGTTTCAATCAATATAAATTTCGGCACTGGATGCAGCTCCAACCCTTTCCAAGAGCTTAGAAGTGTTCCAACCTTTTCTCAACCATTAATCACCCTTTGACCTTTTGACCAATCTAATGGTCTAAATTGTTAGGGGTACTTAGAACTTTACACACATAATTTATTTTATTTATATTTAAATTAAATAATTAATATTCTCAGGTGGCCGGCTAGTGATTCTCCGGTGACCGGCGACCGGTCACCGTCGTCGGTGACTTTTCCTGTGCCCGGTCGCCGGCGCCGATAACTTTTCCGGCGAGACTCCGACGACTTTTCCGGCAACCGACCAATTTCCAACGAGACTCCGACGACTTTTCTGGCGAAGACATGTTAACTAGTTAACACTTTTTTTGTTGTTAACTAGTTAACTGTGTTTTTTAACTAATAACTAGTTAACATGGTTTTTAACTAATAACTAGTTAACAACGTTTTTGTTTGATAACTTGTTAACAGATTTTAACCTGATAACTAGTTAACGAATAATCATATAATCAAAATTTTAACGATATTTTTTGTTAATAAGTTAACTAACTAGTTATGCTTTTTTTACCTAGTTAACTAGTTAACAGTTTTAGGTGATAACTTGTTATCAACATTAGTTAACTAGTTATCAAAATTAGTTAACAGGTTATTCTGATGTTAACTAGTTAACAAGTTTTTTAGTTGATAACTAGTTATCAAAATTAGTTAGAAAGTTTATAAAATTAGTTAACTAGTTAACTTATCGAGTTAACATCAACATTAGATAATAGTTAACGGGTTTCTTTAGTTGATAACTAGTTATCAAAACTAGTTAACTAATTATACGGACTAGTTAATGTTGAAATTATTTGATTCCATGATAAAAGTCACACGGGTGACTTGTTTGGTTAAAAAGACTTAGGTTATTAATATGAATTCATCGCAACATTAATGTAATTAGTGAAGGCTTGAATGATAAATTATATTAATAAACTAAGTTTTGAAATTTTGAATTTGGAATTTTCAGATACAATTTTTGTGGTTTGAAAATTTGGTCAGATTCGAAATCCAAACGAACCAATTTTTGGTTCGGTTTTTAACCGGTTTTGGGGTTGATCATTGGGCACTTGTGGGCTGATTTTTGGGTCCAAAAAATTAGGCCCACAAGGCCTTTAGTTTGCCGGCCATGCTATTTGGTAAATGGAGGGAAAATCAAATGTTATTTATTTGATTTTGATTTGAATGAGGGGTTGTGTTGATCCATGATTGAACCAACACAACTCTTCACCCTCAATCCTCTCCATGGACTATAAAAAGAGGTCTCCTCCTCATTTTCTAAACACACCAATTCACACATGTCCATCTCCTCTCAAAGTTCTCAAAGGTTCTTCAATTTCATAAGCATTGCTTTTGAAGGTGTTAGTAGTTTTATCCTATAAAAGAATTCCTTGTAACCCTAGGCTTTGGAAAAGGGTAGGAATGTTCTTTACGGAAGTGAGTTCGTTCACGACTCTACTATAATCTGAGTCACAACTTGGTTCGAGTTGATTACAATTCAAAGCCTTTCTACTTTCGACTAGAGTGTCGTAAGAGAGCGAATTCTATGGTTGAAGGGACTTAAGTGATCATGTGATCCCCCTTTCCAATCTGGGTACACGAACTCACATCGTGTATTGTCAACAAGAATTCACTCTCAGGAAAGTACTCACTTTCCGTACTCGGTAAATCGAAGCGCAGGTTCCAAGAGTTAACACGTTATTCAACAACCGGTTTATATAGTTCAAATATTTATTCCAACAATGTCAACAACATAAACAAATAGTGATTGAAACTATAATTATGAATAGTAAAAGTCAAACTATCTATAACTTAAAATACAGTGACTAAATTGCAATTTTCAATAATTATTAAATCCTTCTTCGTCTTCAACCTAGATCGCGTTATTTCGGCCGCTGATGCTCCCGTCGGTGTTACCGTCGCTGTCCATCGGCTGCCTCTGCACTCCCAGTGTCGTCTCCAACAACCATAACTCTGATTCCTTCATTAACACTTCTTCCCTCCCTTCCAATTTCATGACCACCGCCGCCGCCGTCGTTACAGCTGGCAAAATGCTGACCCGACCCGATAAACCCGCCCAGCGCAGCCCGACCCGTGGCCCGATTGACCAACAAGTCAACAATCCAACCCGCAGCCCGATGAACCCGCAACCCGATGAACCCGCAAATCGATGAACCCGCAACCCGACTAACCCGCAACTCGGCTAACCCGCAAACCGACTAACCCGTAACCCGACAAACTCGCAGCCCGCCCGCCCGACCTGAATAACCCGATTGTCACACAATTCATAATATTCAGTGCTTTAAATATCAACATTATGTCATTATTGAAGATATAAAAAAAATTCATCTACTTCTAACTTCACCAAGTTTATTTCCAAAACAATTAAATTAAAAATAATATATATATAATCATGTTTTTAATATCTTTTTTTTTCGAGTATAATAATCTACATGTTAAAGGATACATAAGACGATTTGAAAAAAAAACTAATTTGGTAGAGATGATAATCTATCATATTGAGAAAAAATGCAGCTGTAGAAAGAAACCTGAAGAACAATAGGTATAATCTTATACTATGATGACTAAAAATTGTAATTAAGCTCAATTTAGACTTATTAAGATTAAATCTATTGATATAAACGATTAGTTCAATTAAAATATCACTCTAGATAGCACAAACGTCAGTGGGTGTACCCGGTGCACCCACTTTTAGTGGGTGCACCGAAGCGTTTACCATATATATAACATTCTGGACAAAGGTTTAAAATCTGTTAGCTCTTAGCAGTTAGCAGCACCAACAGTGTTAAAAATCTAACGAACGTTGACTATATTTGTCATTTGACATAAAAGTAAAACGTTTGGCCTAAAATTGACATAAAAAGGAAGTGGCTAGATTTGATATTTTTTTGAAAGAATTGACTAAATTTATAAATTAGTCTAATATTAACCCCTAGACCTTAAAAACTAAATTATATTCAATTTCATTTAATTTATTGTAAGTATATGTAATTTATGAAAATGAATTATTATTTTTAATATATGAACATCGACTACAAGCCTTAAGCCTACCAGCCGCGAATAAAAATTTAATATTATTTTAAATTATTTATCACATAAAAAAATTATTTAAAATTTTGAAAATTGTAGTTGAGAGTTGAGACTGGTAAGTAGTAACCCGTGGGCAACCCGAGACCGATGAACCCGCAAACCGATGAACCTGCGACCCGACTAACCTGCAACCCGGCTAACCCGCAAACCGACTAATCCGTAACCCGACGAACCCGCAGTCCGACTAACCCGCAACCCGCCCGCCCGACCCGTATAACCCGATTGTCACACAATTCATAATATTCAGTGCTTTAAATATCAACATTATGTCATTATTGAAGATATAAAAAAATTTCATCTACTTCTAACTTCACCATATTTATTTCCAAAACAATTAAATTAAAAATAATATATATATAATCATGTTTTTAATATCTTTTTTTTTTCGAGTATAATAATCTACATGTTAAAGGATACATAAGACGATTTGAACAAAAAACTAATTTGGTAGAGATGATAATCTATCATATTGAGAAAAAATGCAGCTGTAGAAAGAAACCTGAAGAACAATAGGTATAATCTTATACTGTGATGACTAAAAATTGTAATTAAGCTCAATTTAGACTTATTAAGATTGAATCTATTGATATAAACGATTAGTTCAATAAAAATATCACTCTAGATAGCACAAACGATAGTGGGTGTACCTGGTGCACCCACTTTTAGTGGGTGCACCGAAGCGTTTACCATATATATAACATTCTGGACAAAGGTTTAAAATCTGTTAGCTCTTAGCAGTTAGCAGCACCAACAGTGTTAAAAATCTAACGAACGTTGACTATATTTGTCATTTGACATAAAAGTAAAACGTTTGGCCTAAAATTGTCATAAAAAGGAAGTGGCTAGATTTGATATTTTTTTGAAAGAATTGACTAAATTTATAAATTAGTCTAATATTAAACCCTAGACCTTAAAAACTAAATTATATTCAATTTCATTTAATTTATTGTAAGTATATGTAATTTATGAAAATGAATTATTATTTTTAATATATGAACATCGACTACAAGCCTTAAGCCTACCAGCCGCTAATAAAAATTTAATATTATTTTAAATTAGTTATCACATAAAAAATTTATTTAAAATTTTGAAAATTGTAGTTGAGAGTTGAGACTAGTGAGTAGTAACCCGTGGGCAACCCGAGACCGATGAACCCGCAACCCGATGAACCCGTGACCCGATAAACCCGTGACCCGACTATCCCGCGACCCGACGAACCCGCAACCCGACGAACCTGCAACCCGATTAACCCGACCCGTGGCCCGCCCAACCCGCCCGTTTGACAGCTCTAGCCGTCGTCCCCGCCGCAAGTAGCAGTCCAGATACTCCCACTTCGATCTACTGCTCATCCGATCCAGACAGCACCACCGCAGCCCCAAAACCAAACTTGTCCACAGCCGCAACAACACCGTCCAGGCAAGGTCTCGAAGCGGAAGCAGGGGTATAGGGAGTTGGGGGAATGCGGAGTTGTGCAGTAATAGAGGTAGGGTTTCATAAATATTTTAAAAATGATATTTTTGCCCCTCTAATTTTTGGTTGGAACCAGTCTAACGTTTAAAGGTTGCGTCCGGATCCGGAGCCATAAATTTTCCAGTAAGAAAAAAACAAAATCAATAAAAACACAAGACACAAATTTCATTGTGAAAAAATTATTGCGGGGGAAATTTCACAGGTGCATGAGGACTTAATTATGATAGGAGAGTTTTTTTTTATGAATATGATAAGAGAGCTACGACATATACAAGAGTGTATAAAAATTAGTGACATAAAACCTTAATGGGTCTATGCTCGAATGACTCAGCCACAAAACCAAAGGAATCGATGCTATCTAAGGCATCAATTTCGTCCTTAGGAAAAAAAACCCATCAAATATATGGTAAGAGTTACAACCAACTTATCAAGATTTTGGAATGTGAACTGTGGATAACATTTATATTTGGTAGATTGAGTCAATTGGTGGCAATGAGAAATCAATTATTAGAGACATTTTATAAAGAGAGAGACATAGATGCACTACATTATAGGCTATAGCTCTACCAAGCAGACATTTCCTGCAATGGCTAACTATCTAATAATAGTTTCTATCTGATCATCTAACTAAAAGAACCACTAAATTGCTAATTTCAGTACAATGGGACTCTTCACTTGGCGCTTCCCATCCGTCCATATCAACTCTCCAAAACCATAATCCTTTACTGCTTTGGCTGCCTTGCCATTGAAAACAACACTGAAGGTCTTCTCTTCTCCAGCTTTTCTGAACTCCAATCTTCCTGGCTCAACGAATACAGAGATCCCAGTTGGCTTCTTCATTCCAGCCTTGTACCTAGCCAGTGGGCCGACGTTTCTAACAGTTCGAGTTATGGTCATTGAGCCGTTGAAGTTTTACATTACAAGCAAATACAATATTTGTCACGGATTTTTACTCACGGTTTTGGAAACCGTGACTAATTGGTCACGGTTTCTTATGTTTTCAAGAACCGTTACAAATTTAGTCACGGTTTATAAGAAACTATGACTAATTTTTTTAGCTCCACCTCTCTCTTCCAGCCTGGCAATCCGTGCCAATACAATTAACAAATCAATCCTCCTCCTCCTCCTCCTCCTGACTTCGATCCCGACGAGATCCCTAAACCTAGATCCCTCCCCACCTCCAGATCCCGACGAGATCCCTAAACCACAACTCCAACTTCCCACCACCACTATCAGACGTGCTGCCGCTACCACCAAAATGCCACTACAAGAAACTATGTAGTTAACGGCGGCCACACGCCGCTGCTAAATTGTCCAATGCTAAACAAATTTAACAGCGGCCAAAAGTGGCCGCGGTTAAATAATACGGCCGCTGTTAATTTATTTCAGTTTAACAGCGGCCGAATGGCCGCTGTTAAATTATTTCAAGTTAACGGCCAAATGGCCGCTGTTAAATTATTTCTTCTGGAAAAAATTTAGTCGGAGCTCCGGCACCCAGCGTCCCCGTGGAACAACCCGACTACTCTAAGTCCGGCGACACACACTTTGCAGAAATCAAATACTCTTCTCAGTTCATCCTCTAGGATTCTAATCCAATCACTCAACAATCGATCGCCTCACCTTCTCAATCGCTTCAATCGAATTGCTCCTCGTTTCCTGAACCAGCCAAACAGATTCAGCTCGTTCATCCACATAATCCTAACTTAACTTAACTTCGAATTGCTCCTCATTTCCTGAAGGCGATTGAAGTTGTTGCCGTCGTGGTACCCATCTCCGGAACAGAAGATGAATGAAGAGGAAGAGGAAAATGAAGAATGATGAAGAAGAAGATCAGCGGAAAGAAGAAGAAGGAAGAGGAAGAGGAAAAGGAAGAAGGTCGAAGAAGAAGATCGGCGGAAAGAAGAAGGAGGAAGAGGAAAAAGAAGAAGAAGATCGGCGGGAAATAGAAGAAGGAAGAAGAAGAAGACCGACGAAAAGAAGAATGAAGAGGAGAATGATGAATTAGGGTTCGACAATCCGTGTGAGATAAAACCAGCCAATCAGATTGCATTATTTTAACAGCAGCCACTTGGCTGCTGTTAAATTATCCCGACCGCTGTTAAATTGTTCGACAATCCGTGTGAGATAAAACCAGCTGTTAAATTATCCCGACCGATGTTAAACTGTTCAATTTAACAGCGGTCGTGTAGTGGCCACTGCTAAGCTTCCGCCGTTAAATGGACAGTTTCTTGTAGTGTGCCGCCTCTCCCTTCACCACCGTTCACCAGTTCTGAACCCATCGGAGGAGATTTGAAACCAATTCTAAAAACACTAGGGCTCACCGTTCACCATTCACCAGATCGAGGGAGCATAGCTCCGGTGGAAGTCGACACTCACCGGCAACGAAAGATTCACTGGAGAAGACAAGGACTGATTTGTTAACTAATGAAGTTTCTGACCAAGTTGCATAACTAGAAAACTGTAGTGATTGAATTGAATAACGGAAGAAATAAAATTGGGACCTTTTGTTAACTTTATAAGTTTATGAATTAGTTTGCGTAACGGAATAATTTGAGGGTCTGGTTCTGGAATACATGGAAATTATAAATTTAGTCAGTGGAAAGTTTATAGCTTACAATTTGGTCACTAATCTTTGTCACGGTTTATAGGAAAACCGTGACGAAGGTTAGTCACGGTTCATTCAAGAACCGTGACTAACCCTTTGTCACAGTTTATACGAAAATCGTGACTAAAATAGATCAAAATAGTCACAGTTTTCCTATCGTGACTAATTTTTTTTAGTCACGGTTAAAACGTGACTAATGGGCCCTAAAAACCGTGACTAATATGGTATTTTCTTGTAGTGTGAAATAGTGATGGAAGGGTAGTTGAAGTTGGAAAGGTTAATATGTTAGGATGGACATTTGTAGGAATCTATTGGGTCCCCGGTAGTGTATCAACCACCCAAAGGATCAACACCAAGACAATCAACCAATTAATCCAACCAAACGGGTAGCAATGCACGATCGAAAGCAAATGAGAAAATGCGAGAGACAACACACGATTTTTACGTGGAAATCCTCTTCGGTGTGAAGAGTAAAAACCACGGGATTTGAAGGAGTCCACCCTTCTGTTGACTCCGATCTCTCTCTGACGATGCTCAGTCTGTCTTTTCCTTTCTCTCTAAGATCTCCGATCGTAGATGGAAGGAAATTGATTCAGAAGGAAGATTGAAAGTCTCAATCTTATCGCCTGCTTGTGGAGCTGCGTTTTGGGCTTTAGTATCCAAGCCCAAAGGTTAAGTGAGGCCCAAATGTGCAGACTGTGCAGTGGAGCAAAGTCTTGTTGTGAACTCGTAATAGAACGAATGGGAAATCGAAACGAAAGAAACGACACTGATTTTAACGTGGTTCCACCGAGCTTAAAGCTTTGATGTACATCCATGCTCGAAGGTTTCCCTTCGAGATAGTCACTCTTATTAATAAGACACCACACCTGATGTGAACCGCTGCAACCGTGGGAAGAAGACCCTAACCACCGCAAGTTGAGACCGTGCAACGAGGTAGAAACGTCGGGAACCGGGGCGGAAAAGTACTTTGACCCGTCGGCTATATAACAGCCGGGAACCAGAAGTGTCCAGTCGAAGACGCCACGTCAAGAGATGGATGCTCTTGATGATAAGTCGATCCTTCAGTATCGCAACATGCAGATACAACAAGGGTTTCAGAACAAAGTTCTATCAAAGGGGGATTATTTCATAAAAGTTGTAAGTTACAAGGGTGGCCGGCGGCCTCCTTATATAGGTGAGGGAACAAGCTCTCCTCCCTAATTACTACTTCTAAATAATAATAAAATAAAGAGACCTTCTCCTAAAAAGACTCCTAAAATCCCTAAACAAGTCCTACTAAAAAGGAAAAACAATTAAATAGTCTTTAAATCCAAGAATCCAACTCTAAATAGGAATAAAACTCTTAAAACCCTAAACCGGCGGTTTTAGGGTTTCCTAGTCCGGGCGGGACTAGGACTCGGCGGGCAGCCGGTCTTCGGGCCGGGCCTTTGCTC
This sequence comes from Linum lewisii, assembly GCA_034768395.1. NCBI lineage: Eukaryota > Viridiplantae > Streptophyta > Magnoliopsida > Malpighiales > Linaceae > Linum > Linum lewisii. The sequence continues at coordinate 13,885,707 of CM068300.1, forward strand.
GGCTCCGGGCTTCTTCTTCTTCAATGGCGGGCCTTCGTCGGGCCTTGGGGCCTGATGCTCCGGGCTGGTCCAAGGACTAGGGCCTTGCCAAAAGGCTTGGTCCGCACGGCGTCCATCTCCATAAAATAATCCCGATCGGCCCGGCTCTTGGTCTAGGGCTCGGGGCGGGGCCGGTTTGGGACTTTCTTCATTTCTGCTTGGGGCTTCCTCTCCTAGCTTCGGGCATCGCCTCAGATAACTCCATATGTGACTCTCATGGGCCTAGGTCGGGCCAGGGGTGGTGCCTTGGAACCAGGTGCTCCAATTCTCCTCAGGACTCGGCGCCGGGTCGGTCTTAGGTAGCCATCCCTTCTTGGCCAGGTACTCTTGAGCTCTCTTGCTCTTATACTCCAAGAATTCCTCTAGAGGGTCTCTGGAGTGTGCTTCATCTTCAGGGTCCATGGAGAGGAGGTTAGGATCCGGCCGGGGCTTACCTTCAGCTCTAGGGATTCCACACTCGGCCAGCAACATGGCTTGGTGTGGTATTTCTTCCTCCTGAGCTTTCCTACCTGTAGGGGGTGGCCTTAGCCTGTACCTTATCTCATACCTGGGCTTGGGGTCTTGTAGGTGGCCTTCCCTTGGCTCTATTAGCTTCTTGTAGGGCCCTAAGGTTCTTCCTTGGACAGGTGACCCTGGTGGAGTGTATGAGTACTTACGAATACTTGGGCAGTCGGGTTGGGTCATATCATCCCCCTCTTCTTGCCTTGGATTTGTCCCCAAATCCATCTCGGGTTCCCTTCTAGCACTCATCACTCTCTTCCAAACTTCAGCAATCTTGTCGGCCACGGTCGGGGAAGATTCAGCTTCATCTTCAGACCTAGGAGTGTCATTTGAATTAGTAACGGACCAAGGCTCGGGTCCTTCAGCACTTTCTCCATCGGTCTCCATAGCTCCCTCTCCTGAAAAACTATTAACAATAATATTAAGGCTTGGGAGGTGGTGGGTGAAGGTTCCTCACTCATTTCTACATCCGGGTCAGCATCCGGATCTTCTTCACTCGGGGCAGCTCTCAATACTCGTCGGGAGATGATCTCCCATTGTATCTTGGGTGCACAGGGAACTGTTGGTGAAGCGTCGGGTCGGGGCACGGGGGTGCCGGAGGTGCCAGAGGTAAACCAGGGCACGTCGGCCAGGGTGGCGGCGTCGGGCAGTGGGGGCGCGGCGGCGGGCAGTGTTGAGCCGATGGCGGCGGGTAGTGGGGAGCCGGCGGCGGCGGGCAGGAAGTAGGCGGCTGCAGACAGTGGAAAGTCGGCGGCGGTGGGCAGTGGGGAGTCGGCGGCGGCGGGCAGTGGGGAGCCGGTGGCGGCGGGCAGTGGGGATCCAGCGGCGGCGGCCAGTGGGGGGCCGTCGGGCATCCTGGTGTCGGGGCAGTCGGGGTCGGGCAGGACCGGGGCTGAGCGTCGGGCAGGGACGCGCCGGACTCGTGGTCGGGGGCCACGTCGGGTGGTGATGCGCCGGGGGGCCTTGGGCAGCGACAGGTCGGGGTCGGGTGCTAGATCGTCCGGGGCCTGGTCGGCCAGGGTAGCGCCGGGTGCTGGGGCGCTAGGACTGAGCGGGTAGCGCCAGTCGGAATCGGGCGCTGGGACGCCGGGGCTGGTCAGGCATTGCCAGCCGGGGTCGGGGCCAAGCGCTGGAGCGCTGGGGCCTGGTGGGGTAGCACCGGGTCTGGGGCCGAGCGCCGGGGCGCTGGGGCCTGGTGGGGCAGTGCCGGGGCTGGGGCCGTGTGCTGGGGCACTAGGGCCTGGTGGCGCAGCGCCGGGGCTGGGGCCGTGTGCTGGGGCACTAGGGCCTGGTGGGGCAGCGCCGGGGCTGGGGCCGAGTGCTGGGGCACTGGGGCTTGGGGCAGTGTGTAACATCCCCGCCCAACCGAACGGTTTGGAACTTGAGTTTGGATGGTTTAGACATTGGAAACAATGTTCTTGAGGTTCCATCGAAGTTCGGGACGTTCATAGTTGAGTCGGGTCGAGTATACAAGAGAGTACGAGAAAAATTGTCAATGTGGGCAGACCACGATACACGGCCGTGTATTACAATACATGCCGTGTATCATGATACACGCCATGTATCATGGTCAGACTATAAAAGGCTGATTTTACACGGAAATTCATAACTTCCCCTTCTTTCTCTTTCCCCAAAACCCGTATTTGAAGAAGCCAAAAACCCTTTAGCTTCAATCCTTGATTCCGGGAGTTGTAGAGCTCCGATTGGCGATCCGTTTGTTGCTACGGGTTCGTGGCGACGAGAGGAAGAGATCTCTATTCGTGGTTCTGGGTATTTCGAATCGATGTGCTGTCAGTAGAAGAAGGAAGAGCTACGTTTTTAGGACTGAGCCAGAAATCTCCAAAAACTTCAAACCTCGATTCCGGGAATTGTAGAGCTCCGATTGGCGATCCGTTTGTTGCTATGAGTTCGTGGTAATGAGAGGAAGAGATCGCACCTGGAGGTTCTAGATATTTCGGAGTAAGCTGCTGTCGGTGAAGAGGAGAATAGCTACGTTTTTGGTGTCTGAGAGCTTGGCTGTTCGGGTTTCTAAAAGAGTTTTAGAGCCTCGTCTTCTTGTCAGGTGAGGGTTTAGCGTACGATAGGTAGACTGGTCGGTGTGAGGAGTTACAATTCAGACCTAGAAAAATGTAGGGCCTTGCATGAAATTGAAAGAGAGTAAAAGGGGAAAACTGTTCTGCAATTGATTGTTCTGTGAAATATGATGTTTGATGATTGTTGGATGTTTGTTAATTGATGGATGTGTTTATGATTGATGGCTGTTTGTGATGATTATGATTGGGGGAATTGATTAACATGGATGATAAATTGATCGAAACTAGTAAAGAGTGATAGGAGGGACGGGTCTGTGAACATGAGAATTGTGTATATTATGCTATTGTCAGTTTGTGGTTGCAGGAGGGTGGTCCTGCCAATGTGGGGTCGCCCTTAATTGATGAACAGGTGGATGGCTCCACCAATGTGGGGTCGTCCAATGAAGGACGTACAGGAGGGTAACCCTACGACTCATGACATGGCTTCCCCTGTACTTGCAGGTGGGGGTGGCCGGTGAGCTAGCCGTTTACCCTTAAACTGTTTGTGCCGTGGGAGGCGGTGAGTGTCTTGTGATGTGTGGTTATGTGTGATGTGGGATTACTGATTGATTTGGATTGTGTTGGTTTATGTGATGTTGGGATTGGGATGATGCTAGGTGTTGATGTATGAATTATGCAACGTGCCTTTAGGTAGAATTGATGTCGTGTGAGAAGATGGTTGTTAATGTGTTTAGGGTGGTAGACTTATGACTTAGAACTGGCTACTGGAATTGGTAGGGAATGTAGGTAAGAAATTGGACAATAGAATACGTGGAATTGACTTATGGAATTGGTTAAGGGAATTGGTGAATGGAATTGGTGAATGGAATTGAGTAATGGAATTGGGTGGTGTGATTGCATGAACTAGCTGAACTGGTGTTGTATGGTTGATCTGAATGAAATTGATGCTATGTGGTGTTGAGTTGACTCGTTTGAGTGGATGACCGACTTGTCTATATATGTGGTTGACTAGTGTGATTATATGTTTAACTAGGTGGTTAGAAATGGGAGTGAGGAGTTGAATAGACTTAGAACAGAATTAGGTCTTGCATGAACCTATGAGAGTAAAACTGAATAACTGTCTTGTGATTGACGTATGATGATTGTGCTGATCTATGTGTGATGTGGGGATTGGGATATAAGATGATAGCTGATGTATTTGATCTAGAAATGTGAGATGGGATGGGGTTGGATGCGATGAATTTCTATGATTGTATCTATTATTGTCGATTGTGGTTAGACTAGAATTATATGATGGAATTGGAACATAGAATTGGTGCATGGAACTAGAACATGGAATTGTGTTGTGGAATCATGATGTGGGATTGTGTTGTGGTTTTGTGATGTGGCATGGTGATGTGTAATTTGTGCACTGGAATTGGGAAGTGGAATCGGAATTGTGAAATGAATTTGTGGTTGGTGATGTGTAATTTGTGCACTGGAATTGGGAAGTGGAATCGGAATTGTGAAATGAATTTGTGGTTGAATGGAACTATTTTGCGGATGAGTGTGATTGTTGTGGTTGCATTAGAGTGTGATTGTTGTGGTCGCATTAAATGGAATTTAAATGATAGAACTGGAAGGAGCCAACGTTACCCCACCCGAAATACTGGTTGAGGTTGAGTCCGATTCACTGGGGTGAATCCCTTGGTTGGGTTACCAAGGTCGGTTGTTGTTCTCCTTCGTGGAAGGATCCTATATGGATGCGTCAGAATGTATTCTCCTTCGTGGAATGATCCATAAAGGATGCGTCTGGATGATGTGAAGGCCGGCGGGGTAGCGGGGGAACAACTCCTTATGGCGCCTAATGAACTCACATAGATAATGGAATTGAGATGCATGTGTGCTTTCTGTATGATGTGTGTTCGGACGTGTTTGTGAATTGCCTTGTGATGTGTTGTGAATCATGTTGTCATGTTGAGATGTGAGTTAGAGGTTGAATGGTCTATGATTGACGTTGTAGGTAATTGTGAATCTGTGCAATGTGAGTGGTGGTCGATGTGTGAGTGGAAGTGCTGTAGTAAGGAGTTGAGATGTATTGTGATGTAAGGTTGATCTGTGTGCTTCATGATCTTGGTTATATCGTTGTATTTGTGAATTGATGATTCGGGTTATATGGTCGAGATTATGAGTTGTGGGTATTGATTTGGGGAGTGCACCTGTGAGATCACTTAGATAATTGAAAGAGGAAATGCAGCGTATGTGTGAATGTGCGAATGTGTATGAAGAGGTATACATGTGTGTGCTTTGATGGTAACTTGTCTTGTTATGCTAAACTGCTTGTTTGTGAAGCAATGCTAAATCGTATATATGTGAGTCAATGGTGAACCGTAGGAGTGAGGATCTTTGTTGTTATGAAGAACTAGTTCTGGTATGATGTTGATCTTATGCATGTTGATTTCTTGTGTACTATTGTTATCATGGATTGTGGAGGTTGATTTGATATTGAGCTTATGTGATCGCCTAGTATCATGTTAGGAATTAAAATGAGCTGGCTGTGTCAGATTCCGTTGCTTGTTGTGTGTGCAGAGTTTGGAATCGCTCTTCTAGGCTAGGTTCGGCGCATAGTTAAACCCAGTGGGTTCACTCAGTTTCATTAGGAAGCTGATCCCCCCCCCCAGTTTCTCTTTTCAGGTGTTCGATTGAGTTCGGAGGAGTTGCAGGTTGGAGTTGTGAAGTGAAGATTAGGAAGCTATTGTGGAGTGACCATTGTTTTAATTTTAGATTTCGGTTGACACTTTTGGGTTGGGAGATTTGTAATCATTTTGAGTTTTGGTTTTGGATTTCGGATTTTATGTATTGAAGGCCTTCAGTTGTTTTTGGTGAGCTTTTTAATGAAGAGTTGTTTCTGTTTTCGCTGCGTTTTACTCTTTTCTTTTAAAGCTGGTTTTTCCAGTAGCACTCAAACCGGTTCGACCACGGGTGAACCCGGGTCGGTTTGGGATGGGTGTTACAAGTGGTATCAGAGCCTGGTTAGTTGCTGCTGTGTTGGTGATTCGTCTCTTCTTCTAGAGGAGTAATTAACCTCATAGGAGGAAGGGAAGAAGCACCGGCACAGGACCAACTTTTTAGGGATTTTCAAATCGTTTTGAATTGGGTGGGAAGTTTTGAAAGGAAAGTGTTGTGAATTTGAAAGGAAAGTGATTTGAAATGAAATGTGATTTCTGTAAATTGGTCAACTGAAACGTTTTGTGTCCTCCTGTAGTGAAGAGGGTGGCGGAGTAGTTGAGAGTGGAAGTAGTAGCAGGTTGGGAAATTGGTTAGAAGAGTAGAGCCTTGTAGAATTTGGTTAAGTGAGTAGAGTGCTTTAGGGTGTGAGTTTTAGTCGAAGGTGTTAGCTTCATAGTTCTTGTTGGTGTGAGTGTGCTTTGTTGAGCTCTTGCGTTGTGGTTGTGCTCTTGAGTGAGTTTTGTTTGATTGTGTTTTGGTTGTGTTCTTGTTGTGAGTAGTGCCGTTGAGGTTCGGTTGTGCGTGTCTGTTAGGTAGAAGTTTGAAGTAGTGTGGGAGTAGTGCCCTTAGAAGGTGTGTGTTGCTAGAGCCGTTAAAAGGGAGTTTCGGGAGGTGATGTGATCCTTGTGTTGCTGCGTTATGCTGTGATTTGTGGATTCGTTGCTAGAGCGAGTTGGGTTGTGATTTCGGGGACGAAATCTTTTGAAGTTGTGGAGACTTGTAACATCCCCGCCCAACCGAACGGTTTGGAACTTGAGTTTGGATGGTTTAGACATTGGAAACAATGTTCTTGAGGTTCCATTGAAGTTCGGGACGTTCATAGTTGAGTCGGGTCGAGTATACAAGAGAGTACGTGAAAAATTGTCAATGTGGGCAGACCACGATACACGGCCGTGTATTACAATACACGCCGTGTATCATGATACATGCCGTGTATCATGGTCAGACTATAAAAGGCTGATTTTACACGGAAATTCATAACTTCCCCTTCTTTCTCTTTCCCCAAAACCCGTATTTGAAGAAGCCAAAAACCCTTTAGCTTCAATCCTTGATTCCGGGAGTTGTAGAGCTCCGATTGGCGATCCGTTTATTGCTACGGGTTCGTGGCGACGAGAGGAAGAGATCGCTATTCGTGGTTCTGGGTATTTCGAATCGAGGTGCTGTCAGTAGAAGAAGGAAGAGCTACGTTTTTAGGACTGAGCCAGAAATCTCCAAAAACTTCAAACCTCGATTCCGGGAGTTGTAGAGCTCCGATTGGCGATCCGTTTGTTGCTATGAGTTCGTGGTAATGAGAGGAAGAGATCGAACTTGGAGGTTCTAGATATTTCGGAGTAAGCTGCTGTCGGTGAAGAGGAGAATAGCTACGTTTTTGGTGTCTGAGAGCTTGGCTGTTCGGGTTTCTAGAAGAGTTTTAGAGCCTCGTCTTCTTGTCAGGTGAGGGTTTAGCGTACGATAGGTAGACTGGTCGGTGTGAGGAGTTACAATTCAGACCTAGAAAAATGTAGGGCCTTGCATGAAATTGAAAGAGAGTAAAAGGGGAAAAACTGTTCTGCAATTGATTGTTCTGTGAAATATGATGTTTGATGATTGTTGGATGTTTGTTAATTGATGGATGTGTTTATGATTGATGGCTGTTTGTGATGATTTTGATTGGGGGAATTGATTAACATGGATGATAAATTGATCGAAACTAGTAAAGAGTGATAGGAGGGACGGGTCTGTGAACATGAGAATTGTGTATATTATGCTATTGTCAGTTTGTGGTTGCAGGAGGGTGGTCCTGCCAATGTGGGGTCGCCCTTAATTGATGAACAGGTGGATGGCTCCACCAATGTGGGGTCGTCCAATGAAGGACGTACATGAGGGTAACCCTACGACTCATGACATGGCTTCCCCTGTACTTGCAGGTGGGGGTGGCCGGTGAGCTAGCCGTTTACCCTTAAACTATTTGTGCCGTGGGAGGCGGTGAGTGTCTTGTGATGTGTGGTTATGTGTGATGTGGGATTACTGATTGATTTGGATTGTGTTGGTTTATGTGATGTTGGGATTGGGATGATGCTAGGTGTTGATGTATGAATTATGCAACGTGCCTTTAGGTAGAATTGATGTCGTGTGAGAAGATGGTTGTTAATGTGTTTAGGGTGGTAGACTTATGACTTAGAACTGGCTACTGGAATTGGTAGGGAATGTAGGTAAGAAATTGGACAATAGAATACGTGGAATTGACTTATGGAATTGGTTAAGGGAATTGGTGAATGGAATTGGTGAATGGAATTGAGTAATGGAATTGGGTGGTGTGATTGCATGAACTAGCTGAACTGGTGTTGTATGGTTGATCTGAATGAAATTGATGCTATGTGGTGTTGAGTTGACTCGTTTGAGTGGATGACCGACTTGTCTATATATCTGGTTGACTAGTGTGATTATATGTTTAACTAGGTGGTTAGAAATGGGAGTGAGGAGTTGAATAGACTTAGAACAGAATTAGGTCTTGCATGAACCTATGAGAGTAAAACTGAATAACTGTCTTGTGATTGACGTATGATGATTGTGCTGATCTATGTGTGATGTGGGGATTGGGATATAAGATGATAGCTGATGTATTTGATCTAGAAATGTGAGATGGGATGGGGTTGGATGCGATGAATTTCTATGATTGTATCTATTATTGTCGATTGTGGTTAGACTAGAATTATATGATGGAATTGGAACATAGAATTGGTGCATGGAACTAGAACATGGAATTGTGTTGTGGAATCATGATGTGGGATTGTGTTGTGGTTTTGTGATGTGGCATGGTGATGTGTAATTTGTGCACTGGAATTGGGAAGTGGAATCGGAATTGTGAAATGAATTTGTGGTTGGTGATGTGTAATTTGTGCACTGGAATTGGGAAGTGGAATCGGAATTGTGAAATGAATTTGTGGTTGAATGGAACTATTTTGCGGACGAGTGTGATTGTTGTGGTTGCATTAGAGTGTGATTGTTGTGGTCGCATTAAATGGAATTTAAACGATAGAACTGGAAGGAGCCAACGTTACCCCACCCGAAATACTGGTTGAGGTTGAGTCCGATTCACTGGGGTGAATCCCTTGGTTGGGTTACCAAGGTCGGTTGTTGTTCTCCTTCGTGGAAGGATCCTATATGGATGCGTCGGAATGTATTCTCCTTCGTGGAAGGATCCATAAAGGATGCGTCTGGATGATGTGAAGGCCGGCGGGGTAGCGGGGGAACAACTCCTTATGGCGCCTAATGAACTCACATAGATAATGGAATTGAGATGCATGTGTGCTTTCTGTATGATGTGTGTTCGGACGTGTTTGTGAATTGCCTTGTGATGTGTTGTGAATCATGTTGTCATGTTGAGATGTGAGTTAGAGGTTGAATGGTCTATGATTGACGTTGTAGGTAATTGTGAATCTGTGCAATGTGAGTGGTGGTCGATGTGTGAGTGGAAGTGCTGTAGTAAGGAGTTGAGATGTATTGTGATGTAAGGTTGATCTGTGTGCTTCATGATCTTGGTTATATCGTTGTATTTGTGAATTGATGATTCGGGTTATATGGTCGAGATTATGAGTTGTGGGTATTGATTTGGGGAGTGCACCTGTGAGATCACTTAGATAATTGAAAGAGGAAATGCAGCGTATGTGTGAATGTGCGAATGTGTATGAAGAGGTATACATGTGTGTGCTTTGATGGTAACTTGTCTTGTGATGCTAAACTGCTTGTTTGTGAAGCAATGCTAAATCGTATATATGTGAGTCAATGGTGAACCGTAGGAGTGAGGATCTTTGTCGTTATGAAGAACTAGTTCTGGTATGATGTTGATCTTATGCATGTTGATTTCTTGTGTACTATTGTTATCATGGATAGTGGAGGTTGATTTGATATTGAGCTTATGTGATCGCCTAGTATCATGTTAGGAATTAAAATGAGCTGGCTGTGTCAGATTCCGTTGCTTGTTGTGTGTGCAGAGTTTGGAATCGCTCTTCTAGGCTAGGTTCGGCGCATAGTTAAACCCAGTGGGTTCACTCAGTTTCATTAGGAAGCCGATCCCCCCCAGTTTCTCTTTTCAGGTGTTCGGTTGAGTTCAGAGGAGTTGCAGGTTGGAGTTGTGAAGTGAAGATTAGGAAGCTATTGTGGAGTGACCATTGTTTTAATTTTAGATTTCGGTTGACACTTTTGGGTTGGGAGATTTGTAATCATTTTGAGTTTTGGTTTTGGATTTCGGATTTTATGTATTGAAGGCCTTCAGTTGTTTTTGGTGAGCTTTTTAATGAAGAGTTGTTTCTGTTTTCGCTGCGTTTTACTCTTTTCTTTTAAAGCTGGTTTTTCCAGTAGCACTCAAACCGGTTCGACCACGGGTGAACCCGGGTCGGTTTGGGATGGGTGTTACACAGTGCCGAGGCCGGGGCCGAGCGCTGGGGCGCTAGGGCCTGGGACAGTGCTGATGCTGGGGCCGAGTACTGGGGTGCTGGGGCCTGGTCGGGCAGTGCCGGGGCTGGGGCCAGGGCTGGTGCCGGGGCTAAGGCCGGGGCAGGGGCCGGGGCTGAGGCCGGGGCGCCGGTTGCTAGGGTTTTAGAGAAGAACCCTGCAAACTTCTTAAGCCTTCTCGGCTTAACTTGCTCTCCTTCATCTGATTCTTCTTCTCCTTTCCTCTCATCCTCCTCATCGCCTGTCTCGATTTCTCTTTCTCTTATCACCATCGTTTGGTGATTAGGGCAGTCCCTTGAGACATGTCCCCTTCCTTGACATTTGACACATACAATTCCACTGGAACATGGGTTAGAGCCTTGAAACTTATAAGTAGATGGTGCAAGTGTTACCGGAGGTGCCGAATCCCTAGGGTTAGGGTTTGGCCGTGGGCTGAGGGCTCGGGTCTGTTCAGGCTTCCATGGAGCTTGGCTTGTACTCGGATCTTCTCTTCATGAGTCATGGGCGGGTCTCCTGGTGTAGCCGTCTCGGCCTCGTCCTCTTCCACGCTGGGTCAGGGCTCCGTGTATGTAGGCCAGGGTAACTTTAAGACTCTGAAGGGTGTCTTCTATTTTGGCTAACCTCTTGTCTGCCATGGTTAGTACTAGCAAACGGAAGCAAATTTTCTATCCCCTCTTCTTAGAAATAAACTTACAACGAAAGGAAATAACGTGGCAAGGTGACCTTGCTTTCTTTTCTTTTTCTTAACTCGAAACTAAAACAAGAATTGAAATAGAAGGGAATTTTCGAATCAATTTTCTAAAGAAAGCAATAAAAGGATATGAATCCAGGAGAACCTGGAGACTGGGATAGATGTGGTCCTTGTGTTTGAATCGTGCTCTGATACCAACTGATGTGAACCGCTGCAACCGTGGGCAGACGACCTTAACCACCGCAAGTTGAGACCGTGCAACGAGGTAGAAACGTCGGGAACCGGGGTGGAAAAGTACTTTGACCCGTCGGCTATATAACAGCCGGGAACCAGAAGTGTCCAGTCGAAGACGCCACGCCAAGAGATGGATGCTCTTGATGATAAGTCGATCCTTCAGTATCGCAACATGCAGATACAACAAGGGTTTCAGAACAAAGTTCTATCAAAGGGGGATTATTTCATAAAAGTTGTAAGTTACAAGGGTGGCCGGCAACCTCCTTATATAGGTGAGGGAACAAGCTCTCCTCCCTAATTACTACTTCTAAATAATAATAAAATAAAGAGGCCTTCTCCTAAAAAGACTCCTAAAACCCCTAAACAAGTCCTACTAAAAAGGAAAAAACAATTAAATAGTCTTTAAATCCAAGAATCCAACTCTAAATAGGAATAAAACTCTTAAAACCCTAAACCGGCGGTTTTAGGGTTTCCTAGTCCGGGCGGGACTAGGACTCGGCGGGCAGCCGGTCTTCGGGCCGGGCCTTTGCTCGGCTCCGGTCTTCTTCTTCTTCAATGGCGGGCCTTCGTCGGGCCTTGGGGCCTGATGCTCCGGGCTGGTCCAAGGACTAGGGCCTTGCCAAAAGGCTTGGTCCGCACGGCGTCCATCTCCATAAAATAATCATGATCGGCCCGGCTCTTGGTCTAGGGCTCGGGGCGGGGCCGGTTTGGGACTTTCTTCATTTCTGCTCGAGGCTTCCTCTCCTAGCTTCGGGCATCGCCTCAGATAACTCCATATGTGACTCTCATGGGCTAAGGTCGGGCCAGGGGTGGTGCCTTGGAACCAGGTGCTCCAATTCTCCTCAGGACTCGGCGCCGGGTCGGTCTTAGGTAGCCATCCCTTCTTGGCCAGGTACTCTTGAGCTCTCTTGCTCCTATACTCCAGGAATTCCTCTAGAGGGTCTCTGGAGTGTGCTTCATCTTCAGGGTCCATGGAGAGGAGGTTAGGATCCTGCCGGGGCTTACCTTCAGCTCTAGGGATTCCACACTCGGCCAGCAACATGGCTTGGTGTGGCATTTCTTCCTCCTGAGCTTTCTTACCTGTAGGGGGTGGCCTTAGCCTGTACCTTATCTCATACCTGGGCTTGGGTCTTGTAGGTGGCCTTCCCTTGGCTCTATTAGCTTCTTGTAGGGCCCTAAGGTTCTTCCTTGGACGGGTGACCCTGGTGGAGTGTATGAGTACTTACGGATACTTGGGCAGTCGGGTTGGGTCATATCAACACCCAATTACAACGAGAATTAAGAAATCCTTTCAATATACTCCCCGTATATTGAAACCAAACCCAGCTCCCCGCTACACTCGATTCTCTCAACGAATAGGCTCCCCGCACAGATTCGGTTAACTGCAATGGTATGGGATTAACAAGTGTAGCTTGAGCTTTGTCAAAGTCTTTGTTCAAATAGTTCCCATCCAACGCTCCACTTTCCAAGTTTGTGAGCTGTGAGAATCAAGACCTGCCAAAGATGGACAAAAAGAAAAACAAACATATCCCAACGCCAGCCAATATGATCTTTGAGTGGAATCTGTTAGCATAAGAAATCTCAATCAAATACTTGATTGATCCTTGAATGAAAGTAAAGAGCAAGAGCTTCAAGGCTTTCCACATTTGGATTCTTATAATCCAACAAACTCCCCTAAGCCTGTGAATGGCTCCTTCTTTTCTTTCATGAGAGGAAACTGTTCTTATCCTGTAGAAACAATCAGAGAAACGCACAAAGGAACCAGGTACCAGCCACAAAACCTAATTTGAAACAAATCGTCAAACATTCCAAAATATTCCAAACAAAGACCAAGAGTTCGATAACACTCAACAACCAAAAAACTCAAGGCAAAAATCAAAACAGTTCATGGTTTTATCGGGAAGGAACCAAAAAAAAAACAAACTGAGCAGAATTAAAGATGATAGTCGGGACTCTCCACAAAGTCAGATGCGTCGTCGTGATCACACCACACAGTGAGTCGTGCTCTTGCGTCGCTCTCGACGCTGTTAACTACATCAGCATCCATCCCAGAACAGTTGTAACGAATTTCTCCCCCTGAGACATTGACAGGTACAAGAACGCACTTGGACCACCCAACACGGCGAAGAACGTGTTGTGCTCGGAGGTACTCCACCGATGTGGGGTCAGAGAATTTGTATTTGAGGGGGATTCCCAGTTTAGCAATGAGGGTACAGATCTGAGGCCCAAAAGGGAGGCTCCCTTCATAGTCAGGAATGCCATAGTTAGCCATGGTGGCGAACATGAGACAGCAAAAGTTCACCGGAATACCCATCGTAGCACAATGAATAAGCCATGTATCGAGGGGAGTCACCAGATCCCGACCCAAGGAACGAGGAAGAAGAACTTGAGAAAGGAAGAAGTGAAATACTTTGAGATGATCAGGAAGAGAAAGGGCGTCAGTCACAGCATGATCAGTGAAGGTTTTTCCAGTCCAACGACTCAGAGCAGCACAGGGATCGAAGTTGAAATAGCGAAAATCATCACATGAGAAAAGTTTGTTACTAGTATTGGGAAGCCCGAGGACCTTAGCCAGCAGTAAAGGAGTGACAAAGATGATGTGACCATCAACATATGTACTGAAACGTCCTTCACAGAGAGGTCCAACAAGCTTCAGATTAGCATAGAACTGGTAAACAATGTCCGGGTACACCAGGGGAGGAGGAGGAGAACAGAGAACAGCACTCCAACCCAGATTGGCAATCAAAGGGGCAGGGTTCAGATTATAACGACTAAAGGAAGTGGAATCGAGCACAACCTGATGGAGGATATCTCTATCAAAGAAGAACTAGTTGTATATTGCTCGATGGGAGGAATCATGCATGTGATCATTCGTATAGACCACATGCTTCATGGTAAGGGCATCAACAGTAGGGTTAAAGAAATCCATGGAGCAGCAAAGGGAAGGAGAAGAAGAGAAAGCGGAGAATAGGAAGAGTCGGGAAAGAAGGGAGATTTTAAGGAGAGGAAGAAAGACACAGAAGAGGAAGAGAATTTTACTTACTATAAATTAAGGAAACAAGAAAAGAAAGCAGAATCACACAATTTTAGGAGGAATTAAGAGCATTAAAAGCGTCAGTCAAAGAGATTATTCCAAAACAGGTTCGAATTCAAATAAATCTGTCGGTTGGCATAGATTTTGTAAAAATGTCTGCTAACTGATTCTCCGTATCAATAAACTCAAGAGCAATAACCTTATTTTGAACTAACTCTCGAATAAAATGATGTTTAACAGAGATATGCTTAGTTCTGTAATGAAAAACAGGATTTTTGGTAATGTTAATCGCACTTGTGTTATCACAAAGTAACAACACAGTGTTATTTTTAAAACCAAAGTCTTTTAGTTGTGATTTTAACCACACAATCTAAGTGCTAGAACTACCAGCATCAACATACTCAGCTTCAGCAGTAGATAACGCCACACAGTTCTGTTTCTTACTAAACCATGAAATAAGAGAAGTACCCAGGAATTGACACGCACCTGAGGTACTGTGCTGATCTGAAATGCTGCTGGCAAAGTCAGAATCGGAGTAAGCAACAAGTTCAAGATGTGCAGAAGCAGAATACCAAAGACCTAAGTCGCTGGTACCTTTAAGATACCTAAAAATCCTTTTAATTGCAGCTAAATGGCTTTCTTTTGGGCAAGATTGAAAACGAGCACAAACCCCAACAGAGAAAGCAATATCAGGTCTACTGACAGTTAGATAAAGTAGCGTTCCTATCATTCCTCTATAAAGCTTGTCACTCACATTTTTACAGTCAGCATCCTTACCTAATTTGACGGATGTGGACATAGGAGTTGAACAAATTTGAACATTGGTCATACTGAATTTTGAAAGCATGTTTAGACAGTACTTAGTCTGACACAGAAAAATCCCTGTACTAGCTGTTTGATTTGTAACCCAAGAAAGAAAGATAACTCCCCCATCATACTCATTTCAAACTGATTTTGCATTTTAGCTTCGAATTCCTGACATAACGAGAGAGTTGTAGCACCAAAAACAATATCGTCAACATAAATTTGAACGAGAAGGATATGTTGACCAGATCGATACATAAATAAGGTGTTATCAACGGTGTCCCTATCAAAACCTTGACTAATGAGAAAAGAGCTAAGTTTTTCATACCAGGCTCTTGGAGCCTGTTTTAAACCATAAAGGGCTTTCTTAAGTTTATAAACATGCTCAGGAAAAAGATGGTTTTCAAAACCTGGAGGCTGAGCAACAAACACTTCCTCTTTTAAGGTACCATTTAGAAACGCACTTTTAACATCCATTTGAAAAAGTTTAAACTTGTTAAGGCTAGCAAAAGCACACAAAAGACGAATCGCTTCAATACGAGCAACAGGAGCAAACGTATCATCAAAATCAGTTCCCTCTTCCTAACAGTACCCTTGAGCAACAAGCCTAGCCTTATTTCGAGTAACAACAACTTCTTCATCAGATTTATTTCTAAAGACCCACTTAGTTCTTATGATTTGTCTATCCTTAGGTTTTTCAACTGATTCCCATACATCAGCTCTTTCAAACTGAACTAATTCTTCATTCATCGCATTTATCCAACACTCATCAAGTAAAGCATCTTTTATATTTTTTGGTTTAGTGGTTGAAATAAATGCAGAGTATACCTTTTTGGATCGTGTGGTCAAACTTGTGTCAAGTGTCCCAATAACTTGATCAGCCGGGTGCCGTTTAGCAATGTGCTATGGAGGATTCAGTTGTACCACATTAGGGATCTCATCATTTGAGGTTTTACTCTCAGGATGTTCCTGTGACTGGACAGCTTCACTGAATTGTGTGAGACCAAAGTCCTCATCATCAATTTCCTGTAAATCTGCATCTACACAGACACTTTCATCAAAGATTACATGAATAGACTCTTCAAGCTTTGAGGAACGTTTATTAAAGACTCGATATGCTCTACTGTGATTTGAGTAACCAAGGAAGACTCCTTCATCTGATTTTGCATCGAATTTACTAAGAAGATCTTTAGTGTTTAAGATAAAACACTTGCACCCAAAAGGTCTAAAGTAACTAATGTTGGGTTTTCTGCCTTTCCAGATTTCATAGGGAGTTTTATTTAAATTTTTGCGAATAAGAGCTCTATTAGTAATATAGCATGTTGTATTCACAGCTTCTCCCTAGAAAACCTTTGGTAAACTGAAGTCATTTAACGTAGTCCTAGCAATTTCAACTAAGGTACGATTTTTCCTTTCAACGACTCCATTCTGTTGAGGGGTCCTAGGTGCCGAGAAATTATGTTTGATTCCAAGACTTTCACAGAAAAAATCAAACTCATGACTAATAAACTCTCCACCATGATCACTTCTCAACATTCAAATCCTTTTCATTTTGAATAGTCCTAATGAATGAGCAGAAGTTTTTAAAAGTTTCATCCTTGTGACGTAGAAGATAAATCCAGGTAAATCGAGAGAAGTCATCAACAATAATGAAAGCGTAATACTTACCTCCAAGAGACATTGTGTTTGTAGGGCCAAACAAATCTAGATGCAATAACTCAAGACAGTGATTAGTAGAAATGTCAGTTTTAGTTTTAAAGGATGCCTTAGTTTTGCTTACCTTTAGCACAAGCATCACAAAAGAAATCCTTAGTATAATCAAGTTTAGGAAGACCTCTTACAAGACTCAGGTTACCAAGTTTTGACAAAATACCAATGCTAACGTGTCCTAGTTTTCTATGCCAAGCAAGTTTTTCTTCTAATTTAACAGAGACAAGACAGAATTTGTCAAAATCATCAATCTGACACACATTAACAATATAAATGTCTCCCTTTTTATATCCAGTGAAAATAACTTTGTTATCTGCATTTCTCTTAACATATCAAGCATTGGCTTCAAAGATGACATATTTACCATTACCACAGATCTGACTAATTGAAAGCAGATTATGTTTGAGACCATCCACGAGAAGAACATCATTTAAAAGAACTTTTCCTTTTGTACCAATTTGACCATTTCCAATAATTTGACACGAACGATTATCACCAAAACTAACCTTACCTTTTTCAGTTTTATCAAGAGACAGAAAGAGTTCTTTATTACCCGTCATATTGTGCGAGCATCCGCTATCAAGCACCCACTCATGTTGTTCGAAAGCTACTGCTTGAAGACAGACCTGCACACAAAGTACTCACGTTTTTCTTGGCATCCAGACTGCCTTGGATGCCTCTTGTCTTTGAAACTCAACACATTTAAAACATGGACTACCGAAACCATAACATGTGTTGCATTCTTGTGTGACAGTTTGAAATTTATTCTGGTGAAAGATACTTCTTAGACTATTGAATTTTTGTAAATAATACTGATTTGGGTAATCAGACTAGTTCCTTAGTTCACATTTTAAAACTTTATTTTGTATCAATAATCTCCTTGATTTATTTTAACATTTTGGCATGATTTTAACAAAACAGAGACTTCATTCACAAGTTGCTTAGATCTTTCCTCTTCAAGTTTCAGTTTACTCTTAAATTCCCTATACTTAGCCTCGACCTTTTCACAATCACTTTGAATTTCACTAATAATAGTTTGAAGATCACATTCAGTTCCAGCATCAGTATCATATTCAGTAGACTCATAGTCAGAAAGGAGAGACTCAGTAGATACCTGTGAGTGAATCTCAGGCATATCATCTTCTTGAGTCAATGCAGTGGCCATCAAGGCTTGTTCAGTCTGATCCGAATCACTTTCACTTTCATCACTATCGCTCCACGTGGCTTGAAAAGCTCTTTCCCTCTTCGTCAGAGGACATTCAGCTTTGATATGTCCTGACCTGCCACACTTAAAACAGCCAACCGTACCTCCGCTACTGCTACTTATAGATTCCTTTTTATTTTTATTGTTTGTCTTAATTCCGTTACCAAATGAAGACTTATCACCAAGATGCCTAGAATTTTCACCCTCCTTTCCTCTTGAGTTGAAACCTGACTTAGTTCCTCAGAAGTTTACTAACATGCTTAGATAACAAAACAAGCTCATCATCATCATAGTTATCAATATCATCGTTTGCAGTTTCTACATTACTCTTAAAAGCAATAGATTTCTTCTGCTTAGACTCTTCACCATGATATCATCTTCTCTTTTTAATACCTCTTCATGAGTTGACAGTGAACCAAACAACTCATCTAGATTAATATCAGCGAAGTTTTTTTATTCTTCAATAGCAGTTATCTTGGGTCTCCACTGTTTTGGCAGAGACCACAAAAATTTCCTAACCAAGTCTTCATTTTCATAAGTTTTTCCTAAGGCATTTAGTTTGTTAACAATATCCTGAAACTGATCAGACATATCTTTAATTGACTCTCCGGGACTCATTTTAAACAGTTCAAACTCGTGTTTAAGCATATTTATCCTAGACGACTTGACTAAATTAGTTCTTTCATAAGTAATGCATAGTTTGTCCCAAATTTCCTTAGCAGATCTACAGCTAGAAATTCGACTGTATTCTTCCTTACCTAGTGCGCAATACATCAAGTTCATGGCTTGGGCATTCTTCTGCACACTCTTCATATCATCTTCAGTCCATTTGCCAGCTGCTGTTTTGACTTCAATCGGCCCTTCGCTCACGATTTTCCATAGCGCAGGATTTGTGGAGAGAATGAATAGCTCCATGCGATTCTTCCAATATCCGTGATGAGCACCTTCAAATTTTGGTGGCCGATTTTGTGAGAACCCATATGCAAGAAACATAGGCAAAGTCGGAGTAACCGGGTTCGAGGAAGATTCCATAGCAAAAAGAAATGAACAGAGAGAGAGAAACGAGGTTACCGGATCTCGCTTGTCGGCAAGAAAACTCAGTCAGCATTCAGACGCTCTGATACCAATTGTTGGCTCCGATCTCTCTATGACGACGCTCAGTCGGTCTTTTCCTTTCTCTCTAAGATCTCTGATCGTCGATGGAAGGAAATTGATTCAGAAGGAAGATTGAAAGTCTCAATCTTATCGCCTGCTTGTGGAGTTGCATTTTGTGCTTTAGTATCCAAGCCCAAAGGTTAAGTGAGGCCCAAATGTGCAGACTGTGCAGTGGAGCAAAGTCTTGCTGTGAACTCGTAATAGAACGAATGTGGAATCGAAACGAAAGAAACGACACCGATTTTAACGTTGTTCCACCGAGTTTAAAGCTTCGATGTACATCCACGCTCAAAGGTTTCCCTTCGAGATAGTCACTCTTATTAATAAGAAACCACACCCAATTACAACGAGAATTAAGAAATCCTTTCAATATACTCCCCGTATATTGAAACCAAACCCAGCTCCCCGCTACACTCGATTCTCTCAACGAATAGGCTCCCCGCACAGATTCGCTTAACTGCAATGGTATGGGATTAACAAGTGTAGCTTGAGCTTTGTCAAAGTATTTATTTAAATAGTTCCCATCCAACGCTCCACTTTCCAAGTTTGTGAGCTGTGAGAATCAAGATCTGCCAAAGATGAAAAGTTCACTCTGAAGACAGCTTACTAGATTCTTGTCAGTACCGATCACCACACATAGCATGATCTCTGGAAGACTGTTTGGTGATGGACAGGACCTAGCCGAGTCAGACATTTCCTCTAGCTGGTTGCTCATGACAAGATATTCTCACGAATGCCGAACGGCACAATAGACACATGGCGGATACGGACGTTCACGCTGCATGTCGGGACTGAGGTTTGGTCCACTTCATTCCACCTGAGCTCGCTTCACACTTTTTCTCAGATAATCTTCAGGTTTGGCTTAAGAGGAGCCTCCAGCATAAGGATTTTGGGCTCACGTTTGGTATCACCATTTGGATTCTTTGGAAGGCGCGCAATGAGGCCATCTTTGAGAACAAACTTGCGACATGCGATCAGCTCCGCCTACGAGTCCTTCACTTGATCGCCGGGGTTCGAGAGACAATGAGAGCGGACTCGCAAGTGAGCTCAGAGGTGGTTCTACAGCACATCGACACCCACATCGGATGGGAAGCAGGGCCGAGTGACTGTGTCACGATTAATATAAACGACTCTGTTCTCCAGCCCCACTCCCGAGCAGCAGTAGGCGGCATCATCCGCACCTCCCTCGGACGCCCGGTGAGCACCTTTGCAGCTAACCTTGGCTGCTGCTCTATTATGAGAGCTGAGCTTCGAGCAGCGGAGATAGGGCTTATGATCGCTTGGGACATGGGCTATAAAAAGGTCCATCTCCAAATTGATTCTCTTGCAGTGGTCTCCGCCATCCCGGGGACCCAGGAGGAGGACTCTAGACATGGTCGGACGCTCGACTCCATTTATGAGCTCCGTAGTAGAAACTGGGAAGTCACCATTTCCCACATCTTTCGCGAAAGCAACATAGTTGCTACCCTTCTTGCCCACCACGAGCACGCTCTTGACTTCGGGTTCCACGTTGATTGTACTTACCCCATAAGGTGGATAGAGCCATTTGGCATGATCATGTACAGACTTGTTTTCCCAGAACTATTCTGATGAATAATTAAGGGTGCTCGACACCTGCCTTCCTACCAAAAAAAATATATTGAATTTTTTCAGTAAGTGTTTGTTGATGGGTATGCACTAAAAATTCTTATTTAAATAAACTAGATTAACCACTGGCCCGTTGGCCGGTTGATATCCAACTAATTTTTTTAACTCTTTATGTCTTATTTCTAACTGGCATGTTAGCCGGTTTCAGTATAAATTTATTTAATGTGTTTAAATAGTTATATAAAAATATTTAATCGTTAAGATTATGTAGATCTGTTAATGGCGGGGTAAAATTTTAGTCCTCGTCAGAATGACAGTTTAAAAATCTTGTATGAAGGTTAGTATCAATTGTAACTTGTATGCATGTTTAGATGTGTATGATCGCATATTGTGTGTAAAGGTGAAATGCATGCCTATACGTACTCATAAAGGCACATCATACATGTCATTGATCAATTTTATAAATCATGTGAATCTTAATAAAATTATATCATGTCCTTTCACAATTTTGAGAACTCATATGAATCTTAGTAGAACACGATTCTCATACTCTTTTATTTGTTATTGGCCCCGGTTCTCATATTTATTATCTTAATTTTTTTTTCCCAAAATTTCATTTTAATGAACCAACGGTTTCGAGAACTCATATAAACCTTAGTAGAAAATGGTTTTCATAATCTTTTTTATCATTGACTTGAACTCTATTAAGAAATCATAATAATCAATATTTTTTTCAGTAATAATAGAGACATAATGATTAAAAAACTATGAATTATGATAAATGAGATTATGAATTTTAACCCGGTTCTGATACCTTATCTTATCTTAATAATCATAATGGTGGTAAGGTATATTTGGGTTTGACACATGGGTTAGAACCCTTCTCACAAATTTCCACATCATCATTAAATGTTAAATAAAAAATTATTTATTTCTCTCTTTCCTTTCCTTAAATGTTGAATACTTTTAAATTAAAACTTTATGAATGAAACAAAATTAAATAAATTGATATATGTTTAAGATAATTTTAATTTTTAATATATTTAAATTTATGAAAAAATAGTATACTAATTGTATACAAATATTTCATTTCATTAGAAATCTTTCTTAATCACTTCTCTAATAACTATTCATTTTATTATATTTGTGTTTAACTGTTTATCTATTCTATACATGAAAAAATTTTATATCTTATAATATACTTGAAATGAACATTCCGATGTAATTTTTTTCAATTTCGATGTCATTTGTTTTTATTGTTAATTTACGATGTCATCAATGAAACCAAACAATTAGTTGTACATGTGTCATAGATTCCTCACATGTTTGATAGAATAAGTTGTGTCATCAACTATTTGGACATATTTGATAATGCGAGAGTTGTGCCATCAACTATTCAATCACCTTTAATCTTATTGAGTTGTGTATTTCCCCCCCCCCCAATTAGATGTCATTTATTTTAATTATCAATAATGATGTCATCAATGAAACCAAAATAATTAGTTGAACACGTGTTATAGTTGAAACTAATCCGAACGTCACACGGGAACCCTCCGAACGTGACATGTCAACACGTACTCGCATTAGATAATTACGTACACATTAGATAATTACTTACTCGCATTAGATTAATACATGAGACATAAACATAAATAAACATTAAACCAAAGTACAAGACATGGAACAGAAGACAATAAAATGAAGGAGTAGACCAATGGGAGCACTCCATGTGGACTCTTAAACCCCATCTCTCAATGATGCCTTTTTAGCGGTGGGTCCAACCCACTACCACAAAATAGCAATTTGGCAATTTGGTGTTTTAAATTTGACAATGAAATCACTTTAATTTGGCAATTTGACAATGTGCATTGTAGTGGGTTTGATGTTCAATAATAGCAATTTGGTCATTTGACAGGGAGCATTGGAGATGGTCTTATATGAGTTAGACATGTTGTGTGTTCATTGATCAGCTGCATGACAATCATTGTATAGTTAAAATGTACTTAAACTTTTGTCATAGTTCATATTAGATTTAGAGGTTTAATGTAAGCTAAATGGACTAGGTTTGAGTTAAGTTTAATGAGTAGGTTAGTAACATGTCGGTCAGATTTTGAGTTAAATAGTCACATGTTTGACCGACGACTTTGATGGTAATTAGGTTAAGTGGAATGATGACATATAATAAGCAATGATATCTGACAGAGGAAAATGAGGTTCAAACAATAGTGACGATTACACATGCACGTCATGTTACCCACACATATAAACAATTTTTTTTAAATATTATATAATTAATATCATCAAAAAATATAAATTAAATAAAATCGGCCAATAGGCCGGGCACAAAACTAGTATGAAATTATATCATGTCCTTACACGATTTTGAGAACTCATATGAACTTTAGTAGAACCCGATTCTCACACTCTTTTTATTTGTTATTAGTCTCCATTCTCATACGAAAAATAGAAAGATTTGATTAAAGATTTTTTTTTATTTTTAATTTTAATGAACCAATGGTTTCGAGAACTCATATGAACCTTAGTAGAACCCAGTTTTCGTATTGTTTTTTATTATTGAGTTAAAATATATTTAAGAAATCATAGTAATCAATATTTCCACAGTATAAGGAGATCATATTGATAAAAAAAATTATGAATTGTGATAAATGGGATCATGAAGTTTAACATGGCTCTCATACCAAATATGAAATGGTGAACACTCCGGTGCACCCGGTGCACCGAGTGCACCCGCTTGCGTTTATGCTATCTAGAGTCGTATTTTCATTGAATTGAACTTTTAAATCAATAGATTTAATCTTAATAAGTCTAAATTGAGCTTAGTTGAAATTTTTAATCATCTGAGTATAAGATTATAACTAATGTTCTTTAGGTTTCCTTCTATAGCGATATTTTTTCCCAATATGATAGATCATCAGGTCTACCAAATTAGTTTTTTCGTTCAAATCGCTATATGTATCTTTTAACGACATGTAGATACTTATCCTCGAAAAAATAAGATTTTAAAAACATATTTATCTATCAAAACGCAAGCGGGTGCACTCGGTGCAGAGTGTTTTCCATGAAATTATATAATTCTCTCATACATGGATTTTAATAGATCATGAAAATTGTTAGTAAAAATTGGTTCACAAATTTATATGAACCTTAGTAGAACCCGGTTCTCATACCTTATATGAAATTATATCATTCTCTCATACATGAATTATAATAGAAAAAAAATATCGTCAATATAAATCAATTCTCAAATTTATATGAACCTTAGTAGAACCCGGTTCTCATATCTTATATGAAATTATATCATTCTCTCATACATGGACTTTTAATATATCAAGAACATTGTTAGTGAAAATCGATTCTCAAATTTAGATGAACCTTAGTAGAACCCGGTTCTCACGTCTTACATGAACTTATATTTTTTTTATCTTAATAAAGAGTATGAATATTGAAATAAAAATAGAAAATAAAATAAAATAAATTCTTATATTAGTTATTTTCCTACACTAAAACTGTAAAACAAATCATATACATTTTTTAATACCAAGAAGATTAGAAGAGGAGTTATTTTTATTTTTCATTTTAATCATGAAAAGGAGTTGGAATATTTTTCAGAATACTTTTTAGTTTTTTTCTCCATGATGAGGGGTTATAAAGAAAGTGGGAATTAATATTAAAAAGTTAATGAAATGAATAAAAAAAATTAATTGGTGAGAATGCCTCTGATTGGCTGAAATGAGAAGAATGTGGGAGAAGTGAAAGTGTGGGTTTTAGCACACGTGACATAAAGGAAAAAATATAAATGCATATTATAGATTGTTGATGTTGATGTTGATGTTGATGTTGAAGTCACCGTTACGTGTTTAGCTGAAAACAATGGTCACGACAACCATTTCCTCTTTTAATCTTTGGCCATTTTATACATATTGCTGATAACTTGCTATAATATGGCCAACATAAGATCATCTTATTAAAGATGTGCTCAACACCCTACGCACATGCAAAAGAGATTCGTATAGGATTTATTTTTCTTTTAAATTATAAATTATTAAAAATATTAAAATTACATTATTCATATATAATTTAGGGTTAATACACCTTTTTGCCTCTCTACTATGCAAAGTCAACAAACATACCCTTTTACTATTTTCTAACCGATTTAACACCATCTACTTTAAATTTTTTAACAAATATGCCCCTCTATTTATCTTTTCATCTATTTTTCGTCTAATGAGTTGATTATACGTGCTACGTCATATTATTTGTCCACAACATGGCTAATTGGGATATGCACAAGGTGAAAATATTTAAATTAAAAAGAAAAGATAAAGGAAAAGCACATTATAATCACTATTATGTACGAAGGTGTTTGTGGTATTCCTTTTTATTTTTCTTTCTAATTTAAATAATTTTCGATTGTGAACATTCCAATCAATGATAAGGTGTATAAATAATATGACGTGGCATGTACAATCAATATATCAGGTGAAAAATAGATGAAAAATTAAACAGAGGGGCATATTTGTTAAACTTTTCAAAGTAGAAGGTGTAAAATTGGTTAGAAAATAGTAAATGGGTATGTTTGTTAACTTTGCATAGTAGAGGGGTAAAAAGGTTTATTAACCTTATAATTTATGTCAACATTATATATTTTGACATCAAAATATTTATAATTACATTCATAAGATATTTAATTTGGGAGTATTGGACATTTAAAGAAATGAAAGTATATAATTAAATTTTGATCTAAAAAATGAATCATGATATGAAAATTAGTGAGAACCACCATTAATACTAGTTTTTGTACCCGGCCCGTTGGCCAGTCGTAGAATATTTAATTATTTTCACTTGTGAATTTATTTTTTAATAATTATATTTAGTATTTAATTTTTTCACAAACTCATATATTATAATATTATATATTATACATAAATGTGAATTTAGAACCAATAAATTAATTAATCTAAAATTTGTAAACCTACGAGCTCAGATCCGGATACAACCTTTGGAAGGGTTGGATTTGGGTCCAACCTTTTTTGGACCGTTAGATCAATTAAGATTTCATCTAACGGTTGATATGTTTTTTTTGATTTTGTTCAAATAGTTGACCTGATCCGGAGCCGTTAGTTAACGGCGTTAACTAGTTAACTCCGTCAGTTAACGGCGTTAACAAGTTAACAAGTTAATTTCATTAGTTAACTAGTTAACTCCGTCAGTTAACGGCGTTAACAAGTTAATTTCATCAGTTAACTAGTTAACTCCGCCAGTTAACGGCGTTAACTAGTTAACAAGTTAATTTCGAAAGTTAACGAGTTAACTCTGTACGTTTTTTAGGTTAACTAGTTATCTCACTTAACAAATTAATTCAGAATATTTATATTTTTACAAAATGGTACAAAGATTAAACTGTCCATAAACTAAAGTTGGGTGACTTAAAATGTAATTAAAAAAAATTACACAAACACCATCTTCTTCCTCCCGCAGATGCAACTCTTCGTCGTCCCTACCATCGATGGATGTACGTCGGACATCAACCGGCTCCCCCCCGCCTCCGACAACCCCCGCCTCTAATAACCCCCACCTCCGACAACCCCTGCTTCATCCCCTGCCTCTGATTTGTCAAGTTTCAGATCCAAAAAGCGATCTCCGACGTCAAGGAATGCAACAGCCGGCGGTGGCGGAGGAGGCGGAGGATGAGAAGGAGTAGAAACCAGATCTTCAGCGGATCTGTCAAATCCTTCTAAACCTAGATCTCCACAGGATCGGAAACGGCACCATCTGTTGCTGGGTGTGCTCCTGAATAATCGAGCAGCGATGCCGGCGAGGGCTTTATCGGGGGGGGGGGGGGGGAGCGCCGTCGACGAGGGCTTCATCGGAGGAAGGGAAGCAGAGGTGTTGATCGGAGGAAGAGAAGCAGAGGTGTTGATCGGAGGTGATGGTCGGAGAAAAAGGGGGTGCGATGCAGGGGATAACAAGCTTATGTGGTTTTGGTTGGACCGGTCCAACCTTTAAAGGTTGGATCCGGATCCGGAGCCTAAACCTACATAATAATTAATAACTTGTTTATCTAGTTTTATTCATACAAATATTAAAGTGTTAATTACTATATTCTTCGTATATGTGGAGTTTAAGAGTCTTTCGATTTTGATTTCATATAATGTCTTATAAAGAAATAAGTAAAACTAGTATTTTTGCCCACCCATTGGGCGGAATATTATGTTAATATGTGTGTATTATTAGTTATTTAAGAATTTTAAATATTAATTAATATATCGGTAATCGAATTAAGAAACCAAATTAATATTTTGGAGTGAAAATATCAATTTAATATTTATTCATAGGTTATTTTATATAAATATAATATATAAATATATATATAATATATATATATATATATAGGATTTGTTAATTAATTTCTTAAATTTGGAATATTTCTTAGTTATAATTAGTGTGGTATCTAGCCCATAATTTTTTAAAAATCTAAATCAAAGTTTTTGACATATCTAACCCAATATTTTTTACAAATCCGACCTAAATTTTTTTGACAAATCTAACCAAAAGTTTTTAACTAATCCAACCCATCATTTTTTAGAAATCTAACCCAAAGTTTTTGACAAATCTTGCCCATAATTTTTGACAAATCTAACCCAATGGACGGAATATTATGTTAATATATATGTATTATTATATATTTAAATTTAAAATATTAATTAATATATCACAACGCTATCGTGCGGTTGCTATCAATGGTTTTGATTACTGGTTTGCAAAGCATAATGTTGTCCCTGGACCGGAATTTGAATGTTGGTATTAAATGTTTTCTCAATTTTACAGTTTCTCATTCACATGTTTTCTAATTCGGATTGCATTTCGTGCTTCTCGACTTGACAGTTAATCAGAAACTGCATCTTACTTCATCAGAACTGGCATGTGCTTACCACGATGTCTGCGATGAACTACCACCTACACCGAGCGCTCTAAATGAACAAAATATGACGTTTGAGGTCCAACTACCAAGCCACGTGCATGCGATTACATATGATGACTTGAAGGTTCTGAAATTTGGGGACTTCTGCTCCATCGTGCTCAGTTACTCGACCAGCTGCCACGACCAAGTGACAAAGATAATTTATAAAAAAAAATGTTATAAATAAATAATTAAACTATATGATAGGTACTACGTTACTGAGTTCTACTTGTGATCAAATTAACTCGAATGTGAATCATAAAAAATTATGTCATATTATGACATGATTTGATGAACCCGCCCACAAAGCCCAACACAACTACATTCTTGACTTGAATTAACTAAATTCAACAACATGTGACTAATCAAGTCATGACTCGATAAACCCACTACACATTTAACATGTGATCTTATTGACTCGTATTTTGATTAAACCTACAACTCAATGGACCTCGTCCTTCTAATTCGAATAATATACGAATTAAAATATGTTTCTTTTACAAATTTATTTGTAGGAAAGTTTATCATCTGGATCAATCTGGCCTGACCTAGCTTACTTGTGACATTAATTGAATAAAAGTCAACAACTCATAACTTGATATATTTGAACATGATTTACGAAAACATGTGACCCAATAAGTGCATACTCGACTAACTTATCGAAAGATAATGATTGCTCATATGGACTACTTCTAATTTTGTGTATGAATTTAACCATTAATTATTTCAGTTATGTTATTCGTATAGATTTCACCCATTTTAACCACCTAATAATTTTTATGAATGATTTATAGTTTGTAAGTTTTAACTATTAATTCGATTCAGGTATAAACTTTCAAAATCAAACTAATAGGAAATTATAATTTTAAATTTAGAGTAATGTAAAAATTATAATACCATAAATTTAACTTGGAAAATAAATATTAAATTCTTATTATAACATGTTTTTGTGAAGAATTAAATTTATTAAACAAAAAATTACATAACATTAGTAGAATTATTTCATAGGAATGTATATATACACATTAAATTAAATGTGGATTTAAGGAGAGGTATTAAATATGAAAGCATTTAATAGGATGAAAGAAAATAATTATATTTTGATTTAAAAATAGTTGATGATGTGGAAAATTGTGAGAAGGGTTCTAGCTTATGTGGCAAACTCAAACTCAAGAACACCCATAGTATATTTTAAGAAGTCTACAGTTATATCAATTGTCACATATTCACAAAAAATATAAAAAAAATAATTTATAAATCAGTAGTAAGAATACTTTAGGTATGCTAACTCTTAAGTACATGTAATTATATTGTCAAATAAAATCACTAACCTAAAGTTCACATTTTAATTAAAAAACCATATGTTTTTATGCGAAGTTGATGACCGTAAAAACACCTACCTTGTCTAGTCTCACACAAATTTATCTTGTTCAAGTAAACTAAACTTTAACGGTATTTGAATCGTCCAACCAATGTCATTACACCTTTAATTCGCATGATTTGATAACTTATGAGTTAGTGGAGTGTACATCCTCTAAACCTACCGATTAAGTTTTTAATACAAATTTCAATGCAACTCTCCTTCCTATTTCAAACAATATTCTAAATCTTACTAACATGTGACTTAATATACTCTGTATATCGATTTGAACTCAACTAAAACTCTTTCTAATATGCTTAACACCTCTTCAACCCAATATGTCAAAAAAATCAAATAAATTTTAACTATCCACGACACTCCATCTAATAAACTAATGAACGTGTAAGCTCTTAAGTTTGCTATATCATATTAACTCGTGAGTGAGTGCATCCTGCACTCTCTAAACCAATTGAAAATGTTATTAAATAAAATATATATTTCTAAATACTTAATTTTTTCGGGAGCATGACCTAATTCGACCTCTAATCTAAATTAACCAAAATTGAACAACAATCGACACATCCAACATGAAATCAAGTATAAATTTATATCACAATTGACTGGAAATTTAATTACAATAATTTTTAAATGAAAAATTAATTTTTATCATAAGACTTTTAATTCAGAAGTATTTAATATTTAGGTTAAGATCATATTTAATTTAGAAGAATAATGAATTAGTTTATTTTATGTAGCAAGAAGAAGGAATCAGTCCCAGGCAGCGATGCGCCATCTAGCCAGCGCATAGCTGGCTGGGATTGATGAAACCCTAACAGAGCATTTGACGGTATCAAATCTGATAAGGCAGCCAGCACTGCGCTTGCTGGGTAGCGATGCGCTGGCTGGGTGGCGCAGCGCTACCTGGCTGGCGCGTAGCTGGCTGCCAGTCAAATTGTGCTATTTCTGGACCTTTTTTACACATTTGGCTACTGACGGTACATATTTTTTAAAATTGTGCTACAAAATTCCAATTCCCGAAGGAATCCGTGTTGTTTTAATACGCCAGCTGCTCTCCGTCCGATCAGTCTTGGGCTATTTTGATCCGGCCGGTGACAGAGTTTATGGAACAGATGATAATAATAAATTGGCTGTTACCCTTTTCTTTCAAGATTGATTGTCATAAATTGGGGAAAAAGAGAAAGTAATGACAGACTGTATCTCTGCTCTAATGAAAAGGACAATCCTCACTTATGGAATGTTGCTCTAATTGATAGGCTCATCATATTGCAAAGTTATGATGTTTATGGGATGCACCCTTCCATAGTCATTATAAATTATAATCCAGAATAATTCTTCTTTTCTTTGTGGAGTTTTCTTTTTGGTAACAATGGAATCATTCGCTGTAAAAGATAGCTTAGTAGTAGTTTGTAGTGTTAGACAAAGTGTCATAGTCCTATCCAAGGATTTAAAAACCGTACCAGACACCATACAGGATAGGCCAATGGTATGAGGTTTGATGGTTCAACCGCGGTTTCATACCGGCTAAACCGTTTAGAACCGCTTATAATATTAATTTAAAAATAAATATAAAATTTAGTAGTAAAATACCGGACCGGATAAATATTCACTAATTACCGGAAAATACCTGTAGTACAAAGTTGACAAAACAAAACAAATTTAGTAGTAATCATATGTCTAACCATGATTCTTAAGCATTAGACTCAAATTTCACAATTACACATAAAAAATTCACATGGAAATTCAAAGTTCAGTACAATACGACAAACAACAACGTTTATAGTCCACAAAATCTAAGAACTACTAAAAAGTTCTACACTGACACATGGTTAATATCATCATGGAGCTTCGACAAACTTCGATTTGGAGCTTCCAAAAAAAAAATATCAGAAAGAGTTCAGCGGAAGGAATGGACCTTTGTCAACTGAGAGTCACTGATGGATGTAGCTTCGATGGACGGAACTTCAATTGGATTGGAAGGTTGGAAGTTTGAAATTGAAATTCGTCAAAATCGATTTTGAATATGAACTTAGAAGACTCGGCGACATTTTTACTTATTTCAAATTTTGTAAGTCTAATTCTAATAGTCTAATTGAAATATGCAATCGGCCATTGTCATTTAGACGTAACCAATGAATAAACTATAAACTATAATAAAGTCACTAAACTCTATCGCTACCTTGTCATTACACCGAAACCTAAAAAATCATTCCATTCATTAATATTGCGACAATATCAATCAAACCGGCGGTATGATTGGGACCGGGAGGTCGAACCGCTATTTATCCGGCCAGTCAGGATAAATCCTTATCTTGCAGCCTACCGTACCATTTTTTTAAGTGGTTCAAGGTTCAACCGGTTCAACCGGGAGGTACGGTACGGTATTTTAATCATTGGTCCTATCCTATCTTCATGTCACAATCAAAACAACAAAACACTAGTGTTAGTAAACACTATAAGATCCATTCAGAACCCTCTCCCAACAACTCGAGTTATTGGGATGCAACGGTTCTTGACATGGTATCAGAGCCTTTGATGACCGAGAGGTCAAGGTATCGAATCTCGATAGCCCCCAATATAACAATTTATCTTGCATAAGGCTTGGTGGACCTTTGCAAACCTCAATCCCCTTTCATGGGCTTCTTCCCTTTCATGGGCTTTCGTTTGAGGGGGCGTGTTAGTAAACACTATAAGATCCATTCAGAACCCTCTCCCAACAACTCGAGTTATTGGGATGCAAAGGGATGCAACGGTTTTTGACAACTAGAAATCTTTTTGGAACCTTATAGGTAAATTAAAGCAAACTACCTTTGTGAACAGGGGCTGTTAATACTTGTTTTCTTTGTGAACAGGGGCTGAAGATAGAGATCATCTCTTTGCAGGGTGCCGTTATATACGATACGAGAATGTATACAACATTTCTTCCCTGGATGTAGGACTTTTCATACATGGGAGAGAATGGTGATGTTTACTGTTAATGCTTGGAATGGTGCTTCAGTGTGGAGAGAGCGTTGCAGAAGAGTGTTTACTGGAGTTCGACTAACACAAGCTGATATTTGCAGCAAAATCTCGGAGATAGTGAGAATATAATGTTGACAAGTGTTAGTATATAATGTTACCATATCAAGAAAAGATGCGTCTCTCTCTAAGTAGATAAACATAAACAACCCTTCCATCATATAGAGCGATGTCCTTGGGAGAAAATTATACAAATTAAACCAAGCTAGCTAGCTAGCTAGTGAGTGGAGAGTTGTACATAAAGCTGGTTTATGAGAGTGATGGTCCAGCAAATTGCTCAAGTTTATTGGTCCTCTGTTTGTCATACACTTCGAAAATGGAAAAACTTCCTTTAAGCAAACCTTTTACAGTTCTGGCTTGATAACACTATTAAATCAAAATCAATACTTTGTCAAAGCCCCAAGAAATAGTTGTGTCGTGTCAAGACTTCAATTAAAGTCTTTACAAAATTAAAACACAAAAAAAGTCATCATAGCATTCATATATTACAAAATTAAAATAAGTGTTTTACCATTTACAATGAATTACAATATGATTTCATATGTTCTGGAAATGGAAATGTTGCATGCATTGTTCTCAAAATTGTATTGATCAGAATAATACGACTTTGAACAACTTATCAAGACGGCTACAATCCTTGTATTATATATAAGGATTCAGTAATAGTTTAACTATGACATATAACTATTTAAAATATTTGAACCACACAAGTAGACTCACGTGTTCAACATTATAAAAATCATGATTGTATGATACATTCTACATTTAACCTACAAACCATATCGCACACCTCTAACTCTTCCAACAGCCACTTTAGAGTGAATTAGGAAAGACAGCGCATTGGTTATCATTATGAACAGAAAATGAGATAAGGGGTCGCCCTGACGCAAACCTCTCGTCAGAGCAAAAAACCCAGTTGCTGAACCGTTAATCATCACAACAAACTGGACTGAACTCACAATCTCCCTAATCCACCCCATCCATAGACCGTTGAATCCATCTTCTCAAGCATCACCATCAGAAAATCCCACGAGACCCGATCATACGCTTTCATCATGTCAACGTTTAGCACAAAGTCAAAGTTTTTGCCTTTTCTTATGTTTTTTTAATCTGTGTATGACCTCATGAACAATAATAATGCTATCCTGGATGCACTTATTTCCCGTGAAAGCAGCTTGGAGTTCAGAAATTAAACCCGGAAGGATAGGCTTGAGTCTCGTCGCGATAATCTTTGAGATCACTTTAGCACGAAAGTTGGCCACACTAATAGGTCTAAATTGAGATATTTTTTCTGGAGTGTGAACCTTTGGAATCAAAGCAATATGAGTTCGATTCCAACCCCTTGGGAATTCCGAGTTTGCAAAGAAGCATTTGACTTCCCTAACTAGATCCTCTTTTATAACTTCCCAGTGGCACTGAAAGAAACACGCTACATAACCATCCGGTCCTGGTGACTTATGTGGACCCATCTGAAAAACAGCTCTTTTAATTTCCCACTCTTCCACCGGTCGGCATAACCGAGAATATTCATCTCATCTGAAACTACCTGGGGGAAGTCTCCCATTATAGAGAAATCAGGAACATCCTTTGGAGCTCGGAATAGTTCGTGAAAGAAAGAGGTCACATGGATCCTCACATCCCGTTGCTCTTCAATCCAGGTTCCATCATTGAGTTTGATCTTCGAAATCATGTTCCTTTTTCTCCTTTGGATAGTCGAAAGATGGAAGAAATGGGTGTTTCTATCACCAAACTTTGCCCAGTTCACCCTTGCTCTATTGGCCCAATAAACCTCATCTATTTTCCACAGGTCAATTAACTCTTTCTGCTTTGCATCTATTTGCCGAAAAACCTCCTCCGTATAATGTGAACCCGTGAGGGTTTTCAGCTCCTCTTGCAGCTCTTCAATCCTAGCTGTACTGCCACCTACAACTTCCTTTTTCCATCCACGTAAGACTCTAAAGCACACATCCAGATTTCCTTCAGTACTTTCACCCTTAACCCATGCATTTTCCACCACCTCATCATACCCCTCCAAGCTCTGCCACCCAAACTCATAGAAAAACCTACGCCTCCCCGTTCTGTTTTCCATGTTTTCAGTTAACATTACGATAGGGCTATGATCAGATTGGATGCGAAGCTAATGAATACATTTGTTTTTGGCATACTCGTGTACCATCCCCCATTGCAGAAAGCTTGGCCCAACCTTTGTTTAATTACGTTACCTTGCATATTATTACTGCACCAAGTAAACTTGTCTCCAACGCAACCAATATCCATCACTCCTACTTCCATGATAAAATCATTAAATTGCTGCAAGCTTCTACTCGGAGGCGGATTTCCTCCTTGCTTCTCCTCACTCGTGCAAATAGCGTTAAAATCCCCAATTAAACACCAAGGGATTTCCGGGGGCCTCTTGAACTCGATATTCTCCTCCCATACTCTTCCCCGATCCTGAGCATTAGGGGCTCCGTAGACAAAAGTAATAAAGCGAGTTTCACCTCCATTCCATTTGATATCAATATAGTTAGGGGGTGCTTTTAAGCACTTGCACATTCATGTCTTCATTCCACCACACCGCCAAACCACCTCCTCTTCCAATCGGATCAATGTACTCTCCCATTGTATACCTCAACCTTTTCCTAATTCTTTCCATGGTGCTTCTCTCTTGTTTAGTTTCCATTAAGAACACCATGAAGGGGCAATACTTGCGGATTAGATCCTGCAAGTGTTGAACTGTAGGGTTTTGCCCCATTCCCCTACAGTTCCAGCTAGGGCTGGAAATGAACCCGTACGGATATGGGATTACCCGAACCCGTGAGGGTTAAGGGTACCCGTAACCCGTTCGGGTTCGGGGTTTGGAATTGAAATTTTGGATTAGGGTACCCTTAACCCGTATGGGTTAATACCCGTTCTACCCGAGATACCCGTTCAACCCGAACCAAATAACAATAAAATTATATAATCTGTAATGTTGACATAATGTGATAATAATGACATTTAACTTGTAACTCATTCACTGTTCAACTGCGCCTACATAAAGTAATCCCCCAAAGAATGATCCATCTACCCGTATCATTTATCAACTCAAACCTCTGGTTGCGAAAGTAATCCCCCAATTAGCGTTTAAATGTGACTCTCATCTGATGGTAAGGAGATTATTATTATACATTCATTGTTTAATTGGGTTTGAAATGGAATGACCAAATGAGGTCATGACAAATGAGGAATGTACATTTCAAACAAATGAATTCATGTGCTGCACATGATATGAAAAAAAATAATGCATTATTTAATGATTAACAAACCCATGGTACTCTAAAAGTGAATTAATTAAAAAAAATTAATTAATTTAGTCAAATTCGGGTATCCGTGGGTTACCCGACCCCGACCCCGTTCGGGGTTAGGGTACCCGTAACCCGAACGAGTTCGGGGTTTGGGATGAGCTTCGAGCATTAGGGTACCCGTAACCCGTGATAGTTAGGGTTCGGGTACCCGAACCCGCCCCGTTCTCCAGCCCTAGTTCCAGCTTATGATCATGGTCGGTTTGGTGGCAATAGGCTTGCCACCACCGCCTCCTCTACATTCTTTCCCTTTGAGCTTGGACCCTCATCACACTTTTTCTGCCCGTTCTTATGTTTGCCGATTCTCACCCTTTTCCTATTCTCAGCTTCTCCCGTTAAATAATCAGCAAACTCCATATTGAAATCCCTATGACTGCTCTGTTCCCCAACCTTCAGCTTTTTTCTTTGGGAAAAGAGAGACTCAAAATCCCCTTGTCTCTTATATATTGGCTCTCCAAAGCCTCTTTCATCACTTGTATTGTTCGGCAATGGGAGTTATCCTGTAGGGTTGATAATCTGTAAGCTTGTTTCCATTCTTGTATCACCACTCATTCTAATTGCCTCAGTTACTGCAGGGTTGTTCATATTTAGTAGACACCTTATCAGAGTTGGTGTTGGGAGATACATCAAATCACTTGGAGCAAACCCCGCCTGCATCACAGCTATGTTCTCCATTCTTTGTCAAAGACCATCATTTTCGACAAAAGGTTTAGGCCACATATTGTGATAGAAAGGAGCATTATAAGCATGGCTCGAAATATGACCATTGACATTTAGCACACTTTGATTTCCCCATGCCGTCATAACACTCGGTTGACTTGTAGCTCTTCCTTGGCCATATGTCGTTCCCCAATCTGCATTTATGCTTGGATACCCTATTGGCAGGGTGATCTGATTAGGCTGGACGGCAGGGTTCTCCCCCCTAACACCCTGAAAACCCCTTCCCATTGTTGCATGTGGCATTCCTTCCACCGGCATTGAAACCTGTTCAGAGCCCAAAGGTACGCTCTTCACCTTCTTCCTTCTTCCTTCCCAAACCCTTGATCCCTCCACTCTCATATGGCTCTCGTACTTCGTAGGATTGCTATCAAAAAACTCTATATTCCTCATCCTAATCTCACAGAAAGATATGGTGTGACCCATCATTCCGCACAGTAGAAGAAATCCGGGATGCCCTCATAAGCGAATCCGATCTTATCTGCCCTTTCCTTCCCGTTTGGGCTCTTGAAACCTGTTGGTATTGGCTTGCCTAGAAAGATCTCCATTCGTACCCTCACGAAACTCTTCCTTTCTCTAGTATCATTCTCATCTTCCTCATATGCCCCAAGACCTTTAAACATACCAGCTATCTTTCTCATATTCGTCTCACCTCGGAGGTCTGGGGATAACCCCCACATCCACACCCAAGCTTCAGTTGAATCAATATGAACTTCCTCTGGATTTCTGAATCCCACCCAACTCTTCAGTATTAGATGCGACTGTAAGACCAACCAGGGACTCCCTTCCTCGACCCTTTCCTTATCAGCCACATCGGAAAAAGTAAATAGGAATACATTCTTCTCTAGCTTCCGAACCTTCATATCACCTTCCAGTTTCCAAACTCTTTGAGCGTTATTTCGAATTGTCGTTATGCTGCATTCCCTATCTCCGACAAACTTTCCCACTAGAGATCTTCGAGCCATTTTGACAGATCTATCCCCATCCCTAGTGAGCTCCATCACTGGTTCCTCACAGCTTAAAAGTGCAGTCTGAGAGATTATCTCGTCAACCGTCGTCTCCATCTTCCCTAGATTTAACACCCAAAAGCACCAACCCAGAAACAGAGCAACGTAGGGAAGGAAGAGATAGTAAGAACAGAAATTTGGTTGTTTACCTCCTTTCAGCATCAGTTTAGTCCACTCCAAACCTTGGGTAGCTGAATTAAAAGATGTTAGGTGGCTTTGCAATAAATCCTCCAACATTGATTGCTTTCCTTGAAGACTGGAAAAGAGAGAGGGTGGTTGTGCCATTAAATGCGCTCCATTTCGGAGATGACTATGCTCCATATCGGAGAGAAAAAGCTCCATTAACGGAGAAAGTGAGATGCAGCCATACACTTCGAAAACGGAAAAACTACCTTTAAGCAAACCTTTTACAGTTCTGGCTTGATAACACTATTAAATCAATCCTTTGTCAAAGCCCCAAGAAATAGTTGCATCGTGTCAAGACTTCAATTAAAGTCTTTACGAAATTAAAACACAAAAAAAGTCATCATAGCATTCATATATTACAAAATTAAAATAAGTTTTTTACCATTTACAATGAATTACAATATGATTTCATATGTTCTGGAAATGGAAATGTTGCATGCATTGTTCTCAAAATTGTATTGATCCGAATAATACGACTTTGAACAACTTATCAAGACGGCTACAATCCTTGTATTATATATAAGGATTCAGTAATAGTTTAACTATGTCGTATAACTATTTAAAATATTTGAACCACACAAGTAGACTAACATGTTCAACGTTATAAAAATCATGATTGTATGATACATTCTACATTTAACCTACAAACCATATCTTTTTCATTGTATACAACCTCTCATTTAATCACTAATCATGCATGCAATTTTGAATGTGAGGTAATTGTCGTCAACAGAGAACACACAATAGAAGGTGAATTGTTGACTCTAGATTGGGCAATATTTATAAGTCAATCTAGGGTGAGATAAAAAAATTTAAAGGAGATTTATTGATATAGAATATACATATGAAAACTATTCACAGATTGTGTTTTAACAGAGAGAGTAGGTCGAACAGAGCTGGAATATTTAATCAATTAGTAGTATGGTAGTTGTTTAATTTTTATACGATATAACCTTCACTCCTGTAATTATTCAAAACTGAAACAACTAAGACTCTATATAATAATCAACAAGTCATAGGTTCAATTTTAGAGAAAAAAAACGTATTACTAAATTGATTTTTTCACTCAACATTATATTATTGAGGGTGTCATTTGACACCACTGAGTGTGAATTGGCTCCACCAATGGCCCCAAGACCAACTTTATCTCGCCTTATTATCAAGATACAATCTCATATTGTAGCCTTCTCAAATCTCTACCCATGAACGATCCATGATTCACGATCTCTAAACTAAAGGGGAGACAGCATCGAGGTTACGAGGATTGGATTTCAACAATTGGTATTAGAGCTTTCGTCACTGCTAGTGCACGAAGTCAACAAGTGGAAGATATGGCTGACAGATGGCTTACACTTAATTAGTCTGTAAGTTTGGTGTTTGGTTCTTGAAAAATGAGTACTTTGCAAAATGCTATTTTTCTTGCAGATAGTTTTTTCTCAAAACCGACCTCATAAGTTCGAAGGAGTTCACTATGACTATTAGAATAAATATTCAGTCTATCAATCCAACCTTTAAAAGTTCGTCACTGATGATTTGCTCGATGTGCATAATAATGTTGAAAAATAGATAGATAAGATATGAAGAATGTCCATAAAATGCTCAAACCATGAATCTGATGTAAGAATTTAATCGAGTCTCTTAATGCAAGTCGTGATGAATTGTGTGTTACTTATGAAAGAACTAACCTAGTTAAGTCTGTGACACCGTCCGGAACCAACATGGTTGAACCCTTGGTTAGACTGTGGACATATGTCATAGTTAACTCAACAGGTAAGAAAAGAAATTAAATAATTCGAATAACACAAAGAACATAATTCAAAGACAAAGCGGAAGGGATTCCATAATTCAAAATCCAACTCCAACATAAACATAAAACCAAGATCCACAAAGAATTCATAAACTACTACAAAATACCCAAAGAAAACAATTAAAGATGTTCAATCCATGGTCACAACTTTAGTCGTCTAACTCATCTCTATTGAATCATCCGTCCTCCTCGGCAGCTGATCCCCATCCAACCATTTCCAAGGGTTGGAAACTTCCAACCTTCATTGCAACCATTAGATCACCCTTTGATTCTTTGACCAATCTAATGGTCTAGATTGTCAGGGGTATTTAGAACTTTACACACATAATTTAATTATTATATTTAAAATAAATAATTTAATTTCCAGGGGGACCACCGGCGGCCGGCCACCGTCGCCGGCGACTTTTCAGGCGAGACACCGGTTAAATTTTTTTTGAAAAAAAAATTGAAATTTTTTTTTGCTTTAAAAAAAATAGTTAACATTTTTTTGTTGTTAACTAGTTAACAGTGTGTTTTTAACTGATAACAAGTTAACATGATTTTTACCTGATTAGTTGATAACTAGTTATCAAAACTAGTTCACAGATTATTCACTTATAACTAGTTAACAAATTTTCATGATGAATTTTTAACAAGATTTTTTGTTGATAGGTTATCTAACTAGTACGTTGTTGTTAACTAGTTAACATCATGCTTAAGATAACTAGTTAACAACATATTTAGTTGATAACTAGTTATCAAAACTAGTTAACAAGTTTTTTAGTTTGATAACTAGTTATCAAAATTAGTTAACTAGTTAAGAAATTATCATCATTAGTACTTAGATTTTTTGTTAATAAATTATCTAACTAATTTTGTTGTTTAACTAGTTAACAACATGATTTAGATAACTATTTAACAAGTAATCTAATCGAGTTAACTAGTTATCAAGTTGTAAGTTAACTAGTTGACTTATCGAGTTAAGTTAACTAGTTATCAAGTTGTTAACTAGTTACCTAATCGAGTTAACTAGTTAATTAATTTTGAAAACTATTTATCAAAACTAATTAACTAGTTAGCAAAACTAGTTAACACGTTATCATCGACCATATTATATAGTTATAAAGTTTATGTAACAATGTTTGCATTTAAATGTTTACAAAATGACCAAAATTCTCAAATAGTCGGCAATATAATTTTTAGTGACTGAGAATGTAACTTTCAATAGTTGTTAAAACATCCCAAAGCAGTCACCCAGATTACCTAAGTAATAAATCAATCACCTAACTTAACTAAATAACAAACCAGTCATCTAACTTAACTAAACGACAAATCGGTCATTCTTCTTCAACCCCTCCCATGCACCTGTTTCATCGGCAATGCCGCCGACGCTGGTTTTATTATCACCGATGACAGCCACCAACGAAGTCCACCTCCGCTCCGACGAACCCCAAATGTCTTCTTCCGATCCCGATAAGCTCGTTGCCAAGACCGATAATTTGTAAGCCTATCTCTCTCTCTCACTCTCAATCATCTGATTCGAAGAGGACAGGGGAGGAGCTGAGCCGGGTCGGAATCGGAATGTCTGGGAAGGTCGGAAGTGGAGCAGGGATTAGTCTGGGAAGTTGTTGTCTCTGAAAAATTCGAAATCGGAAATTCGACTGGACGGCGGCGGCGGCAAGATTGGAAGTGTAAGAGGATTAGGATTTAATTAATAATTTATGAAATGACGATTTTGCCCCTCCAATTTTTGGTTGGAGCCGGTCCAACCCCAAATGGGTTGGACCTGGATCACTTCCCGTCCTCCTCTCTAACCAAGATCCGGAGCCTGACTTTTGGTTGTTTGGCTTTAGATAAGGTTGGGTTTTGATTGTTGTACATGTGATCCTCTGTTGGGTGGAATGTGTACCTTTTGCTCATAACTTTGGCTCTCTCTATTCATATATTAGTAGCATCATTCATTGAAAAAAAACGTCTTTGATTTCAATGGTTAAATAATAGGGTAAATAAATTCAAAAAGCTCAAATTTTGGTCAAATATAATGAAAATGCTTTAAGTTAAAAAAAACCCCAAATTTATCACGTACTTAACGTCATTAGTCCTTATTTGTAAACTTTTAAATATTTTGAATCAAATCACTAACGGAATTAACTTTTGAATATTTTGTCCTCTAAAATCAATACCCAAGGTGTGCCCAAATTACATTTTGACTCTTCTCAATTCCATCCCTTACAAATCCTTCCAACACCCATGGCGGATCTCCGTTTCAAGAAGTGGATCTCTACTTGCAAGCAGTAGACGAAATCCAGAAGTCTATGTCCTCCGCTTCAATCTCCGCCGCCGACGACGGCGGAGGCGGCGATGACCAGCATCAAGAGAAAGTCAACTCCGTCAATCAGATCGCCATGGCTCGCCTCGAGGACGAGTTCCGCAACATCCTCCTCGGCCACACATCTCCAATCGAAGAAGATGCTCTCATAGATAACCCTAGCGGCGCCGGCTCCTCCTCCTATCACCACGCCGCCGGCGACGGGGATTCCGAACTCGGTGACGAAGACCGCCTCTCCGGATCCGACCTCTCGCTCTCAGATCCAATCCCTCGCTCCGGCTCCTCGATGAGCAACAACAACAGCTCTTCCAGCTACCGAACGACGAGCAGCATCAAGGAGCTCGATCTGATCCCGGAGGAAGCGCGCGTACGGAAATCCGATGTGGATCCAGCTTCCGGCGGCCATGGATTGAGAAATTGAGCATCGGGGATATCCAAAGGCTGGAGTGGGATGCACTTGAGAGCAAGATCAGGAGGTGGATTCGAGCTGCTAAGGTCTGCGTTAGGATCTTGTTTGCTAGTGAGAAGAAGCTCTGCGAACAAATTTTCGAAGGTGTTGGAATCTCAGTCGATGATGCTTGTTTCTTGGAGACGGTCAAAGGTCCGGCAGTCCAGCTCTTCAATTTCGCAGAAGCTGTAAGCATCAGTAGAAGATCCCCTGAGAAAATGTTCAAGATTCTGGACTTACACGATGATTGAGCTCATAATGTCGAAGCCATCGACTGGTTCGAGATACTCCGGATATCCAACTACACCTGATATGGAATTTGCTGAATTAGATGGGAAGCCGCATTAGCTCTACATTTGATTTGGATAATTGTGATTCTGCATTTCAATTTAGATGGGAAATCAAAGCTGTACAAAGACACATCATTAGATTGGGAGTTATGTTTACGGCTAGGCGAGGGGGTGAAACAGGCGGCGGAGAAAGGGACGTTGACTTACATGGTGAAGGTTAAGAAAGGGAGTTTGTGACGTGCAGCATTAACAAACATTATTATATTATTTTCTTTTATTTGTTATTCGGATTAGTTGATCGACGGGTTATAGTTAGTAGTCGGGTCGGGTTCGAGAGAGTAAATTATGGTGTCGATTGAGTTTTCGGAACACAAGTAGAATTTAATTCAGATTCCAACTCTATTTCCTTTCAACTCCAGCTCTTCTTCTTCTTCCTAAACTCCTCTTCCGACTCCTGCAATTCTTTTTCTTCCTAACCTTCTTCTGCAAATCTCTTATCTTTGTCAAACTCCATTCCCAAACATACACAACTCACGCTGGATTCGGAAGAAACTCTATCTTGTTCACGATCGACGAGCTCAGAGTTAAACACCATTACCCGCTTCACGACGCTACGTGAAGCTACCTCGTCGCAGCCGTCAGATTTGATTGAAACTCCTTGGGGCGAGCGGTTGTGGCCAAGGACTTCACCGATTATCACGCGCTCAAAGTCGGCACGTGACAATTTGGTATCAGAGCGGTTCTGAATCACCTACGGCGACCGACGTAAAGATGGAGGATCGGATGCAAAATATGGAGGTTGCATTGGATGGTATACGCCAAACCCTAGCGATCTTGATGCAAAGACCTGATTGAGATCAAGAACTCGCAACTAGGCTGGAAAATCGTTTGGGGGTGATGACTGATTCGTTGACAGCTCTCACTGACCGGATTGATAGGGTTGAAAGAAATCAACCGGGGATTCTAATCAACCCAGGGCAGCGAAACGACCCGCCTCGTGTGGCTCCGGGGGTGAAGATAGACTTTCCGAAGTTTAATTCGGGCGATGATCCAACTACATGGGTTTGTCGAGCTGAGCAATTTTTTGAATTTTACCGCACCAATGAGGAGGATAAGGTGCTGCTCGCTTCTATTTACTTGGAAGGAGAAGCTCAGATGTGGCTGCAGGTTCAACGGGACGGAGAACGCCAGTTGACATGGGATGAGTTGAAGGCCGGCATGCATTCGCGTTTCGGCCCAACAACATTTGAGGACCCGTTTGGAGGCCTAACGAAGTTGACGCAGGTTGGATCGGTGAGGGAGTATCAAACTGAATTTGAAACATTGCTTGTAAGATCAGGACGTCTAACCCCTGCTCACCAAGTGAGCTGCTTTATTAGTGGGTTGAGTTCGAGGATTCGGAGTGACGTCCAGGCTGCTCGACCACCTGACTTGATGACGGCT
This sequence comes from Linum lewisii, assembly GCA_034768395.1. Classification (NCBI taxonomy): domain Eukaryota; kingdom Viridiplantae; phylum Streptophyta; class Magnoliopsida; order Malpighiales; family Linaceae; genus Linum; species Linum lewisii. The sequence continues at coordinate 13,929,046 of CM068300.1, forward strand.
ATCGCGTTTGCACGTCTCTATGAAGAGAAGGAGACCATCTATCCGAATGTGACGGAGGTACGATCTCAGGGAAGACCAAACCCGGAGCCTCCAAACCGAATTACAAATATAAAATGATTGACGTCCGCAGAGATGAGGGAGCCTCGAGAAAAAGGGTTGTGCTATAACTGCAATGAGCAGTTTGTGCCTGGTCACCGTTGTAAGAAACTATTTTTTCTGGAGGTCGTCAATGAGGACGAGGGTGCTAGGAACGATGCAGATGGAGAAAGTAAGCTCATAGCGATTTCTATGGCTGCTGTAACGGGACGAGACACCGGAGAGACTATGAAGTTACATGGAACCATGCGCTGCCAATCAGTTAGCGTGCTCATAGATTCTGGAAGTACCAACAATTTTATCAACACAAAGCTCGCTGATCGGATGGCCCTATTACCACTCACTGGTACAAGGTTTTCAGTTGTTGTAGGGAATGGCGAGAAAACAAGCAGTCCAGGATTATGCCAAAACATATCTCTCTATCTGCCGGGAATGAGCTTCGAGGATGATTTCCACCTGCTCTCCATGGGAGGATACGACGTGGTTCTTGGTGTCGGGTGGCTGCGACGGCTTGGAGAGATCAAATGGGACTTCAACGACCTCACCATGCAGTTTGACTGGCGTGGACTACCCCGACTACTACGGGGGTTGCGTACCACTCCAGCTCGAGAGGTGGATGAACAAGAGTGGACTCGGGAGTTACGACGGACGGGTGAAGGATATGTTTTGTACATGATAGAAGGAAGCGATAATATGAGTGAGGCTCTGAGAACAGACACTGACATGGAAGAGGTTGAGGAATTAATACTCAAAGAGTACTCTGATGTGTTTAAGGAGCCTACCTCACTCCCACCGCATCGTACTCATGACCACCACATAGTAACTCAACCAGGCAGCGCACCCGTGTGAACATCAGACCCTATCGTTATCCTCATTATTTGAAGGATGAGATTACGAAGCTTGTACAAGGGATGCTGGAGACGGGAGTCATCCGACCGAGTCAAAGTTCGTACTCGTCTCCGGTGTTGATGGTAAAGAAAAGGGATGGTTCTTGGCGCATGTGTGTGGATTATCGGGGACTTAATCAAGTGACGGTGAAAGACAAATTTCCGATACCGGTGATAGATGAGCTACTGGACGAGTTGAGGGAGGCAAGGTTCTTCACGAAGCTCGATCTACGATCAGGGTATTACCAAATAAGGGTGGCTCAGGAAGACATTCCCAAAACAGCTTTTCGGACACATTATGGGCACTACGAGTTTTTGGTCATGCCATTCGGCTTAACCAATGCACCCTCCACGTTCCAGTCATTAATGAATGAGGTATTCAAGCCTTTCCTCTCTAAGTTCGTATTGGTATTTTTTGACGATATATTAATCTATAGCGCAACATGGGAGCTGCATTTGGAGCATGTGCATGCTGTGTTTGGACTACTACGACCTCACAAGCTATTTGTGAAAAAGGAAAAGTGTACATTTGGGAAGGAGGACGTGAGGTATCTCGGTCATATCATCACCAATGGCGGAGTGACAGCCGAACCGGAAAAGATATCGGCTATGGTCGAATGGCCGCGACCATCTAATGTTAAGGCTCTCCGTGGATTCTTGGGATTAACGGGTTACTACCGTAAATTTATTAGGGACTACGGAAAGATCGCGAGTCCTTTGACCCAACTCTTGAAGAAAGGGGAGTTTGGGTGGAATGAGAAGGTAGAAGAAGCATTTGTGAACTTGAAGAGAGCCATGACAGAAGCACCAGTCCTAGCACATCCAGATTTCACTTGTAGCTTTGTAGTAGAGTGTGATGCTTGCGGTGGGGGTGTTGGGGCGGTTCTGATGCAAGAACGACGAGTTATAGCTTTCTTTAGTCAAGCTCTTTGTGGACGTAACTTAGCTCGTTCCACATACGAGAAGGAAATGATGGCGCTAGTGCTAGCCATCAAGAAGTGGCGGCCCTACTTGTTGGGAAGACATTTTATCGTACGAACCGACCACCGAAGCCTTAAATATTTAATGGAGCAGAAGGTGACGACCCCGATGCAGGAAAAGTGAATTACGAAGCTCATCGGATATGACTTCGTCATCGAGTACAAAAGGGGTAGTGATAATACGGTGGCGGACGGACTCTCGAGGCAACATGAATTGGCGGCATACTCCATGCCCGTAGCGGAGTGGTTAGAGACAGTAGTTGAAGAAGTAGCTACCTCACCTCAACTTACACGAATTAGAGACAAATGCTTGGACGGTGAGTTAGGCACCGAATGGGAAGTCAAAGATGGGGTACTTTACAAGAAGGGGAGGATTTACTTACACTCAGAATCTACCTTGATACCTACTACAATGCGTGAGTTTCATGCTGGACACCATGAAGGTTGTCACAAGACGACACAACGAATTAAGGAAGTTTTTGTGTGGTCGGGTATGAGGAAAGGAATACGTAAAGCAGTAAGCGAATGTGCCATTTGTCAGCAAAATAAGGCTGAAAATTCGAAACCAGCTGGATTGTTATGCCCTTTGCCTATACCGGAGGAAGTGTGGCGAGATGTTTTGATGGATTTTATCGACGGGCTGCCGAAATCAGAGGGTAAGACGGTGGTTCTAGTGGTGGTTGATCGGCTTTCGAAGATGGCTCACTTTGTGGGGTTGACGCACCCATACACGGCTGCAACCGTGGCAGATGCTATATTCAAAAACGTCTTCAAATTGTATGGATTTCCAGCTACAATAGTAAGTGATCGTGATCCGGCTTTTACTAGCTTATTTTGGACAGAACTCTTTCGGTTACAGGGGACAAAGTTTAACTTCAGCTCGGCATACCGCCCACAGACGGACGGCCCTGTGAACAGAGTATTGGAGATGTATTTGTGATGTTTCATTAGCGATAGACCCAAGGAGTGGCTCAAATGGTTGCCATGGGTTGAGTTTTGTAATAATACAAGTTGGCACACCTCTACGAGCAGAACACCTTATGAAGTGGTATATGGGAGGAAGCCTCCAACTTTGCTCTCATATGTACCAGGGACTACCAAAACTGCTGCTGTAGAGATGGCATTAACTTCAAGGGATGAGGTTCTGAAGGAAGTAAAGAATCAGATAGCACAAGCACGAGAAAGGATGGCCAAATACTATGATGCAGGACGACTCGAGAAGCAATTCCAAATCGGTGAGTGGGTTTATGTAAAGTTGCAGCCTTATCGACATGTGACTGCTAGTAATCGGCGAGACTATAAGCTCGCACCGAGATTCTATGGACCATATCAAATTGCTGATCGAATTGGTGAGGTGGCGTACAAGCTGACGATGCCAGCTGATTCGAAAATTCATCCCGTTTTCCATGTTTCGAATTTGAAGAAGGCTAGGGGAGAGGCATCAAGCGTCGTAGCTGCGCTGCCCGCATCGAAGGAAGAACGGGGACCAATTCCAGTTGCCATCTTGGAACGAAGAATTCGGCGAGGTAAAGATGAGGTGCTCTTACATTGGACTCATACGACTCCGGCCGATGCTACCTGGGAGGATTGGCAGCACCTCCAATTGCAATTTCCAGATGTTCTTGTGGACAAGAACATTTCAAAGGAAGGTGGAATGTGACGTGCAACATTAACAAACATTATTATATTATTTTCTTTTATTTGTTATTCGGATTAGTTGATCGGCTGGTTATAGTTAGTAGTCGGGTCGGGTTCGAGAGAGTATATTATGGTGTCGATTGAGTTTTCAGAACACAAGTAGAATTTAATTTAGATTCCAACTCTATTTTCTTCCGACTCCTGCAATTCTTCTTCTTCCTAAACTCCTCTTCCGACTCCTGCAATTCTTCTTCTTCCTAACCTTCTTTTGCAAATCTCTTATCTTTGTCAAACTCCATTCCCAAACATACACAACTCACACTGGATTCGGAAGAAACTCTATCTTGTTCATGATCGACGAGCTCAGAGTTAAACACCATTACTCGCTTCACGACGCTACGTGAAGCTACCTCGTCGCAGCCGTCAGATTCGATTGAAACTCCTTGGGGCGAGCGTTTGTGGCCAAGGACTTTGATATGATCCAACAATGCTGCCCCGATGCCAACCGGTATTCCTACACCCTACCAGGATCCCCTGGCCTAGGCAAGGCCCTAGTGCCTTTCAAGAAGCGCATGAATCCAAGGGCAGGCCATCCTCAAGCCCTAAAGCCAAGGTATGACAAGAAATATCGCCTAAATCCTTCACTTACAGGTAGAAAGACTCCGAGGAAGGGAATGTTGTCCCAAGCCATGCTGATGGCCGAGGGTATAAGCCCTAACACCGAAGAGAAGCTTCAGCCCGTTCCTAGTCTAACCTCCAGGAGCCCTGAAGAAGAAGTCGGTTCTTTGAGTGACCCTCTGGAAGCATTTCTGGAGTACAGAAGGAAGAGAATCCAAGAACCCTTGGCCCGAAGAGGAGAGCTGTCAAAGACTGAACCTGAGCCGAGGCATGAGAAGACTTGGAGTCCTTGGCCCCGAAGCATAACACTTGGGCTGACCACAGAGAGCTACGTCCAAAGCTACCTGGAGGCCTATCTGAAGCTTAAAGAAGAAGGCCCGAGCGGGAAGAAAGAAGGACCAAGGAGAGAGCAACCACAAGCCCTAAACCAGCAGCCGGGCCGATCAAGGGAGTTTTATGGAGCCGGACATGAAGAACATATCTTTTGGACAAGAAGTCCGGTCACTGAGCCCGCCCGAAGCCGAAGCCCGCGTCCGCCACCCGAGTCAAGCCCGGCGTTCGGCCGGTCAAGCCCACCGGGCCGTCACACGCGCCCAACCGGCCCGAGCAGCCGTACGCGGCCAGATTAGGGTTTTGACCTAATTTAGGTCTTTTATTCTGCTTTAAAGACTACAACTATTATTTTATGTTTATTCCTTTTTAGTAGGATTATTTAGGGGTGTTTAGGAGACTATTTGGGAATAGGACTCTTTATTTTATTATTATTTAGAAGTAGTGATTAGGGAGGAGAGCTTGTTCCCTCACCTATATAAGGAGGCCGCCGGCCACCCTTGTAAGGCAGACTTTTATGAAATAAACCCCCTTTGAAAGAACTCTGTTCTGAAACCCTTATTGTATCTACATGACGCGATACTGAAGGATCGACTTATCATCAAGAGCATCCATCTCTTGGCGTGGCGTCTTCGACTGGACACTTCTGGTTCCCGGCTGTTATATAGCCGACGGGTCAAAGTACTTTCCGCCCCCGGTTCCCGACGGTTCTACCTCGTTGCACGGTCTCAACTTGCGGTGTTTAAGGGTCGTCTGCCCACGGTTGCAGCGGTTCACATCAGTTGGTATCAGAGCACGGTTCAGCTCACGGACCACAATCTATCCCAGTCTCCAGGTTCACCTGGATTCATATCCTTTACTGCTTTCTTTAGAAAATTGATTCGAAAATTCCCTTCTATTTCAATTCTAGTTTCGAGTTATAAGAAAAGAAAAAGAAAAGAAAGCAAGGCCACCTTGCCGAGTTATTTCCTTTCGTTGTAAGTTTAATTCTAAGAAGAGGGGATAGAAAATTGCTTCCGTTCGATAGTACTAACCATGGCAGACGAGAGACTAGCCAACGTTGAAGGCAGCCTTCGGAACCTTGGAGCTACTATGGCCGCCGTCCAAGAATCCCTAGCTCAGCTTCACGCCGAGAGAGGACGAGATGAGCTCCGAGAGGACAGCCCTGTAGGCCTGAACAGGAGAGCCCGACGACTAGCTCAGGAAATTGACGATGACTTGAGTAACCTCAAGCTCACCGTGCCAAAGTTTGCTGGCAAATACAATTGATGACACTCGATTTGACGTGATTATCAGCCCCATTTAAGCAACATTTCATACCCTTTGATGCCATTTTGATGAGTATTTGGTGCATTTGTCGTAACTTTGTGATTATCGGCTCCTAGTGCATACATTGTCCATTTATTGGCTATTTTTACCCTTTTTGTGAGCTTTTATGTTGAGCCTCCAGGTTACCACATTATAGAGGACTCTCTCACGAGTCCATCGCTTTAAACGAGGACCAAATCGGAGTTCAAACGGAGCGGGAATCATCGAAACAAGTTGGAGCTGGTTTTTAACTAATATTTTCGGCGAAAATGTGGTGAAATTTTCGGCGAAAATTCCTTTGAAAATCCGGGCAGAAACCCTAATTTTCAGCTTTTTTCCAACTTGTAAAGGATTTCTGGGGGTATATATAGTCTTTTTTGAAGCCAGATTAGACACACACGAATTTTGGCTGATTAGCCACGAACTTAGGGTCGATAGATAGACTTTAGAGAGTTCGAAGATTCGTGGAGAGATCGTGACGCCATCCTTCCACCTCGAAGAGCTCGGAGCTTAAAGTTGAAGATCCAGGAGATTGAAGCTTCACCGGAGTCGTCAGAATTAGGTTTTTCAGTTCTTATCTGTTCTTCCTCTGTATGATGATTTCCTTTGTTGCCTTTGATTCTTCTGTTATCGTTATGAGTAGCTGAACTTGTAGAGCTTAGATTAGATGAACCCTAAGTGACCCATGGCTTTAAAGCGGTCACGAATCGGCGGTAATTAGATTCGAAGTTCAATCAGTTTCTCTTTGCATGGTTGTTTTGTTCTTGATTGTTTATGTTTCTTCTTTGATTGATCGCCTAGATTAGGTTTTTGCAAGCTAGGGTTAGTCGCCAGACATCTTTCTGCTTTGGCGCATAAACTTGTCTTACTTGATCACCTAGTTTAGATTCTTGTTAAGCTGAGGATAGAAGCGAACGCTCGCCTCTCTTTAAAACATCAATTCAACCAATTAACCTTATAATTGGAGTGTGCCTTTCGTAGGAACCGGTTAGGGTTAATCCACTGCAAGAGTAACTCATAAATCGTTAGTAATTGCACCAGTTAATTAAGTCGTTGCGAGAGGCGACCGTACCCGGGCGGCTAGTTAATCTTGGTAGTTAGATCGGATAGAGCGAACGTTCGCCAGTCTTAAACCTAAGGGTAAGGAGTTATGGTGGTGTCTTAGTAATTGATTGAATGAGAATCGAAATCCGCTGATCTGTTGATTGCCAATGCTCTGGGGAACGAAGGGGGATTCGAAATCTAAGCTCGTCTATCTTCCTGTTAGTCAACCGTTTTAATCTTTCTGTCTTTTATTTTCCTTTGCTTATTAGTTTAGAAGTCGTGGAACTCACACCACACACTAAGTGTTCAAACCTGAGTAATTTGCCAGCTTCTTTGAGTAGTCGATTAGTAGAAACCCGTGGAATACGATCTACCCTACCTTCACAGCTTGGTAGTTATTTGATACCGCTAAAACTGCAGCTATCAACAATGCCGACGAGTACCTAGATTGGGAGAGAAGTATGGAGGATTTCCTCGAGTGCCACCACTACTCCGAACGTAAGAAGGTAATCCTTGCCACCCTTGATTTCACTGACTATGCTGCCCTATGGTGGAGCCAGTTCAAAGGACGGGTCCAAAGAGACGAGGAGGACCCTATCGAGTCGTGGCGAGACCTCAAGAGGATCATGAGGAAGAAGTTCGTTCCTAGCACCTACACCCGAGACCTACACACATCCCTCCGGAACTTAAAGCAAGGCACCATGTCCGTGGAGCAATACACCAAGGAGATAGAGATGTTGGTAGCTAGACTCGACCTCAGAGAAGAGCCTGAAGCGAAGATAGCCCGGTTTGTGGGTGGGCTACACCCCGAGATCATGCATCAAGTCAACCTACTTAACTACGTTGACTACGAGGATCTTAAGGGCCTAGCCAACCGTGTGGAGAGGGAGTTGAGGAGAGGCTACCCCAGAAGATGGGCCACTGCCCCGTGGAAAGGCTCGGTCACAAGCCAAGCCCCATGGAAGCCCGACCAGCCCCGAGGCTCAAGTGCACGACCAAACCCTAACACTAGGGGTTCGGCACCACCGGTAACATCTGCCCAACCTACTTCTACGGTTCAGAATTCTAACCCACGTCCTAGTGGAATTGTATGTTTTAAGTGTCAAGGTAGAGGACACATCTCAAGGGACTGCCCTAATCAACGGACGATGGTAGTAAGAGAAGGAGGAATCGAGACGGACGATGAAGAAGTGGAGAAGAAGGAAGAAGAAGAGGAGTCAGATGAAGGAGAAGAAGTTCAGCTCGAAGGGCTCGAAAAGTTTGCAGGGTTCACTTTCAAAACCCTAGCACCCGGCGCCCCGGCCTCAGCCCCGGCCCCGGCCCTGGCACCAGCCCTGGCCCCAGCCCCTGCACCAGTACCCAGCCCCGGCACTGACCGACCAGGCCCCAACACCCCAGTGCTCAGCCCCAGCATCGGCACTGCCCCAGGCCATAGCGCCCCAGCGCTCGGCCCCAGACCCGGCGCTGCCCCAGACCCCAGCGCCCCTGCGCTCGGCCCCAGCACCGGCGCTGCCCCAGGCCCCAGCGCTCGGCCCCAGCCCCAGCGCTGCCCAGACCCCAGCGCCCCAGCGCTCGACCCCAGCCCCAGCGATACCCCAGGCCCCAGCGCCCCAGCGCTCGGCCCCAGCTCCGGCGTTGCCCCAGGCCCCAGCACCCTAGTACTCGGCCCCAGCCCCGGTGCTGCCCTACCTGGCCCCGACCCCCAGCGCCCGGCCCCGACTGGCGCTACCCGCTCAGTCCTAGCACCCCAGCACCCGGCGCTACCCTGCTCGACCAGTTGCTGACCGACCAGTTGCTGACCGACCAGCTGCTGCCCAAGGCCCCCCGACGCATCACCCCCCGACGAGGCCCCCGACCACGAGTCCGACGCGTCCCTGCCCGACGCTCAGCCCCGGTCCTACCCGACCCTGGCTTCCCCGACGTGATGATGATCGACGCCACCGGCTTCCCACCACCCACCGCCGCCTCACCACTGGCCGCTGCCGTCAGCTTCCTACTGCCCGCCGTCGCCTCACCACTGGCCGCCGCCGTCGGCTTCCTACTGCCCGCCGTCACCTCACCACTGGCCGCCGCCGCCGGTTTCCTACTGCCCGCCATCGTAACACTGCCTGACGCGTCACTGCCTGACGCCGCCCCACTACCGGCGCCGCCGCCCTGCCCGAAGTGCCCTGGTTCACCTCCGGTACCTCCGGTACCTCCGGCACCCCCGTGCCCCGACCCGACGCTTCACCGACGGTCCCCTGTGCACCCCAGATTCAATGGGAGATCACCTCCCGATGATTTTTAAGAGCTGCCCCGAGCAACGAGGATCCGGATGCTGACCCGGATGTGGAGATGAGTAAGGAGCTCTCACCCGCTACCTCCCCGAGCCTTAACATTGTTGTTGATAGTTTTTCAGAAGAAGGAGCGATGGAGACTGAAGGAGAGAGTGCTGAAGGACCCGAGCCCTGGTCTATCACTGAATCAAGTGACACTCCTCAGTCTACGGATAATGCTGCTGAAAACTGGAAGAGGATGATGAGTGTTAGGAAAGGATCCGAGATGGATTTGGGGACAAATCCAAGGCAAGAAGAGGGGGATGATATGATCCAACAATGCTGCCCCGATGCCAACCGGTATTCCTACACCCCACCAGGATCCCCTGGCCTAGGCAAGACCCTAGTGCCTTTCAAGAAGCGCATGAATCCAAGGGCAGGCCATCCTCGAGCCCTAAAGCCAAGGTATGACAAGAAATATCGCCTAAATCCTTCACTTGCAGGTAGAAAGACTCCGAGGAAGGGAATGTTGTCCCAAGCCATGCTGATGGCCGAGGGTATAAGCCCTAGCACCGAAGAGAAGCTTCAGCCCGTTCCTAGTCTAACCTCCAGGAGCCCTGAAGAAGAAGTCGGTTCTTTGAGTGACCCTCTGGAAGCATTTCTGGAGTACAGAAGGAAGAGAATCCAAGAACCCTTGGCCCGAAGAGGAGAGCTGTCAAAGACTGAACCTGAGCCGAGGCATGAGAAGACTTGGAGTCCTTGGCCCCAAAGCATAACACTTGGGCTGACCACAGAGAGCTACGTCCAAAGCTACCTGGAGGCCTATCTGAAGCTTAAAGAAGAAGGCCCGAGCGGGAAGAAAGAAGGACCAAGGAGAGAGCAACCACAAGCCCTAAACCAGCAGCCGGGCCGATCAAGGGAGTTTTATGGAGCCGGACATGAAGAACATATCTTTTGGACAAGAAGTCCGGTCACTGAGCCCGCCCGAAGCCGAAGCCCGCGTCCGCCACCCGAGTCAAGCCCGGCGTTCGACCGGTCAAGCCCACAGGGCCGCCACACGCGCCCAACCGGCCCGAGCAGCCGTACGCGGCCAGATTAGGGTTTTGACCTAATTTAGGTCTTTTATTCTGCTTTAAAGACTACAACTATTATTTTATGTTTATTCCTTTTTAGTAGGATAATTTAGGGGTTTTTAGGAGACTATTTAGGAATAGGACTCTTTATTTTATTATTATTTAGAAGTAGTGATTAGGGAGGAGAGCTTGTTCCCTCACCTATATAAGGAGGCCGCCGGCCACCCTTGTAAGGCAGACTTTTATGAAATAAACCCCCTTTGAAAGAACTCTGTTCTGAAACCCTTATTGTATCTGCATGACGCGATACTGAAGGATCGACTTATCATCAAGAGCATCCATCTCTTGGCGTGGCGTCTTCGACTGGACACTTCTGGTTCCCGGTTGTTATATAGCCGACGGGTCAAAGTACTTTCCGCCCCCGGTTCCCGACGGTTCTACCTCGTTGCACGGTCTCAACTTGCGGTGTTTAAGGGTCGTCTGCCCACGGTTGCAGCGGTTCACATCAGACTTCACCGATTATCACGCGCTCAAAGTCGGCACGTGACAGAGTTACGGGTCGAGCCGGGAGAAGTTGGGTTTGAAGACATGGGTGGTTGTGTTGGTGGCGGCGGCCTTCTCAGTGCCGACGACAAAGGAGGTGGTGGAGAAGGCGAAGAGGTGGAAGGGTGTTGAAGGATTTGTAAGAGATGGAATTGAGAAGTGTCAAAATGTAATTTGGGCACACCTTGGGTACTGATTTTAGAGGACAAAATATTTAAAAGTTAATTCCGTTAGTGATTTGATTCAAAATATTTAAAATTTTACAAATAAGGACTAACGGCATTAAGTACGGGATAGATTTGGGGTTTTTTAAACTTAGAGCATTTTCATTATAGGCCAAAACCAAATTTGTAGCCAATCCTTTACGGGATATGTCAAACGTAGCCAAAACTATTCATAACCCCAAAAATGACAATGTTTTTTATTTCCGTTAACTTTTCCGTCCAAGTTAACGAAAATTCGAATCCTAATCTGACTTGTCGAGTGATGTGGTTATTATTTGCCACGTAAGCATTTATTTACCACATATTAAATACAAATTACAAATAAACATTAAAAATTAATTTACTCCTATTTTCCATCACCTTCGACTTCCACCACCAATCCTTTCATCCGCCGCTACCGCCGCTCCAACTTGCCCACCGTACAGCTCTGAACCTACTCACCACCATCACCTTTGTACTCACCACCCCATCCCTATCATTTCTCCAAAGTTCCAGCTCTTTACCATCAAATCCATGTTACAATCGGCGATTCAGTTGGAAGATGAAGAGGTCATCGATTCAGTACGAAGGAAGGGCGGTGGGCGGCAGATCTAGAGAACGGAGAAGGAAAGGGTGTCGACCTGAGAGGAGAGGCTTCCAGATATGCTTCAAAAGATTCAATCAACGTCCATCTCTGCGACGGAACTGGAGGAAGGGGCGGCGTTGTTGTTGCTCACTGGGAGCAGTAGCATCGGCAGATCCATTGGTAGCGACGAAACTGGAGGAAGGGGCGACATTGTTGTTGCTCATCGGAGCAGAGATGGCGGCGAAGAAGAGGGGCTAAGTAATCTAGAAGCCGGCAGAATCGAAGATCAGTGCAAGGATTCCGTTTCTTCAGATTCGGGATGCCTGTCCTGCAAAGACGATGAAGAAAGAAAGAAGGAAGGTTAAGAAAGGAAGAAGACGGGAGGAGTTGGGTTCGTTTAATTATCTTTGTGTGGGTGGGTGGAGAGGCTGCTGGGTGGGTGGAGAGGCTGCCGCGGTGGGTGGGTAGAGAGGTGGCGGCGGTTGCTAGAGCGACGGCTGCCGTTGATGGAGCGACGGCGTCAGTGGATGGAGCGAGGAAGAAGAAGAATTTGTAAAATAATTTTTTTTTGTTTTAGTTTATTTATTTATTTTTAAATAATGACATGGCATGACGGGGCATCTGGTTGACCAGTCATGTGGATGCCACGTCAGCTCCATTTGCACGGTCACTAACGGTATTAAAATTCTAACGGATGTTGGCTACATTTGTCGTAAAAAATAAAAATGTGGTCTAAACTGTTTGACACAAATAGCTTTGGCTATGTTTGACATTCCCGGAAAAGGTTTGGCTACAAATTTGTTTTTTACCTTCATTATATTTGGCCAAAGTTGGAGCTTTTTGAATTTATTTACCCTAAATAATATTAAGAAAGAATAAGAAGGGAAGATTATTAGATGTGGTGTCGTCAGAAAACCCTGGAGCCGAACCTGGATTACACTGGTGACGCTGGTCAGTGGGACGTGTGACAAGTTAACTCAGCAGAGGTTGTGTCGATGGTGACAGAGGCGAACAAGTTTGGGTTTGGATGAAGAGGCTAACGATATATTCTCCTTAAAATTTGCCTACCAGGAGAGACCTCACGAGAAACCTTGGAAATCAATTTGGAGTTGGAACTTGGAAGGCCCCAAACCTCATCCGACACTTCATCTGGCTTGCTATGTACAATAAACACCTGACAAATTGTGCTAAGGTCAGAAGACGTATGTCTACCGACGCTACTTGCAACTTCTGCCACAACTCGGAGGAGATAGCGATCCATGTGTTACGACGACAGTCGATTCGACCAGCCAACCTTGGAATTCGGATCTCTCAACCTGGACTTTAGAGTAAGTAACCTGCTGGTTACTTTGGAAATCAAGGAATGCTAGAGTTGCAAGCCTGTTGGACCGCTGTGGCTGTATTTAAGTCTTCAGAATTCCAACTTTAAATAATGGTGACCAGAAGGATAAGTAGGCGATTTGAAGTAGCTCAGATATTGTCCAACACACTTGCCATCAACTGTGTAAATCACTGCAGCAGCTGGTACTATGTTGTATACCAGCCACTTAATATATTTGTTGGGCATGCAAGCAACCTTCATCAGAACCAAGCCAAACCCCCCACATCAGTCGTATCGCCATCTCTTTTGTTTGTGTTACCTGGAGATTTTTTCATAGTAAGGTTTAAGGCTTTTCAATGAACAACAACATGTATCATTTTGTATTCTCCACCATCAAACAGTAACATCACCTATCTTCAAGGCTCTTATTTTCCTATGATGCTGCATAAATGTTATTTTAATCACTGTTACATCAAAATCTCAATCTTGACCCAGAAGAAATCCTATCACAAACCCATATCTCTCCCCTGGAGAAAGTTGTTGATTATGGCCACATGCATTTGCCTCAATCCTGCCTGGAATGCATTTGCCTCAATAAGAACACTGGTTTTGAGCCTCAAAAGTTTGAGAAATACTTCTGTTTCTGAAAGTGAAGCTCTGACTGAGGCTTGCAGCAGCATAAATCCCCAACTTCTTCAAACATTTCTCCACTTTGCAATCTGCCAACAACCAACTCCTTATCAACATCACAAAATCATCTCGACTTCTCCTGACACTATTATGGACAGATCATCATCAGCCTCGTTCTGCACTATGACATCTTCTTATGAAGGAATGTACTCAGCTTTCATCTTAGCCACCTAAGAAATTAAACCAAACAAGTTCTTTGATCAACTAGGGAGTCATTAATCATTTTTGGATTTTCCAACATTTGAATGATGCCTCATAAAAGACAAATATATGCAGTTGGAATGTCAATGTCAATGAAACAAATAACCCATAGTGAAAAATCTGTGGTGAGCTGGATCGTAAAACATCAGTTTATGGTAAACCTTATTATTCTATCTATAAATACCTTGCCCCATTGCTCTTGCACATCCCAACTTCACAAATCAGTAGTTGCTTGAGATAGAGAAATGAAAACTCCTAGTACTACTACTGCTACATCATTCCTCCTGCTGTTAGTGATTCTTCAGCCATTTTGGCTCTCTCTGCACATTCCTGCTGTATTTGCTGAAAAAAAGGCATGCAACAATCACCTTCTTCTTCACTAATCTTTTCCTTTTTGCTCATTTTCATTTCCTTGTATTTGATTTCCCTAACTAATGTGGATGCCTTTTTCTCCCTTGTTGGTTCTTGTTTCGTGACAGTCATTCATGGTGTATCTTGGAAGGCATTCTCATATTGAATCTGCAACTGCAAATTCTGTTATTGATGCTGACCAAATGAGTGACACATATTCTCAGCTTTTGAGCTCTTTCATGCCTAGGTAATTCTTCCAAGCAAAGGCCATTGTATTGTTACTGTAAAACCATGTTCTTCAACTTACATATTCTTAATTTCTTATCAGCAAGGAGAAGGCAAAGGGAGCCATATTCTATTCATACTCAAGTCACATCAATGGCTTTGCAGCTATGCTCGAAGATGATGAAGTAGAGAAGCTCTCCGGTATGAACCTCATGAATACTTAATGATTTGTCAGTTCAAAAACCATTGCTAATCAGTCTGTACTTTATAAGGAATAATATGAACGTGTTGGACTGGTATATATTGGAGATCATCCTGACGTGGTAGCAGTGATCCCAAATAGACTCCGCTGCTTGCACACCACAAGGACATGGGCATACATGGGGATAGAAGACAGCATCAGCAAGAACTCCACACTTGGCAAAGATGTCATCATTGCCAACATTGATACAGGTTAGATATATGCTATAGTCTTATAGACTTAACATTCTTCCTCTGATTCGAAAACAAAAACTAAAATGGAAACAAAATGCAGGGGTGTGGCCAGAATTGCCAAGCTTCAACTGCACCGTAGCAGAGACAATCCCACGTAGGTGGAAAGGTACTTGCGATGAAAGTGAAGGATTCAAATGCAACAAGAAGCTGATTGGAGCGAGGAACTTCAACAAGGGATTCCACGCTGCAAATCCCAACCAAAACGTCCAGTCAAACAGCGCAAGGGACACAGAAGGACATGGAAGCCATACCCTTTCCACAGCAGCAGGGTGCCAAGTGCCAGGTGCAAACCTGTTGGGATCAGCCTATGGAACAGCCAAAGGCGGCTCTCCTAACGCCTGGGTTGCCTCCTACAAAGCTTGCGTGAGAGGCGACTGCGCAGATGCTGACATAGCTGCTGCATTTGATGCTGCAATTCATGATGGAGACGACGTCCTCTTCATCTCTTTAGGCGAAGTCTTGGTTGAGGATTACTACGCAGACCCTGTTGCTCTTACATCCTTCCACGCTATGTTGAAAGGCATCTCCGTGGTGTGTTCTGCAGGGAATTCCGGGCCACTGAAGAATACAGTTGAAAATTTTGCACCTTGGGTAATCACAGTTGCTGCCAGCACTGTAGATAGAGAATTCCAGTCCAATGTCATCCTTGGAGATGGAAATGAATATAAGGTTTGTGTTCTCTTTGTTTCATTTTTTGAAACCATATTATATATGTGTATATATATGTGACCAGTGTTGTTGGTTGATGAATCATCAGGGAGTCAGCTTCAACACCAACACCATGCCAGCTGAAGAGATGCATCCTTTGATAAATGCAGTGGATGCAAAATTGTCCCAGGCTGGTTATACTGACGCGTAATCAACACTCTTGCTTCTTTCTTTTCTTTTCTTTTCTGCAAAGAATATATACAATAGATAAGAAGAGTGTGTGTTCTGATTCACTATTTCTGACAAATTGGATTTGAATGCAGCAAGTATTGTCTTAATGGAACGCTAGATGAAAGCAAGGTGAAGGGGAAGATTGTTGTGTGCAGTGGCGATAATTTTGATATTCGGAGGAGCAAGGAGGTGCTAGATGCTGGAGGAATTGGGGTAGTGATTGTTAATATTCCAGGGTTGGTAGAGGGTCCATCTCCTGAAGCACACTACCTCCCAGCTTCCTTGGTCTCAATTGATGATGGCCTTTCCATTTTGTCCTACATATCTTCCACTAAGTGAGTTTTAGTACCTTCCAATTCATCATCCACTTTTAACTGGAAATTTATCTCTACTTATTAAATATGTTTGATCTTTTTTGTGATTTGATCTGGTCCCCGATAGCTCTGATAAGGGGTGCTACTGTAACTGGAAACTCAGTTACTGCACCTATAATGGCCGTGTTCTCATCTCAGGGACCTAATCCACTCACTCCAGAGATTCTCAAGGTAATTTTTTACACAGTTTCAATACTCTAATAATATGCATGAACAACATTACAATACTATTTAATCTCAACTCAATGTCATTCTTGAAAATTTGCAGCCAGATGTGACGGCACCAGGAGTCAACATTTTAGCTGCATATACAGAATCAGTAGGCCCGGGTGGCCCATCAGACACCCGTCATCTTCCCTTCAACATCATCTCCGGTACATCGATGTCAGGTCCTCATGTTGCAGGTATCGTTGGCCTGATGAGAAGCTTGTATCCTCACTGGAGTCCTGCGGCCATCAAGTCAGCAATAATGACCACTGGTATATATACATATATCATTCTCTTCTTCTCCAAATCAGCTCGAAGCTGATATCTTATTATTTTAACATTTTCAGCCGTGACAATAAACAACAAGGGGCATAAAATCAGAAATTGGCTAGGAGAGGAAGCGACCCCTTTCAACTATGGAGCAGGACATGTGTCACCTAGCCATGCAATGGATCCAGGCTTGGTGTATGACATGACGGCAACTGATTATGTAGACTTGCTCTGCTTCATTGGGTATGTGCTAAGAAAATTGAAATGTTCTACCCGGAGCCGTACAAGTGCCCTGAGATGACTGCATACAGCTTGTCGAATCTCAACTACCCCTCCATTACCGTTCCAAAGCTGGTTGGAGCAGTCACGGTGACTCGAACGCTCAAGAACGTGGGTAATCCGAGTGTATACACGGTTTCGGTAATTCCACCACGTGGAATTTCGGTGACGATTCAGCCATCTAGCCTGGAGTTCAAAGTAGTTGATGATGAGAAGAGGTTCAAGATTATGTTAGAAGCTGAAGCAGGGAAGGTTGAGAGTAGTCATGATTATGTGTTCGGAGAAGTCAGTTGGTCTGATGTGATTCACAATGTGAGGAGTCCTATAGTCGTCAGGATGTGAATCCCATCAGACCAATTCAGCTCTCCGAACAAATAATCATGATTACTCTCAACTTTCCTTGCTTCAACTTCTAACATAATCTTGAAGCTCTTCTGATCATCAACTACTTTGAACTCCAGGCTAGATGGCTGAATCGAAGAAACATTAACCATCTTATCTGTCACCCCATTGTTGTTTGTTTGTTTACTTACAATGTTGGTTTTGGCCGAATAATGGGAATTTGATCTTATAAGCATGCAGCGCACTTACTATGCCTTGTGATTCTGATTTCAGCAGTAACTTGTAAACTGGTATTTTATCCTAATTGAAGCTTCTGAACTATCTGACCAAGTCATACTTCTCCCCTATCGCCGAAACAGTAGAAATTTTTATTGATAATTCACAAACACGATTCCCACATGAAAAACATTGAAACAAAGTTTCCATTGGTAAAGCTGAATTAAGAAAACAGTAGAAATAGAGCAGATAATTCGAAGACCAAATTGCTTAAAGTTATTAAGGTAAATTCTTGTCGATGATTTTATTGATAAATTTAAAGTTGAGGCAATTACTCTCTGTTAACAACATGCTCTAGAGCACCATGTACTCAGTTGAGTTTTGAAAGAAAGAAAAAAGGACCCAATAAAGAGAAGGTGAGTGGGAATAATCCAGATTCAGAAGCAAAGAATGGAAGACTGTCCGAGAGAGTTATGAACCTTTGACAATATTATTCAGTCAGCAACCAAGAGATGAGATCACCTTCGTTTTAGTGTCACATCACAATGCCCTGCGAAATGATCAACAATATGCATAATAAATGTTTTCAACTTTAATCACCAATCAGATAGTGAAAGTTGTTACCTTATTATCTCCTCTCCATTGTTTTGAAAATTATAATGATAGTACATTATATATTGTCATAGTGAAGATCAGAATCAAGGATGCTTTTGAGATTCAGAGTGAAGGTATGTATAAAAACATGATGTAGCTAATAATAGAAGTACAAGAGAGTATCACAAGAGGAAAAGGAGAACATCTACAACTCTATATACAATTCATAATTACTGTTTCTTCTTTATGACCCAAAACTATGTATTTCCTCCTTGATGTCCTCCCTATAAAAACGAGTTAGCTGATTTGCAATTCAATGTTTCGAGTAAAAGATGAATTGAATGAGGTTGAATCAAATCGGGATTTAGGGTTTGATACGAAAACCCTAAATCAAAGCGACACTTAATCTGCAATCCGGAGCGATGGTCGAATAGAGGAATGATAAGGCAAAAGTAAGGCACACACACACGACACCCAATCTTAACGTGGTTCAGCAAGATGACCTTGCCTACATCCACGCTCGAGCAGAGCTCGAGATAGTCACTTTTATTTATCAAGTTCAAACCCAGGATTACAAACAAATCCTGTTAACCAGCTGATACACCACAGCTGAAACGCTTACGATCCACCGATCCAATCTACCTCACTGCTACTGTGAGTGACAACCTGAGAAACTGCTTAGCCACACTTTTCTCAGTACCTCTTCTGATCTTCAAGCCTGGTTTTTAAGCTCTTCTGCTTCCGCCACCAAGGATTGATTTAGGGCTTGATTGTCGCCAATCTTGACCTTGATTGGTGTCTCGATCTTCTTCAATGGCGGGTTCGATATTCTCCGGAAGTGGAAAGCGTGAGTCTGATTTCTTTTCATTCATTACCTGCAATAAAAACTGTTAAATTAGGAGGAATTATCTCCGCCTGTTTAGGAGATAATTACTTAATTGTTTTTTATAGTAAGTATATTTTAGGAGATCTCCTAATTAGTATAGGTATCTTAGCCTAGACTTGTATATAATCTCATGTAAACCCTAAGCTGAATATACAGAAAATCAGAGAATTCTTCTCTCCAAAAACCCTACTGTGTTCGTACCCTAGATTGACATGGTATCAGAGCAACAGGTTGATTCTTCCGCCGCCTGTGCTCATCTTCCAATGCTGTTATGAACCTTGACAGCATCTCTTCTCCTTCCTCTCCTACTTCTTCTACAGAAAACTCACAAAATTCCGCAAACCAATCTGTCATCTCTGATCAACCTGAATATGAGACAATGGCAGCCAGCAACAACAACAATAGTGGTTCGTTTTCTGAACCTGGAGCTGGAGGTATATCTATCCGAAAATTCACTGGAAAGAATTACCTCCAGTGGTCCCAATCAGTTCAAATGTTCATTACTGGTAGATCAAAAGGAGATTATCTGACTGGAGCTACAGCAAAACCAGCTGAATCTGAACCTACCTTCACCAAGTGGAACAATGATGACAATCAAGTTCGTTTCTGGCTCATCTCAACCATGGAGCCAGACCTTGGAGACAACTATCTTCTTCACAAAACAGCCAAAGACATATGGGATGATGTGAAGGAAACTTACTCCACACAGGATAACTCGTCAGCCTTATTTGAAGTAGAATCCAAACTGTTCAACTTCAAACAAGGTGATCTGAGTGCCACTGATTATTACAATCGCCTCATCCGAACATGGCTGCAACTCGACTTGTACGAAGCTCAGACCTGGGACACAACGAAGGATGCCAAAACCTTCTGAACGTGCCTGTAGAAGAAAAGGACCGTGCAGATGCTTTTTGGTATAAACCAGGACCTTGATGCTGCAAAGAGCAGAGTTATGGGGACCAAGCCTTTTCCCAGCTTGAAGGAAGCCTTTGCAGAAATAGTACGGGAGGAAGATCGCCGCCGACTCATGATCGGGGAGCCTAAGCTCAACTCAGAGGGATCTGCCCTCATAACATAAGCTCCTGCTGCAGCCTTAATCTCTCATGCTAACCGCAACAAAGGGAGACCTACTGTGTGGATGGGGAAACCCATTCCGGAAGGAACAACGTGGTGTGATCACTGCAATAAGCCTTTCCACACAAAGGAGGTTTGCTGGGACATCCATGGGAAGCCGGCGGGATGGAAACCCAAATCTGAGCTACGAAGAACTCGTGCCCTTGCCACAACCAGCAAGGGAGCAGAAGAAGAGGCCCAGTTCTCAAAAGGACAAGTGGATGCACTTCAGAAGATGCTAGCTCAAGCTCTTAAACAGGACAAGCTTGAGCATAGAGGGTACATAACCAGTCTTTTCGACAAACAAGGTACTGAATCTCAAGCCTTTTCTACTAAGACTAAACCTGCAAATGTGTGGATTCTAGACTCTGGAGCCACAGACAATATGACAGGGTGCAGGGATCTCATCCAAAACCTAAAGCCCTATCCTAGAAACTCAGGGGTTAGAATTGCCGATGGATCTGTTGCTCCCATTGCAGGAGTTGGCATTGTTAGAGTAACCAAGGATCTAACTCTCTGCCCAGTCCTCTATGTTCCAAAACTTGACTGCAATCTTATGTCTATTCACCAAGTTACTCATGATTTAAAGTGTGAAGTTAAATTCCGATCCCCTGGTTGTGTGTTACAGGAGATGGGGACGAGGAGGACAATTGGCAGTGGTGAAGTGAGTGATGGACTCTACATCCTGAAAGGCACGGAGGACATAGAGGAAGCTGATGAGCACCAGTCTAAGCATGCTAATGTAGTTGCTAGCATAGAAAGTAGTGAGAATGAAGTTTTGTTGTGGCACTTCAAATTAGGCCACCCAAGTTTCTTTTACCTTGAACAATTGTTTCCTAAGTTGTTTCGTAATAAGAAGGCTAAGTTGTTTGAATGTGAAGTTTGCCAACTTGCGAAACATACTAGATCAGTCTATCAAGGCATTGGGTATCAACTGACAAAGCCCTTTGCTGTAGTTCACAGTGATATATGGGGCCCCATGAAGTGTCAAAATATTAATGGGGCAAGGTGGTTCATCACCTTCATTGATGACCACACAAGACTGACCTGGACGTTTCTGATGAAGGATAAATCAGAAACCACAGATATCTTCAAGAACTTTCACACAATGATTGCTAATCAGTTCAAGACTAGCATTCAAGTACTAAAAACCGACAATGCTCGTGATTATTTCAATCATGTTCTTGGATCTTTCCTTCAAGCTCATGGAATTATCCATGCTAGCTCTTGTGTCAACACCCCACAACAGAATGGAGTGGCTGAACGGAAGAATAGGCACCTTCTGGATGTAGCTCGAGCAGCTATGTTTACTCATCATCTGCCTAAACATCTGTGGGGTGAAGCTGTGTTGACAGCTACCTATCTAATCAACCGACTGCCAAGTAAAACCCTCAAGTTCAAAACTCCTCATCAAGTTCTGCTAGAAACCTTCCCTCATATTTCTACTTTTTCTTCAGACTTGGCACCAAAGGTCTTTGGCTGCACTCCATTCATTTATGTCTACTCTCAGAATCGGTCTAAACTTGATCCTTGCTCACAGAAGGGGGTGTTTATTGGGTATTCTGCTGCCCAGAAAGGGTATAAGTGTTATGAGCCTCACACAAAGCGTGTTTATAACACTCGGGATGTGACCTTCTTTGAGTCATAACCTTTTTACCCTCCTGCTGTGATCCAGGGGGAGTACAGTGATGAAAATGATGGATCACATCAGCAGGAGCAGCAACGTCCTGTTGAAAACTTTGTGGATCTTATCTCAGTTGACAGTGGTGATGATACACCTGATGCCTCAACTGTCACAGCTCCTAGTCAGGGGGAGATTCAGGATCCGCAACAGAAACCCTTGTTGGTCTATCAACGAAGGAGAGTGCCTGATGGTGCAACTGAAGAACATACAGTTACTATCAGTGATGATGTGGAAGTGGAAAATATTGAGGACACCAATGAAGCAAGTGACCTTGATATACCAATTGCTCTTAGAAAGGGGGTAAGGAGCTGCAACAAGTATCCAATTGGTCGTCATGTAAGTTATGAAAACCTTAGCAATACTCATAAAGGTTTCATAACTGCCCTTGACAATGACCAGGTTCCAAAGACCATTCAGGAAGCAATGAAATGTCCAAAATGGAGAAATGCAGTCAGGGAAGAATTAAAGGCTCTTGAAAACAATGGCACATGGGAAGTTGTTCCTCTTCCTGCTGGGAAAAACACAGTTGATTGCAAATGGTTATTTACAATCAAGTATAGAGCTGATGGCACAATCGAGAGATTTAAGGCACGTCTCGTTGCCAGGGGATTCACACATGAATTTGGGGTTGACTACGATGAGACCTTTGCTCCTGTAGCAAAGCTCAATACAATAAGGGTGCTGCTGTCCTTGGCAGTAAACCTCGATTGGCCATTACATCAATTAGATGTGAAAAATGCCTTTCTTAATGGGTATTTGTCTGAGGAAGTGTATATGGTGTTCCCACCAGGAGTTGAAAATCCGGTAGATGGACATGTATGCAGGCTCAGGAAGGCACTGCATGGCTTAAAACAGTCTCCCCGAGCCTGGTTTGAAAGATTTACCAAGGCAGTGAAAGAAGGGGGTTACTATCAATGCCAAACGGATCATACTCTCTTTGTGAAACACTCTACTACAGGGAAAATGGCTGTGCTAATCGTCTATGTAGATGATATCATAATTATTGGAGATGATGCTGAGGAAATTATGAAATTGAAAGCTCAACTTGCTCATGAGTTTGAGCTGAAGGAACTGGGAGAACTGAAATACTTCTTGGGAATGGAAGTATCCAGATCTCGTCAAGGGATTGTAATTTCACAAAGGAAATACGTTCTTGATCTGCTAAGTGAAGTTGGGATGGTAAACTGCAAACCTGCTGCCACTCCCATGGAACAGAACAAGCTACTAAGCAAGGATGATAATATCCCTGCTGTTGACAGAAGGAGCTACCAAAGGCTGGTGGGAAAGCTGATTTACCTAGCTCACACACGTCCAGACATTTCTTTTGCTGTGGGAATTGTGAGTCAGCATATGAATTCCCCTAACGAGGAACATATGGAAATGGTGACTAGGATCCTTCGGTACCTAAAGCAGTCTCCTGGTAAAGGTATTCATTTCAGGAAAACTACTCAACGAGGAATCACAGTTTACAGTGATGCTAGCTGGGCGGGTGAACTCACAGACAGAAGGTCTACCACAGGATATTGTAGCTATGTCTGGGGAAATTTGGTGACCTGGCGAAGTAAGAAACAAGGTGTAGTTGCCAGAAGCAGTGCAGAAGCCGAGTACAGAGCCTTGGCACTTGGAATTTGTGAGGGCATCCAGTTAAAGAGGGTACTAAACGAACTGGGAATCAAGTGTGACAGTCCTATACAACTCCTATGTGACAGTGATGGAACCGTCGTTGTGCTGAGCAGGTTCAATCAAATAACTATCAAGCTCAAGAGCTAGGATAGATCGTATTCCACGGGCCTTCAAATGATCGGCTACTTCAGAACTAGCAAATTATTCAAGGAAAAACACGTTGTGCGTGGTGTGAGTTCCACGACTTCTACTTCTAAGAAATGCAGAAAAATTAAAAAGATTAAACTAAAGCAGATTGAGAATTAGGGTTTGAAAACAAGAATGACAGACGAACTTAGACTTTGAATCCCCCTTCGTTCCCCAGAGCATTGGCAATCAACAGATCAGCGGATTTTGATTCTTATTCAATCAATTACTAAGACACCACCATAACTCCTTACCCTTAGGTTTAAGACTGGCGAACGTTCGCTCTATCCGATCCAACTACCAAGATTAACTAGCCGCCCGGGTACGGTCGCCTCTCGCAATGACTTAATTAATTGGTGTAATTACTAGTGATTAATGAGTTACTCTTGCGGTGAATTAACCCTAACCGGTTCCTACGAAAGGCACACTCCAATTATAAGGTTAATTGTTTAATTCGATATTCTAAAGTAAGGCGAGCGTTCGCTTCTATCCTTAGCTTAACAAGAATCTAATCTAGGTGATCAATCCAGACAAGAAACATGAACAATGAAGAACGAATCAAACATGAAAAAGAACTGATTGAATTTCGAATCTAATCACCGCCGATCCGTGACCGCTTTAAAGCCCTGGGTCACTTAGGGTTCATCTAGTCTAAGCTCTAAAGGGTTTAGCTACTCATGATCATTACAAAAGACACACAGACAAAGAAAGAGTTCATCATTCAGAGGAAGAACAGAAAAGGATCTGAAAAACCTAATTCAGACGACTCTGACAGACTCCGATCTTCGGTAAGTTGCACTCCTAGCTCCGGTTCTCCAAGGTGGAAGGGATGGCGTCACGATCACTATCCGGCTCTTCGAACTCCAACTCTTCGCTCCAGAACTTCAGAGAATTTTGATCTCGAAAAGTTGTATTATGATTACTTATGATCGTCCCCTTCTCCCGGGCCGCCGGATTAAGTATAAATACTTAACCCTAGTTGGGCCGGGCTGAGCTAAAGTTTTCGCCGAAACCATAAGGGTAGTTTCGGCGAAACTGGCTTTGAGTTTAGGGCTCCGCCGGCTGTTCATTATTTTCGGTCCGAGCAGTTGATTGGTTTCGCCGAAACCATTCTTCACTTGGCACTGGCTGATTTGAACTGCTGGTTTCGCCGAATCTGGGGGTCTGGTTTCGCCGAAACTGTAAGTGTGAATGGCAGATTTTTGGTTTGACTTGATTGACTCCTTTGATCGATTCCGGTTTGATTCCTCGAGGTTCCTACGCCTTAGACACGTCCATGGCTACGCTATTTGACGGCAAAAACCTGTGTTAACACAAAAACACTAGAAAACCATCAAATAGACCCGAAATGGGCCAAGGTAACACAAATGGCACGAGATAGGGCAATCGATTGAATATTCGTTATTCTACCCTAAAACCAATGTCTTAAGCAAAGAAATGTCTTAAATGAGGCTGATAATCACTTCAAATCGAGTGTCATCAAATACCCCACACTTAAGCTTTTGCTTGTCCTCAAGCAAACTGAATAGAAACGCTCATGTTCATAAATGATAAGATCGATTAAATTGGAGCTCAATCAAACACAATGAATTATTAGACAGATCGATCCTAGAACAAGAAACCTAACATGCATACTGATCAGCCAAACTACCTGGTCTCACTAATAAACTGCACACGACAAGTAATTAGCAACCAATTATGCACGAATTTGACCTGACCGACCAGACTTCTCACACAGGATATATTTAGTACAATGGGAACTCTCACTCTCTGTGTTTAAGGACGTGTTTCTGCTCTCGATCGTTTTCTATTATCGAATTCTGTCATAGGTTTGCATTTCGACCACATCTCCACCACTGTGACAACACGAGTATCTAGTCAAGAAGGACTTCCCTGCTAGGACCGTAATGAAATCTACACTACTCGGGTTTATAATGAGATGGATGATGGGAATGAATGATGATGGCTTGGTGCGGTGTAGCTTTCGACTAACTTCCCTCGAATCTAATCTATGGCTTCCTACCGTCTAACAAAACACTGGTGGAATGATGAACGCTCGTCATATGATACCCTCAAGCAACCTAGCACTTATTCTTTTTTCTTTACACGATTTTTCTTCTTTTGCTTTCTTTTGAACTTTTCTTTTGACTTCGTTCTTCCATTTGTAGGGAGAAGAACGTTTTATTGAACTACACTTTGAACTTTTTCGTATTTTTCTGATTTTTCTACTTCTCTCTTTTTTTCTGAACCTTGCTTCTTTTCTTACTTTATTTTTTCTCTTTTGTGCCGATTTTTCTTTTAGTTGCTAGAGGGGTTTACACTTCTGGACATGATAGCTAGGACCACCTGTTTAATGGCTATAGGCAGGTTACCACAAACTGACTTCCGGTAGGTCAATCTAGAACTACAACCACAGGGGATCAATGGGGAATGAAAGAAATGGGAAATGGCTGTAATGTATTATCGAACCGAAAGAACAGGCCAAGCTCAAGGGTCTAAACCTAGTGGATTTTATCGTTAAGGTAGGCTATCTGGCTTAGTAGCTGAATCTAGGTGCCCCTATCCTTCTAGAACTCGTGTCGTCGTGTGGTCTCGAGTAGGTTTCATGCAAATTCTAACTCATTCAAGTAAACAGAAAACCACTCAGAAAGAATTTAAATTGCAAGTTACGTGCAATGGATCAAAAGCTCACAGTTGGTTTGCTAGTCGGATTCGGTCATTTTCATGAAATCAAGGCTACAAACTACAAGTGTGATTTTAAAATTCTGTTCTGACCAGGCAATTTAGCATCAAAGCATACAAGTTGGTTCTCAAGTTCTAGGTTAAGCAGTCTAAGCATCATTATGAAAGGTTGAACAACAACTTAACATCAAAAATCAAGAACTGAGCCATTCTAATGCTAGAGAGACTGGAATGGAATCACGAGGCACACAAAACACAATCAAGGGCAATCAAGTTCATGCAAGGTTCTCTAGCATCCTACCCCACACTTAAATCGGACTGTGTCCTCACAGGACTAATTCTAGAATTCAGAGTGGAATGGAAGAACCTGGAAGAGGACGGTTGATTGCAGAGGGTAAGCCCGGAGTCTCGGAGCAGAGGGGAGTGTAACAGAACCTGAAGCAAAGGAAATCTCCCAACTGCCTACAAAACAAAAACAAATGAAACATAAAAAGGAAATCGGGACAAGTGCCCCGGATCCACACAGAAAAAAGTTGGACCGAAGTCCGAAAAGAATAAATAAAAAGAAAAGAGAAGGAAAAGGACACCACCTGATCATCACTGGTCAGAGGTGTCAGGGTGGGGGAAGTGGAAGTAATCGCCGAGCTGTCGCTGCCACTCCAGCTGTCGCTCATAACGCCGGTCGGCTCGGTGCATATGTTGCTGCATGATAGTCCATCGCGCCTCTTGAGCGGCATTGTCGGTGATTCGCCACTCCTGTAGTCGCTCGTACAACTCACCAATGTCCGCGGGGTGGTGTTGCGGCTCGTGAGTATGCGCCGGAAATGGTTCTGGAATGCGCGGCGGCGACTGGTGGATGTACCCTGCCTGATGGTGTGGCGAGGGTATATAATCTTGAAACTCAGGCGGCGGCTGCGGCTGCTGCTCCTCAGTACCATCTTCGTCCTCCGACTCGACCGCAGGTTGGAGTGGAGGATCTGTTGCTACATGGGGACTGAGGTCGAGTTCTAAGTCGTACTCGACCGCCAAGTCTCCTCCAACGGTCATAATTGGGTGTCGTGGAATGTTAGGGCCATATTCATGGCTGATGCCGAAGGAGAGGAGGAGCTGACCTATGAAGTTGCCTCCCAAGAGTTTGCGTGGTAGCTTCTTCCTCTTGGTCCGCTGGCTGAAGATGTGAGCGAGCACCCAGTCGGGGTGGAGAGGGTAGCTCTCTCGGATGGCTCGGTGAAGCACGAGCTCCTCCTTAAGGATATGGTGGCGATCCTTGTCTCTGACATATAAAAGTGACCTCCGCCAAACCATATGAATAAACTTATAGAGCGGGTGAGAGAGAGACTTAACTGAGTTGCTCTTCCCGAGGCGATCGTCAGGCACACCTGTCATGTGGCTCCAGAGGGCGTGTAACTCCTCGTCGTCATCATCATCGCCCCAGCCGAAGTGGTGATCGTGATAGTGCTCGTAGGGGATGCCCAGATGAGCGGCAAACTCATCGTAGGTGAGCTGCCTGTACACCCCACCAAGAAAGAAGGTGATCACCTTCTGGCCCCGTCTCCTCTTATGCTCGTCCAAGTCAAATGTCGCCCAGAACTCCTGGAGAGCAATGTCTGGGAACTCGGCGGCTATGGTGGTCAGCTCTAGGAGACCGGCCGGTGCTAGGGCATCATGCACGTTCCGGTAGGAATCCTCGTCATGCTCCTGGAGTGACTCCATGGATAAAGGACGCACGTCAGCTCCACGGATGTGCTCGATCTTCTGGAAGTTCTCAAAGTAGAAGTCCGGTAGACGGGCGATGGTGGGATGGTATCCAGCATGGCGAGGGAGTGCAGGTGGAGGGCCCAGAATGGCGGGTGTGACGGGAGCGGCAGCTCCTGAGCTCGAGGCGCCATCGAGTCGCGCCTTAGTCCTGCACTCAAAAGTGTTCCTAAAACCAGAAGTGAAACTAGATTAGTCAACTAAGATCCTACCCCACACTTAGTAGAAAAGCTCAATTTCACAAAGAAATGAGGGAAACTAAGTGGGGTAAGCAAAGTAAGGTAACCGGTAATCATAGACAATAGAACACATGTCTTAAGAATAGCTATAATCAGGTAAGCGCAATCAGAGTTCAAAAAGTCAAACCGACATTTAGAAAGTCAACATTAAGTCATATTGAACCCTAATCATGGCAAGACTATCACAACTTGGAGAATGACGGTAAAATATGATTTCAAAAGGCAGCATGATAATATGAACAAGAATGAACGCTTA
Source organism: Linum lewisii (assembly GCA_034768395.1). NCBI lineage: Eukaryota > Viridiplantae > Streptophyta > Magnoliopsida > Malpighiales > Linaceae > Linum > Linum lewisii. The sequence continues at coordinate 13,957,475 of CM068300.1, forward strand.
TGACAGCCAAATGATCACATCAATTCAAAGTCAAACCGACATTTCTCACAAGTCAACATAACAACCAATCAATCGTATGCATAGCAACACATGACCAAATGATATGGAAATTAAGCACGGAACTCCCTAAGCATCCTAGAACAGTTCCATAAGTTCAGTCAATCCTAGTTCACACGAAACAGTCGGCACGCAAAACGAGGTAAACCAAAAAGTCAACCAAAAGTCAACCCCAACGAAATTCAGCAATCCATATGTCAAAAGATTCGTATCGAAAAGTTATACAACTGACCTTGAAGCCATGGAAGCAAAAACTGAACGGGTTGGGAGGAATCGGTGAAAAACTTGAAAACTGGGTTTCGGAGAACTGGAGCTGCAAAGCTCCGATTCGAACGTTCTAGGGCTTGTTGGGATCGGAATGAGGAGGGGGAGGTACGGCGGTGGTCGGCGGTGGTCGGCGGTGGTCGGCGGCGGCGGCGGCGAGTGAAACGGCGGCGGCGAGTGAAACGGCGGCGACGACGGGTGTTGAAAGTGGAGCGTTCGGCGATTTCAAAAGGAGAGGGGGGTGGTTTCGAGTAGGCTGAGCGAAAATAAGAGAATAGATGAGAGAGGGGGTGGTCCGAAATTTTAAAGGATAAATTAAGTGATTTTGCAAATCAGTTTCGGCGAAAGTAGGGGGTGGTTTCGCCGAAACTACTAGTTAAAATGGATTGACCGATTTGAACTGGCGGTTTCGCCGAAAATGGAAGCTCGGTTTTGCCAAAAATTTTAGTTGAGATGGTTTCGCCGAAATCAAAAAATTTTTGAACCGAAAATGAGGAACAGGAGAACAGGTTCGAAATTTGAAGATCGGTTTCGCCGAAAACAAAGGTGGTTTCGCCGAAAATTTTGAACTGTTCGGGGTTAAAATATTTTCGTAAATCAGGCCAACTTCAGCAAATCACAGTCAAATCCAGAAAAATCGGAACGACCTCAATCAACTTGCGACTGACTCTATGACATGCAGACTCTACACGAAAAATAATAAATCAAACAAACTGACACTTTTGGCTCTCCCGAACCGACTCTAAAATACCAAGGTTGAAACAAAACAAAACTGACTCCAGCCGTGGGTTGCCTCCCACGAAGCGCTCTTTTATTAACGTCCTTGAGCTGGACGATACCTGGACGGTATTAGGAGACAGCCCAACTTAGATTCTCCTTAACGCTCGCGTCGGAGTTCATAAAGTACAGCTTCGGGACTTCTCCGGTAAACGTGAATTTCTTCCCGTTCGCATGCAAAAGCTTGGTACGTCCGTCGGGAAGATGATAAACGAACTTGAATGGTCCGAAAAGCTCTCTGGAGAGGTCATCCTTCTTTAGTGTGACGATGGAAGGAATGAGGACTGTCGGTTTCTCTTTTTCTTTCTTCTTCGGCTTGTTATCACCAGGATCGGTGATCGTTAGTACTTCCTTAGGAGACGCTTTCGGCTTCTCCTTCCATACTTGTTCCGGTGCCGATTTCTTGGAACTAACAGGTGGTGCAGCTGGCTCGGTGGAAGACGGTGGAGCTTTTGGTCTCCAGACCATTTGGGTCTTTGTCTTCTTGTTCTTTCCTCGAGGTCTGCTCGGTGGTTTAGAAGAGGCTTGCAGTTCCTTCTTCTTCTTAAGCGGCTTCTGAACCGATATTTCTGGCTTCTTCTCGGTACCCTGTCCAGCACCTGCAGTGTCAATTGATCTCGAAACACTGGAAGAAACATTAGAAATGAAGTTGACCGAGGCCAACTCCACAATCTCTACAGATAAACAATTTAATTCTTCCTTAGGAATGTATTTCATCCCGTCCTTGAGACGGAATGTTGCAGTATCCTTCCCCACCCTTACAGTTAGAGAGCCATTAGGAACATTGACATTAATTCCGGCTGTCGCCATGAATGACCGACCCAAGAGAAGGGTAGAATATGTCTCTTGAGTATCCATAACTATATAATCAACGAAAAACCGGAACGGGCCACAGCAAGTGATTACATCCTGGATCATTCCTTTAGGTTCTCTTAGAGTTTTGTCAGCGAACACTAAATTCATGTTGGCAGGTTGTAATTCCCCTAGGTTCAGTTTCTTATATAAACACATAGGCATGACATTTATAGAAGCACCTAGGTCAATTATGCTACGCTCGATTTCAATGTCATTAATGCTCAAAGGTAAAGTAAAAGGACCAGGGTCGGGGCACTTAGCTGGAATAGGTATGGGTGGTGGTCGAGCGACGATAGCCGAGCACTCTCCCTTATTGGAAACGGGAATTTCCTCCTTCTTAGACGGGCTGGTCTGCTCACTGCTCCTGGTTGTTACGGCCTTAGCGTGCTCGTTCTTCATAGTGGAGCTGTCTGGAGACGGAGCCTGATTGAAAATGGGAATACGAGCCATCGCACTAGCAATATTATTTATCATATCCTCTATTCTCTGTCCAGATGCTATCTGTTCTTTGTTGAGAACGGCTTGCGCTTTGAATCTTTCCTCGTGATCATCAAGTCTTGCTGTAATTAGATCAAACTTCCTAGCTATTCTCCTCTCCCAATTGTCCTCATATATAAGATTCGGAGGCTGCTGTACTCTGGTGAATCTGGAAGGATCTTGATAACCATTGTCCATGTATTGATTTCGGCTCTGGTTGAGTTGGAAGTTGTAGGGAGGATGCTCATAGGAGCCTTCCCGTTGTTGAGGAGGTGTTTTGAACTGACGGTAGTCGGACTAGCCTCTTTGATCCCTGGTGAAGCTGTGATCAATGAAGTTGACTTCCTTGTTAGGCCAGTTATTAGTTGTACCGAGGATCTCTTCCATTTGTTTCTGTACTGCGATTTTAATCTGATCTTCACAACTTGGTTGACTCTTGGCTGCTCCAAACTGTCTTTCCCTATTTCTGGACTTAGATGCGCAGTCCACAAAGTGGAGTAGAGCAGCTTCTGGTTCAAGTGCTGTGCAGTCGCCATCAGCTAAGATGTTGACCCATTCAGCTGTTTCTTCAATCATCCCTGTGGGCAAAGATTTCAGCTAGCTGCCCCTGGTTGAATCCGTGATGAGGGCATTCAGAGAGAAGCGCTTGGAAGTCGTTCCACGCGTCGTGTAAACTTACTCCTTCCTTCTGAGAGAATCTAGCGATACTATCCTTGTAGAATGTAGTTCTTGAAGGGGGATAATATTCTTCTATGAAGTCTTGAGCTAGATGATCCCAGTCGGTGTAGTAGCCAGGTGGTTTCGAGCTGAGCCATACCTTGGCGTTGCTTTTAAGAGAGAATGGGAAAGCTCGTAAGCAAAGATTGTTCTTACTGAGATTCCCGCTCTTAAACGTCTCGCACATGTCCAGAAAGTTAGCCAGATGTGTGCGGGGGTTTTCTTGCAGCTTCCCTTCGAATCGAAAATTCTTAGTGACCATGTTCAGGATGAAGGTTGTGATATTATAATCAGGGTCGTCATCATTGTGCGGCACGACGACGCTAGCTCGGAGGTAAGCCGCATTTGGTCTACAGTAATCCGCTACGGTGCACTGAGCAACTAGTACGGAAGGAGAGGGTGGTGGTGAATCTGAAGTAGTGGATGAAGCGGATGAAGATGAGGAGTTCTCCTTCAACTCCTCAATCTTTTGAGGGATAGGTGGTGTAGGCGGTGTGGTTATGACTTGCTTCTGAGCTCGCGGTTTCTTCGGCGAAGCAGAATTACCCGGCTTAAACTGAGAATGAGCAATCGAGCGGTTCATGAACCTGTAGAACAACCTACAAGCAACAAAAGCAAACATACCGGCGTAAAATCGAAGTGGGTGGAAAAATGAAAGATGGAAAATAGAAGAATAAATTGCCAGTTCTTCTTTCAACAATCAAAAGAAGTCCCCGGCAACAGCGCCAATTTGATGGAACCGTCGTTGTGCTGAGCAGGTTCAATCAAATAACTATCAAGCTCAAGAGCTAGGATAGATCGTATTCCACGGGCCTTCAAATGATCGGCTACTTCAGAACTAGCAAATTATTCAAGGAAAAACACGTTGTGCGTGGTGTGAGTTCCACGACTTCTACTTCTAAGAAATGCAGAAAAATTAAAAAGATTAAACTAAAGCAGATTGAGAATTAGGGTTTGAAAACAAGAATGACAGACGAACTTAGACTTTGAATCCCCCTTCGTTCCCCAGAGCATTGGCAATCAACAGATCAGCGGATTTTGATTCTTATTCAATCAATTACTAAGACACCACCATAACTCCTTACCCTTAGGTTTAAGACTGGCGAACGTTCGCTCTATCCGATCCAACTACCAAGATTAACTAGCCGCCCGGGTACGGTCGCCTCTCGCAATGACTTAATTAATTGGTGTAATTACTAGTGATTAATGAGTTACTCTTGCGGTGAATTAACCCTAACCGGTTCCTACGAAAGGCACACTCCAATTATAAGGTTAATTGTTTAATTCGATGTTCTAAAGTAAGGCGAGCGTTCGCTTCTATCCTTAGCTTAACAAGAATCTAATCTAGGTGATCAATCCAGACAAGAAACATGAACAATGAAGAACGAATCAAACATGAAAAAGAACTGATTGAATTTCGAATCTAATCACCGCCGATCCGTGACCGCTTTAAAGCCCTGGGTCACTTAGGGTTCATCTAGTCTAAGCTCTAAAGGGTTTAGCTACTCATGATCATTACAAAAGACACACAGACAAAGAAAGAGTTCATCATTCAGAAGAAGAACAAAAAAGGATCTAAAAAACCTAATTCAGACGACTCTGACAGACTCCGATCTTCGGTAAGTTGCACTCCTAGCTCCGGTTCTCCAAGGTGGAAGGGATGGCGTCACGATCTCTATCCGGCTCTTCGAACTCCAACTCTTCGCTCCAGAACTTCAGAGAATTCTGATCTCGAAAAGTTGTATTATGATTAATTATGATCGTCCCCTTCTCCCGGGCCGCCGGATTAAGTATAAATACTTAACCCTAGTTGGGCCGGGCTGAGCTGAAGTTTTCGCCGAAACCATAAGGGTAGTTTCGGCGAAACTGGCTTTGAGTTCAGGGCTCCGCCGGCTGTTCATTATTTTCGGTCCGAGCAGTTGATTGGTTTCGCCGAAACCATTCTTCACTTGGCACTGGCTGATTTGAACTGCTGGTTTCGCCGAATCTGGGGGTCTGGTTTCGCCGAAACTGTAAGTGTGAATGGCAGATTTTCGGTTTGACTTGATTGACTCCTTTGATCGATTCCGGTTTGAATCCTCAAGGTTCCTACGCCTTAGACACGTCAATGGCTACGCTATTTGACGGCAAAAACCTGTGTTAACACAAAAACACTAGAAAACCATCAAATAGACTCGAAACGGGCCAAGGTAACACAAATGGCACGAGATAGGGCAATCGATTGAATATTCGTTATTCTACCCTAAAACCAATGTCTTAAGCAAAGAAATGTCGCTTAAATGAGGCTGATAATCACGTCAAATCGAGTGTCATCAGACAGTCAAGCAGCCATCAGCATAGTTAGAAACCCAGTGCATCATGATCGCACTAAACATGTAGAGGTGGACAGACATTTCATCTCTGATAATGTCAGCAAAGGTGTAATCCAAGTGGACTACACCCCTTCCAGGCTGCAAACTGCAGATGTTTTGACCAAGGCCTTAGCCAGAGATGTGTTTGATGAATTAGTATCCAAGCTCGGCTTGATAAACATCTACACCAAGCTTGAGGGGGAGTGTTAAATTAGGAGGAATTATCTCCGCCTGTTTAGGAGATAATTACTTAATTGTTTTTTATAGTAAGTATATTTTAGGAGATCTCCTAATTAGTATAGGTATCTTAGCCTAGACTTGTATATAATCTCATGTAAACCCTAAGCTGAATATACAGAAAATCAGAGAATTCTTCTCTCCAAAAACCCTACTGTGTTCGTACCCTAGATTGACAAAAACATTTCCCTTCTTGCCACGAGGATCAATTCGATTAACTTGAACAAAACCGGTTTGACTCAGTAGTCTCAACACTCCCAAATTTGTTGAGCATGCTTTTTTGGAAGATTATATGGCACCTTTCCATCCAAACTCTACAAATGATGACTCTCCAAATTAATACTTTCGCCTTAGCCTCCCCAGTCATAGCCCATCTGCCTATCTCTTCGATTACCTGGGCAAAGGACTTACCACCGAGGTTCGGTAACACTCTGCTAAAGATCCCAGCAATGACACTGCATTCAGCAAAAAGGTGGTCTCTAGATTCCTCCTCATCACAGAAAACACAACCAGCATCAACCAGCGGATCCCAATGCTTGATCTTGTTCCGAGTATAGACTCTGTTTGTGACAATTAACCAGGAAATAAGGGAACGATTAGGGATTACATGGCCTGACCAAACACATTGATACCATGGAACTGTACTGCTCTTAGGTCTGATAGTGTTCCAAACTTCACTAACTGTTAATCTCTGCTTCACTTTACCACTCCAGCATGTGTCACCATATCCACATCAACTATTATTATTCTGTGAAGGTACATTTCTTTATTCAGTGATTTAGAGTGAATAGATGAGTTACTATTCTGATTGCGGTTCTCATGTTTACTAGCTGGTCTTAGCCAAGTATCAAATGTATGAAATTGGATCATAATTGCTGCAATTCTGTTGAAATCCAAGTTCCAAACTACAAAACCCTATCGTTGTCCCTTACATTACATTTAGCCTGAAAGAGGATTTTAACTTTTGTTGTTATTCACGGATGAAAAACTCGCATCTATTTTAGCTGATTCCGCTGCCAAGATCAGCTGTCATTTGCTTTATCAATACCAATCTGGGAATTGAATTTGGTTTTAGCAACTTTCATGCTTCTAGATTTCTGTTTTTCTTAGTTGTCTGATTCCTTATATTACTGCCTCCCTGGTGTGATTATCTAATAGATAGACGATGAGCTTATGCTTTTCTTTACTCACGGAAAGTTCCATTAATGTTAGTCCTGAAAAGAAGATTACAAACTGCATATACCGGTTCCACAGGATCTGATGCCATCGTATTATCAGGATTCAGGACAGTTCAATCACAGTTCTGTACCTTGTATATGATTTCACAATTCACACACATCAAACGTCAAAAATAGTAATTCATACAACGATACAACAACATCTGTAATTGTCCATCAACAACATCTGATCTACTACAAACCAACAGCCTATTATTCCACACAGTAGTATTCATATACACCAGAGTAACTTAATAGCTCTTGCTAGTAGTATAAGCTGAAAAGAAGATCCTCCATCTTGCTTGCTTCATCTGCAAACTCAAAAACATCAATTAGCATTAACCCAAGATAGAAAAGAGCGAGGATCACAACCCACCTTTGTTGCTTGACGATGCTCAAATGAACACAATGGTAAGAAACTCAGCAATATGAACTCAGAAAGTAAAATGATGAAATACCAAAAATTAAGAGTAAAAGTCTGTATTCAATCAAACACCATATGCTCAGTGAAACGTCCGCTCTGTACCAAGGTTCGAATCAACCCTTGGGATCAGATGAACGTCCACCATTAATGCTATAACCTAGATACTGCATCAATGTGATGATGCTAATGAATTCCTATGCACCTAAGTTCTCTTTTGACCAGGAATATTATCAGTAGGAGGCTCATTAAGTAAGGTTTCACCAGCCAGTTGCTTGTCAACGCCTGAACTTCCTGCTCCTTGTGTAGGACCTAAGTTCCAGATGTCAGAGAACCCACCTGGCACATTATACGTACTGGACGACAACGTCGTCCCACAACTCATTGCCAGGACTGGACATAAAAGGATGCGTGTCGAATCCCATGCCCCATATATCATCCTCTTGTTTGATATCCGTTCCAAATCCAGATGATGATGCCAAGACTGGAAACTACTGAACCCCAAAATCATCAGGGAAGGAGACAAAATACTCAGGACCAAGTTCTTCTTGTTGTGGATCCATTATATTCTTCCCTTTACGATGAGGTTCCTCACTTCTTAAGCTCACTGGATCTTCAAACTGCTCCGAATGAATGATGAAATATTCATGCCCCACTGTAAAGTCATGATCTGATACTAAAGTGTCGATTTCAAATGGAAAACCTTCTTCCGCTATCCCTTCCAATGCATAATCATGTGGCTGATGCACAATCTGTCCTTGATTAGAAGATTTGGATTGGTTATGACTGATGAATTTCTTCCTCACGATCCTCGAAGGCTCGATCTTTCTTTGCTCTTTACTTTGCTTAAGAAGGTCTAGGAATGCTCAGTTGCGAAACAACTTAGCCAGGAATGAAAGCATCTGCTTCTGCTTTTGTTCTGCATCTTGAATCTTCTTGTTAAGAGTCTCCATATGCTGAACAGCTCCTCTTTGCTGACGCTGAAGGTCCACAACTTCCTGCATCATTGTACCCCTCTCCTCCCTCAGTCTCTCCAACTCCCTCCAACCCAGATTCGCCAACATTGGTACTGATCATCTGCTACTGGGATGATTGTGTGGACTTGCGCCTTAGAATGTTCATGGGAAGGTGCCTCTGACCTTGTTGAAAGCCATCGTTAGCAAACTTCCACTTGTCAGCATCAACTTTCCGGAATCCCTGATTGCAATTAGTCACAAAGGAAGATTCAGAGAATGAGCGGAATGCAACACAAGGGTAAGATGAAACTTAGAAGGTGTCAATCAACAACAGGGAAAAACCAAACCAACACACAGACACAGATTAATCCGAAAGCTGCCTTGAAACAATACAGGCACTCAAATCTGTATACAAAGGAGTTTTTCATAACACCAAACATGAAGCAGAAATTGCAGACAAGAATCAGTAACATTGTTATTATGCTCTACTGAAACCTGAAAACCTACCTTCATTTGGATTTAGGTAGGTAGCTCCCAGCTCCAGTTCAAACTTCAGCTATAGTTTATCATCATCGTGAATTTAACGGAAAAGAATAAAGTCTGCAAGGGTTTCAGTAAATGGCCAGAAAAGCTACTCTGCCATTCTCATTTCATTGCTTATATAGTATGGTTCCGAATTTACTGTGCTAACGATAAAATGGTAAGAGCAATAAAACGGAGGACATCTGTCCGTTCATCAAAAGCAAAGGGAATAAAATAACGGGAAAGTAAAACTAATTTAAGTAGTGTCGTTAAGCTCCCTGTTGACTTTTAGACCGCAACGGCTACCTTCCTTTTTCATTCAGCTGTTTCATCTTCTTCATCTGATACCCTCCCGCAAGTTGGAGAGTGTATATCGATTACTCCCAACTTGTGCAATAAAAACTTCATTCTTCGTCGATGCAAACCCTTGGTAAAAAGATCGGCAAGTTTTTCTTCAGTAGGTACATGATCCAGCTTAATTAGTCCGCTTTTAATTCTCTCCCTCGTAACATGGTAATCAATCTCAATGTGTTTCGTCCTTTCGTGAAACACAGGATTTTCAGCAATATGTATAGCTGATTTGTTGTCACAGAAGATGGAAACTGGTTGGGAATGCTTACCTCTAATTCATCCAACAGATTCACCAGCCACTGCACTTCACAGACAAGATGTGCCAAAGCCCTATACTCTGCTTCAGATGAGGACCGGGAAACAGTACTTTGTTTCTTTGACTTCCAAGAGATCAAGTTACCCCCCAAGTAAGTGCAGTAGCCTGTAATAGACCTCTTAGTATCAGGGCAAGTTGCCCAATCTGAGTCACAATATCCTGATAATTGAAATTGATTGTTGGATTTATAGTAGAGTCCTTGACCAGGAGCTGTTTTAAGATACCTAAGGACTCTGTGTGCTGCTTGTAGATGACTCATACACGGTTCTGACTGATATTGGCTTAGTTGCTGAACTGCAAAGGCAATATCTGGTCTCGTAATGGTGAGGTAGTGTAGTCTCCCAACTAACTGTCTATAAATCCCTACATCACTGAGCTTTTCCCCATCGTTTGCTCTAAGATGTAAATTGGGATCCATAGGGGATTTAGATCCTTTTGCCTCTAAGAATCCATAATCCGTCAATAATTCAATGCAGTATTTTCTCTGATTCAGCACGAGCCCTTCTTGAGAACGGGCAATTTCCAACCCTAGGAAGTATTTGAGCTGACCCAAGTCTTTGATTTTGAAGCTTGTTTGTAAATGCAATTTGACATCATCAATTGCATTTTGTTTGAGATCCTGCTAGGATAATGTCATCAACGTAAACCAATAGAATCACCATTTGATCACCTGTACCTTTGATAAAAAGGGAGTAGTCAGAAGCAGATTGCCTGAATCCTGCTTCAAGTAGAGATGCTGTGAGTTTGGAAAACCATTGCCGACTGGCCTGCTTAAGTCCGTATAGGGATTTTTCTAGCTTGCAGTAAGTATTAGGATCTGCTTTCATTCCTGAGGGTACTTTCATATAGACCTCCTCCTCAAGGTCACCGTGAAGGAAAGCATTAGAGACATCCATTTGTTGAAGGTGCCAGCCTTTCATAGCTGCAACTGAGAGTAGAGTTTTGACTGAGTTGATCTTGGCAACTGGGAAAAGGTGTCAAGGAAATCAACTCCATATGCTTGAGTGAATCCCTTAGCTACCAAGCATGCCTTGTGCCGTTCAATAATCCCATCAGAACGGAATTTAACTCTGTAGACCCATTTACAGCCAACAAACCTCTTGCCAGAAGGTATTGGGACAATGGTCCATGTGTGATTCGTTTGGAGAGCAGATAACTCCTCCTCCATAGCATTAACCCAACGAGGGTCTCTGCAGGCCTTAACATAGGTCTGGGGCTCCTGCCGTGTGATTACATTAAGAGCAAATGTCTTGTATTCCTGTGACAAATTAGAGTAGGACACAATAGAAGCTAGAGCATGTTTAGTTCCGTTGCAATCAAGATGATAATCAGCCAGATAAATAGGTGGTCGCCGGACCCGAGATGAGCGCCTAGGTGGGGAAGTGAGTGAGTGAGCAAATGAAATCTCATCCTGCATCACCAAATCCTCAGCTGGGACAACCTCGGAATCCAACTCGACCTCATCACCAAATAAATCGTCCTGTGAACACACAGGGCTTGGCTCTGTAGGATGAGTTAAAGGAGGGCTTAATGGAGTGACAAACTGACTCTGTCAGGAGGCACCCTGAACTCTGATTCTTGATAGAGTTCAGGTGGAGTAAATTGACTCGATGAGGGTGAGGCCAAACTGGTAGAACCTTTGTATGGTAGAATTGTCTCATAGAAAACGACATCACGAGATACAAAGACTCGTTTAGAGACAAGGTCCATGACTTTATAACCTTTAATGTCGGGTGAAAAACCTAGGTGAAGGCATTGTAGGGCTCTACGGTGAAACTTAGTTCTGTGATGAGACAGAGTTGAGGCATAACACAAGCAACCGAATATCTTTATGTGTTTGAGAGAGGGTGTTTGACCGTATAACCTTTCATAAGGGGAGAGATTGTTTAACACAGCAGTAGGCATACGGTTTATGAGGTAAACAGCACGGATGAGGAGACAGAGGAAGGTCAGCTTGAATTTGTAAAGATCTGGCGACATTTAAAATGTGTTGGTGCTTGCGTTCGACCCTAGCATTCTGCTGAGGAGTCTCCACGCAGGACATCTAATGTATAATGCCATTGTTAGAAAAGAATTCAGACATTTGGAACTCTTTCCCTTGGTCACTTCTAATGACTTTAACTGTTTTGTTGAACTGATTTGCAGTCATATGACAAAAGGATTCAAGAAGAGGTCTAGCCTCAGATTTGTGTTTCATAAGATAAATCCAAACTCATCTAGAATAATCATCAACGATAGTTAGGAAATAGGAAAAATGATCATAGGATTCAGTAGCTAGGGGTCCCCATATGTCCACATGTATGAGATCAAAAGGATGTGCAGCTATGCTGTCACTGACAGGGAAAACAAATCGTTTTTATTTAGAAAAATGACAGGCATCACAGTGATCTACCCTCTCATAAAGAACAAGAGAGAGGGATTTGACTCTATCATTACTGGGATGTCCTAAACGCCAATGCCAAAGGCTGACTTCATGAGGCTTGAAGTTGAAACAGACTGCTGCTAAGACCTGATGACTAGTGTTGGGATATGACTCTTTAAGATGATAAAGGCCCTTAATTTGATGGCCAAACCAATCGTCCTGCTGGTAATACGGTCATGGATTTGACATGTGTCGGATTGAAACAACAAAGAAACAGGAAGATCGTGAGTTAATTTACTCACTGCACTAAATTAAACCCAAAACTAGGTACCAGCAAGACATTTTGAAGGATCAGACCGATAGGAAGTTTGACTGATCCAATGTGAGAGACAGACACTTTTGTGGAATTAGAAAGGTGAACATTGACTCCAACGACAGGTTTAGGATCAATAAAAAGGTATAGGGTGCAACAGATGTGATCTGAGGCACCCGTATCAATTATCCAAATAGAAGCCAAGTCACTGTGCATTTTAGAGGAAAGGACATATTTACCTGAATGAGTAGGTAGGGTTGGTAATCCTTGGCTTACAGCTAATGCTCTATGTGGTGATGAAGACTGCAACAACGATCTCAGTTGGTGTAATTCTTCATTGGAAAGGGCACAGACGTTGGAAGCAGGGAGTCCTCTTGAGATTCATCTCCTCCTTGAACTACCATTCTTGCAAATCTGTTAGAGCTTGAACTAGCACTAGGACTACCTTGTTTCTTTTCCATCTCCTCTCGCTTCTTCTTAGCTTTCAGTTTAAGGAAATCCTCGATAACGTGAGTATCTTTCTTGCAATATCTGCAAAATTTGGTATCTGAAGTGGTAGGCCTGGCAAATGAGACAGCATTTGCAGCAGCATTACTGGAGACTGGTGTAGTTGCAGCTGCAAATACTGGGGACTGCCACTGTTCTCCACGAGTTGTAACATTTCCTTTAATCTTGTCTTCGTGTTGCAGAGCATGATTGAATGCTTGATTAATAGATGGCAACGGTTTCATCATGAGCAACTGAGTCTTAACCACATCATATTCAGAACTAAGACCTCTTAGAAACCTGATGAGGTAATCAGTATCCTACTTCTCCTGAAAAGCAGCTACTACTGGGCACACAACCTGGTTTCCTGGAGCACAATTACAAGGAACAATGGGAGAAAACTGGCTATACTCTTCCCATAATCCCTTAACTATCATGAAGTACTGAGTGACTGACATAGTTCCTTGTTTGTAGGCATGAATCTCATCCTGCAGATTGGCTAACTTAACAACATTAGCATAACCAAAACGAGATTTCAATTCTTCCCACAAGGCCTGGGCATTTTCATAGTTCATGATGCTACGACGAATTTCAGGAATCAAGGAGTTAGTGATCCAGCACAACACCATGGTGTTACAGGCATCCCACAGCACGAAAGTATCACTACTAGGATCGGGTGGTTTGATGGATCCATCGATGAAACCAAGCTTATGCTTGGTTTTCAAAGCAAACTTCACAGATCTACTCCAGATTTGATAGTTAGCTCCATCCAGTATGATATTAACAATCGATTGGGACAAATTTTCATTCGGATTGAGATAGAGTGGATTTCCAAAGGTCATGCTGGCAGAGTTACCATTTTCGTTGTTGGTGTTGTTGTCGTTCACTGATCCGAAGATGAATCCAGATCCACCGGAGCCGCCACCTCCGGCTGGTGGAGTTGTAGGAGTGGTCATGTCAATGGTGAATGACGGCCGTCAGCCTGAGCTCTGATACCATAACAGAAAAGAATAAAGTCTACAAGGGTTTCAGTAAATGGCCAGAAAAGCTACTCTGCCATTCTCATTTCATTGCTTATATAGTAGGGTTCCGAATTTACTGTGCTAACGGTAAAATGGTAAGAGCAATAGAACGGAGGACATCTGTCCGTTCTTCATAAGCAAAGGGAATAAAATAACGGGAAATTAAAACTAATTTAAGCAGTGTCGTTCAGCTCCCTGTTGACTTTTAGACCGCAACGGCTACTTTCCTTTTTCATTCAGCTGTTTCATCTTCTTCATCTGATAGCAGAGGCTCTACACTACATCTAAACCTACCATGTTAGCTAATTACAATTTACAGCTCCAGATAACACGAACGATTACATCAGAAAAATCGGACCTTATTACATACAAACCAAAAACTGCTCAAATTACAAAGAAGCAATCTTCCACAACCGAATTACATCATCAAAACGAAAAAAATGAAAGGAATAGTAAAGATAGAATTAGTTTAGTGAAGGAAGAGGTAACCACAGTAGCTGCGGTTACCAGTAAAATACCCACATAAGTATTGAGTTGCGAAACAAAACTGGTGAAATTGTTGTGCTTGAAATTGCGAGGGAGTACAGTTCTGGAGAACTCCACTGGATCCCAAACCACGAAACTCTCCTCCTTTCCGCCCCAAAAAATCACGGAATCCAATCCCTGATCATCCACCAGGTCGAATGTCTTGGACAGAAGGAAAATCAGAAACACAAACAGATCTGGGAAAAAATGGAAGTGAATTGAATCTATTAAATAAGGAGTAAAAATACCTGAGGCGATGGAGAAGCCGACACCTATCGACGAAGAGAAGCTCCCACGCGGCATACTGCCAAACCGGAAGCAGCGGCAAGAAGCTGATGCAAATAGGTGATGCGAGTAAGTCAAAACACACAGGCAAGGACGTGATGCAAGGAGGTCAAAGTGGTGACGCATGCAACCGACACCTATCAACGAAGAGAAGCTCCCACGCGGCATACTGCCAAACCGGGGAGGCAGACACTGAGTCACGACGGAAGCTCTTACGCATGTAGATGAAACGGGGAGGCAGTTAGCTCAATCACGAATACATGTGTCACAACTGCCAAATCAGAAGCACTAGCAAGAAGGTGACAAAGCGGCGACTGACGTGGAAAAATCGTAACCTACAGCTGCTCTCGCTCTCACTGAACATCGATAGACAATGGGCCGAGAAGATGTGGGTCGAAAAAAGCCTGCTTCGGATTGAAGAACCAAAAGGGAAAAAAACCACTAAACAGTGGAATTCCTTAATGAACAGTAACAATACACGCAAATACAGCAAAAACTTCCGACAGTCAGCAACAAAAATGCGACTTGGCTTTATAATTTATAAATGTTAATTTCCTCTCGCAAAAGAACATCACAATCTACAACAATTTTGATTTGTGACCAAATTTGAAAAACATGAAATCATTTTATATGACCTACCAAATCAATGCATCCCTCTTCTATCCGAGTGCGGCTTGGGATCAAGGAAACTGACTTCCTTAATCCCATCAAACAAGGGCAGTTTGGGTATTTTTAAAAAGTGTTGTTCAGACACCCTTTACCGCCAGAAGTAGGCGTCCGCCGCCGCCGGAACTCCCTCGTCGGCCGCCATCGGTTCGCCGCCGCCGGAACTCCCTCGCCGGTCATTGTTGGTCTGCCGCCGCCGGACCTCCTCCACCAACCGTCACCGGTCCGCCGCCGCCGGCCCTCCTTCGCCGGACCTCCTCCGCCAACCGTCACCGGGCCGCCGCCGCCGGACCTCCTCCGCCGCCCTCAATAAAATAATTCTTATTTTAAAAATTTTTATTGTTGCTATGATTCGAAATCATGACCTCTTTTGTAAAATATTAAACTCCTACCACTACGCTACTGAGCACTTATTAATGTTATATAACAATAAATTATCTTATTAATAGAATGCACATGGTTTGTACAAAAAATGTGCACACGAGTACGAAATATGTGTACACTAATATATAAACAAATGTGTCTACATGTGTACATAAATAAATGTAAGATATTGTGTACACGTGTACAGTGAGTATGTGCACGTATACAAATATGTACGTACACGTGTACAAAGAGTGTGTGCACGTGTACAAACGAGTATGTGCACGTCTACAAGATAATTGTACACATATACAAAAATGTAAGTACATAAACGTGTGCGTGTATAAAACGTGTACAAAACATGTACACGTGTATAGAAACGTGTACATATGTATAACACGTGTACGAAAAATCTTTGCAACTGAGTACACAATTTATGTACAAAAATGTGC
Source organism: Linum lewisii (assembly GCA_034768395.1). Taxonomy (NCBI): domain Eukaryota; kingdom Viridiplantae; phylum Streptophyta; class Magnoliopsida; order Malpighiales; family Linaceae; genus Linum; species Linum lewisii. Next base: position 13,973,467 of record CM068300.1, read on the forward strand.
ACGTACACAGTTGATGTACATACACATGTACAAAAAATGTGTACACATATTAAAAACGAGTACGAAGCGTCGCCAACAATTTTTTTCCAGAAAAATAGGCCCGACGACGGTGGTCCGGTGGCCGAAATTTTTTTCGAAATCGATGCTCCGATCATCTGGAAAATTCATCGGAGAAGTTGTCGGAGCTCCGGTGACCGGAGTTCCGGTCGCTGGAGTTCTGGTCGCCGGAGTTCCGGTCGCCGGAGTTCCGGTAGTCGGTTGTTTCAACTTAAATTAAAAAAACTAAAAAAGAAATTAAATTAAATTAAATAGTGAAATGACCTTTTTACCCTTTTAATTTAAACTATTAGATCTGAAAAAATGAATCAATGGTTGAGATTGTTCCTTGACACCATCAAGGAAGACAAATTTGTTTGATGGCAAGCCTGAGTCCTTCTATCCAGCACTTTGCACAACCACTTTATTATTATTTAATTTTCACTCACAATAACCAAATTTTCTATATGACCTATTATTTCTTATGACTAAGAACACCCAACTAAGCGTGTTCTTTTGACAGCTCAATCAATCAAACTAAGCTCTGATCATGCTCAAAGCACAAGCCTATGCGAGGACGTTTCTGCCACTACCTCCTGACCTAGTTAATGATACCGTTTGAGAGGAATCCGAATCTCAAAAGTCACAGGTGAAGCCATTTACTGAACATGGATGGAGTCTAAACCCTAAACTAATCCTTCCATTTTCATCATATTTCTATCCGAGCTATTATTAGGAAAGACATCAATCCACACATACCTACTGAAACTAAATGTAGTAACTAAGCCAATAACGTTCCAATAACCCACCACTACACACGGAGGGAGAAAAAGATTCAAAAGTGAGGAGATCAAAGATTCCATCTGTGTCGTGCTCTTCTAAATTATCAGTTGCAAGTTGCAAGCAGTCATCAATGCTACCATGCTACTCAACGACTTAGTTATGTTATGTATCCATTTCTTCAACTAACTTTTTCTATATAAAAACATAACTCAACTTCACACACGCGCGCGTGGGTTTCTCTGAAATTCCAAAGGCGATCTTCAGGCGATTTGGTAGGGTTTTAGCGCCGTCGGCGCTTTCGTCGGGATGACGGGGGCTGGATCATCCTCTTCACGGACGTGGTCTTCGGTAGTTACTCAGGATGATATGGAGCTCTCCTTTGTCCAGGAATCGATAGATTCAGTGGTGGAAGGAGTTCTTCAGATCCCGGATGAGGTAATACAGAAGGGGCTTGATCGTCTGAAAGGAGCAATGGTCGGTCAGTTTGTGGGACTCGGCCCGCCAGTCAAGGTAGTACGGTCGACGGCAAACTGGCTTTGGGGATATGAGGGACTAGTGGAGGTATCTTTGATTTCTACTGGGTTCTTCTTATTTGAATTCGCTTCGGAGGAGCTTAGGGATTGGGTCCTAAAGAGGTCTTGGCATGTTCATAAGACCCCGATGGTTATCCGGAAATGGCATCCTGGGATACGCCCTATTGATTTTGCAAAGGAGTTGAGGCTAGTTTGGATTGAGTTCTCTGGTGTGCCGCCGGAGTTACTCTATCCTAATGGTGTGAGCTGGCTAGCAAGTCAATTTGGGAAACCAATTAATCGGTTTGTTCGGCAGGGGTTCACAGTTAAGGCTTGTGTTCTTCGGGAGGACAATCCGCTTGACAGGAAGGAACTGGTGATTGCTATGAAAGGTACTGAGCCAGCTGTAGTTCAGGTTGGTTTTCCTGTTTTTTGTGGTATGGATGCTTCGCGAGGTAAGGCTCGCTCCCAGCAGATATTTGTAGCTGCTAGAGGTAAATCCTCAGGCAATGTACCTGAGTCTTCTTCGGAAGAGAAGGGTGCACCTGGGGAAGCTTCTGGTATGCCTGTTGGAGGGGGGTAGGCAATTCCTCTGAGCCTTCGGAAGAAGGGGAAGAGGAACCTACTCAACAAGGGGAGGCTGAAGCTCTTGGAGTGGAGGCTGTAACCTTGAGCCCTGAGGTATCCACATCAGGGAAGAAAAAATGGAAGAAGAACCGTAAGGGTAAAGGTGGAGCTGATTCTGCAGGTTCCCAACAATCACCTATTGCTGCTGTTAATACCTCTTCAGGCAATGAGACTGGAACCTCTTTAGAGGGTACGGTCTCACCTGAAAGTATGAATAGTAAGCTTGTTGGAGGGGGGTTGGCCAATGAGACTGAATCTTCTTTGCAAGAGGAGGTCTCAGCCAATCAACAGGGGGAAACTGAAGCTTTGGTGGAGGTGAACCCCCTGAGCCCTGTTAAGCCTGTGAGAAGTGAGCAGGAAGTTACATATCAATCGGCTGTTGAGAGGTTTGGCCCAAGTAGGATGGTGACTTTCGGAGAGTTTACAGAATCAATAATGTCGCCGGTAAAAAGGAATGTGCTGACAAGGCAGCAGCACAACAAGCAACGTAAGAAATGAAGCTTTGGATATGGAACATTAGGGGTTTTAATGACCCTGGTAAGTTTGATATATTACGTACTTATATATATAGTAATAAAATAGACATAGTTGCACTTCTTGAGCCTCGAATTAGAGAAAAAAATGAGAAAATAATTTTTGAAGATCATTTTTTGGGTTGGAATGGTCATTTTTGCTATGAGGGGGACCTAGGGAAAATCTGGCTCCTTTGGAAGCCTGATGTGCCTATTCATATTATTAGTTTCTCCTCGCAGTATGTGCACTTTAGGGTGAATCTTCCTTCTGGTTTTTATGGAACTGTGGTTTATGCTTCAAATGATGCTAGCAGAAGAAGAAGACTGTATGAGGATTTGCAAAATCAGAAAGTTAGTGCTGAGCCTTGGTTTATTGGAGGTGATTTTAATGCCATCCTTGACTCCAGTGAGGCATCAAATAGATTAACATGTTTTGTTAGTATGGAAGATTTCCGGGACTTTGTTCGAAACTGCCAGTTGGAAGAACATGTATCTGCAGGCCCGTTCTATACCTGGATTAACAATCGGTCAGATGAACCTATTGCTAGGAGACTCGATCGGGTTCTTGTTAACGGGGGATGGCATAGTTGTTTCCCTAGAAGTATGGTTGAAGTAATTTCTAGTGCAGGGTCTGATCACTGTGCTATGAAGGTTTTCACTGAGAATGATCTGGACTCTCAGCCGAAGCCCTTCAAGTATTTTAAATGCTGGTTCTATCACAGGGAGTTTGCTGATATTTTGAGAAGGATCTGGTCTAGCAGAAATACTAACACTCCCTTTTATAGGCTTTATGGGAGGCTGAAGGATCTGAAAATAGAATTGAAGAAGTTAAATACAAGGGATTACTCTCAGATTCATGAGAGGGTTTTGGCTAAAAGGTCTGAAGTGGCAGTAAGAAACAAGGAGGCGTATGATGATCCTAGCATGGAAAATGTAGAGGCTGCTAAAAGCTGTCGAGTTGAACTTAGCCAGTTGGAAAAGGATGAGGAATGTATCATGAGGCTTAAGTCTAGGGCCCTGTGGATAAGAGAGGGAGATAAGAATACTAATTTTTTCTTTAAACAAGTGAGGGCGAGGAGTATCAGGAACACTATTCATCAACTAAGGAATGAAAATGGAGAACTTATTGATGATTTTGGTGGGATGAAGAATATTGCAGTGGGGTTCTATAAGAAATTGCTTGGCACTCCTGATATAGTTGACTATAGCTCGATCAACTGGTCTGTTGCTGTAAACAAGCACTTGTCTGTGGATCAGCAGGACATGTTAACTGCCCAGGTTACTCAAAAGGAGATTGTGCAAGCTTTGAAGAGTATGGGGCAAGATAACGCCCCTGGTCCTGATGGCTATCCAACCTCGTTTTATATGCAATGTTGGGATACTATAGGGGATGTAGTGATTGATGCTGTGCTGTACTTCTTTCATACAGGTAAACTGCCGGGGTATGTTAATGCAGTAAGTCTTGCCTTAATTCCGAAGAAGACCAATGCAACGGAAATAAAAGATTATCGTCCAATCTCTTGCTGTAATGTGGTATACAAGCTGATCTCTAAGGTAATTGCAAATAGAATGAGTATTGTTCTTCCTAGTCTCATTGGTCCTTCGCAGTCTGCTTTTGTTAAGAAGAGGCTTATCAGTGACAATATCTAACTTGCTCATGAATTATTGAGAACCTACAGTTCAAAAAATATATCCCCTAGACTGACTGTGAAGATTGATCTGATGAAGGCGTTCGATAGTGTTGACTAGGATTTTTGCTTGACATTCTGAGACATATGCAGTTCCCTCTAGTGTATGTTTCTTGGATTGAGAAGTGTTTAACGTCCACAAAGATAGCTGTGAATCTAAATGGTACTTTGTGTGGGAACTTTGAGGCTAAGAAAGGGCTCCGGCAGGGAGACCCAATATCTCCATATTTGTTTGTGATTACCATGGAAATCATAAGTAATATGTTAAATGAGGCTGCTTCAAAAGGTGATATACATTATCATCCTCAGTGCAAAAAGTTAGTCACTCACCTCTGTTTTGCAGATGACCTACTTGTGTTTGCTAAGGGAGATATAGAATCAGTGAAAGGTATCGTGAATGTCGTAAAATGTTTTCACAGCTTCTCAGGACTTAAGTGTAATCCAGAAAAGAGTGAAGTGTATCTAGCAGGTACTCCACCGGACCTGGAAGAGGAGTTAGTGAAAGAGAGTGGTTTTAAGAAGGGTGCACTACCTTTCAGGTATCTAGGAGTTCCTTTGAATGCAGGAAAATTGAGGAAGGCTGAATGTGAGGTTCTCTTGGATAAGATTACTCGAAGAGTCTCAGACTGGAAATCTAAATGTCTTTCTTATGCTGGGAAACTGCAACTCATTGAATCGGTGATCGGAGGTATTCTACAATACTGGCTGTCGATTTATATTCTCCCCAAGAAACTAATGGAAGACATCGAATCAGTGTGCAAACAGTTCTTATGGGGTAAGATGGATGGTGGGAAGGTCAAACTTGCTTGGAAGCACATTGCAAAACCAAAAGATGAAGGAGGTGCAAGGATTAAGGATATAAGAAGTTGGAACTCAGCAAATGCAATAAGACATTTGTGGAATCTCTTTATAAAAGGAGGTTCGTTGTGGGTTGCATGGATCAAGAAGTATAGGTTGAAGAACAAATCATTATGGGAAGTTAAGGACACCTATGGATCGTGGATATGGAAAAGGGTCTTGAAACTTAGAAGTAAGGTGCAGGGGTTTATGTCTATTGACAATGATGGAGATTATTGTTGGAATGGCAGCGTCATGCTGAAGTTTAAGCCTTCTACTGTTTGGAAAGATATCCGAGAGCGAAGGCAGGCTGTACCCTGGAGTGGGCTGGTATGGTCTGGGTATGTTATACCAAGGTATAATTTTGTTGCTTGGCTTATTATGATTGGGAGAGTCATTACTCTTGATAAAGTCAGGAAATGGGACTCTGCAGTAGATGAAATGTGTGTGCCGTGCAAGCTAGACAATGAGTGCAGAAAGCATTTATTCTTCGACTGTAGTGTTTCACAGAAGGTTATTCGAAGGATCCTTCCGGAGTTGAGCCAGCTTGATTGGGATACTGGAGTTAGTGAAGCTTCCACCCGGGGGAGTGATTCTGTACAGGGTAAGGTGAAGCAGCTGAAATGGGTAGTAATGACTAATGCCATTTGGAGAGGACGATGTGCATCTATTTTTGGAGGAAAGCCTTCAAATGCTCAATCTATTGTTGATGAAGTTCAAAATGATATCAGATTTTTTTGCAGAGGGTAGAGTTGATGAGAGGTTTATATTAGATAATGTGTAGGTTTTTCTTTTTCAGATTAGAAGCAGCAGTTTGCTGAGTATATAGTCTTTCGCTTTTTTAGTATGTACTTATTGAGTTTTTTGATGAAATGCAACCACTTATTCATAAAAAAAAAAACAAGTCTATGATGACAAACTGATTTATTTTGTTTGCTGACAATATGAGTTCAAGCCAAGAGAATTCGGTGTTTCTTGTTGATGGTTTTTCTCTTAATCGTCTTCCAAGGTTTGAGGGAACTCATTATGGATATTGGAAGAATAGGATGGAGGTATTCATAAAGACAATCAATCCCGGACTCTGGAGAATTGTGGTTAAAGGCCCACTTGATGTTAAGGCTGATGATGATAGATGGGATGATGATGATATAAAGAAGTTGCAGCAAAATTCTCAGATGATGAACATCATGTACTGTGCTTTAGGACAAGAAGAGTTCAATCGATTTCTGGTTGCAAATCTGCAAAGGAAATCTGGGACAAACTCCAAGTTACTTATGAAGGTACTTCTCTTGTTAAAACTTCCCGGATAAATATGTTCAAACATGAGTTTGAACTATTTGTTGGGGATTTGATGTGTGAATGAAGGAATGAGCTAAGTGGTGTTCAATACCACATTGCTAATTGATGGGAAAGTGGAACTAGATATAAGAAATCAAGCCCACTAAGGTTGGTAAAAGGCTTGAGATGGTGATGGGCCCTCGCGCCATCGTCGTTGCCTCGCCTGGGACTCGGACTCGGACTCGGTCAAAAGATTTGTTTTGATTCAATTCTTTTGCTAGTTGGTCTGACCGAAAAATCATCCAGAGTTTGTGGTTTTCCCCTCTCGAAACTTATTCTCTGCACAAAAAAGTTCTCTGCATTCATTGTTTTCAAAGGAATCGAGTCGTGTGATTGCGTCGTTCGTTGAGTTCACCGATCATTTGCGTTTGCATCACCACTACGCATGTGAGTATCCGTTTTATCCGGGGAGAATTGATTCTGTTAACCTTGGGTGACGTAGAGGAGAATAACAATTCTTAAGGACAAATCGTGAAGTCGATCGACTCGGATTGTCTTCTGTTTGCATGCTTGCTTGTTGTTATATTTTTGCAGTTTATGGTACCTTTTATCTTAAGAATTGTTAGTTTGTGCCGTTGACTGCTGATGCATGTGGGTTTGATTTTTTTTTTTTTGCGTTCTGTTGATATTCTTCTAGTGGCATGATTTTTGGTTACTTCTTTTGCATGCCCTTGTCGTCGTTCTTCATTCAGTATTGCTACTACTGTTTGTTTGGCGTGTATTGCATGTTATCAATTATTTGCCTATTTCATCTTTCATGTTGTATGGCAGTGGTTGTTTAGCGTGGATTAGTATGATAATGCTTATTTGTTTTTGTTAATGATTAGTTTTGCATGAACTGATTATGTCATTAACGTTGGTATTCATGTTTGTTAGATTTTTTCTTTGTTTGACAATTTACTGTCAACAGTGATGCTTACTGGCCTTATCATGTTGTTGTTCATGCTCAGTGTGCACGTTGCATGCATGATTCTTTTTTGATTGGCTTGTTCATTTGTTGTTTATTAAGGCTTGTTCATTTGTTGTTTATGCCACTGACGTTTCTTCTTTTTCAAGTTAGTAGTTTTAGTTTACAGGTTGGTTTGGTCCTTTGGGATCGTTATACGTTTTTTTATACGTGGATTAACTTTCTTACGATTTACAAAGTTTTTGCGTATGACTTTTTATTGTGATACATAACTGTTGGAGACTAAATCTTCGGATTTCTACTCCTACCCGAGATTAGAGTCTTCGTGACTCTCTACTCACCGAGATTAGAGTCTTCGTGACTCTATACTCACCCCGAGATTAGAGTCTTCGTGACTCTCTACTCACTGAGATTAGAGTCTTCGTGACTCTCTACTCAACCAGTGGAGACTAAAATCTTTGATTTTTTACTCCGTCGAGATTACAGCTTTTGTAGTTGTCTACTCGAACCTATTGGTATTTGTTACTAATTGTTGATTGTTGTTTTATTTTTCAGTAGTGAACTGAAATATGAGTGGAATCGAGAATCCATCTGGATCGATTAACCACCAATGCGAGACCAACCAGGTTCCGCATGCCCCGGCGCCGGCAGAGAATCCCAAAAAATTTGGGGGCGCCGACTTCAAGCGTTGGCAGCAAAAAATGTACTTCTACCTTACCACATTGGGTCTACAGAAATACATCAAGGAGTTTGTACCGACTCCTGATGAACAAGTCCTAGAGAAGGACATGTTTCTTGCTATAGAAGCTTGGAAGCATTTTGACTTCTTATGCAAGAATTACATACTCAATGGGTTGGCGGATACACTATAAACAGTGTATGCCCCCCTCTCCACTTCTATAGAGTTGTGGGAGGCATTGGACACGAAGTACAGGGCTGAGGATGCCGGCCTAAAGAAGTTTGTTGCTGCTAAGTTTCTTGACTACAAGATGGTTGACTCCAAACCAGTTGTAGAACAAGTTGATGAACTTCAAGTCATCATCCATGAACTTCACAATGAGGGAATGGCAATCAATGAGACTTTTTAGGTTGCTGCCTTCATTGAGAAATTGCCTCCTGGATGGCTAGTGTTCAGAAACTACTTGAAGCTCAAACGCAAAGAGATGACGCTGGAGGATCTGATTGTCCGCTTGAGAATCGAAGAGGACAATAGGCTTGCGGCAAAGGGTCATAATGTTCAAGGGGCGAACATTGTGGAGTCTTCTTCCAAGAAGAGGAAGAGGAAGAGGAATTCTGGTGGAGCAAGTAGTTCTGGGACGAAGACCCAGCCCCAGAAGAACATGAAGAAGCAAAAGTTTCTTGGAAATTGCTACAACTGTGGCAAGACAGGACACAAAGCTTCTATATGTAAGGCCCCTAAGAAGCAGAACAAGGGCAAGGGTCAGATGAACGTAGTGGAAAACGACGTCGATGACTTTATTGCTGTGTTCTCTGAGTGCAACTTGGTGGGCAATCCAAGGGAGTGGTGGATTGACTCCGGAGCTACACGCCATGTATGCGCTGTGAAAGAGATGTTCTCATCATATGCCTCTTCTGAAGCCGGTGAGAAGCTATACATGGGGAACTCTTCAACCGCTCTGATTGAAGGTTCCGGGAAGATTTGTCTGAAGATGACTTCGGGCAAGGCTGTCACGCTTACCAGCGTGCTTCATGTACCTGAGATCCGCAAGAACTTGTTCTCGACATCTCTCTTGGTCAAGCATGAATTCAAGGTCGTCTTTGTTTCTGATAAAGTTGTAATTAGTAAGAACGACATGTTTGTCGGGAAAGGTTATCTATGTGATGGCCTTTTCAAACTCAATGTAATGACCATCAATAAAAATGATGCATCATCTTCTTCTTACTTACTTGAGTCGCCCACTTTGTGGCATGCCCGTTTGGGTCACGTGAATTACAAATCTTTACGGAAAATGATGGACATGGAGATACTTCCCAAATCTGAGTACATTAAGTCCAAATGTCAAGTATGTGTAGAATCGAAGTTCACCAAGCATCCGTATAGTTCTGTTGAAAGGAATTTGGAGCCGTTAGACTTAATTCACACGGACATTTATGACATGAAATCTACACCTTCTCGCAGTGGGAAAAAGTATTTCATAACTTTTATCGATGATAGTACTCGATATTGTTATGTGTACTTTCTTAATAGCAAAGATGAGGCGATTGATGCTTTTAAGAAGTATAAATCGGAAGTTGAGAATCAACTTAACAAAAAGATCAAAATAATCCAAAGTGATCGAGGTGGTGAATATGAATTCCCATTTCGAGAATTATGTCCAGAGAGTGGTATAATTCACCAAATGACGGCTCCTTATACTCCACAATAAAATGGAGTTGCCGAAAGGAAAAATCGCACATTGAAAGAAATGATGAATGCGTTGCTCATAAATTCTGGTCTTCCACAGAATTTGTGGGGGGAGGCTATCTTGACAGCCACCCAAATACTCAGTAGAGTGCCTTATAGCACGACACAAACCATTCCATATGAGAAATGGAAACGGCGTAAACCTAGCTTGAAATATTTCAAAGTGTGGGGGTGTCTAGCTGAAGTGCAAGATCCCAAACCGAAACAGGTTAGGATAGGACCAAAAACTATTGATTGTATCTTTATTGGGTATACTAATACGAGTAAAGCATATTGGTTTATGGTCCACAAGTCGGATGTTCCCGACATCAATTCTAATATGATATTAGAATCAGATAATGCGGAGTTCTTTGAGAACATCTTTCCTTACAAGTCTGTAAGCGAAAGTGTTGGTGAGAGCTCCAAGAGACCTTGAGATATGACTATGGATGTTGTACCTGAGGTGGAGGACACAACAATGGATGTTGTACCTCATGTAAGCGATCCACGACGGAGTAAACGTCAAAGGGTTCCTACATCGTCTGGTCCTGATTTTCTGACATTCTTGCTAGAAAATGAGCCTCACACATACAAGGACGCGATGAGCTCTTCTGAATCTCATTATTGGAAAGAGGCAATCAATAGTGAAATTGAGTCCATTTTGCATAACCATACGTGGGAGTTGGTTGATCTTCCTCCAGGAAACAAACCCCTTGGTTATAAATGGATATTCAAACGGAAATTGAAAGATGTTGGTACTATTGACAAGTATAAAGCGAGACTAGTGGTCAAAGGGTTTGGACAAAAAGAAGGTCTTGACTTTTTTGACACTTATTCACCAGTCACAAGAATTACATCAATTTGATTGTTAATTGCTTTGGCTGCTGTGTATGGTCTTCAAATCCATCAAATGGATGTAAAAAACGCCTTTCTTAATGGTGACCTGGAGGAAGAGATATACATGGAACAACCCGAAGGGTTTGTTGTTCCAGGACAAGAACACAAGGTGTGTCGCTTGGTCAAGTCTTTGTATGGACTTAAACAAGCTCATAAGCAATGGCACACAAAATTTGACGCAGTAATGTTGTCAAATGGATTCAAGATTAATGAGTGCGATAAATGTGTTTACATTAAGGACACTCATAATCATGAAGTCATTGTTTGTTTGTATGTAGATGACATGTTGATAATGAGTAAAGACATTGTTGACATTAAGTCTACAAAACATATGCTTTCCAAGGCATTTGATATGAAAGACTTGGGGGTGGCTGATTTTATTCTAGGCATTAAAATCTACAAGACTCCTCAAGGACTAGCTCTATCTCAGTCTCACTATATTGACAAGGTACTTGATAATTTCAAGTATCTGGAGTTCAAAGCAGTGAAGACGCCGATAGACATGAACCTTGCTCTTGCTAAGAACAAAGTTGCAAGTGAAGCGCAAATGGATTACGCTCAAGTGTTAGGATGTCTGATGTACATCATGAATTGTACTAGACCAGATATTGCATTAGCAATAAGTAAGTTGAGTTGCTACACGAGCAATCTGAATGCAACTCATTGGATGGCAATGAGACGTGTTTTGGGGTACTTGAAGCACACCCAAAACTTTGCTTTGCATTACACTAAGTATCCGGTTGTGCTTGAAGGATATTGTGATGCGAACTGGATCACCGGTTCAACCAAAAGCAAGTCCACGAGTGGATATGTGTTTACAGTTGGTGGGGAGCAGTATCTTGGAAATCCTCAAAGCAAACCTGCATAGCCCGTTCAACAATGGAATCTGAATTCATTGCATTGGACAAAGCTGGTGAGGAAGCTGAATGGCTTCGGAATTTTTTGGAAGATATTCCATTTTGGCCCAAGCCGTTATCACCAATAAGTATACATGGTACATTGGTAAATCTCGTCACATCCGTCGACAACATAACACGGTTAGACAACTAATCTCTAGTGGTGTTATCTCAATTGATTATGTGAAATCAAAGGATAACGTGTCGGATCCACTTACAAAAGGCCTAACTAGAGATGTAGTTGAGAAATCATCGAGGGGAATGGGATTATGGCCAAGGACATAATCAACATGACAGAAACTCTACCTAGTTGACTAGAGATCCCAAGATCTAGGTTCAAGGAGAAAACAAAGTTGTGTTTGATGGTTCGACATTGTCAAAATTTCTCAAACCCATTCTCATGATGAGACAATGTTTAACAATAAGGGTACGCCTATAAACGCAAGGCTTTTAATGGTTTCTAAGTTTGACCTCAAGTTGGTCAAATGATGTATTTACGAATACACGTTTAGAAATCACCTATGTGAGTGTGAAGTAGAGCCGCTTCAAGGAGAACTAGCGTAGGCCAAGTTCTCTACGCACTCATGAGACCAGGCGGTGTTCAGGGCTAAAATGAACACAATAGTGAGAACCAATGAACGGTTAAGGGTTAGCTGTGTGACATACGTTTTCTTAATATACACAAAAAGTCTACGGTTCAAAGATATCAAATCTACCGATGGACGAGTATACTCGATGTATGTTCACTACGGAAAGTTCAAAGGGAAACTACTTATTTAGATGCAGCTAATTCTTGTGAGCAAATCACACAGTTTTTGCATAGTTTTCAAAACTTAGCATTCTCCATTCATGTGGGGGATTGTTGGGGATTTGATGTGTGAATGAAGGAATGAGCTAAGTGGTGTTGAATACCACATTGCTAATTGATGGGAAAGTGGAGCTAGATATAAGAAATCAAGCCCACTAAGGTTGGTAAAAGGCTTGAGATGGCGATGAGCCCTCGTGCCGTCGTCATCGCCTGGACTCGGACTCGGATTCGGATTTGGTCAAAAGATTTGATTTGATTCAATTCTTTTGCTACTCGGTTGACTTGGTCTGATCGAAAAGTCATCCAGAATTTGTGGTTTGAACCCAAACCAGAACCAGGTTTTTAAACCAGTTCAGTCGCGAGCCGACACGATTCAAACCGGCCAACTGCCCAACTGCTAGAAGGCACCCCTTCATTTACTATAAATAGGAAATCAGTCCCTGCACTTTCTCCTATAGATTTTCCCCTCTCGAAACTTATTCTCTGCATAAAAAAGTTCTTTGCATTCATTGTTTTCAAAGGAATCGAGTCGTGTGATTGCGCCGTTCGTTGAGTTCGCCGATCACTTGCGTTTGCATCACCACTACGCATGTGAGTATCCATTTTATCCTAGGAGAATTGATTCCGTTAACCTTGGGTGACGTAGAGGGGAATAACAATTCTTAAGGACAGATCGTGAAGTCGATCGACTCGGATTGTCCTTCTGTTTGCATGCTTGCTTATTGTTATATTTTTGCAGTTTACGATACCTATACTATTTAAGATGAATCAAGATGAGTCTATCTCAACTATGTACAATAGATTTCAAAATATTGTAAACAGGTTGGATGGTCTTGGCAGAAACTATGAGAATGAAGATCTCATTAGGAAAATTCTCTGGTCTCTACCTAAATAATAGAAGAGTCAAAAGATCTTGTTACAATGAATATAAATGATCTCACAGGATCTCTTATCACTCATGAGGAAATTATTAGAATGGAAGATGAAGGTGATGAGTCTAAAAAGAATCTATTGCTCTGAAGTCTGAGGTCTACTCTTTTGATGAAGATTTGAATAACTATGATGATTCTGAGCTTGCTCTTTCAAGTAAACAAGTTAGCAGACTGCTAAAACTTTGAAGGGAAAAGAAAAAGGGTTAGCAGTCAAGGCAAACAAAAGGAATATGAAAATGACAGAAGTTCTGAACATAAGGATCCTATAAATCTTACAAATAAAAAAAGGATGAAGGAAGCAACAGTAATAGCAGTAGCACTGGAAATCAGATGGGATGCTTCAAGTGTGGTAAACAAGGCCATGTCAAAGTTGAATGTCCTCAACTGAGAAGAGAAAGGGCAATGCAAGCTACTTGGAGTTGTAGTGATGATGAAAGTGATGGTGATAAATCACAAGAAGCACGGGCTCTCATGGTATTCACCAAGTCAGACAGCTCTACTAAAGAGAACGATCAGGTAACTGTGAAAAATTATTATTCAGACTCTGATTATGATTCAGAAAATGAAAAACATATTTCTATGAGTGACTGAGTCTGGATGAAAAATTATTGGTCATACTAGTAGATTTTGTACTTCAAACGTAAAGGCGTCCAAGAAAGTCTAGATGCCAAAGACCAAATGACAATTATGTTTGTAGGTATGTTATCAAGATGATACCTCTGGAGAAGAATGGGTAATTGAAAGTGGTTGCTCACATCATATGTCTAGTAACAATTATCTTTTTTTACAGATTTAACTACCTGCAACCAAGGACTGTCTCCCTTGATGATAATAGTACTTGTGATATCATTAGTATTGGAAATATTGGTGTCAATGATAAAGTTTTTCTTAGAAAAGTAATATTAGTTAAAGGGTTAAAACATAATCTGATCTCCATTAGTCAGCAATGTGGCAAAGTCAATCGAGTTGTCTTTGAGGGGTTTGTCTGCTACATTGAAAATATCAATACTAATGAAGTTCTGTTCACTAGTTATCGAAAGGGTAACATCTATCTGGTTAACTTCAATACTATCTCGAATGTCTCTGAAATGTGCTTGCATGTTAAGGGAGAAAATCAGCTTGCCTGACACAGAAAACTAGGTCATATAACCATAAGTGTGCTTAGCAAGTTGAGTAGAAAAGAGCTTGTTAGAGGATTACTTAAGCTTAATTCTGACAAAGAATTATTGATCGTTGCAGAAAGCATGACCAAAGATACCTGGCTTTTGGCCAGAGTCGTATTTCCCGAGGGTCTTTTAAGTTTGGCTTACTCAGTTCCGGGAGAGGTGTTCAAATTGACGAAAAAGACAAAACACACACACTTCGCAATCTAACTCACAAAACAAGGCTGGCTCAAGCTATAACAATTCACAACTCAAGCGCGGGCTCAAAGAGCATGAAAGTAGGGGTTGACAACTAATCACACAAAGACAAAACTCACGGTGGTTGAAATGGAAGAGAGGTAAGGGTCAAACAAGTTTACCCTTTCGGGTTCATGAATCATGAATACACAACTTTGGATTAAAACAGTTCTAACAAGCTAGATGAGATCTTTCAACATAACATCGACATGAATCCTAAGCTCATTGGATAGAGTCAAACAAAATTCAACATTAACCAATAACAAAATGGCACTAGTCACCATTTACATTGAAAGTAGAATGTGCACAAGGTGTTCGATGAAATGATCTTGGGTCTTTAAGCCTAAAAAGTCACAACTAGTATGATCGGATCTATGCATAAACGTGAAGCGCAACACATTACTTGTTCAATACTGAGTCAAGGCATTACTATACAGTTAAACAACAAACCTAATCATGCATCATTGTCAGAGAAGCAAGAAATAGGATATGAAGAATATATAGATCTAAATAACATCTGAACTTGAATTAAACCGAAATAAATCCAAAGTAATAGGAGTGTAAACAATCATAAACCCCCCTAAGGTTCTACTCACCTAACTCTTGGGGGTTTAGTTACAACAGTACATATTGATGATTAGAGAAATACGACCTAGATAGAAAGAGATGAAAAGCTCCACCAATTTCTTCGTGTCCGAATGAATCTTGATCTTCTCCTGCTGATTTTCGGATGTGGGAGATGAAAGATAATGATGATAGATGATTTCTGGACTCCGAGAGGGTTTTCCAGGTACTAGAGTTTCAGGGTATTCCTAAAAAATGAGATGGGAACGAAGGATGGTTGTCGTCTGTGATTAGGTTTCTAATAACCCTATTTATAAAATCTGCCCAGACCCGCGGCATGTAAATGCACACCATTTACACGCCATTTGAACGCCGCATTTTGCTAATGGGACGCTAGCTGTGGTCCTTTCCTTAGCGTCTTGTTGATTTTGATATCTTGAGAGTCTGGACTCCGATTTGAGCATCGTTTGAAGTTGTGGCTTCGTATCGACATTAGCTAAATAATGGTATGACCTAAAAACCCATAAAACACACGTTGGAAAATATCAAAATGGACAATAATGATCCCGAGAGGTTATTTGAGACGAAAATTCATAAAGTTGATCAAAACCACTAAAAGAACAACATTAAAGCTTACGTGTCAAAATATGGGAAAAAAGTGTAACATATCTCTATCCATCAAAATACCCCACACTTGAACGTTGCTTGTCCTCAAGCAAAACTCAAAATAACAAAATGCACCTATGCGAGCATGTACACATCCAGAGCATCATGAATCATCAATCAATGTAATTGGTATCTTAGAACTCAATGAACTAGGATATTGAGCTCGACCAATCACTTTAAACTGGACAACATCCTGAAAGTAAAAGAGGAACTAGATCTAGTCGGGCTAATGACCAACCGATTTAAGAGATGGCAAGACCAAACTACCTTCTGTACTTTTACTCTAGGACGCGCCCAACACTTGCTAGATAAGGGATAAAAACTCATAATTTTTCAATTTTAAGCACTTTGTTTCTTGCCCTTACATGTACTTTTTAGTGATCGATTGTGGATACTACTACTAGGTATGAAGCAGCCGGAAACCTTTGGAATTCACTGTTATCCTAAACCCCATAGACGATTGGGAGTGGGTTAGAAGAAGAATGTCACATTGAGACTTCCCTTTGATACTACAACAATGGGCCAGCACGTATGCCAGCTCGTATATTGACCCACAATCGACACCTTTTTACATTTAACGAGCACTTTTAGCAAAAAAATAATTCTTCGGAATCCCTTATCTAAACTGGTCATGACATTAGACTAGTGATTTTAACAGAAGAATAGAACAAGCATTACACAAACCTAAGTCAGTCATTCACTAATCTGATTAAATCAAGTTTCTAGACTACTAACGGATTGAAAGTACGGGTGATGGACATTCCGCGGTTCTCACACGATTCACAAAGCAAAGATACCACACCAATCTCATCAAAAAATTCAAGAAAATGGACAATTTCACGAGGAATTATGCAATGTAGAGAGTCAAAGCTACGAGGTGAAACTGGAAAGCAATGATAGAATGAAAAAATTTTGCCAAAAATTGGCCACAATCACCACCCATTTCAGTACAGTTCACGCTAAAAAGTTTATCACGATCATGCATTTCCACCCCACACTTAAACAAGATAATTCCCTCATTGGACAAGCACAAATCTAAGGCGAGTAAGGAAAAGAGAAGATGATATCGGGAAAAAGAAGATGCATGCTCTTAGTGAAATCTGGAAGGACCATACTTCCGCTCAAGTTTTTTTTTGTTCTTGGTGTTCCCTTTCCTTTTGTACCTTGACCATACACATAAAACAAACTTCGAATACCATAATATCATCGTAATCAAAATATAGTTATCCAAAAGATAGTTTTCGAAAAGAAAAGTACGAGAAAGTGTCTTAGAAAAATAACAATGCATAAAAGTAAATGATAGGTGGAGGAAGGTATGAATCCTCTTCGGCGCTCCCTGATGCGCCATTAGTCCTTCTCTTCTGGAAAGTGATTAGGGAAGACTTTGACTTCCTCAAATCTTGGAGGTGGCCAAGTATCTCAACAAGCTGGATGTTGATCTGGTCAAAACGGGCTGTGAACTCCTCCTACATAAGGTCTAGTCGCCCCTCAACGTACTATCGGGTGGTCTTAGAGTTATGCCTCGCATTTTCCTGAAGCGGGGGGGGGGGGGAGATCAACTTCGGCCTCAGCTTCTTCTTCTTCTTCTTCTTCTGATGTAGGATCTTCAAAATTACGAGGGAACTTGAAACCCCTTGCTGCAAGTCTTTTTGTACCCAACCTGATTATAGGGATATGCTTGCTCACTCTCCCTCCAAAACTAGGGTAAAGATCAAGAACCAAGACAATTCTCCCAACGAAACCCGCGCCTACAAAATTTTGCAAGTAGAGTGGTGTTGCGCTCTTGAAAAGCTCTACCATAATTGCGTTAGGATGAAGCCTCACTCTGTGGAAGACGGCTCGAGCAATGTCCAAGGCGAAGGTGTTGTAACGGAGGATGTACTTTCACTGCGTGACGGTAAACCAATAGATAAGGTGGATGAACTTGTACATGTGGTACCTCACCTTAGTAGAAGGAGCATCGGAGGTCGGAAAGATTTTGTCATCGCCTTTTGTGAGGTAAATCCACATCCTATCATGATCCTTATTTAGCTCTCCATGACCATCAAACCGAATATGGTTAGGCCAAACAATCTCTGCTCCTCTCAATTTCTTTTCCATGGCAAGATCCTCAAATCCAAAGGTTCCTATGGTCAAGACAACATATGAATTATCAAGAATGCATACAAGGTGTTCAGTGAAATGCCACAGAGATAATGCAAATAGATTAGGTCTACCGATCCTATGGTCAAGATACCGGTAGATCCTAACGACTTCCTAGACTCTAGAATGACTCACGTTCTTGGTCAGAACCACAAAATGAAAGATGAAGAAAAAACCCTACGATATGGTCAATCAACGGGTTCAGAAAGCTTCAAATTAGGGTTTAGGAAAATCGCATCAAATGTATGAATAAACCTCAATTAACATAAACGGTTAAAAACCCAATATCAATAGAACCCTCCGCTTGCTTTTGCTTTTCTTTTTCATTGTATGTATTTACCAAAATAACCAAATCCTTTTTTGCTAGGGCCCGCCAGCTCACCCAACCTGAGAGCGGACAGCTAATGTGTTCCACTTATTTATTGAACAGGGTTCTGGAAATAATGTCTTAGAAATTTGTGTGATTAAGAATGGCGAGATCGCCCCTTTCACTCTGGGGCTAAACAACGATCGAATCTATGGAAGCATTGGGCTAATTCAAATCCTTCGAGTAAAATAAGAACAGCTCCTACATTTACAAAAATTTAACTAAAGTTTCATCTAATCTAAACAAACTTGAGAGTTTAGTTGCTCATGGTTTCGAAGGAAATCACAAGAAGAAATGATAGAAAAATTGGAGAGAAGGTAATCTTGCTGAGGATTATACTAATCTCGCCTATCGAATCGATCCTCTAGCCAATTCTTGTTTCGCTCTTGCTCAATCGCGTTTTCAAAGCTCCAAAATTTCCTCCTGAGAGTGTCTGGTTCGTCGAGATTTGAATGAAGAATGAATTTTGATTGTCCTCCAAAATAGGGATGCAAAACCCTAAGTTTTCTTCTCAAAATCCAGAATTGACGAGATGTACGCCAGGTCCTTACGAGATATGCTCTTGGAGCTTACGAGATGTGCTACGACGCACATATGGTTGATTTAGGCACACTTTTGGTAAATAGGGGAAAACCCGCCGAAAGTTATTACGAGATGTGCGCCTGGAGGTTACGAGATGTGCTCCGGCACACATCTGATTCAATATGGCACACATCTTGTAACCGTGAGGTTCCTTCGTTGATTCCCGCTCCATTTGAACTCCAAATTGATCCTCGATGGAAGCGTTGAGCTCTTAGAAAGGTCATCCACAATGTGTTAACTTGAAATCTCATAAAAAATAACTCAAAATTGTTGGATTAAAAATCATTAGTTGGGCATATATGTATAAAGTTGTTATCTTAAGGTAAGACACAAAAATTAAGTGACAAATTATGTCAATGTGTCATGGGTACTAAAATTTCATGGAGATAAAGTGTAGATACCAAATGGGTCATTTATAATTTAATGATGGGCTAAATTATAAATGACCAAGTAGCCTTTGGCTATAAATAGGGCTATGGTCCCCAAGGATTAGTTAACAATCTAATTTCTTCTCATACCCCATTAGAGAGAATTCTAAGAAGAGAGGAACTACATCCTTGGAAGATCCATCTCCCACCTTACGAGGATCCGTCTTCCACTTGCGTTCTTCGATTATGGTTTCAGGTTAGTGCTTCCGCTATATTTATCATCTTCTTCACCCTAATCTACCAAAAGGTTTTCAAGGAACTAACAAGTGGTATCAGAGCCTAATTTAGATTACTTGAAGATTTATGATAAGTTTCTTGAAGAAATTTTAGTTCATGTGTTTGCGTTCTTCTTTTTCTTCATGCTTGTGTGTTTGTTGGATACTAGAATCTTATGATTCTATACTACTATCGAGATTAAAGTCTTAAAGACTTTCTACTCAACCCTTTTGAGACTAAAATTATTGCGATTTTCTACTCCTTTGAGATTAAAACCTTCATGGTTTTCTACTCACTTTTGGTTTTTGGGTTCATTTGATTTTGCATTAATGTTCAAGAAAAGTTAAGAATTTCAGTTTTCATTACAGCCTTGAAAAATTTCAGTTAAGAAAAGTTAAGAACTCCAGAATATGCTATAACCTCTCTCCTATGTGTGGGAGACTTTGAAAAATTGAGAATCATTGAAAGGAGGGTTGAATGGCTCCTAAAATAGGGTTAAATTTTGAATTTGTGTTCAGTCTGGAAAGATTGACCTTTTCGCCAAAAATCTTGAGAAATTTTTGACGAAAACTTCTTTATAATATATTTCTCAATTTCCGACACCGAGATATGCACCTTTTGCTTTACAAACTTTTCGGTGAAGACTATGAACTTTTCGCCGAAAAGTTCTTCATAAATATTTTGCTGATTTCTTCGCCAGATCTTCTGATTATTCTTCAACAGATTTTCGGCGAAATGTTTATACTTTTCGTCAAAATTGTTCGTCTCTAGCAATTGTGAGTGATTTCTTTGATCGTCTGACTTCTCTAATGATCCAGGTTCTGTCTTGAGGTTCCATTGCATCCCGAACACTCCTAATGGCTACTTACTCGATGACATAAACTTGTGGACTAACATAGACACTAGAAAAGACATCATATAGATGCAAAATGGGCCAAGGTAACCAAATTAGTAAGAAATAGCGATAATGAATAGAAATCCACTAAACTGCCCCTAAAATGTGTTTCACACAATGGAATATCGCTTAATTGTGGTTGATAATCACAATATATCTAGTGTCATCAAATCACCCCACACTTAAGCTTTTGCTTGTCCTCAAGCAAATTGAATTTAGAACACACTAAAGTTCACAGATGACAAGATCAGTTAAATCAAGATTCAATGTCTAACAATGAAATTTACACTGTTATACTTAGAAAAGTTAACCTACGCATGCAAACACTTCAACCAAACAAACCGGTCTCACTATTATCTGTAGACAACTAGCAATCACCAATCATGCACGGTATCGATCGAACCGACCAGAATTTCTTACACAAAAATTATTTGGTACAATGGGGGAACTCTCACACTCTGTGTTTAGGGACGCGTTTATGCTCTCAATCACTTTCCCGACCGAATTCTGTCATAAGTTTGCATTTCGACCACAGTCTCCACCACGGTGACAACACGAGAAACTAGTCAAAAGGACTGGCAAGGGACTGTAATGATCCTATACTAGTAGGGATTATGATGAAAAGATGAAGGGATGAATGATGATGGAAGGTATGCTGCGGTGTAGCAATCGACTAACCTCTCTCGAATAACCAGACCTGAAATGGAATAATGAATGCTCGTCCTAAGATACCCTTAACCAACTTCACGTTTCCTTTCGCTTCTTTTTTCATCTAACTTTCTTTTCTTCCATTTGTAACGAGAATAAGACTTTGTATTTCTACACATTTTTCGCTCAATATAAATATTATTTTAGCATATAAATTTTTTATTCTTTTTTTCGTGCTATTTTTTCGTTGCTAGAGGGGTTTATACGTACAGACATACTAGCTAAGACCACCAGATTCTGGCTATTGGGTAAGTCACCACAGATTTTGAGTTCCGGTTAGCTAATCTCAGGCTACTACCACATCGGATCAATGGGGTCAACAAAAACATGGGAAAAGCTGTAATGTAATATCGAACCAAAATAACAGGCCAAGCACAAGGGTTTATACCTAGAGGGATTAACGTTGGGGTGACTTCTAGCTTAAGTAGCAATTTTAGGTGCCTCTATCATCCTAGTACTAATGTCGTCGTGTGGTCTTGAATAAGTCTCATGCAAATTCTAACTCATTCAAAGTACGAGAAAGCCACTAAAAAGGAACTAAGTT
Organism: Linum lewisii; assembly: GCA_034768395.1. NCBI lineage: Eukaryota > Viridiplantae > Streptophyta > Magnoliopsida > Malpighiales > Linaceae > Linum > Linum lewisii. The sequence continues at coordinate 13,995,156 of CM068300.1, forward strand.
GCTATTAATGTGCAACGGATCAAAAGCTCACAATTGGCTGCTAGTCGGACTCGAATCATTTCATGCAATTCAAGAGTGACAGTACAAGTGTGATTCTAGCCAAGTTTATTTAGCATCAATGCATGCATGTTGGTTACAAGTTCTAAGTTAAACAGTCTAACTATCATTGTGAAGCATTGAAGTCAACTTACATTTGAAGTCAAGAACCGGGTTTATTCTAATAGAGGAAACACACAGGAATCACAGAGAAGCAGAAAATTCAGCACAATTCTAACATCCTACCCCACACTTAAACTAGACTGTGTCCTAACATGATCATTGAAAGTCGGAGTTATCAGGAATACCTGGAAGGTGATCATCGATGTCGTGGATGAGGCGGAGAGCTCATAGCGGGGTAAAGCAGCTACAAAATCCTACAAAAAAACAATAGAAAGATCAAAAGGAAATCGGGACAAGTGTCCCGGATTCACACAAAATAAAACTGGACGGAGCCCGAAAAGAAAGAAACGAAAACAGATACTACCCGATCACTGGTCGGGTCTGGGTGGTGGTGGAGGCATGTCCCAGCGGTTCCAGAGCTATTGGCACCAGTTTTAGTCACAGTTTTAACAGTTTTAGTCACAGTTTTTTGGCTTATTAGTCACGGTTTTAATAGTGACAAAGAAATTATTCATGATTTTAAAAACGTGACTATATTGACCCTATTTTGTGATGGTTTTTAAGGAAATCGTGAGTAACATTTCTGTCACGGTTTGTTACGAAATCGTGATAGATTTTAGTCACAGTTTCACTATAAACCGTGACAAACCAAATGACCAAAGTGTTCTAATGAAATTTCATTGACCCATTGGTTATTTTGTCGAATTATAGGACCAGGCCCTCAGCATCTTCCGTTATGCAAAATGATCCATGAAATTAAAATGTTAACAAAATATCTCAATTAAACTAATTTCGTTATTACAAATAAGTCACTCCTTTTTAATGTCCAATTATATAGTCAATTTCCAGTTATGCAACTTGGTTACTTAGATTTATTAGGTCACCCTTTTGGTCACGTAGCCTGGATCTAGATGGGGAAATGTTGACCGGAGTGACGGTGGCGGCGGCCGCGGCAGATGACTGGAAAAGTATCTGGATAAGGAAGAAGAGGAAGAGGGAAGAGGAAGAAGAGGAAGGTTGGTTGGGGAGAAGAAGAGGAAGACAGAAGAGGAAGAAGGAGAAGGTTGGCTGGGGAGAAGAAGAGAGAGGAGAAGAGGTGGATTGATCGAAGATGAGGATTTAAGAAGGGTATCTGGAGAAGGATTTGGAGAAGGAAGAAGAGGAAGAGGAAGAAGAAGAAAGTTAGTTGGGGAGTAGAAGAGAAGAGATAGATTGATCGAAGAGGGGGATCTGGAGAAGGATCTGGAGAAGCAAGAAGAGGAAGAACAATAAGGTTGGCTGCTAAGTGTGGATTGCAATTGGTGGAAAGTTGGCGGTGGCAGATGACTGGAGAAGGAAAAAGACGAAGAGGGAAGAGGTGGAGGGAAGAGGAGGAAGAAGATTGAATGGGGAGAAGAAGAGAAGAGGAGAAAAGGCATATTGATCGAAGAGGAGGATTGAAGAGGGGGATCTACAGAAGGAAAAAGAGGAAGAGGGAAGAGGAAGAAGAAGAAATTTGGCTGGGGAGAAGAGGAGAAGAGGCAGATTGATCAAAGAGGGGGAGCTGGAGAAGGATCTGGAGAAGGAAGAAGATAAAAAAGGGAAGAAGAAGGTTGGCTGCTAAGTGTGGATTGGAATTGGTGGAAAGTTGACGGCGGCGGCGGATGACTGTGGAAGGATCTGGAGAAGCAAGACGAGGAAGAGGGAAGAAGAAGAAGAAGGGAACAGAGGTGGGGGTTCGAGGAAAGGATTGTCAGTGTGGATGACTAATTTGGTCACAGTTCTTAAAAATCGTGACCAAATTAGTCACGGTTTCTTAATAATGGTGACCAAATTAGTTACAGTTTTCTAAGAACCGTGACAAACTGGTCACGGTTTCCAAGGAACCATGACAAATTTGTCACGGTTCCATAAAAATCGTGACAAATTTGTCACGGTTCCATAAAAATCGTGACAAATTTGTCACGGTTTTTTAAAAATCGTGACTAATTAGTCATGGTTTACTAATACGTGACAAAAAATCCTTGACCAATGCCTAATTTTTTTGTAGTGTTTGCCACTCCTGCTTCTAACCCCGCTGGGCGGCCCACTGAGTTGCTTCCTGCTCGTGGTTGCGTTGGGTGATCATCAATCTAGCCTCCTGATCCTGTCGCTAGTTGGTGAGATCCTCCTCGTAGGCTACCTGGTCCTTCTGCCACTAGTAAGAGCCCTCGGAGAAATCCGTCTGTCACTTCTATATCTCAGTGAGCATCTGACTGTACTAGTCAGCAGACTATAGCGGCTGAGGTAGCGGCATCTGGTGTTGTGGCTCCTCGAAGTTGAACGTATGCGGCCGTTGAGGCTCCTTGATGACACTCGATTTTATGTGTTTTATCAGCCTCATTTAAGCTACATTTCCTTCCTTGAATCTCGCGTTTTAGGGTGATTTAGCATGTTTTCACCTAAATGCTCTATTTCCTACTGATTTGGTTACTTTGGCCCTTTTTGGGTCTATTTGATGGTTTTCTAGTGCTTTTGAGAATGCACAGGTTTTTGCTGTCAAATACGTAGTCAAGGACGAGCTCGGAAAGCAAAGGAACCTCAAAGGATGACCCGAGATCAATCAAGAAATCAATCAAGCCAGAAGAAATCACTGCCCCGGCTGTAACTGAAGTTTTTGGTGAAAAGTACAAAGTCTTCCCCGAAAACTAATGCAAGAAATCCACAGTCGAAGACAGGAGAATCCAGCCAAAGTTTAAGTCTTCGGCGAAAACTCCCAAGTTTTTGCCGAAAACTAATTCCTTTTTTTCAGCTGGAATCCTAAACCCTACAAATACTAAACCGACGGCCACAATCGAGATATACCTAAATTCCGTGGATTAATTTCGAGACTTTAAAAGTTTGAGAGAGAGTTTAGAGAGTTCGAGGAGCAGGGAAGAGATCGTGACGCCATCTCGGAGAACTCGGTGCGAGGAGTTGAAGATCCGGGAGATTGAAGCTTCATAGATTCATATGAAATTAGGTTTTACAGTTCTTCTCTGTTCTTCCTGATTAAAGATGTATTCTTTGTTTGTCTTTGATTCTTTTGTTTCGAATATGAGTAGTTAAAGTCATAGAGCTTAGATTAGATGAACCCTAAGTGACCCAAGGTTTTAAAGCGGTCACGGATCAGCGATAATTAAATCCAGTTTCAATCAGTTTCTCTTGCATGTTTGGTTTGTTCTTAATTGTTTTTGTGTTTCTTTTCTAGATTGATCACCTAGTTAATATTCTAGTTAAGCTGAGGATAGTAGCGAACATTCGCCTCACTTCAAAACACCAAATCAACAGTTAACCTATTCATTGGAACAATTTCTCTTCCACGGGCGGTCAATTAATCTTGGGAGTTAGATCGGATAGAGCGAAGTTCTCCAGTCTTAAACCTAAGGGTCAGGAGTTATGGTGGTGTCTGAGAACTAAATGATTCGAGATTGAAAACCGCTGGTCTTGTGATCGCCAATGTTCTGGTGATCTTAGGGGGATTCAAAATCTAAGCTTCTCTGTCGTCTTGTTAAGTGAACTAACCTTTCAACTATTTTCTGTTTTCATTTCTTTGTTTCCTGCTTTATAGTCTAGAAGTCGTGGAACTCACACCACGCACAACTTGTTTTTACCTGAGTAAATTGCCATCATATTTGAGTAGACGATTAGAAGAGACCCGTGCAATACGATCTATCTTGCTTTGTTCTTGATAGTTATTTGACTACACGCACGCCAAAAGCGTGTCATCAAATTGGCGCTGTTGCCGGGGACTCTTCTTATTGTTTGAAAGAAGAGTTGCCATTTTATTCTTCTACTTTTCCATCTTTCATTTTTCCATCACACTTTGATTTTACACCGGTTGTTTTTGTTTTTGTTCTTTGCAGATTGTTTTTGAGGTTTATGAACCGCCCGTTCACTCGTTCTAAGTCTAAGTCTATTAAGTCTTCTACTTTAGACAAGCCTGGTAGTTTTGCTCCGTCTAGACAACTGCGAGTTCCGATGTAATCTACTACCGTTCCGCCTTCATCTTTTACTCCAATTAAGATCGAGGAGCCGAAGGAGAGCTCCTCATCTTCATCTTCATCCGCTTCATCCACCGCATGTTTCGCCACCACCTTCTCCTAGAATGGACGACCAGCTACCACCTCCTCCACCGTTGCCATTTCAGAGAAGTCTTGCTGATTACAACAAGCCAAGTGCGACTAGCGTTCGATCCTCTATCTTTGTGCTGCATAATGAAGATGATCCTGACTATGAGATCAAGATCCCCTTCCTAGGAAAGATCTCTAGGGATGTATAGTTTGAAGAAAAGTCGCACGACAATCCTTGCACTCACTTGGCCGACTTCATTGCTCTTTGAGAGACGTTCAAGAATGGAATCTCGACAAGAACACCTTATGCTTGCGAGCCTTTCCATTCTCTCTTCGAGGTCCCGCTAAGAGATGGTTAAACAGTAAGCGTCCCGGTTACTACACTGACTGGACAAGCTGGCTCAAGACTTCGTTGAAGAATATTTTCCTCCGTCTCGGACAACTGCCTACAAAGATAGCATCTCCAGGTTCAGACAGAAGGAAGGAGTCAGCCTATGACGCCTGGAAAGAATTCCAAGAGCTTCTCTACAGATGCCCCCATCATGGTTTCGAGCAAAGGCAACTAGCCGAGACCTTTGTCCGAGGAATGAACGAGGATTCATCCAAATGGGTCAACACCTTAGCTGAGGGAGATATCACTGCTCTCACACTAGAAGCAGCTATGCTTCACTTTTCTGATTGTGCTTCCAAGTCAAGGAATTGGGAGAGACAAACAGAAGGAGCTCGAAGCAAGCTCAACATTGAAGAACAAGTCAAGGCGGAAATCGAGAAGCACTTGAAGAAGTCTACCACGCCTATCAAGCCTCCCTCCGCCTCTGTTTTTGTTGCTGACTGCCAATGTTGTGGCGCCTGTGCTCACAATGGTGGACATTGTCAGAATTTTGGTAGAGCAGAAGTCTGGTCTGCTGAAGAAGTCGACTTCATTGGTCAAGGCTTCGCCAATAACCAACAAGGTTATACTGGCTACCGGCAATTCCGAAAACCACAACAACAAGGAAGCTTTCAAGAGCGACCTCCTTACAACTCCGAAGCGAACCTGAATCAGAATAATCGGCCACCTGGGCCGTTCCAAGATCAGAAGCCGAACAATCAAGCCAGAGGTATCTATCAACCACCCCACCGGAACCAAGGCACTTACGTCACAGCTCCTGGTAATCGCCAAAACCAGTATTAGAACAACAACTATTCCGATCAGCCTCAGAAGCCACCACCACTCGACAACAAGGACAACGATTTGGATAAGAAGCTGAATCAGATCATCGCTAGGCTCGATGTTCATGACAGCCAACTCAAGGCTCAAGCTTTCCTAAATACAGAATAGATTGCTCAAGGCCATAGAGTGAAGACCCAAGTAAACAACATCGCTAGCATGGTCTCTAGTGGTCGCCCCTTCGGCAAGCTACCAAGCCAAACAGAGACAAACCCGAAGAACGAGAACGTGAAGACTGTCTCTACTCGAAGCTGCAAGAGTTCGACCGCCACTACCTCTTCCTATCCGGCCATGATCTCTGATGTTGCAGCTATTGATACACTGGAGATCGAGGAAGATGAAGAGAAGACTCCTTCGCCAAAGCCTAAACGCGCACCTGAACCTCCTTTTGCTCCATATCAACCAAGAATTCCATTCCCTAATGCATTGCGATGAGGGAGAATCGAGTAGCTTAGCCCGTCGAAGAAGAAAGGCGCATTATCCATGCCTTCCATGGAAGAATGCTCCGCCATTCTTGACCAGAAGCTCGCCATACCAATCCCAACTAAGTGCTCTGATCCTGGTTCCTTTACTATACCGTTAATCATTAATGATATTGAAATCGAGCGTAGTTTAGTTGATCTAGGTGCGTCTATAAATGTCATGCCTATGTGTTTGTATGAGAAACTCAATCTAGAAGGATTAAAACCTACTAGCATGCATTTAGTGTTCGCCAATAAATCTTTAAAGACGCCTATGGGAGAAATTAAGAACGTAATCACTAAGTGTGGCCCCTTCACCTTCATAGCGGATTATGTAGTTATGGATACTAGGGAGGATGATGCTACTATCTTGATAGGTCACCCTTCATGGCAACATCTGGCATGACAATCAATGTACCTAACGGATCACTGACATTGAGAGTAGGGAAAGACACTGTAACATTTCGTCTTAAAGACGATATGAAATACATCCCCAAGGGAGAAGCTCATTGCTTTCTGTTGAAATTGTGGAGTTGGCCTCGTCAACTCCGTTACTAATGTCGTCCCTAGTGTTTCTCCAAAGATAGCTCTTTCAGGTTCTGAACAGGTTATCAAGAAGAAGGCGACAGCGGAGAAGCCAAAGAAGAAGGAGGAACTGAAAGCCCCCTCTTCTAAATCACCTCAAGCCAAAAAATCCTAGAGACGCAAAGAAGAAGAACAAAGGAAAGATCAAAGAAGTGTGGAGGCCAATCATTAAACCGCCTCCTCCCTAGCCGATTGCTCCGCCTTCTTCTTCCAAGCCACCAGAGAAGGACGTACAGCCGCAAGATCTGTTCGGACCATTCAAAGTAACCGGCCACCTTCCCGACGGACGAACTCAACTGACTCATATCAATGGGAAGCGCTTCTTACTCTCTAGCGGTAAACTGAACCTGTACTTCGTGAATTCCGACGCGAGCGTGAAGAAGATCCTGAGTTGGGATGTCTCCTAACCCCTTCCAGGTATTGTCCAGCTCAAGGACGTTACGCAAGAGCGCTTCGTGGGAGGCAACCCACGGCTGGAGTTAGTTTTTGAATTCTTGAGTCAGTCTAGTTTTTTGAGTCGATTCGGGGGAACCAAAAATGTCTTTTGTGTGACCCTTTATTTTTCTTTTGTGTGCCGTGTCTCCTCGGTTCTGTTCTAATTCATTTGGAGTGTTCCGACCTCCGTTTATTTTGTTTTGATTTTTCAAAGTTTTGCGGAGTTTCTGAAAATTTTGTTAAAACTGCAGGTCATAGTTTTTGGCGAAAATTGCACTACTTTTTGGTGAAAATTGTACTACTTTTCGGTGAAAACTTCTCTTTGAAACCTCATGTGAATGTTGACCAGTTTTTGATAAACTTTTTGGATGAAAAGTTCGTACTTTTCACCGTAAACTTTTCTTAAAATCCGGCAGACAATTTTCAAACTTTTCTTCGGCAAAAACTTTCATTCTTTTCGCCGAAAATTTTCAGAAAATCCAAAAAACTTTTCCCCCCTTATCTTTTCATTTTTCCTGGATTTCTCTCTCTCTCCTCTCATTTTCGATACAGCCGACAGCCCCCCACTACCTATTTTCATCACCGTCGCTTTGAATCCCACCCACTACCATTTCTGACCGCTTCCGCCCACCACTGCCATCGCCGCAACCTTCCTCTCGTTCCCTGAGCGTTTTGACATCTAGATCGTCTGAATCGGAGCTCTCTAGCCCCGGTTCCACCCGAAACACCACTTTTTTAGTTTTTTCAAAGATTCATCAAGGTTAGTTGTTGGGTTTTTCAATCTGAATCTTTTGCCATGTCGATTGCTGAATTTTGCTGAGTTTGACTTTAGTTGACTTTTTCATTCCACCTTGATTTGCGTGCCTGCTGTTTCGGTTTGATTTTTGCGAAATTGTTTGAACCTAGATGATCAAGTATGCTTAGGGATTATTGTGCTATGATTTGATGATATTTGAACGAGGATTGTTACGCTTAATCGATGATTCTAGTGCGATGTTGACTTTTGTGGAGTGTCAGTTTGACCTCAAAATTTTGAAGTTATTTGGCTGCCCGTTTCATGTTTCCATGTGCTTAATGGTGTTTTTAAAGTCCTAAACCTCTTATTATGCCAATTGATGTCTTGTTCGCGGCTAACCATGCTTAATTGTCAATTAGTGAGGTGTTGACTTTTTCATGAATTTTGGTTTGACTTTGTTTAGATGATGTGCATAAGCTCCCTTATTTATCCTTTTGATGCCCTCATGATTACATTTGGTTACCGATTGTTAGTTTAGCTTATCCTCTCTCGGTTTTCCCTCGTTTCTAAGTGAAATTGAGTTTTTTGACCAAGTGTGGGGTAAGTTGTTGGTTTGACTAATTTGGTTTCCAAATGTTGTTATATTTTTAAGGAACAGGGTAAGAGACCAAGACTCGCACCCAGTAGACCTGGATCCACCTCTTCCGCTCCCAACGCTGGAGCCAGCTCCAGAGCACCCGCTCCCATCACTTCTGCCATCCACGGTCCTCCACCGGCTTTCCCGAACCGCCAGGGTTTCCACCCCCTCATAGCCAGGTTGCCGGAGCACTTTTTCAAGCAGTACCAGAGGATCCGGCACATACCTGTGGCTGATGTGAGGCCCCTCTCCCTGGAGTCTATCCAGGAGTTTGATGAGGAGTAGTTCAACAACATCTCTAACTCTCTCACGGTTGCAGGGCTACTAGAGCTGACCACCATTGCGGATGACTTCCCTCCTCTCGCCCTTTAGGAGTTCTGGGCCACCTTCGAGATGGACGTCCACTAGTCCAGACAGCACAAGAAGACCATCTCCTTCTACCTCGGAGGGGTGCACAGGGACTTCATTTACGACGAGTTTGTCGACCACCTCGGCATACCGCACGAGGATTATCACGGCCACCACCTCGGCTGGGGCGACAACAAGGCCAGAGGCCCGAGCTATGATGCACTCTGGAGCAGCATCACAGGAGTGCATGGTGCTCAGACCACGGACCACAACACAATCAGTTTGGTCTCTCACTCCCTCTTTCGATTTGTTAATATTGTTTGGCGTCGATCTCTGTTATTGCTCAAGAGAAGGATCGCCACCATATTAGCCGAGAGGAGCTTCTCCTCCTCCGTGCTATCTTTGAGGGCTACCGCCTCCACCCAGGTTGGGTGCTCGCCCGCTTGTTCCACCAGAAGACCACCTCTAGGAGGCTTCCATCTTCCCTCCTCGGCGGTAACTTCATTGGACCCCTCATCACCAACCTTAACCTCAACCAGGCTTGGGGGCCTGAGGTCCCACGCCACCAAGTGCACACCGTCGGTATCAACTTGGCAATGGAGTATGACCTCCAGTTGGACGTCGAGCCTCGAGAGTGGGTACCTCCGCCTCTTTACCAGGGACTTGGGTCGGAGGACGAAGATGATTCTGAGGAGGATGAGCCCCAGCTAGATCAGGCATTTCACCACCAGATACCCCCACAACAACCGCCTGTGGGGTTTGCACACCAACAGCACCCTCACCACAGGAGCCTCTACAGATGCCTCTCGGTGGTTATGGGGAGCTGCTCAGCCAGATCCGAGAGTGGCCGATCGACCACACCACCACCCAAGACACCCGTTGGCTTATTACTCAAGCGCACATGCGCCAACAGAACACCAGATACGAGGCAGAACTGGCATGGCAGCAGCGAATGGAAGATTTCTGGCACGTTCCCCCACCACCTCCCCCACCTGAGGAGTGATCAGGTTGTATCCTCTTCCTTGTCCTTCTTTTTATTTATTCTTTTTGGATCTCGATCCACTTTTATTCTGTGTGGATCCAGGACACTTGTCCCAATTTCCTTTTGATATTTTGTTTGTTTTTTGTTTTGTAGTCACCTTTTGGCAGCTTCTCTCCATGCTCCGACCGCTCTTTGATCATCCCCTACACCAACCATCTCGGTCCTGGTTCTTCTATTTCTCTCTACTATAGTTTGGTCATGTGAGGACATAGAATAGTTTAAGTGTGGGGTAGGGTATATGAACTACATGATCTTGACTTGCTTTATGGTTGATTTTGTGGCTTATCTCATTCCTCTAGTTGAGAATTGCTCGATTCTTGACCTGTCATGTTAAGTTAGTTTTCAATTTTCATAATGATGCTTAGACTGCTTAACGTAGAACCTGTAACCAACTTGCTTGCATCGATGCTAAATTGCCTGGGTAGAACAGAAAGTCTTATCACACTTGTAGTATTTCACTTTGATTGCATGATAATGACCGAATCCGGCTAGCAAACCAACTGTGAGCTTTTGATCCATTGCACATGAACTTGCAATTTCAATTCTTTTTTGAGTGGCTTTCTCGTAGTTTGAATGAGTTAGAATTTGCATAAGACCTATTCGAGACCACACGATGACACGAGTTCTAGGAGGATAGAGGCACCTAGTTGAAGCTACTTAAGCCAGATAGCCAACCTAACGTCAAATCCATTAGGTCTAAACACTTGAGTTTGGCCCTTCTTTCGGTTCGTTATACTGATGACACTCGATTTGACGTGATTATCAGCCCCATTTAAGCGACATTTCTTGGCTTAAGACATGGTTTTTAGGGCAGAATAGCGAATATTCACTCAATTGCTCTATCTCGTGCCATTTTGGTTACTTTGGCTCGTTTCGGGTCTATTTGATGGTTTTCTAGTGTTTCTGTAATAGCACAGGTTTTTGCCATCAAATAATGTAACCAAGGACGTGTCTAAGGCATTGGAACCTCGAGGAATCACACCAGAATTGATCCAAGGAGTCAATCAAGTCAACACGAATCCTGCTGTTTTACAACGAAGATTTCGGCGAAAAGGCTTAGAGTTTTCGCTGAAAATCCAAGAAGAAATCGTCTGGTTATTAAAGAAGTAGTTTTCGATGAGAAGTCAAAGTCCGAGCTGAAAACTCTGATCGAGAAAATCATAGGAGAACAGTCGACGGAAGCAGCCCTTTTTCAAAGAAGTTTTCGGCGAAAACTCCTGAAGTTTTCGCTGAAAATCCTGACCTAATCCTTCGGCTCAAATAAAGATACCTCATAATATATGTTAGAACACACTTGATAATAAAGAACTTTTCACAAGCTCCCGGCCTAAGAAGTTCGAGAGAGCAGAGTTTAGAGTTCGAAGAGCAAGGAAGAGATCGTAATGCCATTTTTCATCTCGGAGACTCGGAGCTAGGAGTGAAGATTACCGAAGAGCGAAGCTTTGCCAGAGTTGTCTTAATTAGGTTTTACAGTTCATATCTGTTCTTCCTTTTCATGATGAACTCTGTTTCTGTCTTTGTTTTTACTGTTATGAACATGAGTAGCTAAACTCGTAGAGCTTAGACTAGATGAACCCTAAGTGACCCAGGGCTTTAAAGCGGTCACGATCGGCGGTGATTAAATTCAAAGTTCAATAAGTTTCTCTTTCATGTTTGGTTTGTTCTTCGTTGTTTGAGTTTCTTGTCTGGCTTGATCACCTACATTAGATTCCTGTTAAGCTGAGGATAATAGCGAATGTACCTCCACCTCTTTTTGCTTCGTGGTGCCTGTCCAATTTCTCTAGCATTGGAATTGCTCAGTTCTTGATTTTTTGATGTTAAGTTGTTGTTCAAACTGTCATAATGATGCTTAGACTGCTTAACCTAGAACTGGCAACCCATCTTGTATACTTTGATGCTAAATTGCCTGGTCAGAACATATTTTTTTTCAAATCACACTTGTAGTTTGTCACTCTGATTGCATGAAAATGACTGAATCCGACTAGCAAACCAACTGTGAGCTTTTGATCCATTACGCGTAACTTGCAATTTCAATTATTTTTGAGTGATTTTCTGTTTGCTTGAATGAGTTAGAATTTGCATGAGACCTATTCGAGACCACACGATGACACGAGTTCTAGAATGATAGGGGCACCTAGATTCATCTACTAAGCCAGATTGCCTACCCAATATTGAATCCATATATTAGGTTTAAACCCTTGAGCTTGGCTTTTTTCTTTTCGGTTCGATATACATTACAGCCAATCCCCATTCTTTCATTCCTCGTTGATCCCATGTGGTTGTAGTTCTAGATTAGCCTACCGGGTGGTCTTAGCTATTATGTCCAAACGTGTAAACCCCTCTAGCAACTAAAAGAAAATTTGGCACAAAGAAAAAAAACAAAAGAAAAAGAATGAAAATTTGGAAAAAAATCAGAAAAATAGAAAAGTCTCAAAGTCTTAGTTAGTTCAACAACGTTCTTCTCCCTACATATGGAAGAACGAAATCAAAAGAAAATGTAAGAAAAGAAAAATGAAAATATGCAAAATAAAGTGCTAGGTTGTTTGAGGGTATCATAGGACGAGCGTACACTATTCCACCCGTGTCTGGTTAGACGGTAGAAAGCCATAAGCTAGATTCGAGGGAAGTTAGTCGAAAGCTACGCCGCACCAAAGCCATCATCATACATTCCCATCATCCATCTCATTATTAACCCTTGTAGTGTAGAATTCGTTACGGTCCTAAGTAGGGAAGTCCTTCTTTACTAGTTACTCTTGTTGTCACAGTGGTGGAGATGTGGTCGAATTGCAAACCTATGACAGAATTCAGTAGCAGAAAATGATTGAGAGCGGAAACACGTCCCTAAACTGAGGAAGTGAGAGTTTTCCTTGTAATAAATATTATCTGTGTGAGGAGTCTGGTCGGTCAGGTCAAATCGTGCATGATTGGTGATTGCTCATTGTCGTGTGAAGTTTTTAGTGAGAACAGGTTGTTTGGCTGATCGGTATATGCATGTTAGGTTTCTTGTTCTAGAAGTAGCTGTCCAATAATTCATTGTGTAGGTTTGAACTTCAATTTAATCGATCTTATCATTTGTGAACTTGACCGTTTTCTATTCAGTTTTCTTGAGGACAAGCAAAAGCTTAAGAGTGGGGTATTTGATGACACTCGATTTGACGTGATTATCAGCCCCATTTAAGCGACATTTCTTGGCTTAAGACATGGTTTTTAGGGCAGAATAGCGAATATTCACTCAACTGCTCTAACTCGTCCCATTTTGGTTACTTTGGCCCGTTTCAGGTCTATTCAATGGTTTTCTAGTGTTTCTGTAATAGCACAGGTTTTTGCCGTCAAATAATGTAACCAAAGACGTGTCTAAGGCATTGGAACCTCGAGGAACCGCACCAGAATCGATCCAAGGAGTCAATCAAGTCAACACGAATCCTGTCGTTTCACAAAGAAGACTTCGGCGAAAAGGCTTAGAGTTTTCACCGAAATCCAAGAAGAAATCATCTGGTTATTAAAGAAGTAGTTTTCGGTGAAAAGTCAAAATCCGTGCCGAAAACTCTGATCGAGACAATCACAGGAGAACAGTCGACGGAAGTAGCCCTTTTTCAAAGAAGTTTTCGGCGAAAACTCCTGAAGTTTTCGCCGAAAAATCTTGACCTAATCCGGCGCTGATAGGGTTAAGTATAAATACTAATCCGGCGGCTCAAATAAAGATACCTCATAATATATCTCAGAACACACTTGATAATAGAGAACTTTTCACAAGTTCCTGACCTAAGAAGTTCGAAAGAGCAGAGTTTAGAGTTCGAAGAGCCAGGAAGAGATCGTGACGCCATCTTTTCATCTCGGAGACTCGGAGCTAGGAGTGAAGATTACCGTAGAGCGAAGCTTAGTCAGAGTCGTGTTAATTAGGTTTTACAGTTCCTATTTGTTCTTCCTTTTCATGATGAACTCTGTTTCTGTCTTTGTTTTTACTGTTATGAACATGAGTAGCTAAACTCGTAGAGCTTAGACTAGATGAACCCTAAGTGACCTAGGGCTTTAAAGTGGTCACGGCTCGGTGGTGATTAGATTCAAAGTTCAATCAGTTTCTCTTTCATGTTTTGTTTGTTCTTCATTGTTTGAGTTTCTTGTCTGGCTTGATCACCTAGATTAGATTCCCGTTAAGCTGAGGATAGTAGCGAATGTTCGCCTCACTTTAAAACACCAAATCAACAATTAACCTATTCATTGGAGTGTTCCTTTCAAAACCAGTTAGGGTTAATCCACTGCTAGAGTAACTCATAGATCGTTAGTAATTCCGCCAGTTAGTTTAGTCGTCGCCAGAAGCGACCGTACTCGGGCGGCTAATTAATCTTGGTAGCTAGATCGGATAGAGCGAACGTTCGCCAGTCTTAAACCTAAGGGTAGGGAGTTATGGTGGTGTCTTAGAATTGATTGAACGAGAATCAAAAATCGCTAGTTTGTTGATTGCCAATGCTCTGGTGATCTAAGGGGATTCGAAGTCTAAGCTTGTCTGTCATCTTTGTTAAGTCAACCAATCTTTCAATCTGTCTTTCAGTTTAGTTTTTAATTTACCTGTTTTCCTAGAATAGAAGTCGTGGAACTCACACCACGCGCAATGTGTTTAAACCTGAGTAATTTGCCTTTACATTTGAGTAGACAATTATTAGAAGACCCATGGAATACGATCTGCTTAGCTTTCAGCTCAGTAGTATTTAACTGCACGCAAAACAACGTTCATCATATACATTACAGCTAATCCCCATTTTTCATCACCCCGTTGATCCCTTGTGGTTGTAGTTCTAGATGACCAGCCCACACGGATTTGTTTTTAGGCGTTGGTGGGATTCGAACCTATGACCTCCTCTTCTCAAGATCACACCCCCACCACTACGCCATAAAACGCGTCATGTCATTTAAGGTTAAACTATTCCACATAACCCATGGATCTCCCCCATGCTTTGTCGATGTGGAATTTTCCTAGGATGTCACAGTTTTGGGAAAGTAATCAATCATCAATCCCCCTAAGGTTTCACTCACTGAAACCTAGGGGGTTTAGTTACTGCAAGTCATACTAGAGATATGAATAATACACCTATAAAGAAAAGGGTAGAAAGAACCGTCAATTTCTTCGAGATTGGATGAATCTCGATCTTCATCTTGAGTTTCTGTGGTTTTTGGGATGAAGGATGATGGAAGAGGGATGATTTTTGGTCTTTGGAGATGGTTTTTACAGGTCACGAGGACTTTTGGGTTCGTCAAAATCGTGTTAGGAGAGAGAAAATACCATCCTTTAAAAATTGGGGAAACTGCCTATTTTATAGCACAGCTCCTGCTGCGTTGCCGCCGCGCGCGGTGGTCATCCTTTTCGCACGTGGTGCATGCACGGCGCGGTGACCCACTGGATTGTGCATCATTTCGAACCGACCTTCGAGGTTTGAAGTGGGGTTGGCCGCACGCGGTGCTTGTGCGGCTAGCACTATGTTACTTCGTTCAATCTTCAATTCCAAGAACACCCAGATTCCAAATCGATCATTATTCGAACCTATGGCTTCGTGATAATGCTCTCTATCATGGTGTGACCTAAAAACTAACCAAAAAATAGTTTGGAAAATGTGAAAATGGACCACAAGGTCCCAAGGTGTTATTTAAGATCAATTAACGGGATTTAATACAAAACCAATAAAAATGACGACATAAACCACTCAAATGCCACACAAAGATGTATCAACTATGGAGAATTAAAGTGATATATTTTGAGTCGTCAATGATTCTCTGGTAGGTCCTACTAAGCGTGGATTTAGGCAAGGAGATTTTATTTCCCCAAATTTGTATGTTTGATAAGGTTATCCATAATAGGTTGTTTACTCTTTATTCCAACGCAAATGTGTTCTTCTCACCCATCTGAGATTTGTTAATGACCTCCTGGTATTCACAAAGTTCTCCATTAGTGTGTCACTCAGGTCACTAACATTCTGGATGCATTCCAAATTTTCTTAGGTTTATGTTTTAACCCTGAAAAAGAAATATTTATGTGGCAGGAGTGGATGATAGTATGATAGATCTCATTGTCTCTTCTTCTGGGTTTTGTAAGGGGACTTTACCTTTCTTATATCTTGGTATTCCTCTTATGAATGGAAAGCTTAGAGAGGATATTTAAATATCTCTTGGATAAGATTACTAGGAGAATCACTAAGGGGGCGTTTGTTTACCATGTAATTTGCCCTAGTTTTCGAGAATCAGTGGGTTTTTTTGATTCAACCGTTTTTTTAAGCCCAAAAGCATGTATTGCATATCAATTTTAAGATTTCAAATAAGGGGCAGCTGTATTCTTCCAATCCGTGGGGAACCCACTGATTTGGAAAGTGGCTGTTGGGATGTGGGGCCCAAGGAAGTAAATGGCATTAATGTCCCTGGCCAAAATGGAGCAGCTCACCATTACTGCACCAAACTTTCCATTTCTCATCTTCTTCCAGCTGCTTCCGCATAACACGAGTGCAAACATCTTGGAGGGATAAGTGTTTTGGTTCTTAACGACGGTGGAGAGCTTCGATCGTAATATTTCAGGGAGCCGAGATTTTGGAGTGGAATCCAGAGAACACCATCTGCAATTGAAGGTATTCTCTTCAACTTCTGCCCACATTTATCTTCTTCATTGTTGTAAGAGAATGAAACTGTTGCTTTGCTTCTTCGGATTTATCTTCTTTATTAGTAATGACGTTTTGTTCTAGGTGTTCTGAGAGAGCTTTTACTGCATCAATTCGAAAATTCTGGATTCTAGGTTTCTTGAGTGCTTTCTTCAGTTTGCCACGTATATTATGTTGTTTACTAGGTGAGTGAATGAACCTACTGTCTAATTTCAGGTTTAGAACTTCATGGCTAGGATGTGCAGAATAGGTAGACTGAAGGTAGTAAGTAGTTGCTGTAGTGTGTATGTGGAGTTCAATTCTTCAACAATATGCATGTTTGCTCATGGATGTATACATGCTCATGTTACGGCTACGTGGAGAGTCCACTCAGCGTAGGCTGCCCGAACATAGAATTCCCCTTCCGCTTTCAAGAGTAATTTACAGGATAGGATTCTTGGCATATACAACTAGGACCACTGACATTAGCTGCATCAACTTGCTTCGAATGAAACGATCCATCTTCTGGAGTCTGTGTGAACTACTTAGGGACAAAGGGGGTTGATTAAATCCAATAATATGTCTGTCGATGAAATGCTAGCCATCTTTTTGGTCACAGTCGGTCATAACACTAAGAATAGGACAGTTCAAGCCTTATTCCACCGCTCAGCAGAAACTATTAGTCGAACAATTCGAAAAGTTCTTCTAGCAATTCTCAAACTTCATGACATCCTAATTGAGAAGCCAGTACCTGTTCCTGAGAACTGCACGGATGGTCGATGGAAACACTTCAAGGTCAGATATGTGTTCCACTTGTCTTTCTTAGTATCTTACAATTTCGCTTGGTGTTTTAATAACAGTTTACCATTTAAAAATAGGGTTGCATTGGTGCATTAGACGGTACAATTATAAAGGTTAATGTAACTAAAGATGCTCAGCCTCGATATCGGACAAGGAAAGGTGATACAGGCATCAACGTCCTTGCTGCCTGCAATCAGAATATGCAGTTCTTATACTGTTTAGCGGGGTGAGAGGGCTCCGCACACGACAGCAGAGTGTTGAGAGATGCATTGTCTAGGGTTAACGGTTTGCGTGTTCCGGCTGGTTAGTAGTCTACTTTAGATTATATGAACTTTTGTGGTTTTTCATTTTCTTAGCGGCTCAAGTTTCATCTTGCAGGAAAATACTTCCGATGTGATGCGGGGTATGCAAATGAAAAGGGATTTCTTACTCCATTCAGGGGGCAACGCTACCACTTGCGCGAGTGGGGTACAAATAGGCCACGTTCGCCGGAGGAGTATTATAATATGAAGCATTCGGGCGCGAGGAACGTCATTGAGCGCGCATTTGGAATACTGAAAATGCGTTGGGCGATACTACGTGATAGCTCATGGTTCAGCCCAAGGATGGTTGGTATGCTCATGAATGCTTGTTGCCTTCTGCACAATTACATTAGGAGAGAGGGGGGTCCTGACATATTCAAGCTCGCTTATGTTCCTCCACCCAATGACTATTCTGGTTACGCGGCTGAGGATATCACCTTCGTCACTTCAGTGGAACCTACTGCAGAATGGACAGCATTTCGTGCAGCTCTTGCCAAGACATGTGCGAAAATCGGGCTAATCGTGCTTGAAGTGTTTCGAGTGCAATTTCTGATTACTTTGTTGTAATTTGAATTTCGGATTGAGTTTTGTTTAAATAACACTGAAGATATTTTTATTGGCCAATCGTTCTTGAAGTGTTCCGAATGCTACCTTTAACTTCTTTGATACTAAATAGATGTTTCATGCTGCAATTTCCGGCTGATGTTCAGTTTAAATTTCTTTATCTTCTGAGTGTTAAGTTCCTTTACATTCTGTGATACTAATGTTTCATGCTGCAATTTCCGGTCTGATGAATCATGCTTCACTTTGGCCTCTTTGGTTTTACACTGAATGTGTCTTGTTTTATTGTATTGTACTGCAATAGGGTTCTAGAACAAATGGAACACATGTTGAAAATGGAGTAGAGTATGATGAATCACTTTTGTGTACTTAGGCTCTGTTCTTGAGCAGAATGCAGAATGCAGAATAGCAGATCTGCGTGTCTGTGTTATGTAGTGAGGTTGAGTAATTTTTTTAATTTATGCTACAAGTGATGTTTTTCTGAGTTGTTTGTTCTTCATGTATGCCACAGATGCCTTGTTTATAATCAAAGTTCCATCCAAGCTGTATATGGTGTGGCGTCTACTTGTTTCAGGAGTTCACAGTTTACCACCAATATATGCACTGCAGCAGGTCATGCCTAAAGAGGTAGGAGTTATTGCTGATGTGCTTAATGCAGACCTACTCATGTCTAATTAAGTAGCTATTTCTTTGGTTTTGTATCTCCATTACTTCATACACTATTGCAACCACCAATAGAAATAAATATTATACTAACTCAGGTCAGGTTATATTGGTATCTGCAGGGATAACATTATCCCTCTGCAAAGCTGTTGTATATGCAGTAATTGCGAATCTTCCATGCCATCTTATGCATTAAAGAAACACCTAGTATTCTCTAGTATTCTGGTGAATACAGTTTTGGTGAAGGTGTGCTAAGAACGCACCTAATGACCCTATTATCGGCAGTTCTTATGTTTATATGTAATCGAAGTTGTTGTTTCATTTGTGTTTGTTTCTATCACAGGTCATGCTCCCAGATTCATATCTTTCTCAACAGCCCGATATACCATCACAATAGGGGGATATAACCTTAGTAATGATGCCCTTGAGCGCTTTGTGTTAAGTTTTGTGGGTACGAACCTCCAACCAGTGATATAAACTTGTTGCACTATCTCCATAACAAGAACGGATTGTTCTTTGAGCAGATCAAAAATTATTTTCCCTTCTTGGTAACTGCTTACGATTGCTGTTCTGGAAATTATAACACAGGTCATGCTCTGGAGAGATGGCCATACATCTAGTTCAAGGCTTAAACTGAATTGACAGGGGACTGATCCATTTTTAATAAAACGTTCAACAGCCACAAAATATGGAATTGACAGTGGAAGATCTCTGCATACATAAATTGACACCTGCACTACTAATATATATGCAAATTATGTTGCCTCAAACCCATTACATCTATTCCTGGAACTAAACACCTACCACTCCATTATTTGAATCATCTCGAAGTTCATCGTGTGCCACGATTCCCAATTTCTTCGACCTCAACTTCAAGCCGTTTGAGGCGAATAGATAGATCTTCCATCTTCAGAGCGTCAAGGAGTTGCTTCCGGTCCTCCTCCATGGCCTTGGCTTTTTCCTCTAGAGCTGCAACTTGGAATCGTAGCCTCGTGTTCTCTTGTTTCAGCTTCGCGTTTTCAGCAACCACATCGTCTACACCTCCCTCCATTTCGACACCAAGATCGAGCCACTTGAAGAATGCACAACCAGCGTCCTTCGCCTGCCATGAAACGAGCCAACAGATTCCTTAAGGTAAAATCGAGAAGAGCGAGTATTAAATTTAGCAATCCCTGTTTCTTCCAATGGGGCACCCGAAGAATGGGCGATTAGGGTTCGTTGATGTATGGGATATTCGACTGGCAGCCCTCATTCCACAATTGCAGAAAATAGCAGACTGTTCTTCACTCTTCTTCATTGGATAGCAGCTACCTTTCACGGGAGAAAGATGAGATGTCTTCTACTAGGTTTAAGAATGGGTAAGCAGAGGGCATTTACGTATTTTACCTAACTAACAATAGTTAATAAAAAACAAAATTCTCCTTTCATGCTCAGTACCAAACACATGTTTTATATTACACCTTGTTTCACAGATACCATGGATAATTTTAACATATACATATATTGAAGAAACGCTGAACCAAACGACCCCTAACTGAAAATCAAAGTTAATTTCCTATCTAGGTAAGACTCCGCTTATTGTTCCCTTGGTTTGGATGTCAGTGTTTACCTGCCTTTTGAGTTCATTAAAGAGGTTGAGAATCTATGTAATCATTTATTGTGGGGGAATCTAGAAGGTGGTAAAGCTAAAGTTGCTTGGTCTATTTTAGATTTTACCAAGTCTTAAGGGTTGTGTTGGTCTTCGGGACTTGAGAATCTGGAATTTGGCTAACATGATTAGGCATGTTTGGAATTTGTTGATGATGGAAGGATCTCTTTAGGTAGCTTGGATGTATAAATATACGATTAAGGACTCTACCTTCTAGAATGTCAATGGTTATTTGGGTCTTGGCATTGGAAGTAGTTGATTAAACTGAGACACATTGTTCAACCTTTTATTACCTGGAACTCTACTGGTAACATACTTTGGAATGGTCATGTTATAGCTTCTTTTAAGCTAAGAAGGGTCTGAAGGAGTATTTTTTTTTTTGAAGAAGCCCCTTGTTTAGTGGTGTGATTTGGTATGGTCAGGGTATTGTATCCCCCGTAGATGCTTTGTAGCTTGGCCAATACTTTTTTTGTAGAATTAGTACTAGAGATAAGGTTGAAAATGGGACATTAATGTTGTACTAGTTGCTTGCTTTGCAAAAAAGATTATGAGAGTAGGATTCATGTCTCAAGTATACTGTAAAGGTGGTTTGTAAAGCTCTTCCTAAGTTATCAGGGCTTCCCTGGGATGCTGCTTTCTCAATTGCTTGTACCTGGACTAGTGGCTCTTCGATGAGTAAGGCTAGAAGATTGATTTGGAGATCTGTCCTTAGTTTTATTTGGATAGAGAGGTGGAGGAGATTCTTTTTTAGGATATGAGAGTAGACATGAAATGTTGTTGATCAAATTTTGGAGGAAGTTTTCATTTTTATTTACGGTAGAAAAAGATGAGAAGAAAATCTTGGAATGTAGATAGAGTTCTTTTGTTTTTCCTTAGTTGTCTCTTAGGGGTCGTTCACTTGAGAGATTTGGATTTAGGGGATTTCAAATCTCTAGAGATTTGAAATAGCTAGAGATTTGAGATTCTCTAGCTATTTCAAAAAGCTATGTTCACTTGGGTAATTTGGTGTAGAGAATTCTAAAAATATAAAAAATAATAATAAATATGCATATTATGAAAGACCAAAATGGCCTCATTCATCATCTCCGTTTTGATATTAGACAAGTTAGTTGGGGTTATTTTCGTAAAGTGAGCCCCAAATCTCTCAAATCCCCTTCAAATCTCTGGTCTTAGTAGAGATTTCAGAAAGCTCCCCAAATCTCTAGGGGCCCACCTCGAAATCTCTAATCCTCCCCAAATCTCCATATCCAATTGTGAAGTAAACAGGAGATTTCGTCCAAATCTCTAGAACAGAGATTTGAGCCCCAAATCACTTCAAATCTCCACCCCAAATCTCTCAAATAAACGACCCTTAGTCTTTGAATATTATTTTTGTTATTCCTCTCCTTTTATGAATAAAATCAGTACATTCATCAATAAAAAAATTGTGGGGTTCATAATACAATAACTATTTTAACCAAAATTACACACTAGAAAGCATAAACATTAGTGAAGGGGATGTGGATCCCCATCCAACCCTTTCCAAGGGTTGGAAATTCCAACCTTCATCTTAACCATTAGATCACCTTTGATCCTTTGACCAATCCAATGGTCTAGATTGTTAGGTGTACTTTAGACTTTACACATATAATTTAATTATTATATATAAATAAATAAATTAATTTTTCCAGCGACCAGCAGCTCATCTCCGGCGACTTTTCCGGCGAGACTCCGACGAGGGTTTTTTTTTTTTTTTTTTGCTTTCAAAAAAAACTAGTTACCACCTTTTTCTGTTAGCTAGTTAACAATGTTTTTTTAACTGATAACTAGTTAACATGGTTTTTAACTGATAACTAGTTAACATGATTTTTAACTGATAACTAGTTCACATCGTTTTTTGTTTGATAACTTGTTACCAGATTTTAACCTGATAACTAGTTAATAATATTTTTTATTGATAACTAGTTAACATGATTTTTAAACTAATAACTAGTTAACAATGTTTTTTAGTTAACTAGATAACATCTTTTTTAAAATTAGCTAACTAGTAAACACCTTTATTTTGCTGTTAACTAGTTAACAATGTATTTTAACTGATAACAAGTTAACATGTATTTTTACCTAGTTAACTAGTTAACAGTTTTAGGTGATAACTTGTTACCAACATTAGTTAACTAGTTATCAAAATCTGGTTAACTAGTTATCTAATCGAGTTAACTAGTTAACATCATGATTTAGATAACTAGTTAACAAATTTTTTATTTGGTAACTAGTTATTTTGTTAACATCGTGATTGGATAACTAGTTAACGAGATTATTTGATAACTAGATAACATCATGATTTAGATAACTAGTTAACAAAAAAAAATTAGTTGATAACATCATGATCAGTTAACTAGTTTCCAAAATTAGTTAACTAGTTGACTAGTTAACAAAGCCTTTCGTTGATGACATAAACATAAGTGATTGATTTTATGAACAATACCTACAATATTTTTAAACAACAAATCAGTCACCTAACTTTTCCTAAATGCATTTTGCTCCTCTTCTTCCCCAACCTTCATCCGCCAACGTCTGCTTTAATTCACCAAATTCAATTCACTAAATGATAATAATCACAACCTTTGCCAACACCTGCTTCAATTAATGGCTAATAATAACAACCTTGACAATCATTCAAACCAATAAACCCTTTCTAATCTTCCCCTGTTTCCCAATCTTCCTCTGTTTCCCAACTGATCTGAACTGAAACAAAATAAGGAAACCAGCCATTAATGTCGACCTCAATCAAGATGACAATGGAAAGCACAACCTTCGCGAAGGGGAAAACGCCTCTGATCACCGAGACTACCTACAGCGACGACAGTGCGAAGGAAAGATCAATGATCCATGGCAGCAAGGGAGAAGCAGGGGTGGATTTCGTGGGGGGGTGGTGGGGCTATGCTTGGGAGGTGAAACGAGCTGCGAACGGACAATCACTAGCGAAAATGGATCTGCTGGCGGCGACGAAGGTGGCCATCTCAACTACTTTCTTGTTCCTTTCGTTGATGGAGAAATGGGCTGAAAGTGGCGACGAAACGCCGGGTGAGCAAGAAGGGAAGAGGAAGGGGCTGGTACCGCCGTCGACGAGTTTACCGATTTTGCGGATCGGCGGCGGCTGAGAAAGAATTGAAGAGGAAGGGAAAAGGTGGGGCGACGGCTGTTGGGAAAGGGAAGGATGGAAGGAGGCTAGGGTTGCTATAATTTTTTCTAAAATGCAGATTTTGCCCCTCCGGTTTTTGGTTGGAAACCGGTCCAACCTTTAAAGGTTGGGTCCGGATCTTTTGCCTTAGTGAAGGTATAAATATCCAAAATTTTTGGAATATTATAATTTTCACCTAGATAGATTTAAAATAGATACACCGTATCTACATGAATTACATATATACCAAATGTGGTTTTAGGGAATTTTGGGAATAAGAGTGACATTAGTAGTAACTAAATTTTATTTCAATATATGAAATTATAGTTTGGTAACATTTGTATTATTTGAGGAAGGTTCCATTTTAAATCAATGAAATTATAAATAGATTGAAAATTTGTGATGGCACTCCTACTGTTATAAATAGATTCAAAATTTCACATGATTGTACAAACAATTTATAATATAAACTCTTTCTTCTAAAAAGAAACAGATTAGAGAGAAAAAAGAAGAATCATGAAGATGACAAAATTCTCTTTTCTCTGCCTTTTCACTTTTGCACTGATTTTTTTGGGTACTTTTTTATTATTATAAGTATTGTCTTTTGATATTATGATTTTGAAGTTTTTTTCTCAAGACATTGAAAGTTTATGTTATGATTCTATTGTGAGTTGCAGGAATGGTATCTGTCGCCAAAATTGAAGGAGCGGATTGCACAAAGTCATTGTTTCCAACGCAATGTAACAACCCACAATGTCAACATGACTGTGTAGTATTGTTCCCTGATGGCAAAGGCATATGTGTTTATAACTCAAGATACGGTGATTATGAATGCATATGTCATTGGAATTGTTAATCTTCTTCCTACCAACCCCTTTTATTTATGTTTGGTTCATGATCCAAATGTTATTGTTTTTAATGAATAATAATATGATAATGTGATGATTAGTTTATATTTTTTAGTGGCTTATAATTTTTGTCACTAATAAACAAAAATTCTAGTTAGTTTATGAAGAGAATGAGACTCACCTACCAACCTTGGCCTGATGGTATTTCATTAATAGGGAAAAATAATATAAAGTGTTATAGTACAAATCAAAGAGTAATTATAAAAATATCTCACCTAGATATACAATGTGATGGTTGAGATAATCTATTAACCAAAATAATCAAATACAATTAAGTAAATATGGAAAGATATTATACAAGGAAAAACATAAATTATTATGTTTTCTTATTACCCCTCGTAAGACAAAGGCTATTTAACTTTTGTAAGCAACATGAAGTGACTGATCTACGACACGCCTTATATGAAATGGAAATCGATCACCAAATATTTGGTCCTTTTGTGAAACATAGGATTGGATGACTAATAAGTAGCACTAATATTATCACACTATAGAGTAGAAGTCGTGGTCACTAGCTTTTCGATCTCAAGAAAAAGGTATCAATGCCATGTTATCTTCAAAGCTATAGTGGCCAAACGTTGGTACTCTATGTAACACCCCACCCTAGACAACCCGGTTAAACCACATGTTTAAACCATGCATTACTAATGAGGCACCACAAACCCAAACCAAGCAGATAGTCATAACGTCATCCCTGAACAAAAGACTGAATCAATGTAATAAGAAGGGAAATGGCCAAACCGGCACAACCAGAATCAATAAAGAAATTGATGACACTCGATTTGACGTGATTTTCATCCCCATTTAAGCAACATTTCATGCCCCTTTGATGCCATTCTGATGAATATTTGGTGAAAATGTGTTTATTGTGTAATTCTAGGCTCCAAGTGCATACATGTCCATTTATTGGCTATTTTTACCCTTTTTGTGAGCTTTTATGTTGAGCCTTCAGGTTACCACATTATAGAGGACTCTCTCACGAGTCTAGCGCTTCAAACGGGGACCAAATCGAAGTTCAAACGGAGCAGAAATCATCGAAATGGTTTTTAACTAACATTTTCAGTGAAAATCTGGTGATATTTTCGGCGAAAATTCCTTTGAAAATCCGGGCAGAAACCCTAATTTTCAGCCTTTTCCAACTTGTAAAGGGTTTCTGGGGTTATATATAGACTTTTTGAAGCCATATTAGATATACACGAATTTTGGCTGATTAGCCACGACTTAGAGGGTCGATAGATAGACTTTAGAGAGTTCGAAGATCCGTGGAGAGATCGTGACGCCATCCTTCCATCTCGGAGAGCTCGGAGCTTAAAGTTGAAGATCCAGGAGATTGAAGCTTCGCCGGAGTCGTCAGAATTAGGTTTTTCAGTTCTTATCTGTTCTTCCTTTGTATGATGATTTCCTTTGTTGCCTTTGATTCTTCTATTATCGTTATGAGTAGCTAAACTTGTAGAGCTTAGATTAGATGAACCCTAAGTGACCCAGGGCTTTAAAGCGGTCACGGATCGGCGGTGATTAGATTCAAAGTTCAATCAGTTTCTCTTTTATGTTTGATTTGTTCTTCATTGTTCATGTTTCTTGTCTGGATTGATCACCTAGATTAGATTCTTGTTAAGCTAAGGATAGAAGCGAACGCTCGCCTTAGTTTAAAACATCAAATCGAACAATTAACCTTATAATTGGAGTGTGCCTTTCGTAGGAACCGATTAGGATTAATCCACTGCAAAAGTAACTCATAAATCGTTAGTAATTCCACCAGTTAAGTTAAGTCGTTGCGAGAGGCGGCTAATTAATCTTGGTAGCTAGAACGGATAGAGCGAACGTTCGCCGGTCTTAAACCTAAGGGTTAGGAGTTATGGTGGTGTCTTAGAAATTGATTGAATGAGAATTGAAATCCGTTGATCTGTTGATTGCCTATGCTCTGGTGAACGAAGGGGGATTCGAAGTCTAAGTTCGTCTGTCATCTCTGTTTTCAACCCTAATTTCCAATCTGTTTTTAGTTTCAATTTTTAATTTCTCTACATTTCTTAGAATTAGAAGTCGTGGAACTCACACCACGCACGAAGTGTTTAATCTGAGTAATTTGCCAGCTTATTTGAGTAGTCGATCATTAGAAGGCCCGTGGAATACGATCTACCCTAGCTTTTAGCTTAGTAGTATTTGATTGAACCCGCACAACGACGGTTTACCAAATTGGCACCGTTGCCGGGGACTCTTCTAATTGTTTGAAAGAAGAGTTGGCAAATTATTCTTCTACCTTTCCGCCTTACCATTTATTTTCCTCCATATTTTCATGATTTACCTGGGTAGTGCTTCTTAGTTTTGATTATGCAGGGTAACAGGTGGGATGACCGGTACCGAGAGCGGTACATCAATGAAGCACCATATCCCGATGATTATCGAAAAATGCTACATCAACAACAACAACAGACGGCGAGATTTGACTCCCTCTTTGATAAGATCTCTTCAATGCTACAAGGCTACCAAGAGATACACCAACAAGAGCATCGAAGAGGCGCTAGAGATAACCAAGAGATGCTTCATGAACATCAACAATGCTCGTCGAGAACCCAATCTGCCTTGGATAGTATCTCTTCAATGCTACAAGCTCATCTCATGACGGACATCAAGCTCGAGCAACCAAAGCAGTTAATGATAGAAGACGCTCTAGAGCTGTTGAAGAAGATGATGATCCTATCCATGACTATTATGAGCTAGAAGAATCCTTGGCGATGGTGGTTGATGAAGACATAGAGCCAATTCATCCTGAAGTTGAAGCCGAAGAGGAGCACATAGAGATTGAGGAGATACCCTCACCTACACTTCCGCCGAGTCAACCTGTAGATCAAGCCAGAGACGAACACGTGGAAAGCAAAAAGGTCATTGATTTAGAAGTTTACATACTCAATCCCAAGAGAGCTCTGGATGATCATCAGGTAGAGAAGATGGAGCTCATTGATCATGCCGTGCCGTACTACCTCTTTCCTCCTCCAGTAGGAGAATTCGAGAAGAACTGGTCATCCAACCAGAACCGCGATCTACTAGAGCACTACCGGCTGCATCACCCATCTGGAGTGCTACATGGCACTCAACCGCAATCCTTGAAGAAGATGATTGACTTCAAGGAACTCCTAAATTGGGGTCCCTAACAGGAACCGTCCGGCTCAAGGACGTTAAAAGAGAGCGCTTCGTGGGAGGCAACCCACGGTTGGAGTCCATTTTTGAATTATTGAGTCAGTCTTTTTTCGTCGTTCGAGTCGGTTTTGGGGAGCCAAAGTGTCAGATTTCTTTTATTTTCGTCTGTTATGTGTCAGGTCAAATTTTCGCCGAAAACTCAAATTTTTCGGCGAAAACTTTAGTTGATTCGAGTCTGTTTTCCAGTGGGTTTTCAAAGTTGTTTTCGCCAAAAAACTTCCAAAGTTTTCGGCGAAATGTTTAGTCTGTTTGAGTCTGTTTCTGTTTTTGAATTAGTTTTCACCGAAAACGTCTAAAGTTTTCGGCGAAAATGTTTAGTTAAGTCGTCTTTGTTTTCAAAGTAGTTTTCGTCGAAAACTTCACCAGTTTTCGGCGAAAACCTTAGTTGGGTCAGAAAATTTTCGAAAAAAAAAGAGTCAAAATATTTTCAAAATTCTCCTAACCGTCTTTGTTCGACTTTTATTATGTGTGGATCCGGGGCACTTGTCCCGGTATCCTTTTGATCTTTTTGTTGTTTTTGTTTTTTTAGGAACTTGAGTAGCTACTCCGCTCCACTCCGGACTCTCCGTGCTCATCCGCTACACCGACCATCACCTTCCAGGTTCTTCATATCTCTCTACTCTAGATTAGTTCTGTGAGGACACAGAACCGTTTAAGTGTGGGGTAGGAGTCTAGGATTATGCATGATCTTGCTTGCTATCGATGATTCTGTGGTTCAAATTTGAAATTTGTTTAGCATAGAATTGCTCAATTCTTGACTTTTGATGTTAAATTGACTTCAATTTTGAACAATGACGTCTAGACTGTTCCACTTAGAACCTGTAACCAATGTGTCGGAACTGATATTAAATGAGTCTAGGTCAGAACAGATCATAAATCACTCTTGTAGTTGAACTTGAATTAATTGAATTGATTGACTTGTTAATAACAAAGCTCGATAACACCGTTCTAAGATGATAAATGTTAGCTTCTCCCATGTTTTTCACTCCATATTTATTCACCTGTGATTGTGGCTTGAGATTAGACGGAAATCCAATTCGAAATCTTGCGTAAAAGTTATAACTAGCTAGGATCAAATGGCTAAATTGTTAAATCAAGTAATTGAGTTGTTCAAGTTAATGTTAAGTTCTTTAAAGTTCTGAAAATAAAGCTAGGCAAGCCCGACACCTAAGTGAAGTGTTCGGGTTGAGCACTAGCATAAGCACAAATACTGTGAGCTAGGCAGGTCCAACACCTAAGTGAAGTGTTTGGTATCGAGCACTAGTATGCAGTAAATAAATTGAAGGAAAAAGTTGAAACTTGAAATAAATTCTTGTTTAAATCGGTCCTAGCTAGAACATGTAACGTGCAGATCTAGAAACGGATGAAGTTGAGTCAATAGCCACGTCATTTTCCTACCTCCGCATCCACATAATGGCTAGAGCTTAAAGTCTTTTTTGATTGGAATTGGTGTTATCGTAGTCGGTTAATTATGATTAATTGTTTTGCCAAGAAACGAGCTTTGTTAAAAACCACTACTTGAAGTGTGCCGAAATTAGTGAGATCGAAAACTTGTTTGGTTGATGTTCTTGCATGTGTAGGTCACTTTTTCTACGTGGAACAGTCTAAACCAAATTGTTAGAATTGAATCTCAGTTTAATCTCGTGTCATTTGTGAATTTGAGTGTGTTCTAGTTCAGTTTGCTTGAGGACAAGCAAAAGCTTAAGTGTGGGGTATTGATGGCACTCGATTTGACGTGATTTTCATCCCCATTTAAGCAACATTTCATGCCCCATTGATGCTATTCTGACGAATATTTGGTGAAAATGTGTTTATTATGTAATTCTTGGCTCCTAGTGCATACATGTCCATTTATTGGCTATTTTTACCCTTTTTGTGAGCTTTTATGTTGAGCCTCCAGGTTACCACATTATAGAGGACTCTCTCACGAGTCCAGCTCTTCAAACGGGGACCAAATCAGAGTTCAAACAGAGCGGGAATCATCGAAACAAGTTGGAGCTGGTTTTTAACTAACATTTTCGGCGAAAATCTGGTGATATTTTCGGCGAAAATTTCTTTGAAAATCCGGGCAGAAACCCTAATTTTCAGCCTTTTTCAACTTGTAAAGGGTTTCTGGGGTTATATATCGACTTTTTGAAGCCAGATTAGATATACACGAATTTTGGCTGATTAGCCACGACTTAGAGGGTCGATAGATAGAGTTTAGAGAGTTCGAAGATTCGTGGAGAGATCGTGACGCCATCCTTCCATCTCGGAGAGCTCGGAGCTTAAAGTTGAAGATCCAGGAGATTGAAGCTTCGCCGGAGTCGTCAGAATTAGGTTTTTCAGTTCTTATATGTTCTTCCTCTGTATGATGATTTCCTTTGTTGCCTTTGATTCTTCTGTTATCGTTATGAGTAGCTAAACTTGTAGAGCTTAGATTAGATGAACCCTAAGTGACCCAGGGCTTTAAAGCGGTCACGGATCGGCGGTGATTAGATTCAAAGTTCAATCAGTTTCTCTTTTATGTTTGATTTGTTCTTCATTGTTCATGTTTCTTGTCTGGATTGATCACCTAGATTAGATTCTTGTTAAGCTAAGGATAGAAGCGAATGCTCGCCTTACTTTAAAACATCAAATCGAACAATTAACCTTATAATTGGAGTGTGACTTTTGTAGGAACTGATTAGGGTTAATCCACTGCAAGAGTAACTTATAAATCGTTAGTAATTCCACCAGTTAAGTTAAGTCGTTGCGAGAGGCGACCGTACTCGGGCGGCTAATTAATCTTGGTAGCTAGAACGGATAGAGCGAATATTCGCCGGTCTTAAACCTAAGGGTTAGGAGTTATGGTGGTGTCTTAGAAATTGATTGAATGAGAATTGAAATCCGCTGATCTGTTGATTGCCTATGCTCTGGTGAACGAAGGGGGATTCGAAGTCTAAGTTCGCCTGTCATCTATGTTTCAACCCTAATTTCCAATCTGTTTTTAGTTTCAATTTTTAATTTCT
The DNA here is from genome assembly GCA_034768395.1 of Linum lewisii. NCBI lineage: Eukaryota > Viridiplantae > Streptophyta > Magnoliopsida > Malpighiales > Linaceae > Linum > Linum lewisii. The sequence continues at coordinate 14,025,684 of CM068300.1, forward strand.
CTACATTTCTTAGAATTAGAAGTCGTGGAACTCACACCATGCACGAAGTGTTTAATCTGAGTAATTTGCCAGCTTATTTGAGTAGTCAATCATTAGAAGGCCCATGGAATACGATCTACCCTAGCTTTTAGCTTAGTAGTATTTGATTGAACCCGCACAACGACGGTTCACCAGAAATACAACAAATAATCGATTAGCAAAATGGAAAGGAAGAACCAATAACAAATCCAATACATCCATAATCCATAAATAAAAAACAAAATCCCCGAAAGTCCGGTCAAAACCGATAAGTAAAAACTGGGTCTCAACATCTTGGAAGTACCTATCATTAACCGAATTGTCGACATGCAGAGCACTCCCTCTCCTCAAATCTCTCTTAGATGGTATGGTAACCTGCTCACCATACCCCAAAACGAACCAGTAAAGAAACCAAAGAAAGAGGGGTCTGATGACACTAGAAATATCGTGATTATCAGCCCCAATTAAGTGACATTCCATTGTCTGAAAAATATTTTAGGAGTACTTTAGTGGATTTCTATTCATTATCACTATTTCTTACCGATCTGGTTACCTTGGACCTTTTCGAGTCTATTTGATATGTTTTCTAGTGTCTATGTTAGTACACAGGTTTATCCCATCGAGTAAGTAGCCATTAGGAGTGTTCGGGATGCAATGGAACCTCAAGACAGAACCTAGGATCATTAGAGAAGTCAAACGATCAAAGAAATCACTCACAACTGCTAGAGAAGAATGATTTCGGAGAAAAGTATAAACATTTCACCGAAAATCTGTTGAAGACTAAGTAGAAGATCCAGCCAACAAATTACAAAAATATTTATGAAGAACTTTTCGGCGAAAAGTTCATAGTCTTCGCCGAAAATTTTGTTAATGAAAATGTGCAAATCCTGGCGTCAGAAATTGAGAAATATATTACATAGAAGTTTTCGCCGAAAATTCTCAAGGTTTTTGGTGAAAAGTTCAGTCTTTCCTGACTGAACACAGATTCAAAATTTAACCCTACTTAAGGAGCCATTCAGCCCTCCTTCCATTGATTCTCGATTTTTCAAAATTTCCCACACATAGGAGAGAGGTGGAGAGATTAGTCCATAATCATTTCATCCTGGAAGACGCTTGGAGCTAGGAGTTGAAGATTTCTCGAGGGTCGAAGCTTCATGGAATCGTCGAAATTAGGTTTTTCAGATCTTCTCTGTTCTTCCTCTTTGAGATGAATTCTATTGTAGTTTTTTATTCTCTTGTATCGAATATGAGTAGCTAAACCTGTTAAGCTTAGATTAGATGAACCCTAAGTGACCCAGGGCTTTAAAGCGATGACGGATCGGCGGCAATTAGATCTTAATTTATTCTTTTCTCATTCATAATTAATTTGTTCTTCATTTATGTTTCTTTTCTAGCTTGATCACCTAGTTTACATTTTTGTTAGAATAAAGATAGTTGGCGAACGTCTGCCTTATTCTAGAACGTTAAATCAATTAATTAACATATTCAATGGAATCATTCCTCTAGTAGGAACCGTTTAGGGTTAATCCATTTCAAGAGTAGCTCATGGAATCAATTCAGGTGCACCAGTCAATTATCCGTTGTAGAAGCGAACGCACGGACGGATAATCAATCTTGATAGCTAGTTCAATAGTAGCAAATGTTCGTGGACTTAGACCTAAGGCTGAGGAGCTACGACGGTGATTAAGAATTGAATGAATTAGGAATAAAAAGTCACCGATCTTGTGATCGCAAATGCCTTGGTAATCTTAGGGGTATTCGAGTCTAAGATTTTGTCTGTTAATTGAAACCAAACCCAATCAATCAATCTATCATCTTAAATTCAATTTCATTTTCCTTGCATAATAGCTTAGAAATTCGTGGAACTCACACCACACAACTTGATTTAAACCCGAGTAATTATTAATTTCTTTGAGTAAAACATTAGAAGAAACCCCGAGGAATACGATCTATCATACTACTGTAGCTAAGTTATTTGACCACTGTTTTTACAACTATCAAATTGGCGTCGTTACCGGGAAACTCTTCTTCATCGTTTGAAAGAAGAGTTTGCAATTATTCTTCTACTTTCCATCTTTCCATTTTCCATCACTTTTCAATGTTGCACTGGTTGCTCTTGTTTTTGTTGAATTGCAGGTATATGAACCGTCCAACTACTCGTTCTTAGCTCAAGCCGATCAAGACTAATAGCTCAAACATTCCTGGCAGTTCCGTACTGATAAAGCAATAGTAAGGAAAGAAGCAAGTGATAACCGATCCACCTCCCCCATCAAAATCTCCATCCCCTAAGTCTTCCGGCTCTCAACCACCTACTCCTCACACCACCACCTCCCACAATGGCTGCCCAACGATCCATTGCGGACTATAACATACCGAGTGTGACTATCGTCCGGTCAAGCATCTCTGTTCCAGCCAATGACGCATATCCTGACTATGAGATCAAAATCCCATTCTTGGGTATGATTTCTAGGGACATTCAGTTTTAAGGAAAGCGACATGATAATTCTTGCACTCATTTGGCAGATTTTCTTGCCATGTGCGGCACATTCAAGAGTGGAAACCTGGACAAAAACACTCTTTGCTTGCGAACATTCCGATTCTCACTACGGGGTGCTGCCAAGGGATGGCTCAATAGAAAGCCACATGGTCACTACACTCAATGGGATTCTCTCGCCTAGGATTTTGAGGAGGAATACTTTCCTCCGTCCAGAACCACATCTCATAAGGATAGCATTCCTCGGTTCATACAGAAGGATGGAGTAAGTCTTTATGATGGTTGGAACGAATTCCATGAGCTTCTATACAACTGTCCTCACCATGGGTTCGAGCAGAGACAATTGGCTGAGATCTTTGCTAGAGGCATGAATGCTGAATCTGCTATTAACTCCTTGGCTGAAGGAGATTGTACTGACCTCACTCCAGAAACTGCTCTTCTACACTTTGCAAGTTGTGCTTCTAAATTCAGGAATTGGGAGAGACAATCCGAAGGTACTAATAGTCAGTTAGGCCTCGAAGAACATATTAAGGCCGAGGTTCAAAAACACCTCAAGAAAGCTGGTGCCCCCATCAACCCTCCTTCAGGTTCTATCTTCCTTGCTGATTGTGAATGGTGTGGGGCATGTGCACATAATAGAGGAAACTGTCAGAATTTTGGAAAAGCAAGTGTTTAGTCTATTGAAGAGCTAGATTTTGCTGGACAAGGCTTCCCCAACAACTAGCAGGGATACTTTGGCTACCGCAAATACAGACAGCCTCAGCAGCAGCAACAACAAGGTAGCTTCCAAGAGCGTCCCCTGATGACACTCGATTTGATGTGATTATCAGCCCCATTTAAGCGACATTTCTTGGCTTAAGACATGGTTTTTAGGGCAGAATAGCGAATATTCACTCAATTGCTCTATCTCGTGCCATTTTTGGTTATTTTGGCCCATTTCGGGTCTATTTGGTCGGTTTCTAGTGTTTTTGTAAAAGCACAGGTTTTTGCCGTCAAATAATGTAACCAAGGACGTGTCCAAGGCATTGGAACATCGAGGAATCACACCGGGATCGATCCAAGGAGTCAATCAAGTCAACACAAATCCTACCCAGCTTTACAAAGAAGATTTCGGTGAAAAGATCTGAAGTTTTCGCCGAAAATCCAAGAAGAAATCGTTAGAGTATTAAAGAAGAAGTTTTCGGCTAGAAGTCAAAGTCTTCGCCGAAAACTCTGAACAGAAAAATTACAGGAGAACAGTCGATGGAAGCCAGCCTTTATCAAGGAAGTTTTCGGCGAAAACTCCTGAAGTTTTTGCCGAAAACCTTAACCTAATCTGGCGCTGATAGGGTTAAGTATAAATATAAAACAGACGGCTCAAAAATAGATACTTCATAATATACAACTTATCACAAGTTCCAAACCTAAGAAGTTCAAGAGAGCAAAGTTGGAGAGTTCGAAGAGCTAGGAAGAGATCGTGAAGTCATCTTTTCATCTCGGAGACTCAGAGCTAGGAGTGAAGATTACCGGAGAGCGAAGCTTTGCTAGAGTCGTCTTAATTAAGTTTTACAGTTTCCATATGTTCTTCCTTTTCATGATGAACTCTGTTTCTGTCTTTGTTTTTGCTGTTATGAACATGAGTAGCTAAACTCGTAGAGCTTAGACTAGATGAACCCTAAGTGACCCAGGGCTTTAAAGCGGTCACGGATCGGCGGTGATTAGATTCAAAGTTCAATCAGTTTCTCTTTCATGTTTGGTTTGTTCTTCGTTGTTTGTGTTTCTTTTCTGGCTTGATCACCTAGATTAGATTCTTGTTAAGCTGAGGATAGTAGCGAATGTTCGCCTCACTTTAAAACACGGAATCAACAATTAACCTATTCATTGGAGTGTGCCTTTCGTAGGAACCAGTTAGGGTTAATCCACTTCAAGAGTAACTCATGAATCGTTAGTAATTCCACCAGTTAGTTTAGTCGTTGCAAGAAGCGACCGTACTCGGACGGCTAATTAATCTTGGTAGCTAGATCTGATAGAGCGAATGTTTGCTAGTCTTAACCTAAGGGTAAGGAGTTATGGCCGTGTCTTAGAATTGATTGAACGAGAATCGAAAACTGCTAGTCTGTTGATTGCCAATGCTCTGGTGATCTAAGGGGGATTCAAAGTCTAAGCTTGTCTGTCGTCTTTGTTAAGTCAACCAATCTTTCAATCTGTCTTTCAATTTATTTAGTTTTTAATTTACCTGCATTTCTAGAATAGAAGTCGTGAAACTCACACCACGCACGACGTGTGTAAACCTGAGTAATTTTCCTTTACATTTGAGTAGACAATTATTAGAAGACCCGTGGAATACGATTTGCTTGGCTTTCAGCTTAGTAGTTATTTGATACCCTGTTCTGCAGTTCATCAAATTGGCGCCGTTGCCGAGGATTCTTTTAATTGTTTGAAAGAAGAACTGGCATTTTATTCGTCTACTTTCCATCTTTCATATTTCCATCCACTTCGATTTTACACTGGTTGTGCTTGTTTTTGTCATTTGTAGGTTGTTACAGGTTTATGCAGCACCGTCCTATTACGCGCTCCTTAACCAAGACTGACAAGGCTAAGAGTGTAGAGAGACCGGATAGTTCTGCTCCGCCAAAGCGACCACAGATTCCGAAGCAAGGCAGAACCAATCCACCTCCATCTTTCACTCCGATCAAGATCGAGGAACCGAATGAGAGTTCCTCATCTTTATCCGCTTCTTCAACCGCATCACTTTCACCTCCACCATCTCCTAGGATGGCCGACCAATTACTAGCACCACAACCACCGGCTGCACCGAAGAGTCTAGCCGACTACAACAAACCGAGCGCAACCTGCGTTCGATCTTCTATCGCCCTGCCACGCATCGATGGAGATCTTGACTACGAGATCAAGATTCCTTTCTTGAACATGATCTCTAGGGATCTACAATTTGAAGGCAGGACACTTGACAATCTGTGCACTCATCTGGAGGATTTCATTGATCTTTGCGATACTTTCAAGAGCGGGAATCTCGAGAAGAACATCTTACGCTTGAGAGCCTTCCCGTTCTCCCTTAAAGGCGTAAATAAGAGGTGGCTCACTAGAAAACCACCCGGTCACTACACAGATTGGGATACTCTTGCTCAAGACTTCGTGGAAGAGTACTTCCCTCCCTCAAGAACAACCGCCTACAAGGACAACATCTTAAGATTCTCTCAGAAGGAAGGTGCGAGCTTATATGATACTTGGAATGAATTCCAAGAACTTCTCTACAACTGTCCTCACCATGGTTTCGTGCAGAGGCAGTTAGCTGAAATCTTTGCTCGAGGTCTTTGTGAAGAATCTGCTAAATGGGTCAATTCCTTAGATGAAGGGGATTGTACTACCCTTACACCTGAAGTTGCTCTTCGCCATTTTGCAAACTGTGCTTCCAAGTCAAGGAATTGGGAACGACAATCAGAAGGATCAAGGAGCAACCTCGATCTTGAAGCAACCATTAAAGCAGAAGTTGAAAAGCATCTGAAGAAGTCTACTACACATATCAAGCCGCCATCAGCCTCCGTTCTTGTAGCTGATTGCGAGTGGTATGGAGCTTGTGCTCATAACGGAGGACGATGCCAGAACTTTGGCAAGGCAGAAGTCTGGTCTACCGAAGAGGTCAACTTCATCTCTCAAGGCTTTAATAATAATCAACAAGGTTATGTTGGCTACCGCAACTACAGACAACAGGGAAATTTCCAAGAGCGACCTCCCTACAATGTTGGCGCCAACCAAAACCAAGGTCAGAATCAGAATAACCGACCAGCTAGTCCATTCCAGGATCAGAAGCCAACCAATTTCACTAGAGGCATCTATCAGCCGTCTCACCGTAATCAAGGCAATTATGGAACAGCTCCTAGCAATCGCCAGAATCAATACTTGAACAACACCTATACAGGACAGCAGCATCAGAAAGACAACAAGGATAGCGATCTTGACAAGAAGCTCCACCAGATCATCACCAGACTTGACGATCATGATAGTCAGTTCAAGGCTCAAGCTCTCCTTAACCAAGAACAAATCGCTTCCGGATAAAGAATAGAGCATGCGGTGAACCAGATCTCCCACATGATAGCAAATGGCCGCCCTTCTGACCAGCTCCCAAGCCAATTTGAGCCGAATCCAAGGAAAGAGCAAGCTAAGATGGTCTACGTTCAAAGCCCGACGAGCTCACCTGTTGATACTTCTTCTAATTCGTTCAAGACCATTGAAGTTCCGGAGAAGAAGATAGCAAAGAATGAGGTGCCTAAGGAGTATGATCCTCCTCTTGCTCCACACTACGAGAAGCCTCCCTTCCCAAATGCGTTACTACCAAATGCAAGGATCAAGACCGGCATGTGGGGAAACAAAGACGGACGCTCTGCCATCCGTAGCAAGAAGCCTTTCTCGCCATACCTAGCTAAGTGCCCCGATCCTAGTTCTTTTACTTTACCTCTTATCATTAATAATGTTGAAGTAGAGCGTAGTTTGGTTGATCTAGGTGCGTCCGTAAATGTCATGCCTATGAGTCTGTTCGAAAAATTGAATGTAGGAGAACTTAAACCGACTAGCATGCAACTTGTTTTTGCTGATAGATCATTGAAAACGCCTAGAGGAGAGATTAAAGACGTTGTCACTCAATGTGGTCCTTTCACTTTCCTAGCTGATTTTGTAGTTATAGATACTCGAGAGGAGGATTCTACTATCCTCATAGGTCGACCCTTCATGGCAACAACCGGGATGCAAATCAATGTCCCGAGTGGTTCCTTGACCTTGAGGGTTGGTAAGGATACGATAACATTCCGCCTCAAGGACGGTATGAAATACACTCCTGTGAAGGAAGAACCTCACTGTCTTTTTGTTGAAACTGTGGAGTTGACCTCGGTCAACTCTATTACTAATGTCTCTCCCAGTGTTTCTAAATCAACTGTTGTCACAGATGCTGAACAGGTCATCAAGTAGACGACCAGACCTACGACTCAAACGCCGCAGAAGAAGAAGGAACTGAAAGCCTCCTCTTCTCAATCATCACCAAGCAAAGATCCTGGCGGACTACGAAGGAAGAATCAAAAGAAGCCTAGAATGGTTTGGATGCCAGTTGCTCTACCATCTTCTTCCAAGCTAATTCCTCCACCGATCCCTGTCAAGCCGCCGGCGCAAAAGTCAGTAAAAAAGGAGAAGCCGAGAGAATTTTCCCAGGAAGCGCCGAAGATCTCCGATCCCGATGAAATGAAGCAGGAAGCTAAAGAAAAGACGAAGCCGACTGTCCTCATTCCTACTGCTATCACACTTGCAAAATATGATCCCTCCCGAGAACTGTTCGGGCCATTCAAGGTTGCTAGCCACCTTCCCGATGGACGCACCAAGCTTATTCATGCTAACGGGAAGAAATTCACGCTCGCCGGAAGTACCCCGAAGCTCTATTTCATGAATTCCGACGCAAGCATATAGGAAATCCTGAGTTGGGATGTCTCTTAACACCGTCCAGATATCGTCCAGCTCAAGGACGTTAATCAAGAGCACTTCGTGGGAGGCAACCCACTGCTGGAGTCAGTTTTTAGTTTGTGTCAAACTCAGTGTTTTAGAGTCGGTTCGAGGGAGCCAAAAGTGTCAGTTGCATGATCTCTTTTTTCGTGTGTGATTTATGTGTCCTCGGTTCAATTCCAAGTCGTTTGAGGTTATTCCAATTTTTGTTAAATTAGTTTTGATTCTCCGAAGTTTGCCGAAATTGCGAAAATTGTTTAAAGCTGCAGGTCAAAGTTTTCGCCAAAAACTTGCACTTGTTTCGCCGAAAACTCCTCTTTAAAACCCACTGTATTTTCTGGCCAGTTTTTGACAAACTTTTCGTCGAAAAGTTTCATGCTTTTCGGCGAAAAATCACTTTGAAACCCGGCAGGCAATTTGAACTAAACTTTTCATTGAAAACTTGCACTCTTTTCACCAAAAATTTTCAGAAAAATCCAAAAAAAATTCCCCCTTTTTCTTTCTTTTTTCCCGGTCATTTCTCTCTCTCCCTTCATTTCTTTTCGAATGAACCCCCCTCCCTTAAACAAAAATTTTTTTTACCACTTTACCAATCGCTGCCGCCGCCGTCGCTGATTGCCCCTGCTCACTCCCTCTCCTTCCCCTGATCGTTTCAAGCTACAGATCGTCCGAATGGGAGCTCTAGAGCTTTAGTTTAGCCAAACCCTAGTTTTTTGAGTTTTTCACCGATTCCTCCTCTTCCATTTGTTTTCAGCCTCAATGACTTCAAGGTAAGTTGTAGAGTTTTTCATTACGAGTTTTTGACATTTAGAATGCTGAATTTCGTCGGGGTTGACTTTGGTTGACTTTTTGGTCTACCTCGATTTGTGTGCCAACTGTTTCGTTAGAATTTTGGTGAACTGATGGCTTTGGACTGATCTAGCATGTTTAGGGAGATTTGTCCTGAAGTTTGATACCATTTGATCATGAATTACTATGCTTAGAGCTTAATTCTTTGTGGTGTTGACTTTTGTGAAATATCAGTTTGACCATGTACTGTTGTTGCTCATTTGGCTGCCATACTTGTCCATTGATGTTCATATCGCTGTGGTTGTTGTCTGAGCTTATGTTATGCCGTCATTCCCCGATTTGTGCTCGTAATTGCCATGGTTATGGCTTCAATTTGTTATAATGTTGACTTTTTGGCATGTCGGTTTGACCTATGAACCCAAATTATGATTTTAGAGCTCTGGCTGATCCTATGCATGTTTGATGACTAATTTTTGATTACCGGTTACCTACTTTACTCACCCCCACTCGGTTTTCCTCATTTCTCTGTGAAATTGAGTTTTTCAACCAATTGTGGGGTAGGTTTTAAGTTTGACTAATCTGTTTCCATTTGTTTTATTTAGGAACCCTGAGCAAGAGAGGAGAACCAAGGCCAGGATGGACACTTCGGGTGCCGGACCCAGCTCCCGAGCTACTGCTCCAGTCACTTCTGCTGTTCACGGCCCTCCTCCGGCACTTCCAGGTCGCCACGTGCACCACTCCATTGTTGCTCGTCTACCAGAGTACTACTTTGAGCACTACCAGCGATTCTAGCACACCCCGGTAGCTGATGTGCGACCGCTTTCTCTGGACTACCTCCTCGAGCATGACGAGGATTGGCACAGGAACGTGCAAGATTCTCTGGCAGCTGCAGGTCTTCTAGAGCTGACCACCATAGCTGATGACTTCCCTGACATCGCACTTCGGGAATTCTGGGCTACCTTCGAGCTGGACGACTACAAGAAGCGCCAGCACAAGAAGGCCGTTTCTCTCTACCTGGGTGGGGTACACAGGGACCTCACATACGACGAGTTTGCTGATCATCTCGGCACCCCGACTGCGCACTACCACGACCACCATCTCGGCTGGGAGGACAACTCTGGTAGAGGCTTGGATTATGAAGCAATCTGGAGCCACGTCACTGGTATACCTGATGCTCAGACCACCGCCCATAACTCCGGCAGGTCACTCTCTCACCCTCTCTTTCGCTTTATCCATATGGTTTGGCGTAGATCCCTTTTATTTGCTCCAGAGAAGGATCGCCACCACATCAGCAGAGAGGAGCTCATACTGCTCCGTGCTATCCGAAAGGGCTATCCGCTTCATCTAGGATGGGTTCTTGCACGGGTCTTCCAGCAGAACACCAAGACGACCAAGGCACCTCGCTCCCTCCTTGGTGGTAACTTCGTAGGCCGCCTCATCATCAACTTTGGTATCAGCCAGTCATGGGGACTTGACGTCCCACGCCACGTGGTACACATCGTAGGTGGTGACCTAGCTGTTGAGTACGACCTCCAACTGGACTACAGTCCATAGGAGGCGGCTGTTCTTCCTCCGCCCCAAGAGGACGAGTCAGAGGAAGAAGATGATTCTGAGGAGGAGCAGCCCCAGCCGGAGCAGGAATTTCATCACCAGAGGTCCCCACAGTAGCCGCCAGCGAGGCATGCATATCAGCAGCCGCCGCCCCTTCAGGACCCATTCCAGGTGCCTCATCCACAACCCCGTCCGCCTCCAGGAGACTTTGGAGAGATGCTTGATCGACTCTAGGAATGGCGTGTGGAGGACAACGCCACTCAGGATGCCCGATGGCTTATTACTCTGTAGCACATGCGTGTGCAATATGAGAGGCATGAGGCACAGCTGGCGTGGCAGCAGCGAGTCGCGACCTTCTTCCATTTCCCACCTCCCGATGCACCTGGCCAGCAGTGATCGGGTTGTATCCTCTTCCTTGTCCCTTCTTTTTATTTATTCTTTTCGGATTTCGATCCAACTTTTTTCTGTGTGGATCTGGGACACTTGTCCCGGTTTCCTTTTGATCTTTTATTTGTTTTTGGTTTGTAGGCAGAGTTTTGGTAGATTCCCTTTCAGCTCCGAAGATCCGTCTTCATCCCCTACATCAATCATCTCGGTCTAGGTTCTTCTATTTACTCTCTTCTCTAGCTTAGTCCTGTGAGGACACAGAATGATTTAAGTGTGGGGTAGAATGCTAGAGAACCTTGCATCAACTTGATTGCCCTTATTTGTTATTTTTGTGTTCTGTGGTGCCTGTCCAGTTTCTCTAGCATTAGAATTGGTCAGTTCTTGATTTTTGATGTTAAGTTGTTGTTCAAACTGTCATAATGATGCTTCAACTGCTTAACCTAGAACCTGCAAACCAACTTGTATACTTTGATGCTAAATCGCCTAGTCAGAACAGATTTTTCAAATCACACTTGTAGTTTGTCGCTTTGATTGCATGAAAATGACCGAATCCGACTAGCAAACCAAATGTGAGCTTTTGATCCATTGCACGTAACTTGCAATTTCAATTCTTTTTGAGTGATTTTCTATTTGCTTGAATGAGTTAGAATTTGCATGAGACCTATTCGAGACCACATGATGACAAGAGTTCTAGAATGATAGGGGCACCTAGATTCAGCTACTAAGCCAGATTGCCTACCCAGCGTTAAATCCTCTAGGTTTATACCATTGAGCTTGGCCTTTTCGTTCGGTTTGCTATACATTACAGCCAATCCCCATTTTTTCATTCCCCGTTGATCCCTTGTGGTTGTAGTTCTAGATGAGCCTACCAGAATATGGTTTGTGGTAACCTGCCTATAGCCATTAAATAGGTGGTCTTAGCTATTATGTCCAAACGTGTAAACCCCTCTAGCAACTAAAAGAAATCGGCACAAAGAAAAAAAAAGAAGGAAAAGAAAGAAAAATTCAAAAATATAAGAAAAGTTCAAAAGTTTCAAGTTTATAGTTTAGTTCAATGATGTTCTTCTCCCTACATATGGAAGAATGAAGTCAAAAGAAAATGTAAAGAAAAGAAAAATGAAAATATGCAAAACAAAGTGTTAGGTTACTTGAGGGTATCATAGGACGAGCGTACACTATTCCACCCGTGTTTGGTTAAACGGTAGGATGCCATAGGCTAGATTCAAGGGAGTAAGTCGAAAGGTGCACCGCACCAAAGCCATCATCATACATTCCCATCACCCATCTCATTATAAACCCTTGTAGTGTAGAATTCTTTACGGTCCTAAATAGGGAAGTCCTTCTTGACTAGTTACTCATGTTGTCACAGTGGTGGAGATGTGGTCGAATTGCAAACCTATGACAGAATTCAGTAACAGAAAATGATTGAGAGCAGAAACACGTCCCTAAACACAGAGAAAGAGAGTTTCCCCTTGTACCAAATACTACCTGTGTGAGGAGTCTGGTCGGCCAAGTCAAATTCGTGCATGATTGGTGATTGCTCCTTGTCGTGTGCAGTTTTTAGTGAGACCAAGTTGTTTGGCTGATCGGTATGCATGTTAGGTTTCTTGTTCTAGAAGTAGCTGTCTAATAATTCATTTTGTATGTTTGAACTTCAATTTAATCGATCTTATCATTTGTGAACTCGAGCGTTTTCTATTCAGTTTGCTTGACGACAAGCAAAAGCTTAAGTGTGGGGTATTTTATGACACTCAATTTAAGCGACACTTCTTGGCTTAAGACATGGTTTTCAGGGGAGAATAGCGAATACTCACTCAACTGCTCTATCTCGTGCCATTTTGGTTACTTTGGCCCGTTACGGGTCTATTTGATGGTTTCTAGTGTTTTTGTAATAGCACGGGTTTTTGCCGTCAAATAATGTAACCAAAGACGTGTCTAAGGCATTGGAACCTCGAGGAATCACACCGAGATCGATCCAAGGAGTCAATCAAGTCAACACAAATCCTGCCCAAGTTTACAAATAAGATTTCGGTGAAAAGATCTGAAATTTTCGCCGAAAATCAAAGAAGAAATCGTCAGAGTATAAAAGAAGAAGTTTTCGGCGAGAAGTCAAAGTCTTCACCGAAAACTCTGAACGAAATCAACACAGGAGGACAGTCGACTGAAGTCAGCCTTTTTCAAGGAAGTTTTCGGCGAAAACACCTGAACTTTTTGCCGAAAACCTTAACCTAATCCGGCGCTGATAGGGTTAAGTATAAATATAAAACAGGCGGCTAAAAATTAAATATACTTCATAATATACTTATCACAAGTTCCAGACCTAAAAGTTCGAGAGAGCAGAGTTGGAGAGTTCAAAGAGCTAGGAAGAGATCGTGACGCCATCTTTTCATCTCGGAGACTCGGAGCTAGGAGTGAAGATTACCGGAGAGCAAAGCTTTGCCAGAGTCATCTTAATTAGGTTTTACAGTTTCCATCTGTTCTTCCTTTTCATGATGAACTCTGTTTCTGTCTTTGTTTTTGCTGTTATGAACATGAGTAGCTAAACTCGTAGAGCTTAGACTAGATGAACCCTAAGTGACCCAGGGCTTTAAAGCGGTCACGGATCGGTGGTGATTCGATTCAAAGTTCAATCAGTTTCTCTTTCATGTTTGATTTGTTCTTCGTTGTTTGTGTTTCTTTTCTGGCTTGATCACCTAGATTAGATTCTTGTTAAGCTAAGGATAGTAGCGAATGTTCAACTCACTTTAAAACACCGAATCAACAATTAACCTATTCATTGGAGTGTGCCTTTCGTAGCAACCAGTTAGGGTTAATCCACTTCGAGAGTAACTCATGAATCGTTAGTAATTCCACCAGTTAGTTTAGTCGTCGCAAAAAGCGACCGTACTCGGGCGGCTAATTAATCTTGGTACCTAGATCGGATAGAGCGAACGTTCGCCAGTCTTAAACCTAAGGGTAAGGAGTTATGGTGGTGTCTTAGAATTGATTGAACAAGAATAAAAAACCGCTGGTCTGTTGATTGCCAATGCTCTAGTGATCTAAGGGAGATTCAAAGTCTAAGCTTGTCTGTCGTCTTTGTTAAGTCAACCAATCTTTCAATCTGTCTTTCAATTTATTTAGTTTTTAATGTACCTGCATTTCTAGAATAGAAGTCGTGGAACTCACACCACGCACAACGTGTGTAAACCTGAGTAATTTGCCTTTACATTTGAGTAGACAATTATTAGAAGACCAATGGAATACGATCTGCTTAGCTTTCAGCTAAGTAGTTATTTGATACCTTGTTCTGCAGTTCATCATCCCCATAAAATTCTGACATGAATCATAGCCAGAAAAACTGACCATCTGGGTCACTCTAAGAGCAGAAGCCGAGAATCAACCAAGTGGAGCTTACCAACCACCATACCGCAACCAGGGTAACTATAGTACAACACCTGGCAATCGCCAGAATCAATACTTCAACAACAGTTAAAGGACCATTTGGGTTCACTAGAGGATATCAACCCCAGAAGATGGTGCAATAAGACTCCAGGGAGAGCGAGATAGATAAGAAGCTCAACCTAATCATGGCGAGACTTGACGACCATGATGCATAATTTACAGCTCAAGCCACCTTGAATTATGGACATATAGCTCAAGGGTAGAGGATGGAGACCCAACTCAGCAACATCGTCAGCCTCCTCTCTAGTGGCCACCCCCTGGACAATTGTCGAGCCAAACAGATCTGAACCCTAAGAATGAGCATGTCAAGGCCATCTCGACAAGAAGTGGCAAGCAACTCGCTGGTCCTACAACCCCTGATTCTACTCCATTCATGATTCTAGATGATATCGACATCCACATGCTAGAAATCAAGGATATCACGGGCGAGGAAGAAGATAAAGAAGAAGAAGAGGAAGTGACTGCCCTGCCTCCTCCGAAGCCGGTGCCCGAGCCTAGTTTACCTCCATATCAGCCTAGGATCCCGTTTCCTCAAGCAATAAAGATGAAGACCTACGACTCCCAGTTTAAGAAGTGGCACACAGTCTTGAAAAACACGAAACTTAAGATGCCGCTCACTAATGCCATGGAGACGATACCACAAATTGGGAAGTTCATGAAGGATTTCACGAAGAATAAGAAGAAGGGAGATGTGTCCTCTATCTCCCTTAATGTGGAGTGTGATGTGACTTTATTTGGTGCATTATAAGTCCTAGATTAGCCTAAGGATCTCCCATGTTTGATCTCATTTTGCCATGATTTATATGCTTTTATGCAAAGTGCTCTTTTGTTGTCCAAGTGCCACTTTGAGGGCAAATTCAGTGCCTATTGGAGTTTTATCTGTGCATTTTCAGGCCTTGGCGTCGTATTACTGGTGACAAGGAGCACGTAGGATCAAACAGGAGGTCAATCGGAGCTAGGACGAAGGAGATATGGCCGTTGCAAAATCGAGAAAAATGCAGCTTTTCTGAAGAAGTTTTCGGCAAGAACTCTATTTTCTCGCCGAGAACTCTCGGTCATTTGAAAACAGTAGAAATCCAGAAATTTGGAGCTGATTTGTGAAGAAGTTTTCGGCGAAAACATTCAGAGTTTTCGCCGAAAAACTATGAAGAAAGTCAAGGCTGGCTCGGTGATTTTCAAAGGAATTTTTGGCGAAAACTGAAGGAGTTTTCACCGAAAACTTCAGGTGTTTCCAGCAGACTATTTAAAGCAGTAATTGGCAGAATTTTGAGGGATGTCATTCATTAATTACACAACATTCGACACTCTCTCTCTCAATTGGGAATAGGCGATTTTCCTCCCATCTCTCTCAATCATCATCCTCCATCAACTTCAACCTAAGAGGCAAGTGAAGATCATCTAAGAAGAAGGAACATACCTTGGATTGAAGCTTGAAGAGCCAAGTTGCAAAATCCTCCATGGAAACAAGGATGATCTCCTCTCCTCAATTTCAGGTTTCTTCCATGGTTATGCTAGGCTAAACCTAGGTTTAGTTTATTGGGGGATGGATCAAGCTAGGATAGGTGATTGATTGTATGGATTGAGTTTCTCATAGCCATTTGTGTAAGATGATGATCCTAGACCTTGTGCTTGTTTCCATGAGAGCTTGACTTGTTCTTTTGGTACATTGTTTATGTCTTTCAATACATGAGAATGATTGATTGATGTTGATCTAAGGTGCTTGGATTGTAATTGAATGATTTGAGAGATTGGATTATGCAATTGCAACCATTTTGAGCTTGTTTTCCTTGGTGACATTTTGTCGAACACTTGGTGTGCATTTAGTTTTCGGTCATTTGAAGGTTGAAAGGCCCTTTGATTGCTAGACTAGTGTTCTATGATTGACATGAGAGTGTCTTGCATCATTTACCTTGTGTTAGATGAATGTTAGCATAGAGATCAAGTGTTGAGCATTTCATTGAGCTAGCTAAAGCACTCCATTTCCTTTGTTCACATAGCGAAAGCATGGTGCATTTGGTCTAGGAGTAGAGAGTCAATTGTGCGAGAGTTCGTTAATTCTACTTGAGTGAATTGCATGGTCATCCGTTTATACATCGTTGCTTGAGATTCAATCCAGCTTTCATGATCCTTGAGCTTGAAGAAACCCCTTACTAAGCTAACCTTCCTTCTCTCTTGTTTGTTCCTCATCTTACCTTGTTAGCTATTGCTCTACTTGCTTGTTTAGTTGTTGATTTTGAATCTTTGTCACCTAAAACAAATCTCAATTTAAATGTTTAGACCGTTCATGAACCGTGTGAGTATTAGCTTATGAGAGGACCTCGTGGAATACGACCTTGATAGTTGTAAGTTGAAATTCACACGCCAGAGTGCTCTGTCATCCTATACCACTCACCATCCATTCCCCCTCCAGCTAATTAGTGTCGCGATCCTCGTTCCTTTACTTTACCATGCACCATTAATGACATGAAAATTGATCGTAGCTTAGCTGATCTAGGTGCTTCTATAAACGTGATGCCTACTAGTCTCTATGAAAACTGAATTTAGGAGAATTGAAGCCTATTAGTTTGCATCTCGTGTTAGCTGATAGATCTGTTAAAACACCTAGGGGAATGGTAGAGGATGTACCTGTTCATTGTGGTACGTTCACCATTTTAGCTTATTTTGTTGTGATGGATACCCGAGAGGTAGATGTTACCTCTTCCTTAGCCAACCATTTCTGGCAACAGCCGACGCCACCATGGATGTCAAGCATGGCTCATTGAATTTGAGGGTCGGAAAAGATAATGTTACAATTTGCCTCAAGGACGGTATGCAATATTCTGCTAAGCATGAGGCGCATTGTTTATCCATTGAATCTGTGGAGTTGGTTTCGGCCAGCTCTAGTACTAATGAAAAGTCTAGCGTTTCTTCAGAGATTTGTATGACAGGAATTGAGCAGATCACCATACGTAGAACGAGCCTCTAGTGCAGAAGATAAAGGAGAAAGATGATCAGAAGGCACTCAATGGTGAAATTCGACGAATTGGAGATCATGGAGACGTGAAGGAGGCGTGCAAAGCGAAAAAGAAAATGACTTGGAAGCCAAGCCACCAGACGAAGACATGAACCTGAAGGAGGTAGAACCATTCGAGGTCACTGACACCCTCCCCGAGGGTAAAACCAAACTCACTCATGCCGACGGTAGGTGATTTCTCTTAACTGGAGGTACACCCATGCTTTACTTCAAGGATGTTGGCGCGAGCATGAATGAATTCCTGAGTTGTGATGCCTCTTGATTCGTATCCTAGTATCATCCAGCTCAAGGACGTTAAACGATAGCGCTTCGTGGGAGGCAACCCACGACTAGAGTTAGTTTTGAAATTTTTAGTTAGTTTTTTATCATTTTTTTCGGTTTCTGTCAAAGTCATGTTTTTCATTTTCGTGTGTGCTTCTTGTATCCTCGGGTATTTTCCAATTTATTTGGGATTTTTTCCTATTTTTTTCAATTTTGTTACATTCGTTTGAAGTTCGGTTCTTCAATTTTGAAACTTTAAATATTTAGTGTCAGGTTTGAAGTTTTCGGCTAAAATATCAATTATTTTAATTAAATTTCCGTCGACGATTTTCAGTTTTAATTTGTGAAGAACTTATTCGCTAAAAGTTCAAACTTTTAGGCGAAAAGTTGGTGATTTCCATGAGTCAGTTTCGCGTCTAACTTCATTAATTGTTTTCATTGAAGTTTTTGGCAAAAAACTTTGAAGTTTTCGCCAAAAACTTTACAAAAAATTCCTTATCCCTTTTCACGCTAACCATTCAAACTCTTTTCTCCGAACACACCCCAAACCCAGCCATCCCAACTGTCTTCACCGTCACCATATTTTTTATCGCCACCGTTCACCACCACCACATTGATTCCCTCACTCTCTCAAGTCAACCGCCACCTGAATCGCCAAAATAGGAGCTCTATAGCTCCAGTTTCACCTGAAACACCACCTTTGGGGTTTTCACCGATTTCATGCATTTCCGATGTTTATCTTGCATAATGTCTTCAAGATTATTTTTTGTTTTTCTCATTACGAATCTTTTGACATATTGTTTGTTTCATTTCGACGAGTCTCATTTTTTGCTGACTTTTGGATTTGCCTCGAATTGCGTGCCCGTTGTTTCAATGTGAATTTTTCAAATCTGATTGAACCTTGATGTTTTAGACTATGCTCGGAGTGTTATGCCATGATTTGGTGCCCTTTGACTATCATTTTTCCTATTGAATTGCCAATGTTGTCGGTTTTGTTACTTTCAGTTGACCGAACAGTTGACTTTGAACTCTAGACCTCCTATCGATGTGCCGTCGATTTATGTGTGTCCCTTATGTTTCTATGATGTTGTTGACCGCTTGCCTTGACTGATCCCCCACTCGGTTTTTCATGATTCCCCTCGAATTCCATTTTTTTACCAAGTGTGGGGTGAGTGTCGATGTTGCTAATTTTGGCCTTGTGGATCAATTTGTTTTCTATACAGGAACCCAGGTAACTTCAGGACCACGGGAGATGATCCTGAGAAGAGGAAGAAGTCCATAATGGAGAGGGGACAAGGTTCATCCTCCGCCACCCCGACTCCTATGGACACCAACGTTGTCCCCATCCCTACCCCAAATTCCGGAGATCCCGATCCCGGATGACACCCCTGCCCCGAAATTCCACACACCAGAGATGTCCGAGACCTCCACCCCTGCCTCACCAAGCTCCTACCGGCCTACTTTCAGAATTACTGGAGGATCAAAGACATTCCTCCAGCATCATTCGGAGCCCTCTCCATGGACTCCTTGCAGGAGCACGACGAGGAGTGGTATGCCAATGTTCGCCATATCCTCCAGTGGGCTTATTCAAATTGTCCACCATCGGCTACGCCTACCCACTAGTAACGCTCCATGAATTCTGGAGCTCTTTTGACTTGGATACCCACAAGTCCAAGCAACACAAGAAGTGCGTCTCCTTCTACCTTGGCAGGATGTACAATGAGGCGTCCTATGACGACTTCTCCGATTTGCACTCCGTAGAAAAACTCGACTACTCAAGCGCCATACATGGTTGGGAGAACATTAAATCGACCACCCATCCTCCCTACCCGGAGATCTGGCGCCACATCACCGGCCGCCTAGATGCTAATCACCGCTACACCACTGTAGGTCAGATCTCTCACCCGCTCTTTCGCTTTTTACATTACTTGTGGATACGGTCCCTTTGTTATGTAGGTGCGGAAGGGTGTGGCCGACACCATGTATCTTCGGATGAGCTAATCCTGTTCTAGGCCGTCTATGAATGCCACCGCCTTCATCCCGGGTGGTGGCTAGCGCGGTTCTTCAACAAGCGTACTGTAACACCCATCCCGAATTGACCTGGGTAAACCCATGGTCAAACTGGTTATGAGCATCACTAGTGATAAATCAAACCGAAAAAACCCCCGAAATCAGTGGAAATAAAATCAATAAACCAAATCTTCCCTAAATCACCATCAAAAGCAAGCTCAGCATACCACCCTGGAAACCTCTCTCTAAACAACTATAGTTTATTCATTTTAGAATTGAGTTGCAAAAAGTTTTCTATGGAACTATAGTTTATGGTGCTAATGATAATATGGAGAGGTGTAGAACTTACAATTCGCTCAGAGCTTTGAAGATTATCAGTGATCCTTGGTTTGTAGCAGGAGACTTTAATGCCTTCCTGGATTTGGCTGATGCTCTACCTCTGCCTGCATCTTTTGATAGCATGGATGATTTCAGAAGCTGTGTTATGGATTGTGAGCTTTTGGAACATGGTTCTTCTGGCCCCCACTTTACCTAGATTAACAATATGAGTGATGGTTTGGTGTCAAGGAAGTTGGACAGAGTCCTTGTTAATGTGCAGTGGCAAACTATTTTCCCTTCCAGTAAGCTTGATGTTATTCCTTCAGTTGATTCTGATCACTGTGCTCTGTATCTGAATAATGATACGAATCTGGTTTCTTTCCCTAAAAGCTTCAGATTTTATTCTTGTTGGATTAATCATCCTAGTTACAGAGTGATGGTGGAAACTGTTTGGAAGGAGAAAGTAAAGGGTAAAAGTTTTTATGTCCTCTATGAGAAGGCTAAAGAAGAGGTTGAAGGAGTTAAATAGATTGTATTATTCTGATATCCAGAATAGGGTAATTGTGAAGAGGCAGGAGGTGGAGAACCTTAAAAAACTTGTTTATGATAAGCCGTCTGATGCTGGTTTGAGTAGGTTGAAAGACTGTATGTTTGAGTTTGAGCAGCTCAGACTTGATGAGGAAAGTTTTATGAAGCAAAAATCTATAGTTAACTAGGTTCAGTTGGGTGATCAGAATACCAGGTTTTTCTTCAACTATGTAAAAGCTAGATGTGCAACTAATACTATCAGGCAAATTAATAATGAAGCTGGAGTTTTGGTGGATGACTTCCCTATTATTTCTGCTACTGCGGCGAATTTCTATAAGCATCTTTTAGGAGAGAGCCATGAGGTAAATACTGAGTGCCTTTCCTCTGTTATTCGATTGAAGCTTACTGATTTACAAGCTGAGAATCCGATTGCTCCTGTGACCCCTAGGGAGATTAAAACTGCTCTTTTCTCTATCCCTAAAGATAGTAGCCGAGGCCTGATGGCTTTAATGTCGAGTTCTTTAGAGATAGTTGGACTGTGGTGGGAAATGATATCATTGATGTTGTGCTTGGTTTTTTTGCTGAAAGCTATGTGCCTAAGTACGTTAACTCTGTAGCTCTCACTCTTATTCCTAAAAGAAAGAATGCAGATGATATTAGGCATTTTAGGCCAATCTCCCTTTGCAATGTCATTTATAAAGTGATCTCCAAAGTGATTTCAAATAGGTTAGCAGAGGTTCTACCCTCCCTTATAAGTATGAATCAAACACCCTTTATCAAAGGTAGACATATTGGTGATGGCATTCGTATGGCTCATGAGTTGTTATGTAATTACAAGAAGAATGACATTTCTCCTAGATGTGCTATTCAAATAGACTTGATGAAAGCCTTTGATTTGGTGGAGTGGTCCTTTATTGAGGAAGCTATGAAAGTTATGAGAGTCCCCTATAGTTTCATTGCGTGGATTAGTGCCTGTTTTAAGACTTCCATGATTTCTGTCAATGTTAATGGTTCTTTGAGTGGATACTTTAAGGAAAAGAGGGGTTTTAGGCAAGGGGACCCTGTGTCTCCTTTCCTCTTTGTGCTCTCCATGGAAATTCTCAGTTGCATTTTTATAAGAAAGCTAAGAAGGGCAGGTTTCAAATTCATCCTCAATGTAAAGGTGTTAGTCTCACTCATTTGAGCTTTGCTGATGACTTGTTAGTCTTTACTAAAGCGAATTGTGAGGCTGTTAGGGAGGTTACTGATGCACTTGAAGAGTTTAAAAGCATCTCTGGACTGCAATTTAATCCTGCCAAATGTTTAATTTACATGGCTGGATTGAGTGATGATTGTGTTGCTGCTATTGTCCATGCGTCTGGTTTTGCGAGAGGGGAGCTCCCTTTTCGTTGTTTGGGTGTTCCAATGACGGCAGGGAAGTTAAGGCGTTATGACTGCAAACTTTTAATTGACAAGATTACTGCTCGAATTTCTGATTGGAAAGCCAAAAATCTGTCTTATTCTGGTAGGGTTTAGCTCATTAACTCAGTTGTCCAGGGGATCCTTCAATATTGGATGGTTGTTTTCATTTTGCCTGTTAGTATTATTAAAGAGGTTGAGAAAATTTGTAATGCTTTTTTATGGGGAAACGCTGAAGGTGAGAGAGCAAAGGTAGCCTGGAGTAAGGTTGCAGTTCTGAAAGAAGAAGGAGGTGTTGGTATTAAAGATTTGAGAAGTTGGAATACTGCTAATGTGCTAAGGCATCTATGGTTGATTTTGATGAGGTCTGGTTCGATCTGGGTTGCCTGGATCCACTATTATAAGTTGAAGAAGAAAGTCTTTTGGCAGGTTGAATCGACTGCCGGGTCTTTGCATTGGAAGAAAATTTTGAAGCTGAAGGCTTTGGCACAATGTTTTATATCTGCTGATGCTGAAGGAGACCTTCTTTCGAATGGATGTCTGATGCCAATTTACAGAGTGAGTAAAGTTTGGAATGATGTTAGACCTAAACTGACTGAAGTGGACTGGTATAGAAGCGTATGGGATGGCTACTTGATCCCTAAACACTCTTTTGTGGCTTGGCTAATAGTTGCAGATCGAATCACCACTAGAGATAAAGTCATGATGTGGGATCCATTGGCAGACATCTGCTGTGTGCTATGTGAAGAGGAGGCTGAGAGCAGGGACCATATATTCAGAGACTGTAAGTTCTCAAAGGTGATTATGCACCATTTCTTCCTGGAGCTTGACAGTTGCACATCTTTTGTTATGATGATTGATGAGGTTGGAAGATGGGGCAAAGATATAAAGGGAAAGCTTAGGCAGTTGATGAAAAATCTGGAGAGAACGATGCAAGAGGATCTTTGGGGACCTCAAGCATGAGGATGAGAAAGATATGATTCATTTTATTGATAGGGAAATTAGGATTTACATGGCAAAAAATCCTAAATTCCTTGGAATAGACATTGGTATATAGAGTTACCTTGTTTTGTTTGTAGCTTTATAGCTTTTTGAGTTTTGGTGTTTTTTCGAACTTTGTATTGGCATTCCAATGTTTTGATGAATAAAAATTGCTCAATTCATAAAAAAAAATCAATAAAATATAATCATTAAAACAAAAGACGGAGGTCCCCACTTAAATACATTTTAAGCCATAAACAACCAAAAAACTTCTTAAACAACATTAACAACAAAATTATTTAAAAATTCCCCAAGCTGTCAACTGAAATGAAAAATACATAAAAATGGCATCCTCATCCTCGGTCACCGTCCTTCAATCTTCTAGCTCAACTCCAAGCTCCAACTACTGATCCAGCTCATCTCACCAACTACTTAACTGAAAGAGAGAGACTACAGGGGGGTTAGTTTCAACCCACTGGCTTAACTATGCGCTGAACTACCTAGGGAGCATCTCAGACTCCCACATTGGAATACAACAATGGGACCCACTACAAGAATCCGCCAATTTAACATCGGAAATCTAACAACGTCTGCTAAGCCGATGTTAGATGATCCTATTTAACAGTGGTTATATTATATTTAATAGCGAATAATAAGCCGCTGTTAGCTAACAGCAGATTATAACCCACTTCAAAACTAACAGCAGATATAACCACTGTTAAAATGACGGTGAAATTCCAATGCTCCCGCCAAAGCCCCCTATACGAAAACGGCTTGCCGTTTCACAATTTTAACAGCGGATAAGTAACCGCTGTAACAGCGGTTTTATTCGTCATTAAATTAGGTTTGAAACAAGTTCCTCCAAAGCGCGCCACACAAAAATGACATGTCGTTTTTGTCTTATAGCAGCGATTTTAATCCCTGTTAGGTTAGATATAAAATTAAACATCCAGCCCCGGCGATTTCATTTTGCACTCTCTCAATACTGCAAAACTCTCCGACGACAAAACTCTCTCTGAAGCTCGTTCGTCCGGCCGCCGCCTTGCCGCCATTCGGCCGTCGCCTTGCCGCCGTCAGTCTGCCACCTTGCCGCCATCCGTCCGCCACCTTGCCGTCGTCGTCGTCATCTCCTCCTCTGCATTTCCTTAAAACCACACAACCTCCATTAATCAAACAAACAATCTTCCCCTCCTCTCTATTTCGAGTTTATAACTCGATTTTAAGGTACATATCTCCCATTCTTTGTAAATTACTTACTCATTTCAGTACTTTTAGTCCATGATAGTTGAATTTGCTAATTGAAACTTGAATTTTGGTATGTTTGATTAAAACCCTAATTTTTAAAATTTGTGATTACATGAAATTGAGTAGATATAATTGAAATTGGTGGTGTAATTAGCTTATATTTTTAATTTGGGATCGAATGGATGTCGTTTGCCCCTCCAATTGCAAATTTTCATAGACTTTCCTTACCGAAATTGTTCGAAATAGGGATTTTTTAAAATGGTCGAATTTTGATGATTTGTTGCTTTTATAAGGATTGTGTGATGTTTATGTGTATGTTGGAATGTTTGTTCTTCATTATCTATGGCTTCAATGCTTATATGATAAGTTGAGTACATTCTTTGGTTATATCGGTTTCATATTTGCATGTCAATTTTGTTAAGCTATCTTGTAGGTGACCAATATTTAAAAGCTAGACATTCATAATGTTTAAGAAAATATAACTTCAATTTCTAATGTCTTTATCAATTTCTTTTAATTAGGTTTTCTCAAGGAGATTTTGGTTACTTACCATGCTAGTCACATCCACTACATCTTATCTCATTCGATTCGTATTTATCAAATCAAGGTTAGCCTTCTACTTTATATTTGTACTTGTGTACGGAATGTTGTTAATGTGTAGCATACTAGTTAGTTAGCGTGTATGCCAATTAAGGTGTATGAGTGAAAGTATGTTAATAATAATTATATTACGCTTATATATTTGTGAAATACATGTAGTGAACTAGGCATATATAGTGTTAATGTATGTTAATATAAATGTTGTTATGTTTGTATATTTGTGCATGTGTAGTGAATTAGCCATATATATAGAGTTAGAATTTGTGTTAATATGTATGATATTATGCTTGTATATATATTTTATGCATGTGTAGTTAACTAGGAATATATTAGATTAGAAATTTTGTTTTCTTGCAGATTGAAGGGTATGTGAGTAGGAGTTATTACAAATAGGTCATGCCCAATTTTTTAATATTTTAGAACGTTTCACCCTTGTAAATTTTATGCCCACGCGTCAATTATTAATTACTAGAATTTCAACTATATTAGGTACATTAGGTATAAATTATGGATACGTCTTGGATCCACATGCCACGAAATACGCATGAGTATGTAGACGGGGTTGAAAAGTTTCTAGATTTTGCCTTTGCACATACCCGTCCTAGGGTGCAAACCATCCCTTGTCCTTGTACCAGATGTCGTTGTAATAAACGACTAAATCGTGACATGGTCTTGGAACACTTGTTACGCCGTTCATTCCCAGTCAAATATCAGTTCTGGAATATTCATGGCGAGAAACCAAGTGACAGAGAGTCCTCAAGTTATCATACCACAATGGTGAATACTGCTGTAGCTCCTTCTATTGAAAAATTAATTCTGTGCATGATGACCACATTGAAGAGATGCCAAATCTGTTGCACGATGCTTTTAGAGTTGTTAGAGAAGACCAATTTGAAGGGGGTGTAAGTTCTGAAATGATGAACGAGAACGAAGATGTGGGAGAACGGGTGTTTGTTCGTCTCATGAAAGACGGGGAAAAAGAATTGTACCCTAGATGCAAAACGTTCTCCAAGCTGTCTTTTATACTTAGATTGTATCACATTAAGTACATGTGCAAGATTAGCGAGAAGACAATGTCTAACATACTCGAATTGTTGCGTGAAACATTTGACTTTGCATATATTCCAAAGTCTGTGTATGAAGAAAAAAAACAGTCAAAGCTTTGGGGTTGTCGTATAACAAGATAGATGCATGTCTTAATGACTGCATGTTATATTGGGGCGATACCATAAATGATCAGAGTTGTGCTGTTTCCAAAGAATCTCGGTTCAAAACTCCGTTCAGGGAAATTCTTGTGTTACTCAGCAGAGGAAGCCGCAACCCAATAAGTTTTCCGTTATTTCCCATTAATCCCACGGTTGAAGCGGTTGTTCATGACTTCTAAATCTGTGAATGATATGATTTGGCACTCAACAGAGCCGACGACTGATGAGATACTCAGACATCCCAGAGATTCAAAATCTTGGAAGCACTTTGATCTATTGTTTCTTGAGTTTGCAAGTGACCCTCGTAATGTTCAACTTGGACTTGCTAGTGACGGTTCAATACATTTGGTACTATGAGTATCAACCATAGTACTTGGCCTATACTATTATTTCCTTATAACACAGCTCCATGGAATTGTACGAAACAAACTAGCATCATACTGTCTAGCATCATTCCTGGTGATAAACAACCTAGGAATGACATGGACGTGTACTTAGCTCCATTGATTGACGAGTTGAGAACTTTGTGGGAAAGAGTTGAGGATTATGACACTAATAAGAAGGAAACATTTACGTTGAGAGCTGCATTGATGTGGACAATCAGTGACTTTCCTGGATTGGAGGTATTGTCTGGGTGGAACACCCATACTGGCAAGGGTTGTCCTACTTGTAACTTTGACACGATACCCTTACGTCTGCCAAGTAGTGGGAAGAATGCATTTATGGGGAGTCGTTGGTTCTTGCCAATTAACCATTGGTTCAGACAACAACCAAGAAGATTCGATGGAAAAGTAGAGGAGAGGAGTCCACCACGTCTACTAACAGGTTCTGAGGTTCTCAAACAACTTGAAAATGTCAATGTAACATTTGGCAAGATTGAATATCCAAAAATAAGGAAGAAGAGGTCTCGAGACATGAGCAACAAAAAGGTGAAACAGTGGAAGAAAAGGAGCATATTCTTTGAACTGCCGTATTGGGAGTTCATTCTTCTGAGACACAATCTCGATGTAATGCACATTGAGAAGAATGTTTGTGATAACATTCTTTTCACACTATTGAATGACAAGGATAAATGAAAAGATCATTTGGCAGCATGCAAAGATCTAGTAGCTTTGAACATTAAGAAAGAGTTATGGCCTGATGAGAATGACAGATGTCCTGCAGCGTTATTCACTTTGGCTAAGCAAGAAATTGACACATTGCTGCAGACATTGAAGAGCTTGTCATTTCCACAAGGCTATGCTAGTAATATCTCATGTTGTGTGCACCTAGACCAACAAAGGATGTCCGGGATGAAAACTCATGATGCACATATTTTGTTGCACGAAGTTTTGCCTGTTGCAGTTAGAAATGTGTTGCCAAAGCAAGTTGCTGTTGTGGTCGTTGAATTCAGCTCGTGCATTAAGGCCTTATCTGCACGAGTTGTGAACAACAACGATTTAGATGCTATTCAAGACCGGCTTGTCATGGCTGTGTGTCATATGGAAATGATATTTCCACCTTCTTTTTTCACTGTGATGGTACATATGTATTGCATTTGGTTGAAGAGGTTCGACTAGGCGGTACAGATGGATGTATCCAATCGAGAGATTTGTTGGGAATAGGGCACAACTAGAAGGTTCAATTGCTGAAGGTTGGATAAATGATGAAATTTGTACGTTTTCATCAATGTATTTGGATGACACTGTGGAGTCACGATTCAATCGTGAGAAAGAGTTCACGACCCTGACGAAGATCAACCTAACAGCGGATATGCAACCGCCGTTAGATATTTTAACAGCGGCTTATCCGCTGTTAAAACGAATAAAAAACCGTTGTTAGCCTATCATTTTCTTGTACTGCGAATACTTATATTCCAATCTTTTAATATCCTAATAAGATAGTTCTAAGTGATCATTCAATTTTCTCTACCTCTATTCCCATCATGCATCACCTCGCCATCATAAACAAAATGATAAAAAACTGATTTCATACATTGAATTCCAACACAACATCATCATCACATATCATGCCTTAATGTACAAGAATCAACATCAACACAGTCCAACAACACATCACATATCAATTCACAATCACAGCCAACACAACAACACACACACACAACATTTCATATTTCATTTAACTAGGTGAGTTAACTAGGCGCCATAAGGAGTTTTTCCCCCGCTACCTCGCCGACCATCACATCATCCATATCCTGTAGGATCTTTTGATGAGGCCCCTGTGCCCTGGACTCGACCTGAACCACCCCTGAACAGGAGCCAGACTAAGGCCTTCAAGGAACGGCCCAACCTATACATGAAGAGTGGAGCAAAGAAGGACATGAGGAAGATGCAGATAGGCTTACCGAGGAGGATACACTCTCCTAGAAGTCAAGGAAACCTCCCCGGAGCAAGAGCCGGATCTAGACCAAGAAGTGATGCCACCCCGGGCACTGATGCTAATACCGGGCCAAGCAACTAGCTAAGGCTCCAGGCTGATACCTACGGGCCCCATGATCAAAGTCCCACCTAAAGGCGACCCTATGGTATTCCTGAGAGGAGGCCCGCGATCAAATACCAAAGGCCTGGATAGAAAGAGCAGAGGCCCAACACAAGGCAAAGCACAAGTGTCGGGCCTAGTGTGGAGCGCTACACCGAAGTGACCTGGGCCGAACCAACAAATGCTCAGGCCTTTTCTGATTTTTCAAGGGCTCCAGAATCCTTGGGGCTTCAGGAAGACCCTCCAAAGAGGCTAGAAGGTCTTGTCCGACGCGGACAAGGAATCCATGCCCGGCGCGGACGCTGACGTGGTCGCGGGTATGGTCACCTAATCCGGCGCGATCATGGTTTAGGGTTTCTTCTGGATTAGTCAAATTAGGACTCTACTTCCTTTTCAAGACTATCTAAATATTTGATTTGATAATTTCCTTTCTAGTTTCGTTTATTTAGGAATATTTTAGTCCTTTTAGTGATCTAATTAGGACTCTTATTTTCTTTCTTTAATAGTTAGAGTTAGAGTTTGAGGAGGATTCGTAGAGTCTGTTCACGAATCCATCCCCTATATATAGAGGCCGTCAACCACTCTTGTAAGACACCCTTTGATTAATAAACTTCTTTTCAGAACACATGTTCCTTTCCCTTCAAGCTTTTGCTCGTTGTTGCATTGCTTAAGGTTTCTCTTATCGTCAGGAGCATTCATCTCTTGGAGTGGCGCCTTCGACTTGATACTTCTAGTTCCTTGCTCTCAATAGCTAGTGGGTCAAACTCGATTTCCATCCTGGTTCCATAGATTCAGCTCATTGCTAGGAGCTAACTTGTGGTGGTTAGGGTCATCTGCTCGCGGTTGCGGTGGTTCACATCAGTTGGTATCAGAGCACGGTTCAACACTAAGACCAACTCTATCCCAGTCTCCAGGTTTATTCTTGGATTCATATACTTTACTTTCTTGGTCTTAGAAAATTGTTTCGAAAATCTTCATCTATTTCAAGTTCTTGGATTCAAGTTTCGTTGTAAGGCAGAAAAAGATAGGTGACCATCAAATCCATCAAGAAAATATCAAAACAAGTTAAGAAACAAAAAATCAAGCAAGGCCACCCTTGCCAAGTTCTTTCTTTTCATTGTAAGAGCGTATTTAGGAAGAGGGGATTGAAAATAGCTTTCATTGCTTGCGACCTCCACTGAGCCAACCCTACCTTGCTCACCCCTAGCTGAATTCCTCACTAACGCATCGGGAAGGAGTACTTGCTAGCTGGAGAGGTAACCCTAGAGTTTGAGTCTGTTTGTGCCACACGTTTGATAAATCCATACTTGGTAGCTTTGAAGAAACTTGCAACTTCTTGAGCTGAATTTTACTTGTTCTGGATTCTTTTGAGCGTCACTATCAAAAATTAAACACGAGAGGTAAGATCAGAGAGAGTGAGGTTAATTAGAGGGATTTTGTGAGGTTTTATTTCTTGCTTTATGTTTCTACTAACCATGGCAGGGGAGAGACTGGCCAACCTGGAAGCCACCGTATTAACTGTCTCCCAAATCCTAGGCCAGGTTCAAGCTATATTGAACAAGTTGGAAAGAGATGCCGGTACACTACCGTTTCAGCGCTGGGCCAGCACCCGGCCCAACACAGGTACGACACCTGACCAGCCTCGGGCCAGCGCTCCACCCAACACCGGTACGGTGCTAGCCCAACCCCAAGTCAGCGCTCCACCAAGCATCAATACGGCACCAGTCCCTCCCCGGACCAGCACGCCACCCAGCATCAAAGCTACACGTCCCCAGCATTTGACCAGCCTGGTGCCCAATTGCAGCCTTACCCCGGACCAGCATTAGACCCCAGCATTCGGCCCCAGCTCCGCATCCAGTAAGGGCTCAACACTCGAGCCACACTCCAACCCAGCCCCGACAAGAGTTATCACTCGGTCGATGGCCAGTGCCCTGGCTCAGGCTACGGCTCACGACGTGATCTTAGCCCCTGCATCATCTAGGCTCGAGCTCCATCCCACGCCCTAGGCTAGCCCAAAGTGCCACCCGGCCCCGGCGCGTTGCCCAGCCCCGGTACCAGCTCCCTGCTTAGCCCCGGAGCCACACGATCGCCAAAGCACGCTCGCGGGTTCTCCGCGGTTTCTCGAAGGGTCCTCAGTGCTCAAATTGTTGAAGAAGGATAGGAGCAATAAGATAATCTTTTCCACACTCGGTGCGTGACAAAAATAAAATTTGTAGCATGGTGATTGATGGACGAAGTTGCACCAAAGCGGTAAGCACTGATCTAGTGCAAGGACTCGGTCTTCCAACCCTAAAACACCCAAAACCCTACAAACTACATTGGCTTAGCAACTATGGCGAATTAAGGGTGACCCGTCAAACTCACATTCCCTTTTGCATTGGGAGGTATACCGATCTAATCCTATGTGATGTGATGCCCATGGAAGCTGCCCACATACCACTTGGGAGACCATGGCAATTCGATAGGTACTCCAAACATGATGGGAGAACCAACCGGTACAACCTTATTCATGGAGACACAAAGTATAAATTGAAGCCCTTATCGCCAACAGAAATCCTCAAGGATCAACTAGATAGGAGAGCAATCCGAGAAAAAAAGGAGAGAGAGCTCAAGAATAGAGAGAAGAGGGAACAAACGAGTGAACCCTTGAGTGCAAAAACAAAATTACAAGACCTGAGAGGTCTGAGAGCTCAAAAGAGTGAGGTTGAAAGAAGGGAAAACATGCTAGCCACCTCTAGTGAGATCAAATGAACCCTAGTTACTAGGAAACCCCTCGTGGTCATCCTATACAAAGAATGCTTGATTTCTAACCCTAACACTTCGTTGACTAGTGTTGTTGTCTCACTATTACATGAATTTGAAGATGTCTTCTCCGAGGAGATTCCAAGTGGACTGTCCCCACTTAGAGAAGTTGAGCACCAAATAGACTTGGTACCCGGAGCTTCCTTCCCAAACAAGCCAGCCTACCGCACAAACCTGGAGGAGACCAAGGAAATCCAAGCTCAAGTAGAGGAGCTGATGGACAAAGGATATGTAAGGGAAAGCATGAGCCCTTGTACCGTGCTAGTCATCCTAGTCCCAAAGAAAGAAGGGACATGGAGGATGTGTGTTGACTGTTGATCCATCAACAACATTACAGTTAAGTGTCGACATCTCATTCCTAGATTAGATGACATGCTTGATGAGTTACATGGATCTACCATCTTTTCTAAAATTGATCTTAAGTCAGGCTATCACCAAATCTGAATGAAGGAAGGTGGTGAGTGGAAAATTGCCTTCAAAACCAAGCTAGGCTTGTATGAATGGATGGTTATGCCCTTTGGCTTAACTAATGCACCTAGTACTTTCATGAGACTAATTAATCAGGTTCTTAGGTCCTACATTGGGAAATTTGTCATAGTCTACTTTGATGAAATCCTTATTTATTCCAAAAACCTAGACGATCACCTAGGGTACCCAAAAAATGTCTTAGAAACTCTAAGGAAAGAACACCTATATATGGTAACATGACCAAATGCACCTTTTGCACCAATCACCTTGTATTTCGTGGCTTTGTTGTTAGTTCATCAAGTATAAGGGTTGATGAAGACAAGATAGAAGCTATCAAATCCTGGGCCATACCTAAAAAACTCACCGATGTTAGGAGCTTTCATGGATTGGCCAGCTTCTATCGAAGGTTTGTAAGGGACTTCAGCACCATTGCTGCCCCACTCACAATTGTGATCAAGAAGGATGTACCCTTCCATTGGGGTACGCCACAACATGAGGCCTTTGAAGCCTTGAAAAAGAAACTAACTAAAGCCCCACTACTCCTGCTGCCTTATTTCACCAAACCCTTTGAAATTGAGTGTGATGCTTCGGGCGTAGGAATTGGAGCTGTCGTAATGCAAGAAAGGAGACCCATTGCATACTTCAGTGAGAAATTGAGTGGAGCCACACTCAATTAGCCCAGCTACGATAAGGAACTTTATGCCTTAGTAAGGGCTTTGAAGACTTGGCAACATTACTTGTGGCCCAAGGAGTTCATCATCCACACAGATCATGAATCACTCAAGTACCTCAAGGCTCAACACAAGCTCAATAAAATACACACCAGGTGGGTAGAGTTCATTGAATCCTTTCCCTACATCATTCAATTCAAGCAAGGTAAGGGCAATGTAGTAGCTGATGCCCTATCTCGAAGATCCGGATTCGAGGCTGAATCCTTCTCAAGAAGAGGGGGATGATGAGCCCCTTGTGCCCTGGACTCAACCTGAACCACCCCTGACTAGGAGCCAGACTAAGGCCTTCAAGGAACGGCTCAACGTATACATGAAGGCGTGGAGCAAATAAGGACATGAGGAAGATGCAGATAGGCTTAGCAAGGGAGTATACACTCTCCTAGAAGTCAAAGAAACCTCCCCGGCGCAAGAGCCTGATCGAGACCAAGGAGTGATGCCACCCCGGGCACTGATGCTGATACCAAGGCTCCAGGCTGATACCTACGGGCCCCATGATCAAAGTCCTACCTAAAGGCGACCCTAAGGTATTCCTTAGAGGAGGCATGCGGTCGAATACCAAAGGCCTGGACATAAAGAGCAGCGGCCCAGCACAAGGCCAAGCACAGGCGTTGGGCCTCGTCCGGAGCACTACACCGAAGCGACCTTGGCCGAGCCAACAAATGGCTCGGGCCTTTTCTTATTTTTCAAGGGCTCTGGAATCCATGTGGCTTCAGGAAGCGCCTCCAAAAAAGCTAGAAGAATTCGGAGGTGGCGCGAAGGCCTTGTCTGACGCGGACAAGGAATCCATGCCCAGCACGGATCCGGACGCGGTCGCGGTCGCGGTCGTGGGCATGGTCACTTAATCCGGCGCGGTCACGGATTAGGGTTTCTTCCGGATTAGTCAAATTAGGACTCTACTTCCTTTCCAAGACTATCTAAATATTTGTTTTGATCATTTCCTTTCTAGTTTCATTTATTTAGGAATATTTTAGTCCTTTTAGTGATCTAATCAGGACTCTTGTTTTCTTTCTTTAATAGTTAGAGTTAGAGTTTAAGGAGGATTCGTAGAGCCTGTTCACGAATCCATCTCCTATATATAGAGGCCGCCGACCACTCTTGTAAGACACCCTTTTGATTAATAACCTTCTTTTCAGAACATATGTTCATTTCCCTTCAAGCTTTTGCTCGTTGTTGCATTGCTTAAGGCTTGGCTTATCGTCAAGAGCATTCATCTCTTGGAGTGGTGCCTTCGACTTGATACTTCTGGTTCCTTGCTCTCTATAGCTAGTGGGTCAAAGTTTGATTTCCATCCCGGTTCCATAGGTTCAACTCGTTGCTAAGAGGCTAACTTGCGGTCGTTAGGGTCGTCTGCCCACGGTTGCGGCGGTTCACATCATCTTTCCCCGTAGGAAGATATCACGACGCATCCTCGAGGGGATCCTTCCTCTATGGAGCTATCATGACGCATCCCATATGGATCCTTCCTCAGCGGAGTTTTCAACCACCATGACTCCATGTCATGGGATTCACCCAGTGAATCGGACTCTAACTCAACAGTATTACAGGTGAGGTAACGTTGGCTCCCTCCAGTTCTATCAATTTAATTTTAATTAACACAACCACATCAATTACACAAACATCAACAATACAATTCCATTCAACCAATTCATTTCACAATTCCATGTCCCAATTCCATAACCCAATTACATGTCATAATTCTACACCACAAATCATATACACACTTATTACGGGCGGACTGATAGGCTTACCGACCACCCTACCTGTAATAGTAAAAACAAAGGGGTGATCATGTCGCAAGATCTAGGGCCACCCTCCTATTTGTCGTTCATAGGACGACCCCACATTGGCATGGCCATCCTCCTGCAACCAACATTCCACATGTACATATAAATTGCACATTCAAGAATTAAACCCTCATTCTAGTCACCTAGTCAGCCATTCAATCAAACAAACTATACAATCACCAAACATATAGTTAACCATTTCCAACTCTCCGATTTATGGATCCCTATTAATTACTAAGTCTGATTGTAATTCCTCACGTTATAACTACATATCGACGCTAAGTCCTCACCTTAGACTAAAAAGAAGACCCTGGTTTCTGTCTGGAAACATTCGTCTCATCATCCCGGTTCCACAAGTTCTAATGATGCATTGTTTGGACTTCATACGAGCATATATGGCCAAAATAATAATCTGTCACTCCACGAACCATCTAATGACCAAACTGGCATTTCACCCAAATTTCCAGCATAGTCCTTCTCCTTTTCCAGTTATGCAACGGTCAAACTTCAGAAAGTTACCAAAAACCACCCACATTCTCATCTGTCCAATTAGCCAAGTTAGAACCAAAACAGAAATTTTACATAAACTTCCAATGTAACCCCTGACTTCAAGGAACTACTGAATCGTCACTTAACTTATCAAAAGTTTCTGCTTGATCACCAAACTTCCAGAGGGTTGTGATTTCATCACTCTTCTTCTCCGACCAACTCACAGCCGCCGGCGAGCTCTCCGGCCGTCGCTGTTCACTCTCACAACCTTGGAGAACGACTCCATCTTCTTTCCCCTTCGATTTATCCCCTCTGAAACTATCAAAACTTCGATTCCTTTGAGACCCGGTCCGTCTTTCCTCTGTTCTCCTCCGGTTCCAGATCCAGCTCGAACCTTTTCTTGGGTTGGAATCTTGTCCAACCCTTTCTTAGCCATTAGATCACCCTTTGACCCTTTGACCAATCCAATGGTCTAGATTGTTATGGGTATTTAGGACTTCACACACATAATTTAATTATTATATTTAAAGTAAATAATTAATATTTTTCCAGGGGACAGCCGGTGACTCCGGCGGCCGGCCACCGTCGCCGGCGACTTTTCCGGCGAGGCTCCGGCATTTTTTTTTTTTTTGCTTTCAATTTTTTTTGCTTAAAAAAACTAAGTAACACATTTTTTTCTGTTAATTAGTTAACAGTGTTTTTAACTGATAACTAGTTAACATCATTTTTTGTTTGATAACTAGTTAGCAAAAAGTTTAGTTGATAACTAGTTAACACATTTTTTTGCTGTTAACTAGTTAACAATATTTTTTTTAACTAATAGCTAGTTAATATGATTTTTATCTGATAACTAGTTAACAAAGTCTTTTGTTTGATAATTTGTTAACAGATTTAGGTGATAACTTGTTATCAACATTAGTTAACTAGTTATCAGATTAAGATAATTAGTTAACTAGTTATCAGATTAAGATAATTAGTTAACTAGTTATCAGATTAAGATAATTAGTTAACTAGATAACTTATCGAGTTAACTAGTTAACATCATGACTAAGATAATTAGTTAGTTAACTTTTTTAAGATGAGAACTAGTTAACAATTTTTAAGATGATAACTGGTTAAACAATCGAGTTAACTTGTTAACATCATGACTAAGATAACTAGTTAACAATTTTTTAAGATGATAACTAGTTAACCAATCGAGTAAACTAGTTATCAATGTCAACAACATAATTTTTTTTATAACTTGTTAACAAATTCTAACCTGATAACTAGTTAACGGATTATTAAATATTTTGTTAACATGTTATCTGATTAGATATGTTATTTTTACCTAGTTAATTAGTTAACAGTTTAGGTGATAACTTGTTATCAACATTAGTTAACTAGTTATCAAAATTAGTTAACAGATTATTCTGATGTTAACTAGTTAACTGAACTAGTTAACATGTTATTTTGCTGACCAACTTATATAGTTATAGGTTATTTCAATATATTCAAAGTTTTACAAAATAATCAAATAAAATATCAAACTATTAATAACATATTTTTAAGTGACTGAAAATGTTAACTTTTATTTTTTAGTGACTGAAAACATTAACTTTTATTTTTCAGTGACTAAAATTAACATTTTCTTCTAGGCAGCCATCTCCGTGGAACGCTGCTTCCGTCGTAACCGCCGCCTCCACCGTATCCGCCAACTCATTCGCCACCGCCTCCAGCGCTGCCGCCTTGGACGGGGTTGCCGCTATGGCCGGTCATGTCAATCGCCTTAGTGCGGCCGTCGTTGGACGTCTCGATGACGTACTCGACCTCTTCGTTCTAGGGCGAGGCTGCGGAAGCCCTCGGTCTCGATGGAGGACAGGTGAACGAAGAGATCCTCGCTGCCGTCATCGGGGTGATGAAGTCGTACCCCTTCTGGTCGTTGAACCACTTAACCTTGCCGGACAACAATCGCTCTCCTTCTCTCGTTGAAGCGGCGGCCAATTCATTAGGATTAGGGTTTTTTTAATTCCTAATATACCCCTCCTGTCAAATGGTTGGAAGTGGTCCAACTAAAAATGGTTGGGTCCGGATCTTAAGCCGTTCTCCTTCAATTCCGGCATGCCGAACGCCAACATCCATTCCTTCTTCCAACCTTGAAACAAAGCGTTGCCCTCTTCTCACTCCCTCTTGACTTTGCTATTGTCGGCGGCCAACCTCAAGTTTCGTGTCGTTCCAAACCTATCTCCCCCACCAAAAGTAGGCTTGGCAATGGGTACCCACATGTCCGGATATCACATATCCATTACCCATCCATTTATTAAATGGGCATTACTCGTACCCGCCAGCCTAGACTAAATGGGTAAAAAATTCAAACCTTACCCACCCCGACATAGGTATCGAGTTTACCTGATACCTATTGGGTGAACCCCAAATCTCTCTGCATCTGGATTGCAAAGAGATTTTCGAGATAAAACTACGATTTTTAGAGCATTATGGTTTCGAGAGGGAATGAAAAACGGCTCGGTCGATGAGTTGAAGTAAATAACTGAAAGACTGAAGGAGAAATTGGGTCTGGTCCATTAAACATAGATGGTATATTATGGCTAACACGACGTTATTTCATATTGGGTACCCGTCGGGTTGGGTATGGGATGGATACCTTGAAACCAGTCCCCACCCGTTACCCGCTCTAACTGGGTACCGGGTTTTCCCATACCTGTCAACTTTACCCAGTCAACGGGTAATCCCCACCAAATTTGACCGGATTCGGGTGGGTACCCAATTTCCAGATACCCATTGCGAAGCCTAACCTAAAGAACAGTCACCACTCCCCTCGATTTTGGTGCTGCTATCTCCTTCCCGAAACCCTTCTCAATTTCCACTCTCCTGCTCCTCCCTCTCACAACTATACGATGCAACCCATAAAAAAATCTGGGCCGTCGGCCCATACTTCCTCCACCTTCCTTCGGCTTGAGCATTGGGTCTGACCTAGAGTTATTCAATCCCACATGCCCATTCGGTTCTTACCAAGAGTGGGCTTAAGCCCAAACGACACCTCCTCTCATCTTCTTCAATTTCCAAACAGCTGTTGCTATTAATTCAATGAACGACCACATTTAATTGAGTTGGTTCGGCCAAATGGTTCAGGACTTCAACTCGAAGGTTAACTCGAACCCCATTAACTGGAGAAGTCTAATTTCCATCAATTGAAGAAAATTGAATCCATGAATTAAATAATTTAATTCAAAATAAATTTCACCGACCCTTAACCAATCAGGAACTAAACCAAACTTTTTAAATCAAACCGGTTAGTTAGAACCCGGATGTTACACGTTCCAAGGCTAAGAAGCTCCCTACCGTGCTGCCTGGAGGACATTTCGTGGCTCGCCTCATCACCCGCCTCCGCCTCAACGACAAGTGGGGCCCAGAGATCCCCCGCATCCGATGTGAGAACATTGGCACTTAGCTCACTCTGGAGTTCGACTTGGACCTAGCGAACCCCTACCACTTACGTTACCTCCACTGCTTCGCCCTAGGAGGAACCTCATGAGGACGAGTGATGACACGCTTTTGGCGTGCATGTAGTCAAATAACAATCAAGCACAAAACAAGATAGATCGTATTCCACGGGTCTCTTCTAATCGTCTACTCAAATATGATGGCAATTTACTCAGGTAAAAACAAGTTGCGCGTGGTGTGAGTTCCACGACTTCTAGACTATAAAGCGGGAAACAAAGAAATGAAAACAGAAAACAATTGAAATGTTGGTTGACTTAACAAGACGACAGACAAGCTTAGATTTAGAATCCCCCTAAGATCACTAGAACATTGGCGATCACAAGACCAGCGGTTTTCAATCCCAAATCATTCAGTTCTCAGACACCACCATAACTCCTGACCCTTAGGTTTAAGACTGGTGAACGTTCGCTCTATCCGATCTAACTCCCAAGATTAATTGACCGCCCGTGCGTTCGCTTCTGCAACGGAAAACTAATTGGCACGATTACTAGTGATTAATGAGTTACTTTTGTAGTGGATTAACCCTAACTGGTTCCAACAAAGAGAAATTGTTCGAATGAATAGGTTAACTGTTGATTTGGTATTTTGAAGTGAGGCAAACGTTCGCTACTATCTTCAGCTTAACTAGAATCATAACTAGGTGATCAAGCTAGACAAGAAACACAAAAACAATTAAGAACAAACCAAACATGCAAGAGAAACTGATTGAAACTAGATTTAATTACCGCCGATCCGTGACCACTTTAAAACTACGGGTCACTTAGGGTTCATCTAATCTAAGCTCTATTAGTTTAGCTACTCATATTCGAAACAAAAGAATCAAAGACAAACAAAGAATACATCTTTAACTAGGAAGAACATAGAAGAACTGTAAAACCTAATTTCAGATGAATTAGTGAAGCTTCAATCTCCCGGATCTTCAACTCCTAGCACCGAGTTCTCCGAGATGGAAGGATGGCGTCACGATCTCTTCCCGGCTCCTCAAACTCTCTAAACTCTCTCTCGAACTTTTAAAGTCTGGAAATTAATCCACGGAATTTAGGTATATCTCGATTGTGGCTGCCAATTTAGTATTTATAGGGTTTAGGATTCGAGTCGAAAAACGGAATTAGTTTTCGGCAAAAACTTGGGGAGTTTTGGCTGAAGACTTCAGAGGAAACTTTGGCTGGATTCTCCTGTCTTCGACTGTGGATTTCTTGCATTAGTTTTCGGCGAAGACTTTGTACTTTTCGCCGAAAACTTCAGTTATAGCCGGGGCAGTGATTTCTTCTGGCTTGATTGATTTCTAGATTGATCTCGGTTCATCTTTGAGGTTCCCTTGCTTCCCGAGCTCGTCCTTGACTACGTATTTGACGGAAAAAACCTGTGCATTCTCAAAAGCACTAGAAAACTGTCAAATAGACCCAAAAAGGGCCAAAGTAACCAAATTGATAGGAAATAGAGCATTTAGGTGAAAACATGCTAAATCACCCTAAAACCGAGATTCAAGCAAGGAAATGTAGCTTAAATGAGGCTGATAAACACATAAAATCAAGTGTCATCAAATACCCCACACTTAAGCCTTTGCTTGTCCTCAAGCAAACTGAACTAGAACGCACTCAGATTCACAAATGACGAGATCGATCAAGTTAAGGTTCAATCAATCACAATGAATTATTAAACCGCTACTTCTAGAATAGGTGACCTAACATGCTTACATGTCAACCAAACAACCTGGTCTCACAAATTATCTGCACACAACAAGTAGTAAACACAAATCATGCACGAATCTGACCTAACCGACCAGACTTCTCACACAGATAATATTTGGTACAAGGGAACTCTCGCACTCTGTGTATATGGATGTGTTTATACTCTCAATCACTTTCTCGGCCAAAGTATGTCATATGTTTGCAATTCCACCACAATCTCCACCACTCTGACAACATGAGTAACTAGTCAAAAGGACTTTTGCAAGGGACTGTAACGATTCCTATACTACAAGGGTTTATGATGAATGGATGATGGAATTGGCTTGGTGCGATGCAACTTTCGACCAACTTCCCTCGAATCTAGCCTATGACTTCCTACCGTCTAACTAGACACGGGTTGAATGGTGCACGCTCGTCCTATGATACCCTCAAGCAACCTAGCACTTTATTTTGCACATTTTTTTTCTGATTTTCCTTACTTTTTTTTTTACATTTTCTTTTGACTTCGTTCTTCCATATGTAGGGGGAAGAACGTTATTGACTATACTACTAAGCTTTGAACTTGAACATTTTTCTATTTTTCGAAATTTTTCTTCTTTTTTGTTTTTTCTTTGTGCTGATTTTCTATTAGTTGCTAGAGTGGTTTACACGTCTAGACATAATAGCTAAGACCACATGTTTAATGGCTATAGGCAAGTTACCATAGAATGACTTCCGGTATGCTTAGAACTGATTGAATGAGAATCGAAATCCGTTGATCTGTTGATTGCCAATGCTCTGGTGAACGAAGGGGGATTGAAAGTCTAAGCTTGTTTGTCATCTTTGTCTTAATCAACCAGTCTTTCAATCTGTTTTCAGTTTTAGTTTTTAATTTCTGTGCATTTCTTAGAATTAGAAATCGTGGAACTCATACCACGCATGAAGTGTTTGAAACTTGAACAACTTTCCAGCTTCTTTTAGTAAACGATCATTAGAAGACCCGTGGAATATGATCTGCCCTAGCTTTCTAAGCTTGGTAGTATTTGATACCCTGCTCTGCAGCGTTCATCAAATTGGCGCCGTTGCCGGGGATGCTTTTGGTTGTTCGAAAGAAGAACTGGCATTTTATTCTTCCACTTTCCATCTTTCACTTTTCCATCCACTTCGATTTTACACGGGTTTTGTTTGTTTTTGTTATTTGTAGGTGTTCCAGCCT
The DNA here is from genome assembly GCA_034768395.1 of Linum lewisii. Classification (NCBI taxonomy): domain Eukaryota; kingdom Viridiplantae; phylum Streptophyta; class Magnoliopsida; order Malpighiales; family Linaceae; genus Linum; species Linum lewisii. Next base: position 14,066,543 of record CM068300.1, read on the forward strand.
GGTCGCCTGGCCCAATAATGGAAGCCGAAGCCTGTTGGACTTCAGGGGGTGGTGTACCTCGTAAGCGATTGTGTGGGTAGTTAGTTCAAGGGAAAGGGAGGCGATCAGTCTAAGGGATGGGAAGGGAAGCGAGTTACGTACCGCAGAGCGTTTGTCCGCTGGGTAAAAGTGTTGTCCTCTGGTTTATGGGACGTACAGGGGGTATTTATAGTACCCCAGTCGTGGTCGCCAAGGTTGAATCCTTGCCATCCGTTTGTAGCGCCATAGGATGTTGACATGTGTTCGCCTTGCCTTGGAACCCTAAGAGTCGTTGGGTTGGGCCGTCGCTTTGGGCCTCCTTTCACCTCTTGGGCCTGTTTGTCCGATCCGCTTACCCTGTCGCCTAAGTCCAAACATTGGTGTCGGTCTATTGCGTGTGGGCCGTCGCCTGGGCCCTCAGGGTGCTGGCGGGCCGGGCCCATCAATTGCCCCCAAACCCTTAGCCGAGCTTTGCTTGGGTGAGGGCTTACTCATGGTTCGGATCTCTTGTCCTGTTACCGTCGTAAAAGGGTCTATCAGTTGCCCCCAAGCCCTTGGCCGAGCTTTGCTTGGGTGAGGGCTTCTGATCGCTTATGCCATACTGCTTTGTCGCCTCTATTCTTGTTATTGCCTTGGCCCCTTGGCCCTTGACCTTTACCCATTATTTTAATTAGATCGCCCTTGTTTTCGCATTCTATATCGCCTTGATCCTTTATCACCACTTCTGACCGCGTCTGCTTTTCATTGCTCGTGCGTCCCTCTATTTCCCCAGGGTATTGTAGTCTTTTTCTCTCTAGCTTGTTGGAGAAGTTGGGGAAACCGGGGTATTTTAGTAATTGCCTAAAAGTCATCATTACCTTATCCTTCCAGACGTCTCCTCAGCCGCGCGTGCATCCAATGAGCTGCCCCGACGGTTCCGTTTCCCGCCAGCACATCCCATCAGCCGCGCGTGTCCCCCAATTACCCATCGCGACGGTTCCGTTTCCCGCCAACTGGATTGCCTTTATAAACCCTATTCTTACCGTCTTCCTCTTTTTTTTACTCCTTCTCCGCTGCTTCTCCCATCTATTTTTACTGCCCCTTTGTTTCAACTGTTTCCTTCCTTCTTCCGACGACCGGAAAACGACCTTTCCTCCTTCTTCCTTGTTAGATGTCTGGAGCTCCCCGACGCCCACCTGGTACGTGACACCTCTCTTCTTTCTCACTCTCATTGTAGTCATGTTCCCTGTCGTGTGTTCCTCCTTCTTTTCTGTTTCTTGCTACCTTATTTGAACCATGAACTCCGACACCGATAGTCAGAACTGAAGCCACTCTTATTCCGCGGGCACTGATCCTTCACCCTCTCCTTCAACTTCTTGCTCGCCCCCTGAGCGGGTACCCTCAAATCCCCCACCCCTAGCCGAAACCTCTTCTGTTCAGGTCTCGGGTACGGTGGAGGAGAATCTTGACGATTCTCCCGCCCTTCCTTTCTGGGGCCCCCAACAAGTAGGATTTGAGCGGGCTCGCCATGGCGTCGAGATTGACCCTGAGATGAGCAAGGTCACCGGGTCTTACTCTATTGGCAACTGGCGATCTATGTGGCAAGGAGCTGTTTGTGATGAGCGCACGGTCGTTGGCCCAGGCTACTTTCCTTCAGGGTAAATAGAGAGAATCGCCCGCGTTCTTCCATTCGCCATGCTGCCATCCTCCTGGGGTTCGCCGTGGCCTCCTGATGCTGCAGTTATAGCGGTATCAAATAACTACCAAGCTGGAAAGCTAGGGTAGATCGTATTCCACAGGGTTTCTCCTAATCGACTACTCAAAGAAGCTGACAATTTATTCAGGTTTAAGCACTTAGTGCGTGGTGTGAGTTCCACAACTTCTAATCTAATGAACAAAGGAAAATAAAAGACAGAAAAGTAAAAGATTGACTAACGAGAAGATAGACGAACTTAGATTTTGAATCCCCCTTAGCTTACTAGGGCAACGACAATCACAAGACCAGCGGTTTTCAATTTTAATTCAATCGGTTTCTATACACCACCATAACTCCTTACCCTTAGGTTTAAGACTGGCGAACGTTCGCTTTATCCGATCTAACTACCAAGATTAACTAGCCGCCCGGGTACGGTCGCCTCTCGCAATGACTTAATTAACTGGTGCGATTACTAGTGATTTATGAGTTACTCTTGCAGTGGATTAACCCTAACCGGTTCCTACGAAAGGCACAATCCAATTATAAGGTTAACTGGTTGAATTGATGTTTTAAAGAGAGGCGAGCGTTCGCTTCTATCCTCAACTTAACAAGAATCTAAACTAGGTAATCAAGGAAGACAAGTTTATGCGCCAAAGCAGGTAGATGTATGGCGACTAACCCTAGCTTGCAAAAACCTAATCTAGGCGATCAACCAGAAAAGAAACATGAACAATCAAGAACAAAACAACCATGCAAAGAGAAACTGATTGAACTTCGAATCTAATTACCGCCGATCCATGACCGCTTTAAAGCCCTGAGTCACTTAGGGTTCATCTAATCTAAGCTCTACAAGTTCAGTTACTCATATCAGAAACAAGAGAATCAAAGGCAACAAAGAAGATCATCATACAGAGGAAGAACAGATAAGAACTGAAAAACCTAATTCTGACGACTCCCGCGAAGGATGGCGTCACGATCTCTCCACGGATCTTCGAACTCTCTAAACTCTATCTATCGACCCTAGAGTCGGCTGACTCTCAAAAGTCTGATTTGTGAAAATATGAATAATGAATTGTGTGGTCCCTCTGTCTGCCGACTGCCTCTATTTAAATAGGTACGATTAGGTTTCCAATACAGCGCCGGATTTGGAAGGAATTTTTGCCGAAAATATCAAATAATTTTCGACGAAATCTTTAGTTAAAATCCCCTGTGTGATTTCTTCTAGGATTTTCGGCAAAAATTTAAGGAAGTTTTCGCCAAAAACTTAAGGAAGTTTTCGCCGAAAACTTCAGTGTAAATCAGCCTGTGAGTTTCTGAAGGTAATTTTCACCAAAAACTGTGTAGTATTTTCGGCGAAAATATTGTGCTGGGCAGTTGGATCTTCGGTTCTGAATCTGGTTTGATTTTTGGTTCGATTCTGGTTCACTCCTTGAGGTCTTGAATACGTCCATGGCTACGTAAATGATGGCAAAAATCTGTGCTATCACAAAAACACTAGAAAACCATCAAATTGACCCAAAAAGGGCCAAAGTAACCAAATCGGTAGGAAATAGGGTAGTTGAGTGAATATTCGCTATTTTACCCCTAAAACCACGTTTCAAGTAAGGAAATGTCGCTTAAATGAGGCTGATTATCACGTCAAATCGAGTGTCATCAATACCCCACACTTAAGCTTTTGCTTGTCCTCAAGCAAACTGAACTAGAACACACTCAAATTCACAAATGACACGAGATTAAACCGAGATTCAATTCTAACAATTTGGTTTAGACTGTTCCACGTAGAAAGAGTGACCTACACATGCAAGAACATCAACCAAACAAGTTTTTGATCTCACTAATTTCTGCACACTTCAAGTAGTGGTTTTAACAAAGCTCGTTTCTTGGCAAAACAATTAATCATAATTAACCGACTACGATAACACCAATTCTAATCAAAAAGACTTTAAGCTCTAGCCATGATGTGGATGCGGAGGTAGGAAAAGTGACGTGGCTATCGATTCGACTTCATCCGTTTCTAGATCTGTACGTTACATGTTCTAGCTAGGACCGATTTAAACAACAATTAATTTCAAGTTTCGACTTCTTCCTTTAATTTATTTACTGCATACTAGTGCTCGATACCAAACACTTCACTTAGGTGTTGGACCTGCCTAGCTCACAGTATTTGTGCTTATGCTAGTGCTCAACCCGAACACTTCACTTAGGTGTCGGGCTTGCCTAGCTTTATTTTTGGCACTTTTAAGAACTTAGCATTGATTAGCACAACTTGATTACTTGATTTAACAATTTAGCCATTTGATCCCAGCTAGTTATAACTTTTCACACAAGATTTCGAATGGGATTTTCGCCTAATCTCAAGCCACAATCACAGGTGAACAAATATGGAGTAAAAAACATGGGAGAAACTAGCATTTATCATCTTAGAACGGTGTTATCGAGCTTTGTTATTAACAAACCAATTAATTCAATTAATTCAAGTTTCAACTACAGAAGTGATTTATGATCTGTTCTGACCTAGACTCATTTAATATTAGTGCCAACACGTTGGTTACAGGTTCTAAGTGGAACAGTCTAGACGTCATTGTTCAAAATTAAAGTCAATTTAACATCAAAAGTCAAGAATTGAGCAATTCTATGCTAGAGAATTTTCAAATTTGAACCATAGAATCATAGATAGCAAGCAAGATCATGCATAATCCTAGAATCCTACCCCACACTTAAACAGTTCTGTGTCCTCACAGAACTAATCTAGAGTAGAGATATACGAAGAACCTGGAAGGTGATGGTCGGTGTAGTGGATGAGCACGGAGAGTCCGGAGTGGAGCAGAGTAGCTACTCAAGTTCCTACAAAAACAAAAACAACAAACAGATCAAAAGGATACCGGGACAAGTGTCCCGGATCCACACAGAATAAAAGCCGAAACGAAGAAGGTTAGGGGAATTTTGAAAATATTTTGACTCTCTTTAAGTGGAGGATTGGGTGGTTTTCAAAATATTTTTTCGGCGAAAATAAGAGGGTGTTTTCGCCGAAAATTTTAGTTCAAATGCACTGCCAGTTTTTCAAGTGTGTTTTCGCCGAAAATAAGCGTTAAAATCACTGCCTGGTTTTCAAGTACAATTTCGCCGAAAACATTATAAATTTCGGACCGAAAAAATGAAACAGGGAGGTTCAGTGAAAACCAAAAGGCGATTTCGCCGAAAATTATATTGAAAATTCACCGAAAATTTTGAACACTACGATTGAAAATATTTTCGCAAATTCGGCCAACTTCAGAAAATCACAGTTAAATCCACAAAATCGGAATGACCTCAATCAACTTGTGACTGACTCTTTGGCACACAGATTCTACACGAAAAATAATAAATCAAACAAACTGACACTTTTGGCTCCCTGAACCGACTCTAAAATACTAAGTTCGACAAAAAATTAAAAACAGACTCTAGCCGTAGGTTGCCTCCCACGAAGCGCTCTTGTTTAACGTCCGTGAGCCAGACAGTACCTGTTAGGGACCCCAACTCAGAAGCTCCTTGAAGTCAATCATCTTCTTCAAGGTGTGCGGTTTGAGTGCCATGTAGCACTCCAGCAGGGTGATGTAATGGTAGTGTTCCAGTAGATCGTGGTTCTGGTTGGATGACCAGTTCTTCTTGAATTCTCCTTCCGGAGGAGGAAAGAGGTAGTACGGCGCGGCATGATCAATGAGCTCCATCTTCTCCACCTGATGCTCATCAAGAGGTCTCTCGGGATCGTGTGTGTATACTTCCAAATCCTTGACGTCTTTGCTTCCCACGTGCTCGTCTCTGGCTTGATCTATAGGTTGGCTCGGCGGAAGCTCGATTGAGGATATCTCCTCGATTTCTTCGTGCTCCTCTTCGGCTTCAACTTCAACCACCACCACCAAGGATTCTTCATCAGATGCTTCTAGCTCGCAATAGTTATGGGTGAGATTGTCATGTTCATCTTCGTACGGCTCTTGAGCATCTTCTTCCATTAGTGGATTTGGTTGCTCGAGCTCGACATCCACCATGTTACGGGCTTGTAGCTTCGAAAGGAGATCATCCAAGGCGGATTCTACTCTTGCCGTCTGTTGTCGATGTTGATGAGCCGGTATATACACCTCTTGGTGATTTTGTTGGTGGTGTGTAGCTTCAGGCTCTTCTTCGAAATGTTCTGGAGCAACTTCTCCCTTCAATTGCCCTAGTCGCTTGAGCGCGGCGTTCCATGCATCAACAGCTTCGTCCATTGATTGGAGGTTGTCGATCGCGGCTTGGGTGCTTGCCATCCATTGTTGATGCTCATAAGTGTGTAAATCCATCTCTTGGGAGTCTTCAATATATGGTGCTTCATTGATGTACCACCCTTGGTACTGGTCATCCCACTTATAATCCTGCATAATTAAAACTCAAAAACACTACCCAGGTAAATCATGAAAATATGGAGGAAAATAAATGGTAAGGCGGAAAGGTAGAAGAATAATTTGCCAACTCTTCTTTCAAATAATTAGAAGAGTCCCCGGCAACGGCGCTAATTTGATGCTGCAGTTTTAGCGGTATCAAATAACTACCAAGCTGGAAAGCTTGGGTAGATCTTTTCCACAGGGTTTCTCCTAATCGACTACTCAAAGAAGCTGACAATTTATTCAGGTTTAAGCACTTAGTGCGTGGTGTGAGTTCCACGACTTCTAATCTAATGAACAAAGGAAAATAAAAGACAAAAAAGTAAAAGATTGACTAACGAGAAGATAGACGAACTTAGATTTCGAATCCCCCTTAGCTTACCAGGGCAACGGCAATCACAAGAACAGCGGTTTTCAATTCTAATTCAATCGGTTTCTATACACCACCATAACTCCTTACCCTTAGGTTTAAGACTGGCGAACGTTCGCTCTATCCGATCTAACTACCAAGATTAACTAGCCGCCGGGGTACGGTCGCCTCTCGCAATGACTTAATTAACTGGTGCGATTACTAGTGATTTATGAGTTACTCTTGCAGTGGATTAACCCTAACCGGTTCCTACGAAAGGCACACTCCAATTATAAGGTTAACTGGTTGAATTGATGTTTTAAAGAGAGGCGAGCGTTCGCTTCTATCCTCAACTTAACAAGAATCTAACCTAGGTGATCAAGGAAGACAAGTTTATGCGCCAAAGCAGGGAGATGTCTGGCGACTAACCCTAGCTTGCAAAAACCTAATCTAGGCGATCAACCAAAAAAGAAACATGAACAATCAAGAACAAAACAACCATGCAAAGAGAAACTGATTGAACTTCGAATCTAATTACCGCCGATCCGTGACCGCTTTAAAGCCCTTGGTCACTTAGGGTTCATCTAATCTAAGCTCTACAAGTTCAGTTACTCATATCAGAAACAAGAGAATCAAAGGCAACAATGAAGATCATCATACAGAGGAAGAACAGATAAGAACTGAAAAACCTAATTCTGACGACTCCCGCGAAGCTTCAATCTCCTGGATCTTCAACTTTAAGCTCCGAGTTCTCCGAGGTGAAGGATGGCGTCACGATCTCTCCATGGATCTTCGAACTCTCTAAACTCTATCTATCGACCCTAGAGTCGGCTGACTCTCAAAAGTCTGATTTGTGAAAATATGAATAATAAATTGTGTGGTCCCTCTGTCTGCCGGCTGCCTCTATTTAAATAGGTACGATTAGGTTTCCAATACAGCGCCAGATTTGGAAGGAATTTTCACCGAAAATATCAAATAATTTTTTGGCGAAATCTTTAGTTAAAATCCCCTGTGTGATTTCTTCTAGGATTTTCGGCGAAAACTTAAGGAAGTTTTCACCAAAAACTTCAGTGTAAATCAGCCTGTGAGTTTCTGAAGGTAATTTTTGCCGAAAACTGTGTAGTATTTTCGGCGAAAATATTGTGATGGGCAGTTGGATCTTCGGTTCTGAATCCGGTTTGATTTCTGGTTAGATTCTGGTTCACTCCTTGAGGTCTTGTATACGTCCATGGCTACGTAAATGATGGCAAAAATCTGTGCTATCACAAAAACACTAGAAAACCATCAAATTGACCCAAAAAGGGCCAAAGTAACCAGATCGGTAGGAAATAGGGTAGTTGAGTGAATATTCGCTATTTTACCCCTAAAACCACGTTTCAAGTAAGGAAATGTCGCTTAAATGACGCTGATAATCACGTCAAATCGAGTGTCATCACCTCCCGACTTTCTACCATTCGCAATTGCCCGCCTGGGTGGCACGGCATCTGGACCGAGGCCTTCACCAACGGACTTCGCCTTCCACCATCGTCACTCATAGTCGATTTGCTTGGATGCTTTGGCGCTTCCCTTGGTGCCTTCAATGTCGGGTGTTGGGCCTCGGCCTCTGCTTTCGAATGCAGTTGTGTGGCTAAAACGATCGCCCCCACTCTTCGGTTGTTCCAGCTGATTCACTATGCCAAAAATACGTCAAATGGCATAAGTTTTGTTCGCCGACCTGATCTCTCCCCAAAGGGTACCTATTCATCTCCGAAGCCTCGCCCTACTTGGTACCACTCTTTTTTCTATTTCCAGCCCAGCGACACGGATCGCCACTGGGCCTCGCTGCTTCCACCCACATGGTCCTCCGGCGACGTGAGTCGCTTCAACACCGAGCTCGATCCTACCCCTGAGGAAATACTCCTGCGTCGCCGAATCCTTCTCGACTGTCATCACCTATCAACTACCTCCGGCCTAAGGACCGCTCAGGCGGGAATACGAAGAGGTAAATTTTATGCATAGGCGACGTTGGTCACCTCCCCTTTTTAGCTAGTGTTGCCTGGTTTGTACAATTGAATCGTCGAAGCCAAATCCTTAAGAAAATACAATCTTCACATTGTCGCCTACTTCTTCCCACCACTTATATATGCTTATACCCTCTCTCTCTTTTTTTTTTTTTTTTTTTTGTTTTTTTTTTGTAACCCTTGGTTTGCCTCTTTTCAGGCTCTGTAAGTCTCGCTGGATGCCTCCTCACCACCGCCGCGCGCGGGCCTGTTGGTGAGACTCGCCCTGGACGTTCAGAGTCCGCCCCCGCCGTCCCTGCCTCTACCTAGCCTCCTCCTGAAAAGTCTAAGGGGAAGAGGAAAGCGACCAAGACAGACGAAGGCCTTTCTTCTTCAAAAAGGAAGAAAAAAGTTGGGGCTTCCAAGCCGAGGAAGAAGACGGGCGAGAGCTCCAGTCGTCCACAGCCGTCACCCCAACCGGTGGTAGAAGTCGAGGATGATGATGCTGAAACCCCCCTCCGTCGTTCTCGCCGCCAATCACCCCGGGCAGACAATGATCCTCCTGCGAGGGAGCCCATCGACCAACCTGCTGATGAGGACGTCCTTGCGTACGACGACTCCTATCTTTCCACCGAGCTTATTCTCCCTCCTCTAGACCCAGATGCTGAGTATGTGATGGCTACCCGCCGTAGTCGCGGCCTGCCCGATTTGAACCCCGATGGCTCGGAGGTTCAGCCGCCACTGCCTGAATCCACTCCTTCGTCCAGCGGCAGGGAACTCGACCCCTCCTCTGATCCTTCAAAGTCCGGCGGGAAAGACTTCAGCACCAAAGGCCAATGAACCTGCCTCTGATTTCCTGTTACTACCACTTTCTTTCCAGACAATTGACCTTATGTTTTTGCTTGTTGTTGTTGTTTTTTTTTCCTTATAACACTTGCCACTTAACTTCTACTTGTGCATTTTTAGCCTTTGCCTTATATTTTATGACGCCCCTCTTGATTGCTCAGCGCTTCTCATCGTCGGTAGACGTTATATTGATAATTTCGCTGCCCTTAGGTCTTACGCGGCGATTTGTTAACGTCCGTAGGTCTTACATATCGATTTCAATGCCCTTAGATCTTATATGATAATTTTGATGCCCTTAGACCATCTCCAATGCTCCCTATCAAATGACCAAATTACTATTATTGAACACCAAACCTCCTACAATGCACATTGTCAAATTGTCAAATTGCCAAATTAAAGTGATTTCATTGTCAAATTTAAAACACCAAATTGCCAAATTGCTATTTTGTGGTAGTAGGTTGGACCCACCACTAAAAAGGCATCATTGAGAGATGAGGGTTTAAGAGTCCACATGGAGTGTTCCCATTGGTCGACTCCTTCATTTTATTGTCTTGTGTTCCATGTCTTGTACTTTGATTTTAATGTTTATTTATATTTATGTCTCATGTATTAATCTAACGTGAGTACGCAATTATCTAATGCGTACATAATTATCTAATGCGAGTACGTGTTGGCATGTCACGTTTGGAGGGTTCCCATGTGACGTTCGGATTAATTTCAATTATAACACGTGTTCAACTAATTATTTTAGTTTCATTGATAATATCATTATTGATAGTTAAAACAAATGACATCCAATTGGGGGAAAATACACAACTCAATAAGATTAAAGGTGATTGAATAGTTGATGGCACAACTCTCACATTATCAAATATGTCCAAATAGTTGATGACACAACTCATTCTATCAAACATGTGAGGAATCTATGACACATGTACAACTAATTGTTTGGGTTTCATTGATGACATCGTAAATTAACAATAAAAATGAATGACATCGAAATTGAAAAAAAATTACATCAGAATGTTCGTAGTAATTAATTAATACTAGCTATGTAAAAATTATGAATGAATTACTGAAGAAAAATAAAAGAATCAACAGTTATAGGAATGTTAATCATAAAATTAAAGTGCAATCTTAAATTTAGAATTGCACCATTGGAGCAAAACAACTTTTCGGAGACATAAATATGGCAATTTGACAATTTGAGATGGTAATTTGACATTTAGCATTGGAAATGGTCTTAGGTCTTACACAGCTATTTGTGAATGCCCGTAGGTCTTACATAGCGATTTCAATGCCCTTAGGTCTTATATGATAATTTTGATGCCCTTAGGTCTTACACAGCGATTTGTGAACGCTCGTAGGTCTTACATAGTGATTTCAATGCCCTTAGGTCTTATATGATAATTTTGATGCCCTTAGGTCTTACACAGCGATTTGTGAATGCCCGTAGGTCTTACATAGCGATTTCAATGCCCTTAGGTCTTATATGATAATTTTGATGCCCTTAGGTCTTACACAGCGATTTGTGAATGCCCGTGCCCTTAGGTCTTATATGACAATTTTGATGGTGCCCAATGCTTTTTGGGATTAAATATCAGGACACCTGGTTACTTCATTAAAACTAGCATCGCTTACAAGTGTCTTTTTAATCGTAATACTGCCTAAGATGCATGGAATTCCATGTTTTGGGGATTTTTGTGCCATCCAACTCTGCCAGTTTGAAGGTATTGGCCCCTACCACACGCCTTACTCTGTATGGGCCCTCCCATCCAGGATTGAGCTTAGACGCCCCCACCGCTGGCTTGAAGATTTTCCGCAGCACTAAATCATTGAGCGCGATGTGATGTGGGCGGAGTTTTAAATTGTACCGCCTGGCCAGCTGTTCCTTCTCCGTGATCAGTCGCATCTGCGCCTTCTCTCTCCTTTCCTCAATCATGTCTACATTAAGCATTAATTCTTGTACGTTGACCTCGTCCCTGTATTCGTATGGACGGGATTGAAATCTCTACTGGGAGGACCGCCTCGGTCCCGTACGTCAGTGTATAGGGAGTCTCTCCTGTCGCCATTTTATAAGCCGTACGATGAGCCCATAGTACGTTATCGAGCTCTTCGACCCACACACCCTTACAACCATCCACTCTTTTTTTTAACCCTTGCAGGATAAGTTTGTTGGCCGCCTCCGCCTGTCCGTTGGCTTGTGGGTAGGCGACTGAGGCGAATCTTAGATTTATCTTTAGATCGTCGTAAAACTCTTTGAAGACTTGTGAGTCGAATTGAGTACCATGATCACAGATAATACTTTTTGGTATACCAAATCTGGTGACGACATTTTTAAACGCGAACTTTTGTATCTGTCTAGCGGTAATACTTGCCACCGCTTCTGCCTCAACCCACTTGGTGAAATAATCGACCGCCACGATGAGGAACTTCCTTTTTCCTGAGGCTTCTGGGAATGGGCCCAAGATATCCATTCCCCATCTTGAAAACGGCCATGGGCTGACGTTCGCCTGGAGCGCCGTCACTGGCAACTTGTGGTAGCTTGCAAATTCCTGACACTTGTGGCACTTTTTCACCAAGTCGCCTGCCTCCTTTCTCATTGTTGGCCAATAGAAGCCCTGATATATTAAGTTCCTTTCTAAACTCCTTGTTCCCAAGTGAGTGCCACACACTCCTGAATGTACCTCTTCCAGAGCCCAAGCTGCATCATCCACTCCCAAGCATCGTAAATACGGACCCATAGCTGATTTCCGGTATAACTCACCCCCTATTATTGTACATCTCCCTGCCTTTCGCCGGAGCTTAGTCGCCTCTAACGGGTCGCTTGGTACTGTGTCATTGTCCAATTATTGGATAATAGGTGTTCGCCAGTCACTTTTCTCAATTCCGTTGATCATGTGAAAACATTGTTTCACCCTTGTTTCCTTTTCTACTGTGACCATTCGCCCTTCTTCAAAATCTGTCGCTGTTGCTAGTTTTGACAGTGCGTCCGCATGACAATTTTCCTCCATAGCGATTTGTGATATGGCTACTCTTTTAAATTCTGATATAAGTAGCTTTACTTCGTCAAAATAGGGGAGGAGCGATTCCTCCTTCACCTCAAAACTTCCATTAACTTGGTTGACTACTATCGCCGAGTCTGAGAAAACTTTGATGTTAGTAACCCCCATACTCTTAGCAATTCGTAGGCCAGCTTCTAATGCCCCATATTCCGCCGCGTTGTTGGTTCGATTAGTTGCGAACCGTAGTGCCACCTCGTGAAGGACCCCTTCCGGGTGATTTTAGAACTATTCCTGCGCCCGATCCTCCTTTACTCGAGGCGCCGTCCGTAAATAATATCCACTCATCGCCTTCTTTCGTATCTTCTTGCACCGCACCCTCTACTACAAAGTCCGCCAGGACTTGGGCTTTGATCGCCGTTCGTGGCTAGTATCGAATATCGTATTCACTTAACTCGATCGCCCACTTAGCTAACCGCCCTGCTACGCTCATAGATCTCAACGCATTCTTTATCGGAAGGTTCGTGAGTACGTGTATTGTATGTGCCTAAAAATATGGCGGTAACTTCCTTGCCGCGCAAACCACAGCATACGCCATCTTTTCTATCGCCGGATACCTTGTTTCGGCATCAACCAAAGTCTTACTTGTGTAAAAAACAGGGTGTTTGGTTTTTTCCACTCTTCGAACCAAGACCGCACTAACTGCCTTTGGAGAGATTGCGATATAGAGAAATAGAGCTTCATTTAACTTTGGACATGCAAGTACAGGAGGGGTAATTAAAAATTGCTTTAGCTCTTCGAAAGCCTTATTACATTTATCATTCCATGCAAACTTTGATGCATTCTTCAAGGTTGTGAAAAACGAAGCGCAGCGATCGGCGATCCTAGGAATGAATCGGTTGATTGTCGTCAACCTTCCGGATAAAACTTGAACTTCTTTCACGGTCTTTGGTGGTGTCATTGTCGTAATCGCTGCGATCTGGGCGGGATTAGCCTCTATTCCTCGTCTGATTATGAGATATCCCAGAAATTTTCCTGATGTCGCCCCGAACACACACTTTAAAGGGTTCAATCTGAGCGAATACACCTGTAGTGTATTGAAGGTTTCTCTTAAGTCAGCCAAGTGATCATCGGATTTTCTGCTCTTGACCAAGAGGTCATCCACATACGCCTCCAAGTTTCGGCCGAGCTGCTTGGCAAAGACTGTGTCAATCATCCTTTGGTATGTCGCGCCAGCATTCTTGAGTCCGAATGGCATTACTCGGTAGCAGTAGTTCACCGTGGGCGTCATGAAAGCCGTTTTCTCTTGGTCTTGTTCGTTTAAAGGTATCTGATGGTATCCCGAGAACATATCCAGAAAGGATAACATTTCGTTGTTCGCTGTTGCATCTACCAGTTGCTCTATGTTGGGCAGACGGTACGGATCCTTAGGATAGGCATCATTCAGGCTGGTGAAATTGACGCACATTCGCCATGCCCCTGACGATTTCTTCACAAGAACCACATTAGCCAACCACTCAGGGTACTGCACCTCCTTGATAAATCCTTCCTTCAGAAGCTTTTCAACTTCAATCGCCACCGCCTGCTACCTTTCTCTACAGATGTTCCGACGCTTTTGTTGAACTGGGCGACTCCCGGGCTCAATCGCTAGAGAGTGTTTGATGATGTCTGGAGCGATTCCCGGCATGTCGCTTGGTGACCATGCAAACAGGTGTGAAAACTCTCGGAGCAACTTAACCAACTCTTGATTCTTTTCATCGCTTAGATAGGACGATACTCGGACTGTCTTGCTTTCATCTTCTTCAAATAGCGGTATTGGGACGTCCGATTCTGCCTATACAACTCTTTGTCCTTCATTGTCCACCTCCAAGCTTATGGTGAGGCAGGTGCTTTTAGTTACCGCCCTGTAACACCTTCTGGCGATGTTCGGGTGTCCCCAGGCAAAACCTATCCCTTCTTCGGTAGTAAACTTCAACACTTGGTGTACTAGGGATGAGATTTCCTGAAAGGCGGCGAGTGCCGGTCGCCCGAGGATCATATTGTACGTGGATTGACAATCCATGACATGGAAGTCAATGGACCGAGTGACCTGCAAGTCTCCGTCCCCGATAGTTATCTTCATCGTGGCGATTCCTTTGATGGGGACTGTGTGTTCTGAAAATCCTGAGATGGTCGTCTTTGTCTGCCTGAGTAAGCTAGCTGGCAGGTTCATTTTCTTGTACAGCTCCCAGAAGATGATATCCGCTGAGCTCCCCTCATCAACCATCACTGGCTCCACTCGGCTATTGTGTGTGATTACCTGAATCACCATCGCTTCCAAACTTGGACCACCTACCCGAGCCATGTCCTCTTCTAAGAACCCCAACATGGGGCGGCTGACTCGATCTATCATCATTACTTCATGTGTCTCCTCCTTCTTGACTTTCTTTGTTGGGCAACTTTCTCCGCCGAAGATGGTTTAATAGACATGATTCACCTCAGGACGGGGCTTCTTTTTGCTATCCTCACTGTCCTGAGGTTCCTTAAGCCGGGTGAAAACATCACCCTTCTTGTCTTGTGATTCTCCTTTACCGCGGCGATCATCTTCTTGCGGCTTATTTTTTCGCTTGGTGCTCACGATGAAATCCCTGAGTCGCCCTTCGCTTATCCATCTTTCAATTTCATTTTTTAGCTCCCTGCAATCTTCAGTGGTATGCCCATGAGAGTCATGGAAGTCGCAAAACTTCTGGCGACTTCGCTGGTCCGCTGGGGTGTACATTGGCCCTGGCCAGTTGATAGTATGCCCTTTGTGCTGCATATACAGCAGGATCTTTCTTCGCGACTCAGAGAGAGGCGTGTAATCTGCTCTTTCTTCTTGGTATCCCCTCTCCTGGTATCCCCTTGGTTCTTTAGGACGACTTCTCCTGTATGGCGGTTTCTCGGGAGGCAGCCATCTGGCCTGCTTGTTCCCTGCAACGGGCTTTTCTTCCCTCTTCACCACTCCTTGCAGAGGCTCTGCTAACTGCTCCTCAATTAAAATAATTTTGTGTACTCTGGTTTCCAAGTCGGACAGCAACTTTGGAGCCACCTGTAGTAGCGACTCTCGCAGTCTGCCGTTGTGGGTCGACTGGAATAAACTTGCCGCAGCGATTTCATGATCTACCCTTCTGGTGGATTGGACGACCCCAGTCCACTCGTCAAAGAACTCCTTCAGTGACTGGCTCGGCTTTTGCCTCAGGCTCACCAGTGCTTGTAACGGGACCGTCCTTGTTTTCTTGCACTCGTACTTCTGCGAGAAGATCCTGGCGAAGCCTTCCCACGACGTTATGATGCCCTCCGGTAGATTCATGTACCACTCCCTGGCTCGCCCCCCAAGCGTCGCTGGAAAAGCCCTGCAGTATGCGGCATCGCCGGCTTGCTACATTTGCATGGCGATTTAAAAGGCTTGTAGGTGCTCGTCCGGGTCGCCTGTCTCCACATACCTATCCAGGTTGGGCGGCACCAACCCCTTAGGTAGTGGTTCAGCGAGTATCGCCCTAGACAGAGGTTGGCAAACTGCCAACTATGCGGGTGAGATTTGAGTAGCCGGGAGGAATTGTTGTAATACCTCAAGATGGGAATCCTGCGGCGACCGCCTGTCTTGAGTGTTGGCCCCAAGGGCTTGAGCTTGCTGAGCGATCACCGTCTTCAACATTTGGGTAAGCTCAGCATTTTGCTGCTCGAGGGACAGGAATCGCTGCTCCAATAGTTTGTAGGCATCGCCCGCAAGGATAGTACTTCGAGACTCTGAGTCATCTTCGAATTCGCGTTCCATGTTTCTAGTGAGATTTGGGTCTATTCGGGAACCTGGGTTGATGTGCTTGACAGGATTTACTCCATCTCCTCCTTCACCACCCTCGCCTGTTAAAGCAGGAATCGCTGATGAAGCCATTCGCCTTGAAGAGTCGCCTGATCGCCCCTATCTGGCGCGCCAATTGTTCCAGCCTGGTCGCCTGGCCCAATAATGGAAGCCCAAGCCTGTTGGACTTCAGGGGGTGGTGTACCTCGTAAGCGATAGTGTGGGTAGTTAGTTCAAGGGAAAGGGAGGCGATCAGTCTAAGGGATGGGAAGGGAAGCGAGTTACGTACAGCGGAGCGTTTGTCCGCTGGGTAAAAGTGTTGTCCTCTGGTTTATGGGATGTAAAGGGGGTATTTATAGTACCTCTGTCGTGGTCGCCAAGGTTGAATCCTTGCCATCCGTTTGTAGCCCCCATAGGATGTTGACACGTGTTCGCCTTGCCTTGGAACCCTAAGAGCCGCTGGGTTGGGCCGTCGCTTTGGGCCTCCTTTCACCTCTTGGGCCTGTTTGTCCGATCTGCTTACCCTGTCGCCTAAGTCCAAACATTGGTGTCGGTCTATTGCGCGTGGGCCGTCGCATGGGCCCTCAGGGTGCTGGCGGGCCGGGCCCATCAGTAGGTTGTTCACAGGTGTATGCATCGCCGCCCTTGGACTCGCTCTCAAACCGACAAGGCTAAGAGTATAGAGAGACCAGGCAGTTCTGCTCCACCTCGACAATCACAGATTCCAAGGAGAGTCAGAATCAATCCACCTCCATCCGTCACTCCAATCAAGATCGAGGAACTGAAGGAGAGTTCCTCATCTCCATCTTCACCGTCATCTTCATCCGCTTCATACACCGAGTCACTTTCACCTCCTCCATCTCCTGCCATGGATGATCAGTTACCACCACCAGGCGGTGATTTACCACCACCACCACCACCACCAGTAGCATAGAAGAGTCTAGCAGACTACAACAAGCCGAGCGCGACTAGCGTTCGATCTTCCATTGTCGTGCCGCGCGTTGAAGGACATCCTGACTATGAGATCAAGATTACATTCTTGACTATGATCTCTAGGGATCTACATTTTGAAGGCAGGCCACTAGACAATCCGTGCACACATCTGGCGGATTTCCTTGATCTCTGCAGCACTTTCAAGAACGGAAATCTCGACAAGAACACTCTTTGCTTGAGAGCTTTCCCGTTCTCTCTGAAAGGCGCAGCTAAGAGGTGGCTTACTGGCAAACCACCTGGCTACTATACCGACTGGGATACTCTTGCTCAGGACTTGGTCGAAGAGTACTTCCCTCCTGCCAGAACAACAGCTATCAAGGACAGCATCGCCAGATTCTCTCAGAAGGAAGGCATAAGCTTATATGATACTTGGAATCAATTCCAAGAACTTCTCTACAATTGTCCTCATCACGGTTTCAAGCAGAGGCAGTTAGCTGAAATCTTTGCTCGAGGTCTTCGAGAAAAATCTGCCAAATGGGTCAACTCCCTAGCTGAAGGGGATTGCACTACGCTTACAACTGAAGCTGCTCTTCTTCATTTCGCGAACTGTGCTTCCATGTCGAGGAACTGGGAACGACAATCTGAAGGATCAAGAAGCAAGCTCGACCTCGAAGCTACTATCAAGGCAGAAGTAGAGAAACATCTGAAGAAGTCTACCACACCAATCAAGGCGTCAGCAGCTTCTGTCTATGTTGCTGATTGTGAATGGTGTGGAGCTTGTGCGCATAATGGAGCCCGATGCCAGAATTTTGGTAAGACAGAAGTCTGTTCCGAAGAAGTCAATTTTGTTCAACAAGGCTTCAACAACAATCAGAACGGTTATGTTGGCTACCGCAACTTCAGGCAGCAAGGGAATTATCAAGACAAACCTCCCTACAATACTGGCGCCAACCATAACCAGAACCAGAATAACCGACCAGCTGTTCCAGCTCAGGATCAGAAGCCTAACCATCCGTTGGGAGGTGTCTATCAGCCGTCGCATCGCAATCCGGTTAACTATGGTACTGCTCCTGTCAATCGCCAGAATCAATATTTGAATAATACCTACATAGGGCAGCAGCACCAGAAGGAGAACAACGTCAGTGACCTTGACAAGAAGCTCAGTCAGATCATTACCAGACTTGACGATCACGACAGTCAGTTCAAGGCTCAAGCTCTCCTCAATCAAGAATAGATCGCATCCGGTCAAAGAATTGAGCAGGCTGCGAACCACATCTCGAGCATGCTAGCATCTGGTCGACCATTTGGCCAACTTCCGAGCCAGACAGAGCCGAATTCGAGAAAGGAGCAAGCCAAGATGGTAACTATCCAAGAGTTTTCAAGCTCATCTACTAATGCTTCTTCTGATTTATGCAGGATCCCTGAAACTCCAGAGAAGAAGGAAACACAGAAAGTGGCGCCTAAAGAGTATGATCCTCCTCTTGCTCCGTACTATGTGAAGCCTTCTTTTCCAAGAGCATTGCTACCAAATGCAAGGATCGAGACCGGCATGAAGGGGAACAAAGAAGGATATCCTTCTTTCTGTAGCAAGAAATCTTTCTCTCCATATCCAGCTAAGTGCTCTAATCCTGGTTCTTTTACTTTACCTCTTGTCATTAATGATACTGAGATAGAACGTTGTTTGGTTGATCTTGGCGCGTCTGTTAATGTTATGCCTATGAGTCTGTATGAGAAACTGAATTTAGGCGAGCTTAAACCAACTAGCATACAACTTGTCTTTGCTGATAGATCGTTGAAAACCCCTAGAGGAGAGATAAAAGACGTTGTTACTAAATGTGGTCCTTTCACGTTCTTAGCGGACTATGTGATCATCGATACTAGTGAAGAGGATTCTACCATTCTTATAGCTCGACCTTTCATGGCAACATCCGGAATGCAAATCAATGTTCCGAATGGCTCTTTAACTTTGAGGGTTGGTAAAGACACGATAACGTTCCGCCTTAAAGACAGAATGAAATATGCTCCTAGGAATGAAGAATCTCACTGTCTAGCTGTTGAAACTATGGAGTTGACTCCGGTCAACTCCGTTACTGATGTCTCTTCCAGTGTTTCTAGATCAGTTGTTGCTGCAGATGTTGAACAGGTTATGAAGCAGAAGCCAAAATCTGCCGCTCAGAAGCCGCCAAAGAAGAAGGAACTGAAAGCCTCTTCTTCAGCGCCAAGCAAGAAACCTAGCAGGCCCTGGGGGAAGAACAAGAAGACGAAGACTCAAATGGTCTGGAGACCAGTTGTGCCGCCACCTTCATCTGAGCCAGCTGCACCGCCAATTCGTTCCGAGCTATCGGCACCGGAACAAGTATTGAAGGAGAAGCCGAGAGCATCTCCTAAGGAAATACCGACAATCACCGATCCTGGTGATACAAAGCCGGAGGATAAAGAGAAGACAAAGCCGATCATTCTCATCCCCTCCACCGTCTTACTTGTAGAGGATGACCCATCAATAGAACTCTTTGGTAAGTTCAAAATCACTGATCACCTTCCCGACGGACGTACCAAGCTCTTACATGCGAACGGGAAGAAATTTATGCTTCACGGAGATGCCCCGAAGCTCTACTTCATGAACTCCGATGCTAGCATTAAGGAGAACCTGAGTTGGGATGTCTCCTAATACCGTCCAGGTATCGTCCAGCTCAAGGACGTTACTAAAAGAGCGCTTCGTGGGAGGCAACCCACGGCTGGAGTGAGTTTTTCATTTGTGTCAACCTTAATGTTTTAGAGTCGGTTCGCGGGAGTCAAAAGTGTCAGTTGTTTGATTTCTTATTTTTCGTGTGTAGTCTGTGTGTCATAGTGTCTTTCGCAAGTTGTTTGAGGTTGTTTCGATTTTTGTGGATTTAATTGTGATTTTCTAAAGTTTGCCGGGATTGCGAAAATATTTTCAATCGTACAAGTCAAAATTTTCGGCGAAAATGCCTCATATTTTCGGCGAAAACATCCTTTGAAATCCCACTGTGTTTTCCAGAAAATTTTAACTAGAGTTTTCGGCGAAAATGCTTTTGAAAACCGGCAGACCATTTTGCCTTGAGTTTTCGGTGAAAAATTGCACATATTTTCGCCAAAAACTTGAGTGAAAATCAACAAATTTTCCCTTTTAAATCCGGTCACTCACCCTCTCTCTCTTCTTCTTTCATTTTCGAAAAAAGCTGAAAAAGCCTCCCCTTTGTTTTAAAACTCGCCGCCGCCACTCTTTCACCGCCGCCGACCAGACCAGCCGCCGCCACCGTCGCCGACCGCCACCGCCCTACTCCCCTTCCTTAGCCAATCATTTTGAGACGTAGATCGTCCGAATCGGAGTTCTAGAGCTCCAGTTCACCCAACCCCTAGTTTTTCGAGTTTTGCTTCGATTTCTCTCTCTCCATTCATTTTCAGCACCCATGGCTTCAAGGTAAGTTGTAGAACTTTTCATTCCGAATCTTTTGACATGTTGAATGCTGAATTTCGTCGGGGTTGACCTTTGGTTGACTTTTCAGTTTGCCTCAATTTGCGTGCCGACTGATTTCGTGTGAACTAAGTTAGCTGAACTCTTTGGACTGATCTAGCATGCTTAGGGAGTATTGTGCTGAATAATAATACCAATTGTTCGTGTGTTGCTATGCTTAAGACCTATTCTTTGCGGTGTTGACTTTATGAGAAATGTCGGTTTGACCTTGACTTGTCTATGTTCATTTGGCTGCCATATGTGTTCATTCACGTTCGTATTATTGTGCTTGCCATCTGAGTTATTCACTATGTCGTCATTTCCCGCTTTGTGCTAGTATTGCCATGATTAGGGTTCAATGTACATTATGTTGACTTTTTGAATGTCGGTTTGACTTCCGAACTCTTATTATGATGATTCCATCCTGGCTGTTCCTAAGCATGTGTTTTATAGGTTGTTTGGTTTCTGTGATTTGGAGGTGTGATTTAGATGAATACACTAATTCATGTGAAACCTTCATTTTTTCAGAAAAAATGGTTTCACAAAACAGCTGTTTTGGGCATCCAAAATTGCTGATTTCAAAACTCAGCTTTTAGTTGAGTTTTGGGTGATTTGATAATGAATGAATTGAAACCTTTGTACATTTACCTTTTTATCCAACTACTAGTTTATATAATTACAATCACTGCCATTATTTTAATTCACATACCTAACATTACTGCTTCAAACTTCTCTTCTTTGAAGCCTTCTTTCTCCTTTTCAAATTTGACAACTTCCCTCTCATGAAGCAACAACCTTCCCATAACAAAATCACATTGAATTTTGATTTTTTTAAAATTTTTAATTTTTTCGGATATTGTTGTTCAAATCCAAGCTAAGTGAGACAATACCTCATTCGAAATCTCTCTATAGCAGCTATAATATTTCCCCCGAGAGTTGTTTGTAGTTTGAGAGATTCGTAACTTTGTTGGAAGCCCACACTCGCACCAAGTATGAGCTTCACAATCATTGCTTGGCCGATTTTTTTTTTTTTTTTGCCTCCAACTACGGCCACAATATCCCCATCGACATCTCAACCACGCATGTTTATCTTCAATCTTCTCCAAAATAGAGACGACTGGCTTATTAGATGGCATCAGACCCTAAAATAGAGCTCACAAAAGACAATGACCCAATGGCACAATTGAGTTTTCACATTCTCAGTTTTTTCCTCACATGAATTAATATGGGAACAACCAAACGGTGGAATTCAACAAATGAGCTATTTTCAAAACCATGTATTTTAAAACCACAAAATTGATGAAATACACTATTTTTAATTCGTAGAAACCAAACGACCCATTAATTGTTTGTGTATGCTTTGCTTACCCCCACTCGGTTTTCCTCGTTTCTTTGTGAAATTGAGTTTTTCTACTAAGTGTGGGGTAGGGTTTTAGTTTGACTAATCTGGTTTGTTTTCTTGCTTAGGAATGTAACTCATGAGCGCAGGACCAAGCAGAGACTTGACAACGCATCCAGCTCCCGAGTTCCCGCTCCCGTCACATCCGCCGTCTAGGGTCCTCCACCAGCTTTCCCTGGCCGTGTGGGGTACCATCTCATTGTTGCTCGCCTACCCAGTACTACTTTGAGCGCTACCAGCGGCTCGAGCATGTTCCTGGAGCTGGTGTTCGCCCACTATCTATGGAGTCACTCTTCGATCACGATGAGGACTGGCACCGGAACGTGCTCGATGCACTGACGCATTCTGGACTGCTGGAGCTGACCACATTAGCAGCTGACTTCCCAGACGTCGCACTCCAGGAGTTTTGGGCGACGTTCGATCTGGATGAGCACAAGAGGAGGCAGCACAAGAAGGTTGCCACCTTCTATCTGGGCGGGGTGTACAGGACACTCACCTATGATGAGTTTGCAGCTCATCTCGGGATTCCCCACGAGCACTACGAGGGACATCACCTCGGCTGGGAGAACAATGATTTTGACGGAGAGAAGTACGATGCGCTCTGGAGCCACATAACTGGAGTGCCCGGCAATCAGACCACGAAGCATAATTCAGTTAAGTCTCTCTCTCACCCTCTCTATAAATTCATTCACATGGTTTGGCGTTGGTCTCTTTTGTATGCTCCAGAGAAGGACCGCCACCATATTAGCCGAGAGGAGCTTCTTCTTCACTGCGCCATCTGGGAGAGTTATCCTCTTCATCTCGGATGGGTGCTTGCACGCTTATTCCGCCAGAAGACTCAGAGGTCGAGGCCACCTCGCTCACTCCTGGGAGGCAACTTTGTCGGCCGACTCATCATCTCCTTCGGTCTCAGCCAAGAATATCGCCTGAACATCCCACGACGCAGACTACGGACTGTCGGAGGTGATTTGGCAGTCGAGTACGACCTCGAAATGGACCTCAGTCCCCAGGTAGTAGCAGATCCTCCCCTCCAGCATATGGGAGAGTCGGAGGAAGAAGATGATGTTGAGGAGCAGCATCCCCAGCCAGAGGTGAGATACCATGATCATATACCCTCGCCACATCATCAGGCAGGGTATGCACGCCAGTCGCCACCGCCCATTCCAGAGCCATATCAGGCGCCTCACCAACAGCACCGACCGTATCCCGCGGATGTTGGAGAGCTGTATGAGCGTCTCCAGGAGTGGCGCATCACTGACAACGCCGCTCAAGAGGCGAGATGGATTATTATGCAGCAACACATGCACCGCTCTGACGAGCGGTATGAGGCACAGCTGGCGTGGCAACGTTGGGTCGGCGACGCCCTACACCTTCCACCTCCCGATGCACCTGACCAGCAGTGATCGGGTTGTATCCTTTTCCTTGTCCCTTCTTTTTATTTCTTCTTTTCGGATTTCGATCCAACTTTTTTCTTTGTGGATCCGGGACACTTGTCCTGGTTTCCTTTTTATCTTTCATTTGTTTTTGTTTTGCAGGCAGTTGGGAGATTCCCTTTGCTTCGCTTGGGTAGATTCCCTCTGCTCCGACGATCCGTGCTCATCCCCTACGCCAACCATCTCGGTCCATGTTCTTCTACTTCACTCTGAACTCTATATTTAGTCCTGTGAGGACACAATCCGATTTAAGTGTGGGGTAGGATGTTAGAGAACCTTGCATGAACTTGATTGCCCTTGATTGTGTTTTTTGTGTGCCTCGTGATTCCTTTCCAGTCTTTCTAGCATTACAATGGCTCAGTTCTTGATTTTTGATGTTAAGTTGCTATTCAATCCTTCATAATGATGCTTAGACTGCTTAACCTAGAACTTGAGAACCGACGTGTTTACTTTGATGCTAAATTGCCTGGTCAGAACAGAATTTTTAAAATCACACTTGTAGTTTGTAGCCTTGATTGCATGAAAATGACCGAATCCGACTAACAAACCAACTGTTAGCTTTTGATCCATTGCACGTAACTTGCAATTTCAATTCTTTTTTAGTGATTTTCTGTTTGCTTGAATGAGTTAGAATTTGCATGAGACCTGCTCGAGACCACACGATGACACGAGTTCTAGAATGATAGGGGCACCTAGATTCAGCTACTAAGCCAGATAGCCTACCAAATGATAAATCCACTAGGTTTAGACCCTTGAGCTTGGCCTGTTCTTTCGGTTCGATAATACATTACAGCCATTTCCCATTCTTTCATTCCCCATTGATCCCCTGTGGTTGTAGTTCTAGATTGACCTACCGGAAGTCGGTTTGTGGTAACCTGCCTATAGCCATTAAACAGGTGGTCTTAGCTATTATGTCCGAACGTGTAAACCCCCTAGCAACTAAAAGAAAGAATCGGCACAAAAGAAAAAAAAGAGAAGAGAAATAAAACAAAATTTCGAAAAAGAAGAAAAAGCATAAAAATTAGAAAAGTTTCAAGTTTAGTGGAATAAAACGTTCTTCTCCATACAAATGGAAGAACGAAGTCAAAAGAAAAGTCAAAAAGAAAAAAAAATGTAAAGAAATAAAGTGCTAGGTTGCTTGAGGGTATCATAGGACGAGCATTCACTATTCCACCCAAATCTGGTTAGACGGTAGGAAGCCATAGGCTAGATTCGAGGAAGTTAGTCGAAAGCTACACCACACCAAAGCCATCATCATACATTCCCAACATCCATCGCATCATAAACCCTTGTAGTGTAGAATTCGTTACAGTCCTAGCAGGGAAGTCCTTCTTGACTAGTTACTTGTGTTGTCACAGTGGTGGAGATGTGGTCGAATTGCAAACTTATGACAGAATTCAGTAACAAAAAATGATTGAGAGCAGAAACACGTCCTTAAACACAGAGAGTGAGAGTTCCCCATTTACTAAATATTTCCTGTGTGAGGAGTCTGGTCGGTCAGGTCAAATTCGTGCATAATTGGTTGCTACTACTTGTCGTGTGCAGTTATTAGTGAGACCAGGTTGTTTGGCTGATCAGTATGCATGTTAGGTTTCTTGTTCTAGGAATTATCTATCTAATAATTCATTGTGTTTGATTGAGCTCCAATTTAATCGATCTTATCATTTGTGAACATGAGCGTTTCTATTCAGTTTGCTTGAGGACAAGCAAAAGCTTAAGTGTGGGGTATTTTGATGACACTCGAATTAACGTGATTATCAGCCTCATTTAAGCGACATTTCCTTGCTTAAGACATGGTTTTTAGGGTAGAATAGCTAATATTCAATCAATTGCCCTATCTCGTGCCATTTGCGTTACTTTGGCCCGTTTCGGGTCTATTTGATGGTTTTCTAGTGTTTCTATGTTAGCACAGGTTTTTGCCGTCAAATAAGTAGCCAATGACGTGTCTAAGGCGTTGGAACCTCGAGGAATCGCACCGGAATCGAGCCAAGGAGTCAACCAAGTCAAACAAAACCCTGCCCCGTTTTACACTGAAGTTTTCGCCGAAAACCCTTGGAGTATTCGACGAAAACACAAGCACAAATCGGCAGAGCTCACCAAGGTAACTTTTCGGCGAAAACACTAAGTTTTCGCCGAGAACCCGACGTCAGAAAATCACAGGAGAATTCAGCCGGCGATCAGTCAATTTACAAAGACATTTTCGCCGAAAATCTCTTCACATTTTTGGCGAAAATCCTAGAGAAAAATCGGCGGTATTAGGGTTAAGTATAAATACTTAACCGGCGGCCCAAATAGGGGAGAGACTTTTTCAGAATCATAATTACCAACTAATACCGAAATTCTCAGAATTCTCAAGAGTTCAAGAGCAGAGTTTAGAGTTCGAAGAGCCAAGAGGAGATCGTGACTCCATCCCTTTCATCTCGAAGACTCGGAGCTAGGATTGCAGTTTACCGGAAGATCGAAGTTCTGCCGGAGTCGTCTTAATTAGGTTTTTCAGATCCTTTTCTTTTCTTCCTCTGTTCAAGATGAACTCTATCTTTGTCTTTGATTCTTTTGTGAAGAACATGAGTAGCTAAACTCTTAGAGCTTAGACTAGACGAACCCTAAGTGACCCAGGGCTTTAAAGCGGTCACGGATCGGCGGTGATTAGATTCGAAGTTCAATCAGTTTCTCTTTCATGTTTGATTTGTTCTTCATTGTTCATGTTTCTTGTCTGGATTGATCACCTAGATTAGATTCTGGTTAAGCTAAGGATAGAAGCGAACGCTCGCCTTACTTTAAGACATCAAATCGAACAATTAACCTAATCATTGGAGTGTGCCTTTCGTAGGAACCAATTAGGGTTAATCCACTGCAAGAGTAACTCATAAATCATTAGTAGTTGCACCAGTTAAGTTAAGTCGTTGCGAGAGGCGACCGTACCCAGGCGGCTAATTAATCTTGGTAGCTAGATCGGATAGAGCGAACGTTCGCCAGTCTTAAACCTAAGGGTAAGGAGTTATAGTGGTGTCTTAGAACTGATTGAATGAGAATCAAAATCCGCTGATCTGTTGATTGCCAATGCTCTGGTGAACGAAGGGGGATTCAAAGTCTAAGCTTGTTTGTCATCTTTGTCTTAATCAACCAGTCTTTCAATCTGTTTTCAGTTTTAGTTTTTAATTTCTGTGCATTTCTTAGAATTAGAAGTCGTGGAACTCACACCACGCACGAAGTGTTTGAACTTGAACAACTTTCCAGCTTCTTTGATAAACGATCATTAGAAGACCCGTGGAATACGATCTACCCTAGCTTTCTAAGTTTGGTAGTATTTAATACCCTACTCTGCAGCGTTCATCGGCACGCTCGATTGGCCTTGTTCCTGGCAAATGAATCCTGAACCAAGAAAAGGTTGAAAGGTTCATTTTGGAACGATTATGTGATCCATATATGAAATGGTTAATTTGGTAAAATACCTTGACTTCTTGACTTTCAACATATGTCATGTATGTTAGCCAATCACTCTCCGGACAACCTTGAGGGTGGTTTTCGCGAACCCACTCGTATGGAAGGTTGTTGTCCTTGGAGTATTTTAGCTTTGCCCTCCATGCATCAAGCCTTGCTTTGCCCCAAAGGTGTGAGATAGCGTGATCCCAATATTTTCGAGAGCAGCTGGCAGCAGGTCTGAGTCGCAGTAAAACTTTCCCTAAACATAAAAAAGTGAGTTTAAAATGGAATTTCAGTTAATTGGCTAGTAGTATTCAATTCATTGATAAGTTCCAAATTATCTTACCAAGAAGAACTACTGGAAAGCACGTGTCTTAGTGCGTCTGGCACATGCTTCCAAGAGGGAGGGTAGATGGCGTAGTACGTCCAGATCCTCGCACACTCCCCCACATACTTGACCACAAAGGACGCCAGTGGGCCACCGGGCTGGACTCCCAGGTTGTCGAGATTGAACAAGATCTTATTTCCATCGCAGGTGGCTCTACGGTGGCTCTACGGTGGTCCTTGATCTTGATGACCTTTGTTTGACCGCCACGATCTACACAAAACTATGCTCTAAGTACAGATTTTTAAAAAGTGGTTGAAGAAGCATGAGGCAGACCATTGGCAGCTTGGATAGGAGTGGACTTTCTATTGATTAAGTTGATTTATATTCAGTTTTGGGGATTTTGTATCGGATTTTGATATTTGTTGGATTATTCTGGTTTTGAATATTGGAGGGCTCACATTGGATTATTCATTTATGACATTGGTTTCCATGTTTTATGTTCTATTTTCTATTAGTGATGCTCATAACCGGCTCAATCATGGGTTCAACCAGGTTGATTTGGCATGAGTGTTACAAGTGTGATACTCATAACCAGCTCAACCATGGGTTCAACCGGGTTGATTCGGGATGGGTGTTACAAGGGGGCTCAAAGATACCTAGACTAGCTAGGGTCGTATTTCTCAGTGTTCCTCGTTTCAACTTACTCGTGATGAAGGAAATTCTCAGGGGGGTGACGTGTAAGTTCCTCAAGGTTCACAAACAAACAAGTCAACTTGGGTCAACCTCGACCAATGAATCAAGTAAGGGGCTCAAAGAGTATGAAATAAAGTGGAAATCAATTCAACTTATCAATGAAGATAATTAGCAAACACAAAGTGAATGAAATGGATGAGAATGAGGGGCTATGTGAGTTTTCCCCTAACGATCATAAATCATGACTAGACAAAACCCTAGGATGATCAATTCAAACTATGCAAGACATGATCTTTCGATCTCTACCAAATACGTATCCTAAGACTCTCTAAGATGTAGGGGTAAGGAGAAATTTGGATGTAGTGAATAGGGTACGATGTGGTAATTGACTTGACTTTATTTGCTTCTAAACTTGTGAATTTTAGCTCGCTAACTAAGACCAAGACTAGACACACTTCCCAACTAGCACAAACTATCCCCAATGAACAACTATGGTGCCTATACTAGTACTCCACCCTGACACTTCACTTAGGAGTCTGACATGCCTAGCTCTTTTTGCAGCACTTTTCTACGCAAAAAATGCTAATAATAATTTTTTTCATTTCTGCTCAACTTTACTTCTAACTCTATATTTTTTTCGAATTTTTCAAAATACTTTCCAAAACTTCTTTGTTGTTGGCGGACAAAGGTTCTAGTTCTTCTTCGGGATGGAGAGGAACTAAAGGAAGGGAAATAATAAAAGTAGGTTTAGGTGGTAGGTTTGTAATGAAAACTATATTGAGTCTTTCACGGAATAATGGATCACTTCTTCTCCTTGGAACTTTAGCTAATCTTAATACTAGAAATGTGTGTGATATCAACAAAATAAGGAAAATATTTAAAGATGATAGTATGGAACTTATTTATCAATACCATTACGAATTTTCCTGGTTAATGATAAAATAATCTGACAATTCACATTGAATATTCGATACAATCAGGATACTGGATTGCAAGAGAAAAAATATTGGGGTTTCCTCAGGTTCAACCCACCTCAATTGTTGATAAAAAAAATTGAAAATATCTTTGGAAAATACAAATTCAACCTAAACTTCTTTTCTTTTTTGTGGAAGAGGTGCGATCCCTGTTAAAATGGAACTGACTCAAAGAGAATTGGTAATTCCTCCTACGTGTCATGTCTGTGGGGAAGGAGATGAGACTTTTGAACATCGGTTTCTAAATTGTAATCTAACTACTAAAGTTGTACTTATTTGTAAAATGACAATTGATAGTTTTCGTGCTCCGACTATGGTTTACGCTTGGAAGATCATTATAGAGGATTTGAGAAACTTTGAGGTCTACTTCCTAATATTTTGGTAGCGAATTTGGAAATCTAGAAATTTAGTAGTTTTCGACTTCGCACATACGTTGTTAGAATTTTTATTTTGACAATTTGACTTTCAATTCAATGAACATAAATAGAACTTCTCGCGTTAAAATTTATTAACCACTATATTTTATTTTTGGTGAAGAGCGACGACTAGTGTCTAATCATTAATAATAACCTGTCGGGGAGTAGTGATCCTAGTACAGTCAAAAGGAAGAAAATAAGCAAGATTACAATCCAAAAGGATAACCATATCCCAATCTGCAGAGCAATTCCCCTCCATGTAGGTGTGTTAAACAACAACTTCCCAATCTTGATTCTGCAGCTCTCTAAAGAGGATAGTCTCCATCCCATGTTGGTGATCCGTGTCAACCTCATTAGTCAGTAATGAAATAGTTACAAGGGAATCGAACTGGAGGACAACTTTCTTGAAGCCTTTATCCCACGCCAAGTTGATGTGACGTTATTTAGTGCATTTTAAGCCCTCGATTAGCTTAAGGATCTCCCATGTTTGATCTCATTTTGCCATTATTAATATGCTTTTATGGAAGTTTTATGCAAAGTGTTCTTTTGTTGTCCGGTTGCCACTTTGAGGCCAATTCCGTGTCTATTGTAGTTGTTTTCTTTGCATTTTCAGGATTTGTCATTGAAGTACTGGTGACAAGGAGCACGTAGGATCAAACGGGAGGTCAATCGGAGCTAGGACGGAGGAGTTATGGCCGTTGCAAAATCGAGAAAAGTGCACAGCATTTCTTAAGGAGTTTTCAGCGAGAAAAATGCAAGAGGAGGATTGCCATGGTGTTCTTGGTGTTCATCTTTCTTTCTCTTTCCTTCATTTCCTTGGCCAAGTGTCGCTGTTCTTAGGTTTCCTTGGATTGATAGATAGTTGTGCTAGGATAGAGGTTGATTGTACAAGTATGCCATGATTGATCTTGGATTGTAAGAAGATGATCTCTAGACTCGTTGTTAATTCCATTGATGGCTATGTTTGCTTGATTGGTCTATTCTTTGTGATGTAATGCATGAGAGTGCTTAGATTACATGGATTGTAGGTCTAGGGATTGAAGAGAGTGTGTTCTAAGAGATTAGCTCATCTCAATTCAACCATAGTTGCATGATTTCTCTCTTGTGCATTTTATCGAACACTTGGTGTGCATTAGGTTTTTCATTCAATTGAACTTTGATTAGTCTTTTGATGATTCTCTTAGTGTTAGGACATTGACATGAGAGTGTGGTGTCTAGCTGGTGAGCCCGCCCGGTCGTTGTTCGGACGGGTTCAGCCAAATAAAAACTACTAATACTAAGAAAAAGCGTGTAGCAGATCGTATTCCAAGGGCTTTCTATGACTGGTTACTTCAGAACTAGCAAAATACTCAAATGCAAACACGTTGTGCGTGGTGTGAGTTCCACGACTTCTACTTATAAGAAATGCAGAAAAATTAAAACAAATTAAACTAAAGCAGATTGGGAATTAGGGTTTGAAAACAAGAATGACAGACGAACTTAGACTTTGAATCCCCCTTCGTTCCCCAGAGCATTGGCAATCAACAGATCAGCGGATTTCGATTCTCATTCAATCAATTACTAAGACACCACCATAACTCCTTACCCTTAGGTTTAAGACCGGCGAACGTTCGCTCTATCCGTTCTAACTACCAAGATTAACTAGCCGCCCGGGTACGGTCGCCTCTCGCAATGACTTAATTAATTGGTGTAATTATTAATGATTAATGAGTTACTCTTGCAGTGAATTAACCCTAACCGGTTCCTACGAAAGGCACGCTCCAATTATAAGGTTAATTGTTCAATTCGATGTTCTAAAGTAAGGCGAGCGTTCGCTTCTATCCTTAGCTTAACAAGAATCTAATCTAGGTGATCAATCCAGACAAAAAACATGAACATTGAAGAACGAATCAAACATGAAAAAGAACTGATTGAATTTCGAATCTAATCACCGCCGATCCGTGACCGCTTTAAAGCCCTGGGTCACTTAGGGTTCATCTAGTCTAAGCTCTAACGAGTTTAGCTACTCATGATTATTACAAAAGAAACAAAGACAAAGAGAGAGTTCATCATTCAGAGGAAGAACAGAAAAGAATCTGAAAAACCTAATTTAGACGACTCTGACAGACTTCGATCTTCGGTAGATAACACTCCTAGCTCCGGTTCTCCGAGATGGAAGGGATGGCGTCACGATCTCTATCCGGTTCTTCGAACTCCAACTCTTCGCTCCAGAACTTGAGAGGATTCTGATTCGAAAAGTTGTATTATGATTAATTATGATTGTGTATTGCTTCTCCCCCCTATTTGGGCCGCCGGGTTAAGTATTTATACTTAACCCTAACTGATCCGGATTGGCCTGATATTTTCGCCGAAAACATAGGGATATTTTCGGCCAAAATCCTTGTGTAAATGGCCATGATCTCTCTGCCTTGTATTTTCGGTCCGAAGAGAAAAATGTTTTCGCCGAAGTCATTCTTCACTCGGCGTCAGTTGATTTGCACTATTGTTTTCGCCGAATATGGAAGCTTATTTTCGCCGAATGTGTAAGTGTGAATGGGCAGACGGTTTGACTTGATCGGCTCCTTGGATCTATTCCGGTTTGATTCCTCGAGGTTCCAACGCCTTAGACACGTCCATGGCTACTCTATTTGACGGCAAAAACCCGTGCTAACATAAAAACACTAGAAAACCATCAAATAGACCCGAAACGGGCCAAGGTAACACAAATGGCACGAGATAGGGCAATCGATTGAATATTCGTTATTCTACCCTAAAAACCATGTCTTAAGCAAAGAAATGTCGCTTAAATGAGGCTGATAATCACGTCAAATCGAGTGTCATCAAATACCCCACACTTAAGCTTTTGCTTGTCCTCAAGCAAACTGAATAGAAACGCTCATGTTCATAAATGATAAGATCGATTAAATTGGAGCTCAACCAAACACAATGAATTATTAGACAGATCGATCCTAGAACAAGAAACCTAATCATGCATACAGATCAGCCAAACTACCTGGTCTCACTAATAAACTGCACACGACAAGTAATTAGCAACCAATTATGCACGAATTTGACCTGACCGACCAGACTCCTCACATAGGATATATATAGTACAATGGGAAACTTCACTCTCTGTGTTTAAGGACGTGTTTCTGCTCTCGATCATTTTCTGTTACCGAATTCTGTCATAAGTTTGCATTTCGACCACATCTCCACCACTGTGACAACACGAGTATCTAGTCAAGAAGGACTTCCCTGCTAGGACCGTAATGAATACTACACTACTCGGGTTTATAATGAGATGGATGATGGGAATGAATGATGATGGCTTTGTGCGGTGTAGCTTTCGACTAACTTCCCTCGAATCTAATCTATGGCTTCCTACCGTCTAACCAAACACGGGTGGGATGATGAATGCTCGTCCTATGATACTCTCAAGCAACCTAGCACTTATTCTTTTTCTTTACACGATTTTTTTTCTTTTCTTTTCAACTTTTCTTTTGACTTCGTTCTTCCATTTGTAGGGAGAAGAACGTTTTATTGAACAACACTTTGAAATTTTTCTTATTTTTCTGATTTTTCTGCTTCTCTTTTTTTTTCTAAAGCTTGCTTCTTTTCTTACTTTACTTTTTTTTTTCTTTTGTGCCGATTTTTCTTTTAGTTGCTAGAGGGGTTTACACGTCTGGACATATTAGCTAAGACCACCTGTTTAATGGCTATAGGCAGGTTACCACAAACCGACTTCCGGTAGGTCAATCTAGAACTACAACCACAGGGGATCAACGGGGAATGAAAGAAATGGGAAATGGCTGTAATGTATTATCGAACCGAAAGAACAGCCAAGCTCAAGGGTCTAAACCTAGTGGATTTATCGTTTGGTAGGCTATCTGGCTTAGTAGCTGAATCTAGGTGCCCTATCCTTCTAGAACTTGTGTCATCGTGTGGTCTCGAATAGGTCTCTTGCAAATTCTAACTCATTCAAGTAAACAGAAAACCACTCAGAAAGAATTAAAATTGCAAGTTACGTGCAATGGATCAAAAGCTCACAGTTGGTTTGCTAGTTGGATTCGGTCATTTTCATGCAATCAAGGCTACAAAATACAAGTGTGATTTCAAAATTCTGTTCTGACCAGACAATTTAGCATCAAAGTATACAAGTTGGTTCTCAAGTTCTAGGTTAAGCAGTCTAAGCATCATTATGAAGGGTTGAACAACAACTTAACATCAAAAATCAAGAACTGAGCCATTCTAATGCTAGAGACTCTGGAATGGAATCACGAGACACACATAAAACACAATCAAGGGCAATCAAGTTCATGCAAGGTTTTCTAGCATCCTACCCCACACTTAAATCAGACTGTGTCCTCACAGTGAAGGGACTAGAGTTCAGAGTGAAGTAGAAGAACCTGGATCGAGATGATTGGCGTAGTGGATGAGCACGGATCCTCGGAGCGGAGGGAATCTACCCAAGCGAAGCAAAGGGAATCTCCCTACTGCCTACAAAACAAAAACAATTGAAACATAAAAAGGAAACCGGGACAAGTGTCCCGGATCCACATAGAAAAAAGTTGGATCGAAATCCGAAAATAATAAATAAAAAGAAGACACCAGAAAAGGAATACAACCCGATCACTGCTGGTCCGGTGAACCGGGAGGTGGAAAGTGGAGAAATTCGCCGAGCTGGTGTTGCCACGCCATCTGTGCCTCATATCGCCGGTCGGCGCGGCACATATGTTGCTGCATAATAGTCCATCGCGCCTCTTGAGTGGCGTTGTCGGTGATGCGCCACTCCTGCAGTCGCTCGTACAATTCACCCACGTCCGCTGGGTGCGGTCGGTGCTGAGGGTGAGACGTCGGGTATGGATCGGGAATGTGCGGCGGCGACTGGTGGATGTACCCTGCCTGATGGTGTGGCGAGGGTATATAATTATGAAATTCTGGTGGCGGCTGCGGCTGCTGCTCCTCAGCATCATCTTCTGCCTCCGACTCGACCACAGGCTAGAGTGGAGGATCAGCTGCTACATGGGGACTGAGGTCGAGTTCTAAGTCGTACTCGACCGCCAAGTCTCCTCCAACGGTCCTAACTGGATGTCGTGGAATGTGCGGGCCATATTCATGGCTGATACCGAAGGAGAGGATGAGCTGTCCTATGAAGTTGCCACCCAAGAGTTTGCGGGGTGGCGTCTTCCTCTTGGTCTTCTGGCGGAAGATGCGAGCCAGTACCCAACTGGGGTGGAGAGGGTAGCTCTCTCGGATGGCTCGGAGAAGCATGAGCTCGTCCTTGAGGATATGGTGGCTATCCTTGTCTCAAACATATAAAAGTGACCTCCGCCAAACCATATGAATAAATTTATAGAGCGGGTGAGAGAGAGACTTAACTGAGTTGCTCACCCCGAGGCGATCGCCAGGTACGCCTGTCATGTGGCTCCAGAGCGCGTGGTACTCCTCGTCGTCATCATCTTCTCCCCAACCGAGGTGATGATCGTGATAGTGCTCATAGGGATGCTGAGATGAGCGGCAAACTCATCGTAGGTGAGCTGCCTGTACACCCCACCAAGGTAGAAGGTGATAACCTTCTGGCGTTGCTTCCTCTTGTGCTCGTCCAGATCAAAGGTTGCCCAGAACTCCTGGAGCGCAATGTCTGGAAACTCGGCAGCGATGGTGGTCAGCTCGAGGAGACCAGCCGGTGCTAAGGCGTCATGCACGTTCCGGTGGTAGTCCTCGTCATGCTCCTGGAGTGACTCCATGGAAAGGGGACGTACGTCAGCTCCCCGGACGTGCTCGAGCTTCTAGAAGCACTCAAAATAGAAGTCTGGTAGACGTGCTATGGTGCGGTGGTATCCAGCCTGGCGGGGTAGTGCAGGTGGTGGACCCAGAACAGCAAGTGTGACGGGAGCGGCAGCTCCTGAGCTCGAGGCGCCATCAAGTCGCGCCTTAGTCCTGCGCTCATAAGTGGTGTCCCTAAAACCAGAATGAAACCAGATTAGTCAACCAAAACCTTACCCCACACTTAGTAGAAAAACTCGATTTCACAAAGAAATGAGGGAAACTAAGCGGGGTAAGCAAAGCGGAGTAACTGGTAATCATAGACAGTAAAATACATACTTAGGAACAGCCAGAATCGGATAAGCACAATCAGAGTTCAAAAAGTCAAACCGACATTTTGAAAGTCAACATTTAGGCACATCGAACCCTAATCATGGCAAGACCATCATAACTTGGAGAATGACGGTAAAATATGATCTCATATGGCAAGCACGAAAATATGAACGAGAATGAACACATCAGACAGCCAAATGATCACAGCAATTCAAAGTCAAACCGACATTTCTCACAAAAGTCAACATTACGAAAAATCAATCCTTTGCATAGCAACATATGATCAAATGATATGGAAATTAAGCACGGAACTCCCTAAGCATCCTAGAACAGTTCTATAAGTTCAGTTAATCCTAGTTCACACGAAACAGTCGGCACGCAAAACGAGGCAAACCGAAAGTCAACCCCGACGAAATTCAGCAATCTATATGTCAAAAGATTCGTATCAAAAAGTTATACAACTTACCTTGAAGTCATTATTGCTAAAAAATGAACGAGTTGAGAGGAATCGGTGAAAAACTTGAAAACTGGGGTTTCGGAGAACTGGAGCTGCAAAGCTCCGATTCGGACGTTCTAGGGCTCGTTGGGATCGGAAAGAAGAGGGGAAGGGAGCGGCGGCGGTCGGCGACGGGCTACGGCGGCGACGGCGAGTTTCAAAATGGGGGCGGTCGGCGATTTGAAAAGGATAAGGGGGGGGGGGGTTTCGGGTGCTTAGGTTCGAAAATGAGTGAAGGAGAGAGAGGAACGAAAACCAGATTTTAAAGGAATAGTGGGTGATTTTCAAAAATTATTTTCGGCGAAAATAAAAGGGTGTTTTCGCCTAAAATTTCAGTTAAAATGGACTGCCGGATTTTTGAAAGCGGTTTCGCCGAAAATGATAGTACGGTTTCGCCGAAAATTTCAGTTCAAATGGCTTCGCCGAAAACAAAACTTTTTGAACCAAAAACAATGAACAGGGAGATTGAGTTCGAAAATTCAAAAGCGGTTTCGCCGAAAATAAGGTGGTTTTGCCGAAAATAAGGGTGGTTTCGCCGAAAATTTGAACTGTTCGGGTTTTAAATATTTTCACAAATTCGGCCAACTTCAGAAAATCACAGTTAAATCCACAAAAATCGGAACGACCTCAATCAACTTGCTACTGACTCTATGACATGCAGACTCAACACGAAAAATAAGAAAACAAACAAACTGACACTTTTGGCTCCCCCGAACCGACTCTAAAATACCAAGTTCAACAAAAATTTGAAACAGACTCCAGCCGTGGGTTGCCTCCCACGAAGCGCTCTTTTATTAACGTCCTTGAGCTGGACGATACCTGGACGGTATTAGGAGACATCCCAACTTAGATTCTCCTTCACGCTCGCGTCGGAGTTCATGAAGTACAGCTTCGGGACTTCTCCGGTAAGCGTGAATCTCTTCCCGTTCGCATGTAGGAGCTTGGTACGTCCATCGGGAAGATGATTGACGAACTTGAACGGTCCGAACAGCTCTCTGGAGAGATCTTCCTTCTTGAGTGTGACGATGGAAGGAATGAGGACTGTCGGCTTCTTCTCTTCTTTAATCTTCGGCTTGGTATCACCAGGATCGGTGATCGTTAGTACTTCCTTAGGAGATGCTTTCGGCTTCTCCCTCCATACTTGTTCCGGCGCCGGTTTCTCGGAACGAAATGGTGGTGCAGCTGGCTCGATGGAAGATGGCGGAATTTTTGGTCTCCAGACCATTTGTGTCTTTGTCTTCTTGTTCTTTCCTCGAGGTCTGCTCGGTGGTTTAGAAGAGGCTTGCAGTTCCTTCTTCTTCTTCTTAAGCGGCTTCTGAACCGAAATTTCTGGCTTCTTCATAATAACCTGGTCAATACCTGTAGCAACAACTGATCTAGAGACACTAGAAGAAGCATTAGTAACGGAGTTGACCGGAGTCAACCCCACAGTTTCAACAGCTAGGCAGTGAGATTCTTCATTCCTAGAGTCATATTTCATGCCATCTTTAAGACGGAACGTTTTCGTTTCTTTACCGACTCTAAGAGTTAATGAACCATTGGGAACGTTAATATTCATTCCAGTGGTAGCCATGAAAGGTCGACCTATGAGAATAGTAGCATCATCCGTACTAGTATCCATAATCACATAGTCAGCTAAGAACGTGAATGAACCACATTTAGTGACAACGTCTTTAATCTCTCCCTTAGGGGTTTTAAGCGATCTATCAGCAAAGACGAGTTGCATACTAGGCGGTTCAAGTTCTCCTAGGTTTAACTTTTCATATAGACTCACAGGCATAACATTAACAGATGCTCCTAGATCAACTAAGCATTCAATCTCAACATCATTAATGACCAAAGGCAAAGTAAATGAACCAGGATCAGATAACTTAGCTGGATATGGAGAAACAGGTTTCTTAATACGAATGTCAGGATATCCTTCCTTGTTCCCTTCATGCCAGTCTCGATCCTTGCATTTGGCAGCAATGCTCTAGGAAAAGGAGGCTTCACGACGTACGGTGCAAGAGGAGGATCTTCTTCCTTAGGCGCTGGTTTCTGTTCTTCTTCTTCCTCTTCTTCCGAGAGTTTCAGCGATCCTGCGCAATACAGAACAAGCATCAGCAATTAGGTTTGGAAGTTTTCGAGCAGTTACCATTTTAGCCTGTTCTTTTCTCGGGTTTGGCTCTGTCTGGCTTGGAAGCTGGCCAAATGGTCGACCAGATGCTAGCATGCTCGAGATGTTGTTCACGGCTTGCTCAATTCTTTGTCCAGATGCTATCTGTTCTTGATTGAGAAGAGCTTGAGCCTTGAACTGACTGTCATGATCATCGAGTCTTGTGATGATCTGGCTGAGCTTCTTATCCAGGTCACTGACATTATTATCTCTGTGATGCTGCTGCCCTGGATAGGTATTGTTAAAATATTGATTTGGCGATTGCCAGCAGCAGTTCCATAATTACATGGATTGCGATGCGGCGGCTGGTAGACTCCTGCCGGTTGATGGTTAGGCTTCTGATCCTGAGCTGGACCAGTCGAGGGGTTATTCTGGTTCTGGTTAGCGCCAGCATTGTAGGGAGGTCTGTCTTGATAGTTTCCTTGCTGTCTGAAGTTACGGTAGCCAGCATAACCATTCTGATTATTGACGAAGCCTTGTTGGATGA
Source organism: Linum lewisii (assembly GCA_034768395.1). Taxonomy (NCBI): domain Eukaryota; kingdom Viridiplantae; phylum Streptophyta; class Magnoliopsida; order Malpighiales; family Linaceae; genus Linum; species Linum lewisii. The sequence goes on from CM068300.1 coordinate 14,104,913, forward strand.
AACTTACCTCTTCGGCAGACCAGACTTCTGCCTTACCAAAATTCTGACAACGGCCTCCATTATGTGAGCAAGCTCCACACCACTCGCAATCAGCAACATAGACAGAAGCTGCTGGCGGCTTGATCGGTGTGGTAGACTTCTTCAAATGTTTCTCTACCTCTGCCTTGATTGTAGCTTCAAGATCTAGCTTGCTCCTCGATCCTTCAGATTGTCGCTCCCAGTTCCTTGACTTGGAAGCACAGTTTGCGAAGTGAAGAAGAGCAGCTTCAGGAGTGAGTGTGGTGCAATCCCCTTCAGCTAGAGAATTGACCCACTTGGCGGATTCTTCTCGAAGTCCACAGAGAAAATCTCAGCTAACTGCCTCTGTTCGAATCCATGATGAGGGCAGGTGTAGAGAAGTTCTTGGAATCGATTCCAAGTATCATATAAGCTTTCTCCTTCTTTCTGGGAGAATCTGGCGATGCTGTCCTTGATGGCGGTTGTTCTAGCCGGAGGGAAGTATTCTTCAACAAAGTCCTGAGCCAGAGTATCCCAGTTAGTGTAATAGCCAAGTGGTTTACCAGTAAGCCACCTCTTAGCAGCGCCTTTTGGAGAGAACGGGAAGGCTTTCAGACAAAGGGTGTTTTTGTCAAGGTTTCCGCTCTTAAAAGTACTGCGGAGATCAAGGAAGTCTGCAAGATGAGTGCACGGGTTGTCTAGGGGCCTGCCTTCAAACTGTAAATCCCTAGAGATCATCGTCAAGAATGGAATCTTGATCTCATAGTCAGGATCTCCTTCAATGCACGGAACGGCAATGGCAGATCGAACGCTAGTCGCGCTCGGCTTGTTATATTCTGCTAGACTCTTCTGTGCAGGTGGTGGCGGTGGTGGTAATCTATCGTCCATGGTGGGAGATGGAGGAGGTGAAAGTGACTCGGTGTACGAAGCGGATGAAGATGGTACAGGTGAAGATGGAGATGAGGAACTCTCCTTCGGTTCCTCGATCTTGATCGGAGTGATGAATGGATTGGATCTGCCTTTCTTCAGAATCTGTGATCGTAGAGGTGTAGCTGATCTGCCTGGTCTCTCTATACTCTTGGCCTGTTCGGTTTGAGAGCGAGTCCAAGAACGGTGAGGCATACACCTGTAAACCTACAGATAACAAAGACAAACAAAACCAGTGTAAAATCGAAGTGGGTGGAAAAATGAAAGATGGAAAATAGTAGAATAAATTGCCAGTTCTTCTTTCGAACAATCAAAAGAAGCTCCCCAGCAACGGCGCCAATTTGGTGAGCCCGCCCGGTCGTTGTTCGGACGGGTTCAGCCAAATAAAAACTACTAATGCTAAGAAAAAGCGTATAGCAGATCGTATTCCAAGGGCTTTCTATGATTGGTTACTTCAGAACTAGCAAAATACTCAAATGCAAACACGTTGGGTGCGTGGTGTGAGTTCCACGACTTCTACTTCTAAGAAATGCAGAAAAATTAATACAAATTAAACTAAAGCAGATTGGGAATTAGGGTTTGAAAACAAGAATGACAGACGAACTTAGACTTTGAATCCCCCTTCGTTCCCCAGAGCATTGGCAATCAACAGATCAGCGGATTTCGATTCTCATTCAATCTATTACTAAGACACCACCATAACTCCTTACCCTTAGGTTTAAGACCGGCGAACGTTCGCTCTATCCGTTCTAACTACCAAGATTAACTAGCCGCCCGGGTACGGTCGCCTCTCGCAACGACTTAATTAATTGGTGTAATTACTAATGATTAATGAGTTACTCTTGCAGTGAATTAACCCTAACCGGTTCCTACGAAAGGCACGCTCCAATTATAAGGTTAATTGTTCAATTCGATGTTCTAAAGTAAGGTGAGCGTTCGCTTCTATCCTTAGCTTAACAAGAATCTAATCTAGGTGATCAATCCAGACAAGAAACATGAACAATGAAGAACGAATCAAACATGAAAAAGAACTGATTGAATTTCGAATCTAATCACCGCCGATCTGTGACCGCTTTAAAGCCCTGGGTCACTTAGGGTTCATCTAGTCTAAGCTCTAACGAGTTTAGCTACTCATGATTATTACAAAAGAAACAAAGACAAAGAGAGAGTTCATCATTCAGAAGGAAGAACAGAAAAGAATCTGAAAAACCTAATTTAGACGACTCTGACAGACTTCGATCTTCGGTAGATAACACTCCTAGCTCCGGTTCTCTGAGATGGAAGGGATGGCGTCACGATCTCTATCCGGTTCTTCGAACTCCAACTCTTCGCTCCAGAACTTGAGAGGATTCTGATTCGAAAAGTTGTATTATGATTAATTATGATTGTGTATTGCTTCTCCCCCTATTTGGGCCGCCGGGTTAAGTATTTATACTTAACCCTAACTGATCCGGATTGGCCTGATATTTTCGCCGAAAACATAGGGATATTTTCGGCGAAAATCCTTGTGTAAATGGCCATGATCTCTCTGCCTTGTATTTTCGGTCCGAAAGAGAACAATGTTTTCGCCGAAGTCATTCTTCACTCGGTGTCAGTTGATTTGCACTATTGTTTTCACCGAATATGGAAGCTTATTTTCGCCGAATGTGTAAGTGTGAATGGGCAGACTTTCGGTTTGACTTGATCGGCTCCTTGGATCGATTCGGTTTGATTCCTCGAGGTTCCAACGCCTTAGACACGTCCATGGCTACTCTATTTGACGGCAAAAACCTGTGCTAACATAAAAACACTAGAAAACCATCAAATAGACCCGAAACGGGCAAGGTAACACAAATGGCACGAGATAGGGCAATCGATTGAATATTCGTTATTCTACCCTAAAAACCATGTCTTAAGCAAAGAAATGTCGCTTAAATGAGGCTGATAATCACGTCAAATCGAGTGTCATCACTAGCCTAGTGGTCATAGAGTCATAGGAGAGGGTTTTGTAGCTTGGCATTTCATCAAACACCTTTAATGCATCCTTAGTCACTTAGCTTGAGAGCGAGAGCCTAGGTTGAGTGGTTATAGGATAGGAACTTAGTGCGACGAGAGTGCATTGAGTCTATATAAGGGATTTGCGTGGTCATTTGATTGCAACCTCGATCATGTTTGGCTTGTTTGTGCATTTGTTCCTCTTGAGCATGATGAAGCTATCTTTCCAAGTGAACCTCCTTTAGCTTTGTGTTGCACCCCTTTGTTTGTTTGTTTAGTTTTCTTTATGTTTTCTTTTGTTCCTATTTCAAACCAAAACTCCTTTTAAATGAATAGACCTTCCATGAACCGTGTGAGTATTAGCTATTGAGAGAGCCCTCGTGGAATACGACCTTTATAGTTGTGAGTTAAATCTTGCACATCACAAGTCAACGCTAGCGATCACACCTCGCATTTCTGCTCTTGTAATTGAACAGATCCCAAGTTCATTTGAAAAGAAAATAAACACAGGCCTTCGGCGTCCCTTAAAAGGCCTCATGTCGTCACCTGCTGAGTAGTAGGGTTCACCGATCCATCTGTTTTGATGGTAATACTATCCGTCGGACCCAAGTTCCAGACCAACTGAATCGTCTCTCCAACCTTCGAGCCCCCATAACATTACAATCTTGTTCCATAGCATACTCAATATAACATACCCAGTTTCGGATCCGAGCAGCGATCGAGGCAAAGGAGGCTCGAACATCAGTGAAAGCTCTCGCATTCTCGCTCCCAGAGTTGCCAGCACGTAAATCCGATCAGCAGGCCATTGGCCAAGTTCAGATAGAAGCAGATCCCGTCAGAATAACCTGAAGACCACTACGTCGCCGAAACATCAAATTGTTCCAAGTGATTCCACATCTCTTTAGCGAAGCAGTAGTCTCGCAAGATATGTGTTGAGGTTTCATCCACCTCCTAGTAAAGAGGCAAGGAAGCATCCTGTGTCAAATTCCTCCTCTTCCTTGAAAAATTAGTCAAGAGACAGTCATGTGCTACGAGCTAGAGGAAGAATCTGATTTTATTGGTCCTCTTCAGTGCCAGATGAAGTTTCATGGAAAAAGAGAGTGGCTCCCCGGTTGATTACAAACGAGTTTGTAGGCCGAATTAATTGAAAGTTACTCGTTGCGCTCTTCACCCCAGATCCACTAATCTTCCCTTTTATCCGATTGTGGAGTGGACATTCCCACTACCATCTCAATAGCTTCGAGCTTCACAATCAAAGAGAGGTGATTAATATCCCATTAGTCATTCATATCAGGTAGAGGCGCGTCGTCCTTGATCCAATCAACTAAATGCACTCTGAAATCAACCCATCTCGAGGTCCACATGAACGTCTCACGTCCATTCCTAATCGTTGATCTTGCCCCACGCATCATTGTCGGGCACTCTCGAATAATACCTCACCAAATGACCGACTGTGTAGAGAGGTTTCGGGGAGAAAAACCCTGGTCAGTTTGGTCATGTAAGCACGATTCATGTAAGCCACGAACCCAGAGTGTATCAGGATACTTGATGAAGCCAAATGCCAATTTGGTCATGTAAGCACGATTCAAGAGACGTGATAATTTAAGCCCCAACACAACTTCCTCTTTTGTAGTGTAGATCCGTTCCCAAGAAATCAAGTGAGTCTTCCTCTCTTCCTCAGTAGAACCACAAACGAAGTCTGTTATCTGCTTATCAATCTTCTCACAAGTTTCTACCGGAGGACGGAAGTTTGCATCGCAAGTGCCTAAATGGCTGCCAAGACCGCTTGCGCTAAGGTAACCCGACCTGCCAATGAGAGAGACTTCACTTTCCAACCAGATAATTTCTATTCAAACTTTTCAACAATACCCTAGTAAGTCCTTGTTGAGATGCGCTTGTGTAAAATAGGTACGCCGAGGTACCTGCCAATATCTTGCGTAAGGGGAAACCCCAAAACCGACGAGATGGCTCCAACAATATCCTTGCTCGTGTTAGCGGAGCAGAAGATGACCAATTTATCTTTACTTACTGACTGTCCGGAGATGTCGCAGAAGCTGTCAAGACAGCCCGGAATAGTAACCGTTTGTGCCATCGAAGCTTCCGAGAATAAGATAAGATCATGTGTGTAGAACAAGTGAGAGAGCTTCGGACCACCTGGGGACATGGTAATCAGTTTCCAACACCCCGACTCGATATTAGTCTCAATGATATGACTAAGACGCTCCATGTAAAGAGTAAAAAGGTACGATGAGAGAGGGCAACCCTGATGAATCCCCCTTTCTTGTTCAAATTGGTCAGTCAAGCCTCCGTTCCACAGAACCTTGAAGCATGTGGTCTTGACACAGGTCATAATAAGGTGAACTGTGTTAGCATCAAACCCTACATTAACAAGAGTATCCTCCAGGAAGGACCACGGAATCCGATCATAGGCTTTAGTCAAATCAATTTGAAGCACCATACGTTTCTCTCTCCCTCGATACCTTTCCATCGTATAAACAATCTCCTGAAGGATAATAATGTTATCCGAAGTTTGGCATCCCGACACAAAGCCATCCTGAGTACTGCGAATTAGTTTCATCATCAATGGACGAAGGCGCAAGGACAAGAACTTTGTAATAATTTTGTAGAGAACATTACAGAGGTTGATAGGACGAAGCTGATGTATGGTTTCCAGATTTCTGACCTTGGGAATCAGAATGATGATCGTCTCATTGATGACACTCGATTTGACGTGATTATCAGCCTCATTTAAACGACATTTCTTGGCTTAAGACATGGTTTTTAGGGCAGAATTACGAATATTCACTCAACTGCTCTATCTCATGCCATTTTGGTTACTTTGGCCCGTTTCGGGTCTATTTGATGGTTTTCTAGTGTTTTTGTGACAGCACAGGTTTTTGCCGTCAAATAATGTAACCTAGGACGTGTCTAAGGCTATGGAACCCCGAGGAATCACACCGGAATCGATCCAATGAGTCAATCAAGTCAACACAAATCCTGCCCAGCTTTACAAAGAAGATTTTGGCGAAAAGACCTGAAGTTTTTGCCGAAAATCCAAGAAGAAAACGTCCAAATATTAATGAAGAAGTTTTCGGCAAGAAGTCAAAGTCTTCGCTGAAAACTCTGAACGAAATAATCACAGGAGGACAGTCGACGGAAGCCAGCCTTTTTCAAAGAAGTTTTCGGCGAAAACTCTTGAAGTTTTCGCCGAAAATCTTAACCTAATCCGGCAATGAGAGGGTTAAGTATAAATATAAACCGGCGGCTCAAAATAAGAGATACTTGATAATATACAACTTTTCACAAAGTTCCAGACCTAAGAAGTTCGAGAGAGCATAGTTTGAGAGTTCGAAGAGCCAGGAAGAGATCGTGACGCTATATTTTCATCTCGGAGACTCGGAGCTAGGAGTGAAGATTATCGGAGAGCGAAGCTTTGCCAGAGTCGTCTTAATTAGGTTTTACAGTTTCTATCTGTTATTCCTTTTCATGATGAACTCTGTTTCTGTCTTTGTTTCTGCTGTTATGAACATGAGTAGCTAAATTCGTAGAGCTTAGACTAGATGAACCCTAAGTGACCCAGGGCTTTAAAGCGGTCACGGATCGGCGGTGATTAGATTCAAAGTTCAATCAGTTTCTCTTGCATGTTTGGTTTGTTCTTCGTTGTTTGTGTTTCTTGTCTGGCTTGATCACCTAGATTAGATTCATGTTAAGCTGAGGATAGTAGTGAATGTTCGCCTCACTTTAAAACACTGAATCAACAATTAACCTATTCATTGGAGTGTGCCTTTCGTAGGAACCAGTTAGGGTTAATCCACTTCAAGAGTAACTCATAAATCGTTAGTAATTCCAACAGTTAGTTTAGTCGTTGCAAGAAGCGATCGTACTCGGGCGTTTAGTTAATCTTGGTAGCTAGATCGGATAGAGCGAACGTTCGCCAGTCTTAAACCTAAGGGTAAGGAGTTATGGTGGTGTCTTAGAATTGATTGAACGAGAATTGAAAACCGCTGGTCTGTTGATTGCCAATGCTCTGGTGATCTAAGGGGGATTCGAAGTCTAAGCTTGTTTGTCGTCTTTGTTAAGTCAACCAATCTTTCAACCTGTCGTTTAATTTAGTTTTTAATTTACCCGCATTTCTAGAATAGAACTCATGGAACTCACACCACGCACAACGTGTTTTAACCTGAGTAATCTGCCTTTATATTTGAGTAGACGATTATTAGAAGACCCGTGGAATATTATCTGTCTTTCTTTGTGCTTGACAGTTATTTGACTACAAGTGCGTGAAAACGCGTCCATCACTCATTAAAAGGACCAACAGCAGAGTGATCCAGAAAGAAACGCTTGACAAATTCCGTAACCACCTTCCCCACTACTCCCCATTGGTGTTGAAAAATTGTTGGTTGGAAGCCATCAACGCCGAGGGAAGTTAATCCTTTCATGCTATTGATCACGTGTTTGATTTCCTCCAAGCCAGGAGCACGAAGAATACTAGCAGCTTCAGACTCAAAAATAGTATTGAAACCCCTCTCCAATCTCCGGTAAGCCCCTCTTTCCTCACGAAAAAAATTGGAGAAATAAGAAACAGCAAGGGAGCTAAGCTCAAAAGGTCGTCGACCCAACTACCGTCCCCACTCTGAGCATCGTAATCTTATTTGCGGCACGTCTTTTTAAAGTTGTTTGGTGAAAACCTTATTTCAGTCTCCGTCAATTGTCCATTTCACCCTAGCCTTTTGAGCCCGAAGCATTGATTCTTCCCACGTTGTATGCTTGAGATCACGTCTAGTGCGTTCCTCCGCCAGCCGAGCCTCATCTGTGGGGTCGGACTGAAGGTCAGCCTCAATTACTGTCAGCAGGCGCAAAAGCATTTCTTTACACTTAGAAATATGCCCATAAACATCCCTATTCCAAATCTGAAATTTCCTGGCAAGGGTTCTGAGATGTCGGGGCGCATCAGTACCTGTATTCCAAGACAGAGACAGAATTTGAGAAAAATCAGGATGACTCGTCCAGAGGATAATAAAACGGAAAGGACGAGCTGACCGTTTCGAGATGACCAAGCCGAAGAAACAAATCAGCAGAGGTCAATGATCTAAATGGAGTCGGGGCACATGCTTAATGACAGCCTCAAGAAACGCATCTCTCCAATCCATGTCTAAACGCTCACGAAGGGACCCTCAAAACCAGGTGAACTTTGGACCAACAAACCCCAAATCATGGAATCCGTAATCGTCAATACAGTTTCTGAATGAAATAGCTCTATAAGGATCAAAATGAGCCATGCCTTCTTTTTAATCAGCTGACAGAATGTTGTTAAAATCGCCAAATAAAGCCCAAGGGCGCTGAGCTGCAACTGCAATATCTCGAAGCTCATCCCACATGAGAACTTTACCGGTTGTGTTCGACTTGGCATAGATCGCCAAAACCAAGCTGTTCAGATAACCCAGGATAGTCAGATCAAAATTCATCGCCTGATCTGATCGTCTCTCCTCTCAGAGGGTGGCATCCGAGGAATTCCACAATACCCAAACTCCACCTAAAAAACCTTGCGCCTCAACAATAATGTGACTATCAAAATCAAGCTCTCGAAGAACATTCGAAGCCTCCACACCACTAATACGAGTTTGAAAATGCATACAACCATAAGCATGTACTTGGACAAGTAATACTTCAGGGTTGGGATGAATTCCACATGTCCCTCACCTCAACAATTCCAAGCAAAAATATTCATTAATGGAATGAAATAAGATATGATTCAGGATTAAACCTGATCGGGTGGATCACCCAATTTCTCCCCACCCTTGGTCTTTGGTAATTCCTTCTTTGATTGAGGTATAAAGGAGCAAATTGGTTTACCATCATTCTTGCCTGAATTGGAGCTAGAGAATTGGGAACGAATAGAGGTTTCAACTTTACCTTTCCTATTACCAACTTGACTTGATTTAGTAATCAGAGTAGTACGACTCACTCCTTGAAAGATTGGATTATTATAGGTCACAGGAACTGAGACCAAGTCATCACCCGAACTCGTCACTGTCAACTTGTTCTTGGTTCCCGACGGTCTGCCCAACTTATTAGTTTTAGAGGTATTAGTGATATCCGTAAGCGGCTCATTAGGGGGGCTTAGGCTGAGCTTCCATGTCCGTTGTTGATCCTCCATTTGGTTCCAAATGACAAGAACTATTAAGTATTTCCGTCAATTTTGTTGCATGGGCTGCAATCACAGGGTCAACTTCCTTAACACTGGCTGTAGCAGCCGGCGTAGGATCATTTGAGACAGGAACTTCATCATCAACTTGGTGGGTTGTGAAACGAGAGCCCATCAGTTTATGTGGCTTAGGAGTCGGCTCAGAGGCAGTCTTTTTTCCTTTTTGTCTCCTTTGAACAGTCATCCAACAACCAAAATCACCTTCCAAGGTAGGTGAGGCTCCAACTTCTTTATCTTGTACTTCTGTGTTGTCTTGGGTTTGTGGCACCACATGCAAAGACCAATTATCTCGTTTGTGCTCGTAAAAATCACAATCGAAGGCCCTCATATATTCCACGTAGAACAAACGATCTTCGATCATGTATTTACCAAGAAGGGGTTTCAAAATTTCAATCTCAACACAAACCTTGGCGTAGCGAGCTCGAGCACCTTCAGTTTTGGCTATGTCCAATCTCAACGTCCGGCCAATATGATTACTGATGAGAGTAATCACCAACTCATTAAAATAGTGAATGGGAGCTTCGGGAGACGAGCTCACGCGAGTATGGTTTTGATCGGCTACTCCTAGTTAAAGTTTGGCGACCATCTGGTGACTGAGATATAGTAATCATATATCTTCTAGGGACTGCCAAAGGCAACATGTTCATAATCATCGTGGTCTGAGAACCGAACAAGGAAGAAGGTGTTCATCGCATCCGAGACTTGGATGATACCCGCCTTGGCCCACATCATCACAAGTCGTCTCTTCATCGTTTGGAAACTGAAGTTACGTTCAAGGACCTTGTCAACCAGAGCCTTTGACCAAGGTTTGTAGAAATTTCGGACTTCCTCCTCTGAGAAGTTAACCCTTGGGCACCTAAGGTTAACCTCTGAGTCATCCTGCATGGGATGATCCCGTTAAACCACCCTACGTAGGCGGTGACACGGTATGAGATCAGGGTTTATGGATCTGAGTTTTTACTTGACCTTCCTTCAGGAATCTTACTATCGTGGATCTCCGAGCTTGCAGGTCTTTTGAGATCAGAATCCTGACAAATAGGATTTGGCAAGATGACATAAGGGCGTTTGCGAGCGAGGGAATCAGCACTAGGGGCCGTCGGAATTAGTAACGATGAGGATTGGCCCGTATCTGGCAACCGCGGCGAAGTAGTGCCATTATCATAGGGGTTGCCAGCTAGGGTTTCCATTGATTCAAAATATCATTAACCACTATTCATTTACCTAAATAATGGAAAATTAACACCCCAATCCAATTTGGGGTTCGGTATTTTGGGGGCTATTTGAACTTAAGTGGAGGGGACAATTTCAAATTGAGTAGGGGTGCTATTGGTTTATTTGTATCTAATTTTAATAAAGCCTAATACCCTTATACAACATGACCTTTAAGCTTATTAAGACTTTATACATAGTGTTTGTCAAATTCCAAGAAACAGAATGGCATGAATTATTGACACCATTTTCGAAAATGACATGCCGTCAAGTTCCGTTTGAATTCGTTAAACTAAAGTGGCGTGTTTGCGTACGTGGCATGTTTATTCTGCATGTGTGGATTGCTAGCAGTTGACATGCAACAAATATGAACAATCATGAGAACCATGGACAATCATGCCTACGTGACGTGTTTTACTAACAAACATTTACAATAATGCCACTAACTCAAAGTGAGGTTATCTCCCAAGCCATCTTCAAATTGACGAAGTCATCTCCACCGCCGACTTCATCTCTCTTCACATGCCCCTAACTTGACCACCAAGATTCATAATAAGCCTAAAGATCATGTTGTATAAGGGCATTAGGCCTTTTAATTATAACCATATCTATTGAGGGGAGAGTTTCTTTTTGCAATTGTAGATCCTTTTATAATTGAAAGTTTGGCAGTTAGAGATTCGTTAATTTGGTGTATGAACATGAATTTTTGGGAGAATGTTCTTGAAAGAGATGTTGAACTAGTAAAAAATTGAGTTGCTCACGATAAAACTTTACATTCCTCTATTGGTGTGATAATATATGTAATAAGGAAATTGATATATAGATTTTATTTTATTAAATATAAAATAATTTCTAAGGTGTATGCATCTCATTCGAATCTTTATTCAGCCAGAAAATACTTGCAAATTATCATTAATATCATCTCTCCTGGTTCATATCTCGAACGTCGCCTTCATGTTGCACTCATGGTTTTCAGAACTGGACCGAGGGTCGAGCCAGCAAGGTCAAGGGTATAGGGTTTAATGGTTTAATCGGAGTTGAATCGTTTACATACTGGAGTCGAACCATTTTAATTATTAAATAAATATAGTTAAGCCGGACCGGCAAAATCTTAAAATATACTATGGGTGTTCTTGAGTTTGAGTTTGCCACATAAGCTAGAACTCTTCTCACAATTTTCCACATCATCAATAATTTTTAAATCAAAATATAATCATTTTCTCTCATCCTATTAAATGCTTTCATATTAAATACTTCACCTTAAATCCACATTTAATGTGTATATATACTTATATATTCATATAAAATAATTCTACTAATGTTATGTAATTTGTTGTTTAATAAATTTCATTCTTCATAAACACATGGAATTTAATATTTATTGTTAAAGTAAAATTTATTGTATTATAATTTTATATTATTCTAAATTTAAAATTATAATTCCCCATTGGTTTGATTTTGAATAGTTTATACTTGAATCAAATTAATAGTTAAAACTTACAAACTGTAAATCATTCTTAAAAAAAATTGAAATACACATTAGGTGGTTAAAATGGGTACAATCTATACAAATAACATAATTGAAATAATTAATGATTAATTTCATACACAGAACTAGAAGTAGTCCATATGAACAATCATGATCATTAGATAAGTTAGACGAGTATGCACTTATTGGGTCATATGTTTTGGTAAAGCATTGTGCAAATATATCGAGTTACGAGTTGTTGATTTTTATTCAATTAATGTCACGAGTAAGCTAGGTCGGGCCAGATTGATCTAGATGATCAACTTTCATACAAATGAATTTGTGAAAGAAACATATTTTAATTCATATATTATTTGATTTAGAAGGGCGAGGTTACGTTTAATCAAATTACGAGTCAATAAGATCACATGTTAAATGTGTAGTGGGTTTATCGGGTCATGACTTGATTAGTCACATGTTGTTAAATTTAGTTAATTCAAGTCAAGAATGTAGTTGTGTTGGGCTTTGTGGCCGGGTTCATCAAATCATGTATGACATAATTTTTTATGATTCACATTCGAGTTAATTTGATCACAAGTAGAATTGAGTAACGTAGGACCTATCATATAGTTTAATTATTTATTTATAAGAGTTTTTTTTATAAATTATCTTTGTCACAATTGGTTGTGGCAGCTGGTCGAGCGACTGAGCACGATGGAGCAGAAGTCCCCAAATTTTAGAAACCTTGAAGTCATCATATATAATGGCATGCAAGTGGCTTGGCAGATGGACCTCAAACGTGACATTTTTTCCATTTAGACCGTTTAATGGAGGTGGTAGTTTATCGCAAACATCGTGGTAAGCACATGCCAGTTCTAATGAACTAAAATGCAGTTTCTAATTAACTGTCAAGTAGAGAAGCACGAAAGTAGTCCCTGATGTTAGATAAAAACCAACAGTTTCAAGCGATAGTTGCATGCAATCCGAATTAGAAAACATGTGAATGAGAAACTGTAAAATTGAGAAAACATTCAGTACCAAAATTCAAATTTCAGTGCAGGGACGACATCATGCTTTGCAAACCAGTAATCAAAACCATTGATAGCAACCGCACTGGAGCATTGTGATATATTAATTAATATTTTAAAATTACATATATAATAATACATGCATATTAACATAACATTCCACCCATTTTGGTTAGATTCGACAAAAAGTCTAGGTTAGATTTGTAAACAAACTTCGGGTTAGATTTCTAAAAAATTATAGGTTAGATCTGTCAAAAAACTTTGGTTACTTTTAAGGGGCTTTGGTCATTTTGATCACCTCTTTACTTTTTGGAATGAAAGCAACCTATTCATCCAAAAAAAAAACTTTGGTTAGATTTGTCAAAAAAATTGGGATATATTTGTCAAAAACATTGGGTTAGATTTGTCAAAAACTTTGGGTTAGATTTGTAAATAATTATGGAATATATTTGTACAAAATTCTAGGTTAGATTTGTCAAAATTCTTTATGAGATTTGTCAAAAATTATAGGTTAGATTTGTCAAAAACTTTGGGTTAGATTTGTAAACAATTATGGGTTAGATTTGTCAAAACTTTGGGTTAGATTTGTCAAAAACTCTGGGTTAAATTTGTAAAAATTCTTGGTTATATTTGAAAAAAGCTTTGGATTAGATTTGTAAACAATTCTAAGTTTGAATTGTAAAAAACTTTTGGTTAGATTTGCCAGAAAAATTGGGTTAGATTTGTTAAAAATATTGGGTTAGATTTCTCAAAATCTTTGGGTTAGATGTTAAAAAAATTCTAGGTTAGATTTCTCAAAAATTTTGGGCTTGATTTGTCAAAAATCATGGGTTAGATTTGTCAAAACTTTGGGTTATATTTGTAAAAAATTCTAGGTTATATTTGTAAAATATTCTGGGTAAGATTTGTCAAAAATTTTTGGTTATATTTGTCAAAAGTTCTAGGTTAGATTTATCAAAAACTTTAGGTTAGATTTGTAAAAAACTTTGGGTTACATTTGTAAAAAATTTCTGGGCAAGATTTTGTACAAATTCTATGCTAGATTTGGCACAAATTCTTGGATATATTTGGCACAAATTCTTGGATATATTTGGCACAAATTATGGGCTAGATTTGGCACAAATTCTGTGGAAGATTTGGTACAACTTCCAGGCTAGATTTTGCGCATCTTCTAGGCTAGATTTGGCACAAATTCTTGAATAGATTTGGCACAAATTATGCACTAGATTTGACACAAATTTTGGGCTAGATTTTGTACAAATTCTAGGCTAGATTTGACATAAATTTTGTAGTAGATTCGGCGTAACTCTTGGGCTAGATTTGGTGCAAATTCAGGGCTAGATTTGGCACAAATTCTGGGATAGATTTGGCACAAATTCTAGGCTAGATTTGGCTCAAATTCTGTGGGAGATTTGGCACAACTGCTGGACTAGATTTGGCACAAATTCTTGGATAGATTTGGCACAAATTCTGGGCTAGATTTGGCACAACTTCCAGGCTACATTTGGCACGAATTCTGGTCTACATTTGTCATAAATTTTGGGCTACATTTGTCACAAATTATGGGTTACATTTGTCACAACTCATGGGCTAGATTGGTCAAAAATTCTAGGCTAGATTTGTCATTACTTCTACTCTAGATTTGTCACAACTTATGGACTAGATTTGTCACAAATTTCTGGCTAGATTTGTGACAAATTCTAGGTTAGATTTGTAAAAAAAATATTTTAGATTTGTCAAAATTTATGGTTTTGTTTAAAAATAAAGAAAATAAATTTCACACCTATAAAGAAATTAGTGTATTTATATAAATATTAATTATATAAATATTAATTATATAAAAATTAAAGGATGTTAAATTAAAAATTAATTTTTCTATTTGTATATACCACACTAATTATAACTAAGAAATATTCTAAATTTAAGAATTAATTAAGAAAACTTATGTATATTAAAAAATTATATTTAAAATCACTATGGATAAATACTGATTTGATATTTTCACTAAAAAATATTCATTTGCTTTCGTAATAAGATTACTAATATATTAATTAATAGTTTAAATTCTTAAATAAATAATAAAAATACATATTAAAACAATATTCCGCCCATTGGGCGGGCAAAAATACGAGTTTGTAATTATACTGGATCAAACCGGAGGTACAAAGAATTCAATTATGAGTTATTATAAGAAATTTAGGTACCAAAATGTAATAATTCTCTAAATATATATATTGACAAAACTCAAAACCCTAGATCGAATTTCAAACCCGCCGACACCCTCACCCACTTTCTCTATTCTTCTCTCACCTTTCTCTAACTTTCTCTGATTTCAAACTCTCACTACAACAAAATGCCCATTTAACGGCGCCAGGTTTGCAGCGGCCACTATTTGGCTGCTGTTAAATAAATTTAACAGCGGTAATTTAACAGCCGCTAAGTGGCCTCTGTTAAATTGGATAGTTTAACAGCGACTATGAAAATTTAACAACGGCTTAGTGGGCGCTGTTAAAATGACGAATTCTGATTGGCTGGTTTTATCTCACATGGATCATCATTTCACTAAATTCTTCTCTTTCTTCTTCTTCTTTCCGCCGCTCTTCCTTCTTCCTCTTCCGCCGATCTTCATCTGCTTCTTCTTTTTCTGCTTCTCTACCAATCTTCCATCATCTTCTCTTCTTCCTTGTCTTCTATCATCATCAGGACACGGGAAGATTTGCTTGTTGTTGATCTCATCAGGAGCGGATTTGAAGAACGAGAGGAACGATGCGGCGCTGATTCAAGCGAAGAAAGGCGGCGGTGGAGAGGCAGCGGACACGATCTTGGACTACAAGGCGCGAGAGATCGTTCTGGAAGGCAGGATGTTGAAGAAGCATTCGAGAGGTGGGAAAGGGAAGAGCGGCGATGGAGATGGTTCCGGCGAAGGGGGTACTCCGATGGGAGAAGTGGTGGTGGTGGTAGGGGAAGACGCGCGTTGTGTGAAAGGAAGCGAAGGTTGGTCCGGCGACGAAGTTCAGGTGGAACCGGCGGAGGACGATGGACTTAGAGGAGCCAGGGTTGTTCCTTAGGGTTGTTGGGTGCCGCCGGAGGTCTGGCTCTTTAGCCGGAGCTCCGGCTAAAATTTTTTCCAGAAGAAATAATTTAACAGCGGCCTAATTGTCGCTGTTAAACTGAAATAATTTAACAGCGTCCAGATGGCCGCTGTTAAATTGAAATAAATTAACAGCGGCGGTCATGTTTAACCGCACAGTTTCTTGTAGTGTCTAGCAATCATATAAACCAAGCCACCTTACTGTTAACTTCAATTTAAGTGTTAACATGGATTCGGAAGCAACTGACGTCGATTGAAGGAGGCGGCGACGTCGGTTGAAAGAGGACTGGAAGAGGCGATGGCGCGGTTGAAGGAGGAGGTGACGACATCGATTGAAGGAGGAGGAGGCCAGTCGGCGACGACATCGATTCAATTGAAGGAGTAGCTCTGGCGACCTAATACGAAGGAATAAGTGAACTGAAGATTTTTTTTTTTTAATTTCCGTGAAAAATAAAAACGGTGCGTTTTTGTTAAGGGCCTGACCGGGGGCTGAGTTTCGGATGGATCGGCTGATTTTTCGGGTTGGACCGGTCAGACAACCAATTTGACTCTCCGCTAGAAAATCGTTGGCCATTTTTGGTCAGAGGTCCGGCTCACAGTTCGACCGGTTAGACCGGCTGGCCCGATCCGACATTGACAACCATGGTTGCACTATGACATTGGTCTGGTGCACCCCCCAATTCAAGTTCCCACTTTAATAACCTAAACCCAAGGCAATTTTTGGTTTCTATGGAAATCCTTTTTGGAGCTAAATCAACTACAAAAATTCTACAAACTTTCCATTAGCTGGTTTTTTTAACCCTGGCAGCTTTACTCGATCTTAGTGGCACGTAGATATTATGTTTTGAGCCACTTAAAACATAGACATGATCTACATGCCTTCAAGAAGGCTTGTGGTCTAGGCTAGTGACCTCCATTGCATATTAAGGAGGGGTGTTGGGCTAAAGTCTCCTCAAAGCAGGAGAGTCTACCTCATAATTTGTTGTTGGGGGCCTACGTTCAAATATAATTCTTCTATGGGGAGAAGATGTTTTGGTATTATTATTGATTTTTTTTTAATTGAATGGTTGTGGGTGATGTTGTTGAACTTCCTAATGATTAATTTAAGTAGTGTTCTGTGATGTGCTGCTACACTTGTTTTCTGCCAAAAAAAAATGCCTTAGTTAGTTGTTGTTGATGCAGTTTCGTTCAAATTACAATTGGTTTGTTCAAAATTGTTATTATTTGCTTTTCTTTCTTCCCAGACTAAACTTGTCGTTTTGTTTTTGGTGGCCTTCTCTTATTAATGATATCTTATAAACTAAATCTTTTCTGCAGATATATTAGTTTTGAGAGACATTCCTAATTAGAACTTGCATTTGCCTCTCAAAATTAAGGATCTATCCTTGCTTTTGTACATGAAAGTTGTATTCAGCAAGATAACTATCTCCATGTACTCTTCTCTTCATGGTTTGGCAGTCCTTTCATTCATCATTTCTTAACAACATTAACACTATAAGGAGGTGTAACTGTTCAAGCATTGATTTGTCTCAAAACGCTAATTCTATTGGGTGTACCACATTTCCTGTTAGGAAAGAAAGTAAGCAAGAATTCCTGGTATAAAATAACAACTCCTAGACAGTAATAAGCATACCTTTCTAGCCCTTTTTGGCTAAGATCAAGTGTAGTATCCGTTTTTTATCAGTTTAATATCTTATACGTGAGCCAATGGTTCACACGATATTAAATTAATTTTTTTAGGGTGAGAGTCTCATCACTAGAGTTTGTTTTAGGAGATTCTTGTGTGCCGCCCATGCGTTGCACTGTTGCAAGGGCCTGGTGCACCACACCAATTTTCAGTTGAAACATTCTACTAGATTCTGTAACACTATTTATTCCAGACTGATCACCTAACCTAATAAGTGATGGAAGCCTAGTCACCTAGCCTTGCTTGAGTACCTCGTAAAAGATGGAATGTGGGGGTAGAAGTTAGTTGGGAATTGGAGTTTTCTAACACAATTTAAAAAAATATGTTGTCAAATCTCATTTGTTTTTATGACATAATTGCATACTTTCTTCAGTGTGTGGTCAATAAATGTACAACCTTTCTGAAGTGTGTAGTCAATTCTGAAGGTTGGAATAATAAAAGTAACTTCATAGTACAACTAGAAACCAAACATTACATTGAAAATGAAACATGAAATTGACAACCAAACATTTCAAACACAGACTACTAAACACAGTTTACCAAACATTTCATAGTGCAATTAACCGTTCCTTGTAGGGTTTGGATTTCTGCTGCTTCGCCTCGCACGTGGGCACGTCCTCTTATTGTGCCCTTCTTGCTGGCAGTAACTACAGTGAGGCTCAATAGTTTCAACCTAGTCCATCTCGTTGTGTATGCGAGAATGTCGTGGTCGCCTCATCGCCCTCACCCTTCCTGGGTCATGCACCACCTTAGGCCCTCCATGTGGCTCCCAGTCCTCTTTCAAGCCGATAGGGAGGAAACTCCTTCCATATATCTGTCTTACTGTTTCCAACCTGTGTTGGGCGTTGGCGTAGTATAAGGGATCTTGATTCGCGGCGTTACATGAGGCCACGACATGTGAACACGGCATCTTTAGCTGTTGGAACTTGTCGCACGAGCAATGACCGTCCCCCTCCTCGTAGTCCAAGCGAACTTCTTGCCTATTGTTTCCTTTCCCGTTGCTGCGATTTATCGCCGTCTGTATTTCGAATATGCCAGCATCATAATCGAATTGCCTCACTGTGTGGGAAGTGGCCTTATTCACTCTTTTCTGCAGGCGGGAAAGACACTTCTTCGTCCAGATTGCACCGGCCGCCTGTTCTTCTCGAACCCTCTTCTGTCGATCTTCGAAATACGTTTGCAGCCTGTAGAAAGTGGATTTCACCAAAGCTGCAACTGGGAGAGCCAGGATTGACTTGAATGCCCCATTCACGCTCTCCGCCATGTTTGATGTCAACTGGTTCCATCGTGCCCCGTCGTGTTGAGCATCTACGACTCTTGACCAATGCAATCGATCTTCAAGCGCCCACTTTTTATTCGCGGGGTCGTCCCTTGCGAATCTTGTTGCCCCCTTATGAACTTTCTCAAGGACCGCCGTTTAGCTTCACGTAATGGAGAATGGATTAGAATGATGTAAGCCAAATTTGTTAAGTAATTGGTGGAGTGTCATGATACTTACCTAAATTCATAAGGCGGCCTTTGAGTTTTGAGTTCTTGGCGCTTTTGTTGTAATTGCTTACATAGTGTCGGGTGCACCACCGCCAATGCCATCCAAATCTGATTTTCTCCATTGCACTCACGATGCCCGCATGTCGGTCGGATATGACACATACTCTGCGTCTCTGTGTGACTAGCCGTTGTATGCAATCAAAGAACCATTCCCAAGTCTTCTGGCTCTCAATGTCCACAATTGTGAAAGCCACAGTGAAGATGTTCTTATTACCATCGAATGAACTAGCCATGAGTAGTGTGTGCTTGTATTTTCCTGTCATGAAGGTACCGTCGACGACGAGCACAGGAGGACAATGTGTGAAACCTTCGATGGACGGGGCGAAACTCCAAAATACACGGTCAAATTGGGAGATTGTATCTCCAGCATCCGTTGTGATTGGTCTCGTGACGAATTCAACTTGCGTCCCATAGTTCCGATCTTGTATGGCCTTCATGAGGGTAGGTAACTCGTTGTATGATTCCTCCCAATTACCATATATACGCTCCATGGCGCGCTGTTTGCCGTTCTATGCCTTCTTGTATGAAATTTGTCGTTTGTACATAGTAAAAATCTCTGTCTAAAGAAGTTTGATCCGAACATGGGGGCGTGCTTGGACAAAGGGCGTGATTGCATCAGCTATGACATTGACGTCCAGCTGGCTCGGATTGATGTTGTTCTGGCTGCCCAAACACAGATGGGAGGGATTGAATTGTTTTACCGTCCACACATCGCTCTCATCTGTAGTGAGCCTTATCCTCCACAGGCAGCCATTGCTTTGGTATCCATGACATCGTTGCTCAAGCAACCATTTGCTAGACCGCGTCTTGCATAACATGCGGTTATTCCTGAGTCCATATTGCTTCAGACTAATTTGAGCCACGAGTTTGCTTTCAAATTGTTGCCCAATCGCAAACCCTGACCCGTCAATGTGCCACCATGGAACGTTATGAACGCCGTACTCGTTGTTGCTTGTAGTCATCAGTTCACCAATATCTTCTGGTAAATTTGTAAAATGGCTCGGGGGGTGTAGTCTCTCGGTGGTTGTGCATCCACAAAGGGGTAAAATCCAGGTAAGCACTCAACTTATCTAGACCGATATGGGGGCAAGGTAAGGCTCGAACCTAGGATCGTACTTTACGATCTTCTTAGAGTGACGACAATTAAGCATCATATGTGGGTCATAATAGTTGAGGGAAGAAGATGTAAGAAAATTAATAACTACTACTCAATGTTTGAGTGAACCCTATAACATTCAAATATAAATACCATGTAAATATAAATAACATGTAAATATAACTAACATTCAAATATAAATAACATTTGAAATAAATAACATTGAAATATATAAGTAATTATAATTTGGCTACTACTTCTAATATTCAAATAATTTCCTACCATTACAATATAAGTAATTATAATTTGCTCTTAATAATATTAAAGTTACTAACCTGAGCTTCGAAAATCCCCGATGCTCGATGTCGTTCAGCATCACCCCATAAAATTGAAGGGTCCTCGGGACTACCACTTCGTACCCCACGCGGCACCTCTCCGAACATGTAATCCATCTACAATTACATTAAGGTAATCAAAGTTAAAACACATTTACTTACGAAAACGCATGTATAAGCGTAATCAAGTAACATCATAACACACATTACATTTGGATACTAGTGTTAGTAGTGCTACCTTTCGATTGAGGGTTTACGCCTTCTTCAAACGAAAATTTTTGAACGGGGATTGACAATTGCTACGAACCTACAAAAAAATTGACATTATTAGCGTACAAAAATTATAACGGCTAGTTAATGAAAGAAACTCAATCAACTAATTAACAAATTACCTTAATAGAATTGGAAATGAAATTGAGAGAGGATGATGAGAAGGTGTGAAGAAATGGATGGGTAGTGGTGGGGTATTTATACTAGCTGCTGTGTAACGGCATAGTCGTTTCCAGCCAGCGATGCGCTGGCTGGTGAGCGCATCGCTTGCTGGGAACGATCCTGCCGTTACATAACGGCTAGTTTTGTAACGGTCCGCTTGCCATGTGGCGATGCGCTGCAACAAACAGAAATTTTGAAGGCAGCCAGCGATGCGCTGGCTGGGTGGCGCATCGCTGGCTGGCCGGCGCAGCGCTGGCTGCTTGTCAGATTGTGCTAGATATGGACATACTTACGCATTTGGCTATTGACGATACATATTTTTTTAAACTGTGCTAGAAAATTCTAATTCCCAAGTTAGTTCTGGGGCGACCAACTAGGAATTGAATGAGGATGATCGTGTGGAAGGGATAACGTACCGTGGGAATGTTCCCTGTAAAAGTGTCTTTCTTCTGTCATGAATGGTTAGGGCACTATATTTATAGCCTTGCTCTATTGATGTTGTGTCTACTGGGGATTGGTCCCCCTACTGGAGCGATCCGGACCATCCATCCTAGTTGTTGTGATGATCTCACGTCGCTTAGGTCACCTAGAACCCTAAGGAGGGGTAGGGCTTCCAAAATGGGCCTTCCCTTTTAGACTTTGGGTCGCTGCTGAAGGTAGCCTAGTCCTTAGAGGGGAGGGTCAACGATTCGGCGAGTACGTGGACCTACTGGGCGACTGATAGTTCCCATCTTCTTCTGGGCTTGTGAACGCCGAGCTTATCAGGCTTGTGGACTTTTCAGCGACCTTGGACTTATTCTCAGACTAGGCTTTTGGCCACCCTCCAAGCCCAGGATCGCCAGCTAAGGCCTATCACTATTGATATTTTGGTATTATCTATTAGTTTTTTCCTGTTGTTTTGATTGCTATAACTAGTATCTTCCAGAATTTGAACTTGGTTGGTAACAATTGATACCCAAAAGTATTAAAAATATGGAGGTATGCACTGCCCATTTTCTTTTTGCACAAGCTATTGGATGGAAGTAGTTGATTTGAGATATTTTTATGTTCTCTTCTTACAATCTTGTCGTCTGGCTCTTGTATTGTAGTACTAGTCGAACTGAAGGAGGTTGCATCAAAAGTCTATTCACTAAAATGCCAATATGACTGATGTAAAGCACTACAAGAAATCTAGTTTTTTGTGACGGATAATTTGTGACGGATTATGCTAACCGAAGACGACATTTGGTTTCCTCGTGTTTGTTAGCAGGATCATCCTGTGGTAAATCGTCAAAAGCTCTAACCTCGGGAGACGGTCTAGCCATAGTAAAACTTCCCTATATCGTTTGTCGTTTCTTCTAGGGTCTAGGCACTTGACGTTTGGTCATGAAATGTTATTGTGTTAAAAAAAAAATTTTCTTCTCGCATCCAGGTGCTCCATCTAGTAAAGACAACTCGCAGCTAACTAGAATATATGCTTTGGTTGCCGATTTGGGACATTACGTCAACTGGGTCAAGCAAGAAAATGGTAACACTTCTCCTTCCAACTTGTTATATACCTAATAACATCATGGGTGCGAAATAGAATCAAACTCAGCTAAATGGATATAAGATTAACCAGTCAAGATCAGGTATAAATTTAACACTGCCTTGAAAAAGATACAGAAAAAAAAAAACAAATAATGTACAAAAAGTTTAATTTGGGTTAATCAATGGGTTCACAAACATGTTAGAATATTGTTCCTGTCAGTCTTCTTGAGCACAAGGTTGGCGACCAACCCAATCGTTGATGATCGGGTCAATGTTTGGTTCGAAAAAGCTTGTTTCTAACTCAGCTCGATTTTAAATGAGTCAACTTTGAGATAGGGCATGATCGACTTGATAGGTTCACGAGCGGGCTCGATCTCGAACTTGAGAGCGAACTCGAATACTAACTTCACTATATGGTTCATTATAGACTCAGTAATGAAACATGATATATTGTTTAGCTTTAACCATTTTTTTATAATTGGTTTAACCATTTTTTATTAAATGAAAAAAATAAAAACTTGTAAATTTTAGGATAACTTTTTTTTTTTTTACTTCACTCATTGATGTTTTTATTGTACAAACTTCATATTGGGCTTAAATTAAACTCATCAATTGATTTTAATGACCGTAGTTGGAGTTGAACTTGAGTTTGTCTCATCAAGTATAGTTAACGAGTCAAACTCGGGTAACTGAGACATGGCAAATCGGGCGGGTCGGGTTGATTTGGGTGGGTCACTATGGGTTACGGGTTATTTCGGGTTGGGTCATTCGGGTCACGGGTCGCCATATTTGAAAATTGACCCTAACCCTAAACTTTCGGGTCGGGTTGCGGGTCATTTCGGGTTACAAGCGCTTTGAGTCATAAAAAAATTTAAACACCATCATCACAAATTTATTTAAAACAAATAGACTCAAATTAAACTAATAAATTATGAATCTGAGAGGTAGAAATATGTATAAAATTATAGTTCATAGTTTATACAACATGTATAGAACACACATACTAATGGTGTAAGTTATACACAATGCTGCAATGCACTTGAACCGATGATGTAAGATAATGCACGAGGATGTTAAAAGTATTAAAAAGTAGTTTTGGAACATAATTTCATATCAAATATATACCATATTATGGTTTTGTGAAAATTTTACAACCATTAATGTTGTTAGTAATGACATCAATGATTTTTAGTGACATTCGACATGATATATGTTGAGTATAATATTTTATGATTTATGACTTACATGATAAAAGAATCAAAATGAAAAAAAATTATAAAATTGAAAATCATAAATCATAAATAAGACTACATATTAAATTAGCACAGAAGTGACATTGAAAATAGTAATATTTATAGGTACTATAAAGATTTTTCGGGTCAACGGGTCGACCCTAAACCCGACCCTAACCCACCCAAAAATATGTCGGGTTTTCGGGTTAGGGTCATCTCGGGTTCGGGTCCCAAAATAGCAAACCCAACCCTAAACTTTCAGGCGGGTTCGGGTTGGATCAACGGGTCGGGTCCAATATTGTCAGGTCTAATCCGAAATAAGAATTAAATGATAAAAACCTAACTTAAATATTTTTATTATTAACTTACCGAATAACAAGGGAACCGAATCAGCGTCCAAGAGAATATGGGTTTGGAAAGTTCCAAACCCATCCTCAACCATTAGATCTAGTTTGACCCTTTGACTAATCTAATGGTCCAGATTTGTTAGGGGCATTTAAGACTTTACACAAATAATTAAATTATTATATTTAATTTAAATATTATATTATTATATTATTATATTAAATATTATATGTTTTATGTCAATCGGCAACATACAGTCACCGACTGCCACCGCCGTCAGCCGGTGACCGGCGCCGACCACTTTTCCGGCGACCGGCGCCAGTCACTTTTCCGGTGACCGGCGCCGGCCACTTTTTTGACAACTTTTCCGATAACTTTTCTGGCGACTTTTTCGATAACTTTTTTTGGCGACTTTTTCGGTGAGAATAAATTAACTAGTTAACCTAATTTTTACTATTAACTTATTAGAATGATTTTTTTTAAATTCATAATTAGTTAACTAGTTAACTTAGGATTTTACAATAAACTAGTTAGTTAACATGTTTTTCGGTGATTTTTCCAGCGAGGCTCCGGAGACCGACCAAACTTCGATGACTTTTCCGGCAAGGACAAGTTAACTAGTTAACTTGATTTTTACTAATAATTTGTTAGCAAGATTTTTTATTGATAACTAGTTAACCAGTTAACCTGAAGTTTTTTTAGTTAACTAGTTATCTAGTTAATATGTTATCTAATCGAGTTAACTAGTTACCAAGTTGTTAACTAGTTAACCAATTGAGTTAACTATTTACCAAGTTGTTAACTAGTTAACAAGGTTTTTAGTTGATAACTAATTATCACAATTAGTTAACTAGATAACTTATCGAGTTAACTAATTAACATCATGATTTAGATAACGAGTTAACTAGTTAACTAATCGAGTTAACTAGTTAACTAATCGAGTTAACTAGTTAACTATCGAATTTAAGTTATTCAATCGAGTGAATAGTTACAATCGAGTTAACTAGTTAACCAATCAGTTAACTAGTTAACCAATCGTTGTAACTAGTTATCCAAATCTAGTTAACTAGTTAACCAATCGAGTTAACTAATTACCAAGTTGTTAACTAGTGAACAATATAATTTGGATAACTAGTTAACAAGATTTTTAGGTAATAACTAGTTATCAAAATTAGTTAACTAGTTATTTTGTTACTAACTAGATTATGTAACGAGTTAACTAGTTAACAATGTGATGAGATAACAAATTAACAAGAATTATTTAGTTGATAACTAGTTATACAATCTAATTAACACGACGATGAAAGTATATGATTATAAAAGATTATTTAACTTGTCCATTATTTAAAACAATATCTAACCACCTGACAAATCAGCTGCGTTAAAATTAACCACAAATCAGCCGTTTAAATTAACCACATAACAAATCAGTCACTTATCTTAACCAAGTGACAAATCAATCACTAAACTTAACCATGTGACAAATCAGTCACTCTTCTTCAACCTAACTGTAATCGGAAAACAGTGATTGCGTTGCCTTGCTTCCGCCGTCGCCGCGGTAGCAATAATAGAAAATAGAACTCGATCCGACACATTCTTGCACGAACTCCGGCCATACGAATCGTTTGGAGGAAGGATTCGATATCTAACTTCAACTTCAATTTCAATTTCAGATCCTATTTTCATGAGTGAAGGGTCGACCTTCACCACATGGAGTTCGCGTCGATTCCGTCGATTACGTTCATGTTGAGCTTCAAATCCCTTTTCCTCTCCTCCAGCTCGTCGAAGAAGGTGTGGATGTGCTAGAGGTACGGTCGGATCTCCGCCGCTTATCCACTTTCCTAACCTTCAGTACCAAAGTCATATCAGCTTTAATCCTAGCAATTGGAGACGGCAGCGGTAGGAGAAAGAGGGCGGATGAATCATGCTTCAGCTGGAGGAGAGCAGTGTCAAAACTCATACAGCGGTGATGGAATTGGCGGAGGAAATTAAGGGGTGGCCGGCGAGAGCATCTTTGGTGAAGAAGGTGTAATTTTTCAAAATGACAGGAATACCCCTCCAGGTATTTGGTTTGGAACGTTCCAAACTGAAAAGTTTGGACGCAGATCCTTTGCCACATAACAAGTGATATATGTCATATATATTATGCTATTTTATTTTCATATAGATAGTTTTTTTTTTTCCCAAGTCTTCGCAGGAAGCGACTAAAACGTTTATCGGCTGGCAGGCTACTTCAACAAGGAAGGTCAATGATAACACAGATAAACCAAAAAACAGCACCACTCACTACAAGTTAGTCTTCTACGTAGTAGTAACTGTTGGTGACTTGGAAACAAAGGCATTCCCACTGACCTCCAACCGAAGAACAAGGAAGGTTTTTGGTTGATGGAATTAGGTCCGGGAATAGTGTAATTATTTGGGTCAATTCCTGGACCCAATTCCATCAACCAAACGGCCCAAGTTTCGATCTGTCTACTGTAATTCATTTACATTGCTCCCTCCAACTTAGGTCCTTTATCTGCATAGCTTACCCATAAGTAATCTCAGCAGTGTCCAGCTTCAAACTCATTTTATCACACTTTTTCTCATTTCCCTTCTCCTCCAAATGTGTGTTATTATTATTAAAGAAGGCCCCAATTTTTCTGTAATGAGTAATGAATGACCTCTGAGAGAAGTTTGACAAAAGATAAGAACCACTCCAAGAGATGAATTAATTAACTTACTGAGATCAAAATCACTACAGAAATTGCAACAAGTACCGACTGAGACATGAAACAAACATTCATTTAATAAACTAGGTATTAGTGTGGGATCCTATGGGGATTCTGGATCTCCTACTAATAGAAGCAGAAAACCCAAACAAAATACAGAAAAAGGAGGCAAACAATAAATAAAGACCTTGACTCTGCATGTGGATTCCGGCGGAGCTGGCGGGGACAGAATTACAGAATGCCTTTTAATTAAACTACCCAGAACTACCAATGCAACTCACCATGAAACAACTTCTGCCAATAGACACTACCAAAGAAGGATCCTCAAAAAGGTAATATTCATAATATCACATTCCCTCATCCCCTAAATCAAAGTCACACGTCATCCCATTTATAAGACACTACACTTCTTCCTCCTCCACCTCCCATTTCACAATCAACTTCACATTTCTTCCTCTTTCTCTCGCTCATCCAAAGGCATTATTTCCAACGAGGATGACTGTAAGATTCCCTCTTTCTTATTCTACTACTTCATATTGAAACCTAGATAGAGGTGCCTCTTTCAACTCAAACAGCTAGTCCCACAGATTCCATAAAACTCAACTTAAACCTACTGTTTTTGCAGAACAAGATTGTGTACAAGCTGCAGCTCAGTTGCAAGAAATGCCAAACCAAGGCACTCCAAATTGCTGCAGAGGCCCAGGGTAAGTTGCATTTATCTACATTTCACCCACCTACCTAGTACCTACTCTGATACAAAACAACACTGTCTAATGAAAATTTAAACGGCCTCTGATGTCTGCAGGTGTCAACTACGTGGGCTTCCAAGGAGATTCCAAAGAGAAATTGGTGGTCGTGGGAGATGATGTGGATGCTGTTAAGCTGGCCATCAAGTTGAGGAAGAAGGTTAAGGTGGCAGAAATCCTCAGTGTTACTACTCTACATTAAGATTGAAAGACTGCATTTGCTCTCCCTGATGGATAGGCAGTTATTTCCCCAACCCCGACTCCACTAATTAACTAGGAATTAAGACCTTGTTCAACTAGTTTTATCCATGTATGAAATCATGTTTTGACTTTTGAGAATGTTATTATTCTACTAATTGTATATCAGGTCATCGCAACTGTTAGAGGTAAACAACTTTAGAGTTACTCAAGTTCAAAATTCAATATATTCTTGAAACAGCCTGGACATGGATCCTACAGCAAGTTAACCATGGGAAAGAGAATCCCATCCAGACGCTGACTTTCATAATATGACCATATACCTATCTGGCAGTTCTATAAACTACAAGTACCACTATTCCCTTCTACTCAAAGTGCTGAAATTTGATATCCAGGCTAACCTAACAGTAATCTCTCAGCAAGCTGATGTTTTTGCAAAATATACGGAACACAAATTCCAGCTAGGATGCTTGATTTCGTTTATTGGGCTAAGAGGCTGCCATCTAAATTATGAAAAATGGCAACATGTATCTTTGGCCATTGGTAGGTTAGCCTGATTCAAAAATTTCTCCTCCTTGAGAAGCACATTTCTACTCTTTCTAGGGGTGAAATATGTTCGATTTTGTTGGTAAACCAAAATCAATGTAACAATGAAATGGGGAATAAGAAAAGGAATCAACTTTTAAATGAGAATAACCATATGGGTTACCAGCGTATCCCAACCGATGACTCTGTTCTGATTGACCAATAAATCAACTGGAACTAGTTCCTATTTCAGTTTACAAAAAACTGATGATACCAGTGGATTTCCCACGCTAAATATTTCTACTACCAAGAACTTCAGCAATCATTAGGTAGCCTACTAATGAGTGACAAACAAAGGACCAAATTCCTGATGACTGGAATAAAACTGTCAATTCTCAAATGAGAGTGTGGCTTCTGTTCTTAAGATCAAATCAAATTAAGACAATACAACAGGACATTTCCACAATAAGCATTACAAGCAGGCTCCTCCTAAGACAACAAGTTGCTCTATTGCATCACACCACAATGTATAGTGAATGAAATGAGCGGTCAGGGCTTGACTAACCTAATTGCATCTTAGAACTGAAGACCATTCTCCCGAGCTGCATCAGCAAGAGCTTTTACCCGTCCGTGGTATGGGTATCCTCCTCGGTCAAAAGCCACTTTTGTTATTCCTTTCTCCAAGCATGCCTTCGCTATAGCTTCACCTACCTTCTGTGCTACTTCCTGATAACATACAGAAGAGGAACACATAATAAGTTGTGCCAAAACCATACTATATCCGCCAATTGGACAGTTTAAATCTTATATGAAAGATTAAGATGACGAGGAACACATAATAAGCTGTGTCAAAAAAGGTACTATATCCACCAATTGCACCATTTACATTTAAGATTGTGAAGTCCTATCTGAATATCACTAGGTCCGGTTCACCATTTCGATATCCTCTTAACACGTTTTCACAAACAACAATGATAAGCACCAATCAAAACCATCCTGATTAACAACATCTTTCCCGACCTTGAAAGCAAAATTTGCAGAATCAGTAATTCAACAGTTGACTAGGCGTAACTCTCAAAGCTTAATCCTAACCTAAAAGTTTCGAGCTCCTGGTTCAGTAGGTAAAGCTAAACAAGATAACTACATACAGCTACACAAATTGCCAGAGCAGTTACTGATCGAACTATGTGACAAATGATGACTTACAATGGTAGGACCGGCGGTGAAATTGAGCTCCTCCGCCATGGCCTTCTGCATTGTGGAAGCCGCAGCGAGAGTATGCATCTTGGAGTCATCGATCACCTGGACGTAGAAATGCTTGTTTGAACGGTAGACGGACAACCTCGGCCGCTCTGTAGTGCCTTCAACCTGAGAAAAATCCAGACGATGAGAAATTAGCTCACGAAAATTGGGAAGAGTAATCGAGTTACGGGAGCTATCGAAAACCTTCTTTCTGATTCGAATATGGCGAGCGACCCTGTCATCTCCTCTGGTTCTGGCTTTGGCTTCAACTGTAAGTCGACTCGGCAGAGCAATTGAGCTGGAGCGTGGGTTCCCGGCGACCAATGCCGATAACTGGTTGTGGCTGAAACCCAAAAAGTTGGTGGAGAAGGAACAAGTAGCCATTACTTTTGAAACGGTGATTATCTTCTCTGACGACGACGAGTCGACGATCTTCTTGCTGGTATATGAATGAAGTGGGAATGTGGAAAACGAAGAGAGTCCCTTATCCAGTCCTATCCACAATATGCTTGTTGGGCCTTTTTGCTCCTCTTCATTTGGGCTAACCATTTAGGCCGGTGGTGGTGCTGTGTCTACTGCTGCGTCCATGTTCATCCAAATTCAAAGGTCATCACATGTGCAGTCTATGATTCTTCTTGAACATGTGTGTAAGAATTCGACCTATAAATTTCACTTTTGAATTCAATAGCTATGTTAGTTTTCCATACTTTTTATACAAATAAATGATAAACATGATAAGAAAAAATAATAATCTATAATTTAGTATTCCTAATAGAATTTACTATACACGGCTATTGGCCAACGAATAGAGATGACAAAACTTCAATGATATGTACCAAGAGTATTGGTCACAACCATGCACAGTGAATTCTTTTGGAATGGAAGAAGCAGGAGACTTGAAGAGAGAGATAAGTGGTTGTGGATGTGGTGGAATATATGCTTCCTGTTATTCTTATTTATAGATTAATTAATGACTGAATTTTTTTTTATCTTTTTGCACAAAATACCAACACAGTAACTGTTTTATTGTTAGCAGTCATTCTCACATCAATTACATGATAGTGGAAAGTGGTTGCACCTGCCAATCTATGTAATCTTCTTTCACCAGCTTTCATAACTACTTTATTCTTTGGGGTTGGTTGTGTGAGGAATTTGTGGTGAGATTTTTGTGATCTGGGGCTCAAATTTTTATTCGGGAAATTTCATTGAAAGTACCTGTTTGGATTGTAAAAGTGATTAGAAATTTGTGAGATTTCAAATCTCACAGGTGAGTCTGAGGAAGCCATTTCGAAATCACCAACAATAAGTAGGGATTAGGAGTGTCTTGATAGATTTGGGGGCAGTTTTACTAGTTTGCCCCAACATAAGGATGATGGGATGATTAATGAATGCTATTTTGGTCTTTAGAAATATGAATATCATTTTTTAATTTCTTATTTTCTGAATTCTTTACCCAAAAATCTCGAAATCATTCAACCAACCCATCTATTTTTCTTCGATCAAAAAAAAAAAAAAACCCCATCTATTTTTCAAATCGCAATGGCACCCTAATTTCTATGGTATATCAAATCTCTAGGTATTTGAAATTCCCTCTCACCAAATTACTCATCCCATACGGACCCGTAATCTTTTCTTGACAATAAATCTAATTTTATCGGTAACCAAAAATATTGCCTATAAACATTGGATTCAGTTTATATATGTAGGGATTGTGAAGAATGAAGATGTTGATTTATGTAGTGATCATGATAAGACTCATCATAATATAGAAAATAGATATCTGAAACTACTTTCCCTGCATTTTGTGGACGGTCTTCCCCAACTCAGATTGCGGTCTGTGCCTCGTCATCTAATATGGCAGCTCACTATGTGGCTCGCCAAGCGCTTAGTTACCTCCCAGGCCAAGGAGTGGTTAACCTTTCGGCTTGGGGTGGTACTTAATATCTCCTTTTGTATGGTTGCCTCCTTCTCTCCTGCGGGAGTTGTCTTCGGAAAAAAAAAATTAACATGATGCGCAATCAGTCTTTATAACAGTAGATAGACTGAACTAATTATAAAAATAAAATAATAACAGTAGATAGACTGAACTATGTGGCCAATCTTATATCAACAATCGAGGTTTTAGCTCCTGAAACACTCAAAGATGAACAAACAAAGAATTATGCTCGACCGACAAGAGATTTTATGTAATAAAAGATTCATCAGATAAAATCTCATGTCGTATGGTGTGAACCCTAATAGTGGACTAGAATGTGATTGAGCATCCCTACGACAATATATCAAGAGTGAGGTACATTGCCTTCGATCATATCTCTAAGACTCTGATGAATCACTACAACAAAACCCATCAATAGTCGGGGGCCAAATACCCCCAACAATTATAGTCGGTGACTGGCCAACAATGATCGGGGCATATAGTCCCCGACAAATATAGTCGGGATAAATTTTTTCGGGGGGCTAGCCCCCGACTAAATTTGGTTTATGGGTCAGCCTGCTAGCCAACCACTCATTTAATCGGGGGTCATGCCCCGACTAAATGAGTGGTTCCCCTATATGATCTTATTGTTGTAGTGAATGGGGGCATATGAAGAGACAATGATAATGTGTTCCGTCTCCAAATAAAAAAGATAAGTTTCAAGGGAATCAACAGCTTCCATAATCCATTTTCATAATTTTTCATTGTCGCTATCTAGGCACACAGGAGTGTGGAGTTCTTGTAAAAAAAGAGCGTGGAGTTGCGCATGACGTGGTACACCGTTCAATAGAACTTTACTGTTTGTTTTGTTAGTTTCCTTTTTATTGACATTTTCTAAAGTTAATGAGTCGAAAGTGCATGACTGTGAAGACATGTGGGTCGCTTAATATGTATAAACTCAATATCGTGATAGTACTTTATAGTGAATTATCGGTAGAATAAATAATGAAAAATAAATCCATAACAAATACATTACATGCAATCTCTAAATATATCATTTAATCATTTGATATTTAACAAATTTGAAAAATCAATTGATGTTCAATTTGTTTTTCCTTTACTCTTTGCTGCACCCTAGCTCAATACAGTGTTGATTTCCCCCTCATCGGCTCCTAGAGAATCTAACAACAATCCTCCCGTCTTGGCGTCTTCTTCTCCTTCACAAGAGTAAAGCCATAGTGGAGATCGACATCTCTGAAATCCAAAAGTGCACAATGATATCGTAGCAAGCAAAATCATAATTCATTAGTGGGAGAAGTTCCCAGTTTTTTCTGTTGTATAGCCGCCTTTCAAGAAGCACTGGAGTGATATGGGACCAAAGAGGACCAAGCTTGAATTTCAGGACGACGAAGCTCATAATAAACATCATATCTATGTGCATAGTGAGCCAAATTCTTGTGTTTCATAAACGTCAAAGAATTGATTTACCGAGCATTCTCATATTGACGGGTACGGCAGCGGCGGCGTAAGTCGCAGCTAGTACCAGGCGAAAATTGGTCTGCAATTGACGAAGAAACTACATTGAATTAAGCTAATAAAATTAACAACACTTTGAAAATAGACCGAAAAAAGATGATATTAAGATTGCAAACATGATGAATATTGTAATTAGTGAATTTAAGGATATCATGTTTGGTATTCCCCAGATCTAATATCCCAGATCCCAGTACAGTAATTATTTTAACCCCAATCATTCAAACGCGATACAGACTAATGGTGAAAGAACCCAACAACAAGGATTTCTAGAAGACGGAGTAACGGACCATAGGAATTGTAAACAGTAAAAACGCAATTTCATGTTTCAGAAAAGAGTTTACTATCCATGGCCTCTGGCCTACGAATAAAGATGACAAAACTTAGACAAAAGAGTAACCAAATTATCATCTCTACTAGTTGGCCATGGCCATGAACAGTGAACTCTTTTGAAACTCTTTTTGGAATGAAATAGGTTGCACCTTCTTCTTCATTAAAGTTTAACAACAAAGAAAAGAACAGGAGAGAAAGGGATGGAGAGAAGGAGAAGACTTGAAGAGAGAGATAAATGATTGTGGATGTAGTGGAATATATGAATCTCGTTATTATTCTTATTTATAGATTAAATTCCTTATACCAAACGCAATTGTAAGTGCGTTTCACGTAAATTAATTTATGGATGAATTTTTTTATTTTTCTTTGTGCACAAAATAAGTGTGTTTTGTTTTACCAACACAGTAACTGTTTTATTGTTAGCAGTCATTCTCACAACAAATGCATGATAGTGAAAAGTGGTTGCACCTGCCAATCCGTGTAATTTTCTTTCACCAGCTTTCATAACTACTTTATTAAGTGGGGTTGGTTGTGTGAGGAATTTGTGGTGAGATTTTTGTGATTTGGGGCTCAAATATTTATTCAGGGATTTCACTTAAAGTACTTGTATGGATTGTAAAAGTGATTGGGAATTTGGGAGATCTCAAATATCGGAGGTGACTTCGACGGAATTTTGGAGCCATTTCGAAATCACCAACAACAAGTAGGGATTTGGAGTGTCAGGATAGATTTGGGGGCAGTTTTACTAGTTTGCCCCCAACATAAGGATGATGAGATGATTAATGAAGGCTATTTGGTCTATAGAAATATGAATATCAATTTTTAATTTCTTATTTTCTGAATTCTTTACCCCAAAAATCTTGAAATCACACAACCAACCCATCTATTTTTCAAATCGCAATGGCAACCTAATTTCCATCGTATATCAAATTTCTAGGTATTTGAAATTTCCTCTCACCAAATCACTAACCCAAACGACCCCTTAATCTTTTCTTGACAATAAATCTAATTTTTATCTGTAACCAAAAATATTGCCTATAAACATTGAATTCAAATCATATATGGATTGTGGAAAATGAAGATGTTGATTTAGTGATCATGATAAGACTCATCATAATAAAGAAAATAGAAATCTGAAACTACTTTCCCATAGTATCAATTAAGGTGACATAATAAGTCCTTATAACAGTAAATAGACTGAACTATGTGGCCAACATATATCAACAATCAAGGTTTTAGCTTTAAAACAATCAGAAATGAAAAAATGAAGAACTCTGCTCAACCGACAAGAAATTTTATGTGATGAAAGATCTATCACATAAACTCTTTTGTCGTAGGGTGAACCCTAATAGTTGATTAGACTATGATTGAGCATCTCTATCGGACAATGTATTGAGAGTGAGGTACATTGTCTTCGATTATATCTTTGAGACTCTGATGAATGAGAGCATATGAAAAGACAATGATTCCCATCTCCAAATAAATAAAATAAGTTTCAAGGGAATCAACCGCTTCCATAATCATTTTCATAATTTTTCATTGTCGTTATCTAGGCACACAGGAGTGTGGAGTTCTTGTAGAAAAATAGAGCGTGGAGTTGCAGATGATGTGGTACACCGTTCTGACTAAGAACCTTTTTATTGACCTTTTCTAAAGTTAATGAGTCGAATATAATCGTTTGTGCACGACTGCAAAAGCATGTGGGTGTGCTTAATAATATGTATTG
This sequence comes from Linum lewisii, assembly GCA_034768395.1. Taxonomy (NCBI): domain Eukaryota; kingdom Viridiplantae; phylum Streptophyta; class Magnoliopsida; order Malpighiales; family Linaceae; genus Linum; species Linum lewisii. The sequence goes on from CM068300.1 coordinate 14,139,925, forward strand.
TAACATCCCAACCTTTCATGACAGATATTGTCCGTTTTGGACCCAGCCCTCACGAATTTATTTTTGGGTGTTGGTGGGATTCGAACCCATGACCTCCTCTCTCAAGATCAGACCCCCCCACCACTACACCACAATACATGTCATGTCAATTAAGGTTGAACCATTCCACATAGCCCATGGATCTCCCCCGTGCTTTGTCGATGTGAGATTTTCCTAGGATGTCACATGTATCAACTCAATATCGTGATAATACTTTATAGTCGATTATCGGTCAAATCTTTATTATTTTCAAACAATGAAAAATAAATCCATAACAAAGACATTAAATGCAATCTCTGATTTCAGTTATTCATTTAATTATTTAATATTTAACAAAAAATCACTTAACGATGGCTCAATCATCACTGACATTTTTTATTTTCTCTCGCCCTGCCCCGGTCTCTGCTTTCACTCTGTGCCTCGCCAAGAAAACAATACGACCCATTATGTGGCTCGACACACTCTAAACGGCATCCCAAGTCGAAGATTGTTAAACCTCATGGTTTAGGTTGGCACTCTCTTTGGAGGTCTATAATAGAGAAAAACTAAATTGAAAAATCAATTGATATTCAATTTTTTTTCTTTTTTCTTTGTTGTTGTATTGTTGATTTCTCCCTCGTCGGCTCCCCAGAGAATATAACAACCATCATCTCATCTTCATCTCCTTCGCAAGAGTCAAGCCATAGTGGAGCTCGACATCTATGAAATCCATAGTGTTAACTGCACGAAGATATCATAGCAAGCAAAGTCATGATTCATCAGTGTGAGAAGTTCCCAATTTTTCTGTTGTATAGCTGCCTTTCAAGAAGCTCCGGAGTGATATGGATCGAAGAAGACTGAACCTGAATTTGAGGACGACAAGAGTTCATAATAAACAGTACCAGATCTCTGAGCATAATGAGCCAAATGCTTGTGTTTCATAAACTTCAAAGAATCAATTTACCGAGTATTCCCATATTGACAGGCACAACAGCGGTGACATAAGTTGCAGCTAGTACCATGCGAAAATTGGTCAGCAATTGACGAAGAAACTACATTGAATTAAGCTAATAAAATTAACAACACTTTGAAAATAGACGTGAAAGATGATATTAAGATTGCAAACATGATGAATATTGTAGTGAATTTTAGGATATCATGTTCGGTATCCCCAGATCTAAGATCCAAGTTGTACCGTAATTATTTTAAACTCAATCATTCAACCGTATACGGACTAATGGTGAAAGAACCCAACAATAAGGTTTTCTGGCAAACGAAGTGACAGACCATAGGATTGTAAAAAGTAAAAACACGATTTCATATTCCATAAAAGAGTTTACAATCCATGGTCTATGGCCTACAAATAAAGATGACAAAACTTGGACAAAAGAGTAGCCAAATTATCATCTCTACTAGTTGGTCATAGCCATGAACTGTGAACTCTTTTGGAACTCTTCTGGAATGACATAGGTTGTGTCTTCTTCTTCGTTAAAATTTTAATAACAAAGAAAAGAACAAGAGAGAAAGAGATAGAGAGATAACTTTTCGTGGAGCAAAGAAGCAACCCATGTGCTTGCCCTTGGACTCTCCATTTATAACTCCCCAACAACTCTCTTCTCATTTACTGTTTCTCAACCACTCATTAATTAACACCCTCAACCATACAAATTTATTTGAAATTGTCATGAGAGGTGGGATATAATAATAATAGTTTATTTCACTATTTTCATCTTCGGTAAATTATAACTAGCATTATATATAATTTCATAGCTAGTAAAGGTTGACATTATCATTTTATGTATATTAGTAAACTAGTTTTTTGGTCGGGTCAAACGGTTATTTCATGTTCTTAAAGTTTTACAATTACAATTACTTAGGGGTCGTTTACTTGAGAGATTTGGGGTGGTGATTTGGGGCTCAAATCTCTACTCTAGAGATTTGGACGAAATCTCCTGTTTACTTCACAATTAGAGATGGAGATTTGGGGAGGATTAGAGATTTCGAGGTGTTTACTTCACAATCTCCTGTTTACTTAATATGATTGTTAATATATGTGAAGTAACGATAAATTAAGTACATAATTTTTTAAATAGCTGTTAATAAATATGAATTATTGGAAGTTTATATATCTTCAAATTCCTTGTGTCAACTCGGTTTATTAAATTTGCTAATATCTTAAAATTAAATAAATTTTATGATTGCGACGTCTTTAAATTACTTCCTTCAGCCCGATTTATCACTATACATATGATGATTACTGAATCATCATATTTTTATCAATTCTACTAATATATTAAAATTAAATAAATTATATGATTGAGATGTCTTTAAATTACTTCCTTCAACCCGTTTTATCACTATAAGTATGTTGATTACTAAATCATCATATTTTATCAATTTTGCTAAATTTTTAAATTAAATAAATCATTTTGAATAAAAAGGATTTGATAAAATAATGAAAAATTTAAATAAAATAAGAAAATCTAGTGATTGAAATGTTAAATTTAATAAAATTTTGATAAATATTTAATCCAAATTATAATTATTAATTATATTATAAATATTTTTTAAGTGCATTTTTGCATGAAAATAAAAATTTAAACGTTGCAAAAAAATGAAGAAGAATTGAAGTTTGAAATCACAGAAAATTAAAAATTAAATGAAAATATGATAAATTTTATAAAAGAAATTGGAGGGTGGAGCTAAACGTGGAGAGAGACCCTATTCAAAAACTAATTTTTTTACTGTTAAACCATTAACAATGAAGAAAGAAAATTTTAATTGGATAAAAATTTACAATTATGGAGAAGGTTGGATTTAGGTACCTCTTTTTAAAATTCTTAGTATATAACTAGGTTTTAATTGCCCATTGGCCAATTTATTTGAAACAAATATTTTACTATATGAATAGACATATAATAAGTTTAACTATGTATTTTAAATAATAAATATTTTGATTTTTGGTAGGAAATTAGATAAAAAATTAGTGGGAGTTGCAGTTACTTTTTTTTATAGAAATGTTTAGTTATACGTACTATTTTTTCCCCGGAAACTGGTTTTTACATTTATTTTTTATTTTTACAGTTATGGGGAAATAAAACTGCTGCGTTCCCACTACGTTTTTGCTGATTAATTAAATAATTAATCAATTGCATTAGTTAAAATCCTACCATTAAGGAGTGATCCGCCCAGTTGGACCGGTGGATCAATACTGTGGTTCTTTGGAAGTTTGAGCAACAAATCTGTCCTCGGGGTGCCTCGGGACCTTGGCGGGTGGTACCTTGCAGGGCGGACGTGCAAGGCGGTTAGTATATATATGAGATGGTAAGTATATCGGTAATGTGGGGAGAATGGGTTACAGAGAAGTACCGGGCGAGAGCCCTTTGGTGAGGGCGGAACCGATAGCCTTTAGCGTACAGCGCGGAAGCTTGTAGTATCAGGCGTATGGTCCCGGGTAAGTTGTGTTGTCCTCTTCTGAATGGGGGACCTTACTATTTATAGGCCCAATTGGTATGGCAGGGTCCACGTGTCGTGCCCTGAGTGGACCTCGGCAAGTCACCATCAACAGTAATGGGCGGTGGCCGTTTTCCTGTCCTGTCGATGTGACAGGTGATATTCTAATTCAGGGCGGTCCGTCGTCCGCTCTCAAGGGAAGGACCGCCTTAGCCATGAGGGCGGATTCTCCTTAGGGGCCCATCAATTGCCCACTTGTATGGTCTCGAGGGCGTGAGGGTCTCGAGGCGATACTATGGAACTGTTTGAACGGTCATGAGGGCGGACCCGACCTCGGGGCCTATCAATTGCCCCCTAGTATGGTCTCGAGGACGTAAGGGTCTCGAGGCAATACTATGGAACTGTTTGAACGGTCATGAGGGCGGACCCGACCTCGGGGACTATCAATTGCCCCCTAGTATGGGCTCGAGGGCACGTAGGTCTCGAGGCGATACTATGGACTTGTTCGAAACTGATGACGATCCCTCCCCTTCGCGGTCCAACAGTCGCTTCTGAGGGCGGACGCGTCTCCCGGGCTCATCAAGCGTTGGACCGCCGTTGCTCCTGCTTGGCGGAATCGACGCATGTCAGCGTTTGGGTAATCACCGCCAATGCTGTCATCATTGCCATCGCCGGTGACTGAACGGGCATGGCTCTTCTTTTCAGGTGAATTTGCACGCGTCCAGTCCCTTTTTGCAGGCTAGTAGCCTATTCGCCCACCGCTTGGGGGACATGTGGCTCGTTTGTACTTGGCGACGTTTCGCTTACCCACGTCACCAGTATAAATAAGGGTCCTCCCCTCCTTCCTTCAGCACTTCAGCTTGTCTATTAATCCCTCGAGAGCTTCCGCCCTTTCTTGTTACCAACTTCTTTGAGTTTGTCCGCCCTTTCCTTCGTCTTGTTCCAACTTTGCCTCTGTCCGCCATCTTTCAAAACACAATATGGAGGATGCCTTCTGATGCTGAGTCGTCTTCGTCCGCCGAAGCAAGTAGGTGTTCTTGAAATTTCTTGCGTTCAATTTTATCCGCCCACTATTCTTTTGTGTGCCTTGCTTGCCTCGTCCTTTCTATTTCCTTCTCTTTGTTAGTGTGAGATGTCTTCTAGTGGGTCGTCGTCGTCTTTAGATTATGACCATTTAGAGAGAGTGTTGAGGGGCATGCGGGGATGCCAACGTTCGACCTCCCGCCCCTCTCAAGACACGGGGACAAATATCGTTCCTGTTCCCGTCCGCCCTCTTGTGTTCATTCCTCCCCCCTTCTGATTTGTGCCCCTTATCCTTCTATTTTAGGAGGTTATGATGAAGGGAGGAGAGGACCGGAGGCGGATGCGTCGTCTGATGTGTCCTCGTCGTCATCCCCGTCCTTGCGACCGAGTCCGCCCCTGTCCCCCGAGCACTCCAAGGGAGAAGAGTTTGATGACGAGGGATTGGATGCAGCAGATCCCAAACAGAAAGGGCAAATGCCTTATCTGGAGGATAACGATTTGGTCTTCAACCCATACGCGAACTTCGATGCAGAGTACATTTTTACTGAGGATGTTGAACCGCTGCCTATTCCCTCGACGGAGCAACTCTGTCGGCAAACGGAGGCTAGGTTCAAGGGAGTATCCAAGAAAGCGGATGCGCCTCCGAACAATGGTCGTCGGTTCGCGTCATGGCAAGTCGGCTTCACCAAGGAGTCTTGGGGTTTTTAGCTTCAGATCGGGGCTGTGGAGAAGTACGGGTATAAAGTCATGTCCTGGGAGCAGATGTGGGAGGGCGCACCTGCTGACTGCCAGGAAGTGTACGGTCCGGGATACTTCCCCTTCGTTAAGACAAACTCCCTGGTGAGGCTGCTGAATGAGTGTGACATGCCTCAGCGTTTTTCATACGCTGCCCCCGCTTGGCTCTGCTCCATCGGCAACTGTCCGCCTGGCTGGGTAGGCGTGTGGGTTGAGGCGCTCATGTACGACCTCCGTTTCCCCTTAGATCCCTAGGGCTGGATGTACTGGATCTATTGGGATCGTCCTTGGGAGCGCTCCAACCCCATGCTTGGGCGATCATGACCGCTTTCCATGTGTCATGTGTGAAGAGGCACGTTGCTCCGAGTGCCCGAGTATTCCACCATCTCTATATTGCCAAGATTGGTTAGAACGACATTACTTTCTCAAATAGGAGGTCGTACTCGGGGAGCGGAGTATACGACGCCATTAAGGCTGACTCTGTGTGGTGGCATAGCTTCTTTTTTGTGAAAACTGACGCTCCGAAGGACTCATTCTGGGCTGAACGCCTTCGACCCACATGGTCATACGGGGCCACTGAAGAATTCAACAAGCCCAGCCGTCCAGAGGGTAATGATGCCGCCAACATAGACTGGGTGAACACATGGAATTACAACATTAAGAGGCGAGGGCGGAACGCTCTGAAAGCGTGGCTGGGCGGTGGTGGTGAGCGGATAGTTACCTAGGATAATGATCCTATCTTGTTGTGCGCCTTTACGGTCATGTCTGTGTGTCTTGTCATATGTGATATAATCTGTCCGCTTTATCCCTTTTTGTGTTTATCTTGGTGTAGAGAGCGTTATCTTTGCTGTGTTGCTGAACGCCAAGACGCGGGGTGCCTCAGCTGACACCCATCCCCAGCCTGAGGAGCCCGGAGCTGACCAGTTCCAGAAAGTAAAGGACGCACGTCAGGCCCGCCTGGAGAAAGAGCAGGCGGATAAAGATCGCCCTGAGAAAAATGGTCTGACCCGGCCGCGAGTCCGCCACCGTAGAATGTGGAACGGTCAAAGCGCCGCAAGCTCACCATGAAGAAAGACTCCGGGAAGAAAAGGAGGACTTAGGGCGGATCTAAGCCTCAGGCGTCATTGAGAGAGTACAACACCGCCCGTCTTCCCGCAATGCAGCCAACCCTTAGCGGGAATGAGATCCTTACTCGGGCCGCCCTCCAGTTGGTGACCGACTGGGATATTGATCACCCCCGATCAGAGGACGGTGTTCGCTGTTTGGCGATGGAGCAAATGGCAATTGGAGCCAGGGTAAGTCATCACATTTCGCTTATCTGTGTCCGTCTTTCTAGGTTTCTTGATGTGTGCCTATTTCTTCTGCAGCTTCTAGGAACCGCCGATGCACTGCTGTCCACGGATCAGGCGCACCGGGCGGAGCAACCCCAAGATGCGGATGTGGAGGCTCAACTGCGAGAAGCCCGGGCCGCCTCTCAACAATGGAAGGCCAAATACTCCAAGGCCAAGAAGAAGATGGACGAAGAGGTGGCTCAGCTTCTGGTAACTACCTCTTACGAATTGGACTTGGTCCGCCTTGCGCACGCTAACCTTGCCACTGAACACATGTTGGACTTGCAGGCAGAGGAAGCAAAACGCCAGAAGGTGGAGAACGCCTTGACCCAGGCCGAAGCCGAGAAGAAAACTTTGAAAGAGCAAGTGGCTCTCCTGGAGGCTGCCAAGGCGGGCATGTCCAAGGCCCTGGAGGGCAAAACCAAAAGTTTGGAGAGCCGAGACTTGGCTTTGAAGAAAGCAGAGGATACCCTAACGGCCTTGAATGCGGATATGGGGAAGGCCGTGGCGGCGAAGGCTGCTGAAGAGCTCGGCGACCGAGTGCAGGGCGCCATTGATAACGCTCTTACGACCGTTCGCCACGAACTCCACCGAAGCCAGGCTGATTGCGCCTGGGATCAAGAGCTGATGTTTCGCTCTGCCTCCTGACGTTTGATGGCACATGAGTTTAAAGAAGAATCCGCCGATTCACAGGTGATTCCCCCAGATCGGCGTAAAGAGCTGCTGATCGAGGCATATTCTGAGGTGAGCCTTCGTCACAAGGAGCTGAAGAAGAAGGCCCAGGCGGATAAGGTTGGCTCCTCGGGTGGGCAGCAGTAGTGTTCGTTGTTAGGGATGTCTCATTGTAGTGTTCTTTTGTTCCGCCCTTCCTTCCCTTTTTTTTTTGTTGTATCCAAACTCATCAAGCCGTGACATTGACGGTTTGAAAAGACAATGCCAATATTTTTTCGTTGTTCTGCCTTGTTTCTTGTCTCACGGGGAGGGTTGAACTCGACAAAGAAGTTGGGCTCTGCTGTGGGGAACCCGAATGATACCTAAGTTGGATTCCACCCTGGGGAATCCGAACTTGGTGCAAGAGTTGGGCGCAGCCATGGGGAACCCGAATGGTGCCTAAGTTGGACTCTGCCCTAGGGAATCCGAACTTGGGGCAAGAGTTGGGCTCCGCCGTGGGGAGCCCGAACTTTGAAATATTTGAGCTCCGCCTTGGGGAAACTTGAACTGAGGAGGTTGGATTCCGCCTTGAGGAGTGCTGAACTCCACAAAGTGCTGGGTTCCGCCTTGGGGAACCCGAACGGTGACGGGTTGATTCCCACCCTAGGGGAATCTGATCGGTGACGGAGTTGGTTTCCGCCTTGGGGAACCCAAATGGTGATGAGTTGGTTTCCGCCCCAGGGAATCCGAACTCAGTGAAGTGTGGGGTTCCGCCTTGGGGAACCCGAACGGTGATGAATTGGTTTCCGCCACGGGGAATCCAAACTCGACGGGATGTTGGGCTCCGCCTTGGGGAACCCGAACTCGGCACAGGGTTTAAGTTCCGCCCAGGGGAATTTGAACCCGGCCATCCTTTGGTGGTACTCGTTCTGTTAATATATGGTATCGATATATATATATATATATATATATATATATATATGATACACGTTTCCAACTCGGTGTGGGTTTTTGGCTTTTTTTGAACCAACTCCTTGACAAGCTCGGTACTGAGCGTGGTGGTCTGGATGTGGTGAAGCAGAATGTCCAACGCAAGGTTGGGTACCGTCGCGACTGCCTTGGCCCATTTTTTGTAGTATTGCCGGAGAGTCTCTGATCGGGTCTATTTCAAGCTCCAGAAAGCGGATAAGTTACGCCCTGCCTGCTTTTGGTTTGAGAACTTATGGAGGAAAAATTGGCAGAAGTCTTCCCAGTTTTATATAATTCCCTCTGTTAACCCTTCATACTAGGTCAGCGCAGCTCCGGTTAATGTTCTGGGGAACGTACGACAGTAGGTGGCGTCCGGGGCCGTGAACATCTGCATGGCGATGGTGAACGTTAGCAGATGCTGGTCGGGATCACCAGTACCGTCGTAGGCCTTGATTGCTGGCGGCACGAATCCTTGTGGGGGGGGACGCTGAGGAGACTCTTGTCAAGAGGCTGCCTCATAGCGAGTTGTTTAGGGCCTGACTGGTGGCGTGGGAGGAACAGTCGGTACATTTCGTTCGAGTTCGCCATGCCGGGAGCCAGTCCGCCTGATGAGCCTTCTGCGTGACTTCCTGGTGTCGCCTTGGCCACCAGGAACTTCATCATCGCCGCCATTTCAGCGTTCTATCTTTGTAGATCAGCCACCTGTGCCGCGAGGTCCCCCGCGGCAGGATCGGCAATGGTTACGCCTCCCAATGGTGGTTGGATGTGAGACTCCTCTTCGACCGCCCCCAGCCCAAGAGGGCGGCTTGGAGGGGGGGTTTGTGTATCCATTCTCAAAGGTGTGTCCACATTAGGGCGAGGGTTTCGGGGGACGCCCGCCGGGATGACTTGTTTGGCCGGGGTGACAAGCGTTCACACGGGGTTACCGCTCGTGGGGTTTTCCTCCAAATTCTGCATGCTTTGTCTTTCGGGAATCAGACGTTTAGCTATCCCCTATCTGGCGCGCCAATTGATCCGCCTAGTTGGACCGGTGGATCAATACTGTGGTTCTTTGGAGGTTTGAGCAACAAATCTGTCCTCTGGGTGCCTCGGGACCTTGGCGGGTGGTACCTTGCAGGGCGGACGTGCAAGGCGGTTAGTATATATATGAGATGGTAAGTATATCGGTAATGTGGGGAGAATGGGTTATAGAGACGTACCGGGCGAGAGCCCTTTGGTGAGGGCGGAACCGATAGCCTTTAGCGTACAGCGCGGAAGCTTGTAGTATCAGGCGTATGGTCCCGGGTAAGTTGTGTTGTCCTCTTCTGAATGGGGGACCTTACTATTTATAGGCCCAATTGGTATGGCAGGGTCCACGTGTTGTGCCCTGAGTGGACCTCGACGAGTCACCATCAACAGTAATGGGCGGTGGCCGTTTTCCTATCCTGTCGATGTGACAGGTGATCTTCTAATTCAGGGCGGTCCGTCGTCCGCTCTCAAGGGAAGGACCGCCTTAGCCATGAGGGCGGATTCTCCTTAGGGGCCCATCAAGGAGAGAAGAGAAACTTTAAAAAATTGTTGAGGTGTCAACTTCTAAAATCCATTTCTGCATATATAAGATTATAGACTAGGTTTTTGGCCGGCCCGTTGGCCGGGTCATGTATTAAATTATGTTTTTGTTAGTAAAAAATGGTAAGAAAGAAAAGAAAATATAACAATGGTAAGGACATAACGATGAGTTTGAATAAATATGATGGTTTATCTTTATAAATACAGAAAAATTAAGAAAATAAAATAAATATAAAAATATGGATTAACTATAGATTGTGATGCATATTGATCATATAATATTAGTTAATTTCATGTCTATTAACCAATTAGTTTTAACTTATCATAATCATATATTTTAGATTATTTTTAATCTAATTGAAACATGATTCTTTATAAACATGTAAAGTAAAGGCTCTGCCCGATCCTTTAGAGTAGACTTTCTTTCGCTCCTTCGACTGATTGTTCGCATCGAATCTACTGTGTGAGTGTGAAGCATCTCGCTCCAGCTTCAACCCTTCCTTTAAAAAAGGTGCCTAACATGTTCTCATAAGGAAGCCATCGAAGGCTTTCCACAAATTGAGATTTGGCCATATACATGTGTGTATGTCAGTGATTATATCATAAAAATAGGAATATTGAATTACTATTGCACCAATGGAGTAAATAGCATACAAATGAAGAAAAAATAGTTAAAAATTATTTTAAAACTTCTAAAAATTATATTAAATTTTTAATTTTTTTTAACAAAAATATGTATGATAGGAACTTTTTCAAATTACTTATTTTAACTGGATTTATTACTAAAAATATGATGATTAATAAACCAACATACTAATATCAAAGAATAATATCATGTGTGTTTAAAGACTTCTAAAAATTCTATTTTTTTAATAAAAATATGAATGATTGGAACTTCTTCAAATTCATTTTTTCATAAAAATATGAATATTATAACTTTTTTAAATTACTTATTTTAACCCGGTTTATCACTGTATATATTATGATTGCTAAATTATCATATTTATCAATCACATTAGAGAACGCGGGCTTCATACGTCTAAAAGTTACATCATTTTCAATACCTTTTAACAATAATATGAATAATTGAACATTCTTCAAATTAATTTATTCAAACCGGTCTATTACAATGAGTATGATAATTACTAAATTATCATATTTTTATCAACCATAAAAATAGTAAACGACAATAACAAGTGGGCTAAAAATTTATACATAATGTGTTATCTATTTACCTTTTCCAATTATTTTTTGTTCATGGTAAAAATATACAATTAATAATTTATTTGTTCTCATGTTAGATTGTCAAAAACAAAATTGATGTGCATTTTGTGCTAAAATTTAAAAGTATAAAAAAATCACTAATATATAAAGTTTAAAACATAATAGATTAAAACTAATAAACATGAATTTTTTGTATTTTACACGAACATGTTTACGATATAAAATAACTCATTTACTAAAAAAATCCATTCAAAATGATTAAAAGGATACTATTATGCAAAAGAAAAAAAAGTTAAGAAGCTAGATGGATAGACGTGGAGTAGTTAGAGTGATAGATGTGGGGAGCGGATCAGGATCCAGGAAAATCCTGGTTTGGAAAGTTCCAAACCTTACTACAACCATTAGATTTAGTTGACCCTTTGACTAATCTAATGGTCCAGATTTGTTAGGGGTATATAGGACTTTACACAAATCATTTAATTATTATATTTAATTTAAATATTTAATTATTACTTTTATTTTAAATATTTTATATCTCTGTTTACTGTTTTATGTTGCAGTCGTCGGACTTCGCTGGCGACGGTCGTCGGCCGCTGGCCGCAAGCGACGGTCACGGCTGCTACTTTTTCGACGACTTTCCGGTGACTTTTTTGACGATTTTTTCGGTGATTTTTTCGACGATTTTTTTTGCGACTTTTCCGGTGAGGACAAGTTAACTAGTTAACCTGGTTTTTATTATTAACTTGTTAGCATGTTTTTTTTTATTGATAACTAGTTAACTAGTTAACTTGGGTAATTAATCATACAACCTATAGAGGCAGTTGTAAATTATTTGCCTCTAAAAGAGTTTTGTGTATAAGACAAAGACTTATAGAGGCAATTATAAATTATCTGCCGCTAAAGGAATTTTTCGTATAACTTATAGAGGCAGTTATATATTATTTGCCTCTAAAGAAATTTTCGTATAACTTATAGAGGCAGTTATAAATTATCTGCCTCTAAAATATTTAATCCTACAAGTTATAGAGGCAATTATGAATTATTTGCCTCTAAAACTATAAATATTTAATAAACTTAAAATAAATAAATAAAATACAATTAGAGACAAATATTTACATCTATAGAGGCACATACAGTATTTGTTCTTTAAAAGTATGTTTAGAGGCAAATATATTATGTGCCTCCGTGAATCTGCCTCCGTAGCCAGGTTTATGTTGTAGTTAACATCTCTCCAGAAATTGGCTGGAGGAGAGGAAGAGGAGACGGTGGTCGGCGGCTTCATCGGAAGTCCACGGGAGAGGGAGAGGAAGGGGAGATGGCGGCCGACGGCTTGATCGGAAGTCCACGAGGGAGGGAGAGGCGACGGGAGAGGGAGAGGAAGGGGAGACGACGGCCGGCGGCTTGATCGGGAGTCCACGGGGAGGGAGAGGCGATGATCGGAACATAACAGTGAAACGGCGGCGGCGAACAGGGGCTGGGAAATTAGGATTTAGGGTTTTTTTATTTTTTCAAATTGACGATTTTGCCCCTCCGTGTTTTAGGTTTGGAACTTTCCAAACTTAAATTCCTGGACGCAGATCCTTTCCCATAGATGTGGGGTAAATTTTTTATTATTAAAATGAATTAATTGATGAAAGAAAAATATGTGCCTCTAAAATATTTAATCCTACAAGTTATAGAGGCAATTATGAATTATTTGCCTCTAAAACTATAAAATAATATTTAATAAACTTAAAATAAATAAATAAAATACAATTAGAGGAAATATTTACATCTATAGAGGCACATAAGTATTTGTTCTTTAAAAGTATGTTTAGAGGCAAATATATTATGTGCCCCCGTGAATCTGCCTCCGTAGCCAGGTTATGTTGTAGTTAACATCTCTCCAGAAATTGGCTGGAGGGAGAGGAAGAGGAGACGGTGGTCGGCGGCTTCATCGGAAGTCCACGGGAGAGGGAGAGGAAGGGGAGATGGCGGCCGACGGCTTGATCGGAAGTCCACGAGGGAGGGAGAGGCGACGGGAGAGGCGACGGAGAGGGAGAGGAAGGGGAGACGACGGCCGGTGGCTTGATCGGGAGTCCACGGGGAGGGAGAGGCGATGATCGGAACATAACAGTGAAACGGCGGCGGCGAACAGGGGCTGGGAAATTAGGATTTAGGGTTTTTTTATTTTTTCAAATTGACAATTTTGCCCCTCCGTGTTTTAGGTTTGGAACTTTCCAAACTTAAATTCCTGGACGCAGATCCTTTCCCATAGATGTGGGCTAAATTTTTATTATTAAAATGAATTAATTGATAAAAAGAAAAATATGTGATTGGATAAGTTGCTAGGATTAAGGAGAGGCTTCTATTTGGGTACCCACTTTTTAAAATCCTTAATATATAGTATAGATCTACTAATATATATATGCATTTATAAAAGCACCCCCATTTATTCCTACTTTTATTTTACTTTTTAACTGTAATATTATTACTTTATGTATTTATTTTATTATTTTTGTGTAAAATGATTTGTAATAACTATTTGTAATTTTAAAAATAATAGTGTAATTTTTACCCCTTTAAATTATAAAATTATAATATCATAGTAATTTTTTATATTAATTATATATATTTAAATCCTTTTTGTTCATTCTCTCCTTTTTTCTTTATTAGTTATTTTTTAAAAGTTAAATGGGCCTTACATAAAATTTTATCATCATATATATTTAATCCCTTCGTGATCACCATCTTTATTTATGGATCCTAAGATCATCATTTTAAAATTAAGATTAATGTATGAGCAGTTTTTACTTTCTTGCTCTTCTTGGACTCAATGAGTTTGGCATTGTGCTTGGAGTTTATAATTTTTTAAGCTAACATCTATTGTAGATTATATTGTGAGTCCTTCACGATAATTATTGCCCAAGTCTTGCATTGTCAATTATTTACTATTTATGGTAGTATATCTTTATAGAAAAAGTAGCGAAGTTAGTGGCTGTTGGTCGTTGAATTATGGCTCAACATGCATTAACAATAGATATTTTTACTTTATTAAGTAGCATTTAAACTCAGTAAAACTAATGAACCAACATTAATTTTTATAAAATGGCAAAATTATATAAATGAAAGTATGAAACATGTTCATAAAGTATGTAAAAATGAGATGTACGTATTACGAATCTATAATTTTTCCTCATATCATATTATGTTACTCTAGGACGTACTAATGTTCCTATCATTACAATAGTATACATTGGTTTAGTTTTGACAATGGTTTTGTTGGTTTGAGTTTGAAAATTTGATATTCCTTTTCCGTCCGTTGTAGTACAGTTTTCTCGGAGGTCAGTCGTATAGTTTGTACGCGATTTGTACAAACCGTATACACTTCATAAGTGAATGCACACTCTGTAGCGATGTATGTTCAATATTTTTTCATACGAGTTGGAGAAGAAGGAAGGAACAAGTAAGAGATGAGGACCGTAAGTTAAGTGAATGTCTGAGATTGTTGCTGGTTTGGAAACAACACGTGAAACGCGAACTCCATAACCGGACTCACAGCCCGCCAACGAGCGGGCAAAGAACTTGTATAGAATATAGATATAGATTTTCACGGTCTAATGATCTATGTTTTTTTATGAATGGTTACATTTTTTTGATGAATTTGAATGGTTACAATTCATTATCAAAAGCAAGACCATAAAAACAACACAAAGAGCACCGAAAACAAACAATCCCCCAAAAGCAACAAACTCAACAATCCCCAACACCTACAAAACCTAGAGCAAGAGAGTAAACAAAAATCCCTCACAAACCCCCCAAAGTCATTCCAAAATGGCATTAGACATAAACATATCCTATACAACCCCAAAAGATCCTCCCTGAAAGAGACTATAACCCCAATGAAAACCAAAAAACCACCTGCACAAACGAATACAGATCCGAGTCAACAAAATCACCCATGCTCAACCTCCGCTCTCCATAGAGATAGCCATCCTCTAAACTTGTCCCAAGAAACAATTCCTGCCACGGTGAGCCATCTATACCAATACCAACAACGATCTTCCTCCTCGTCCCACACCATTAACGGACCGCCTCGAGAATTTACCATCAGAACCTTCTCCCACCCAAGCTATCTCCTCCCTAACAGCCTAAACACTACTAAACTGTATATTTTTGTCAACTTGGTTTCTTTGACCGACGACCTATTGAAGAAGACTGCCAAATTCCAGTTTAGACTTCTCAACTCATTGTCTCTCTGTGACTTTGGTACCAAATGGGAGCGTAGGCTAAGAACATCTATGGTGACCTCCTCTATTCTCTCGAGTGCTACATCCGAAGATCCATCTAAAAGCAAATGAAATAGTTTAGCAAGAGAATGTCCTTTCGCAGTAAGCATCTGGCAATCCTCTTCAAAAGAAACTTGCACTTCTACTTTCGTTTCCTCCCTATCCTCACCCAAAGTCTCAAGCTTTCCTTTTCTTGTAGAATCTTTGACCAGATCCTCACCACTGAATTCATTCTCCTCCTCTAAAAAATCATAGTTCTCGCCCCTAATTAAGACCATTGAAAGCGTAAACGACTCCAACTGTTCATTAAGGGGTTTATTCCGGTCCAATCCTGACTGGTTCCCCGAAGTCTCCCTTACTCACCGGTTCGGTTCGGTTCCTTCTCAACTTAGTTATACTTATTTATATTATTTAGGTTTACTTTCTGCAACATCGGTCTCTGCACCCCACTCTCCATCTCTGTTGTGATGTCCAGCCTTCTTTCAGTCGGTCACTTCCCCGGAATACTTGGTTCTCCTTCATCGCCTTCGTCTCTCTCTCTCTGCTCGTCTGTCTACTCCGTCTCTTCTCGAACCCTCTTCCCGATGACCGACGTTGTGCCTTATCCCCACTTGTGGCATCTGATTTCAGCCATTCTCTTTTCCATTGCCTCTCCTCTGGTTCTTCCATTCGATTTCAGCTAATCTCTTTTTCATTCCCTAGCTTCTTTCTCTTCCTTTCGCTCGATTTCTAACCCATTGCTGTTCCTCAATGTCGCTCCGCGGCTTCTCCCCCGAATCCCCACCCGCCGACCTCCGTCTTCGTCTGCTGCATGCCTGGAAACTCGGGAATCCCGCCACTCTCGATCAGTTCTTCGCTTACGGGACTCTCTGGACGGACAATCAGGTCGGACCCATTCTTCTCCTTCTCAATCAACATTATTGAATAGCTATTCATTCTTATGTGCTCTATTTTCATAGTTTAATGTGCGAAGTATTTTCATGGTTGCTCTTTTCACTTTGAAAATGGGTATGTGTTGATTACATAACTACCTTCTGCCTATCGTGTTTCATTATCGGACGTTTGTTTACAGAGGTGGTAAATGGTTTCTTCTCATTCTTTATCGAATGTTGTATTCATTTTTGTTTCCAACTCTCACGTTTGGAAGGCTGAACTATTATTGTCCAACTTTGTGTTGGCTACTACCTCCTCTGCCTCTCTTTAACTTCAGTGATTTCGACAGGAAGAAGACGAGTCTACGGAGCTGTCTTCGCAACTAAGGAAGACGGGAAGTTGGTTCGGTCTCTCTTTCGTCGATTTCTACGGTATTGATTTTTGGTCGCTGACTTCTCAGAGAATCAATACATCGAAGCAAAGATGAATGCGAGGTAGTTGTTGAAATCGTCGTGCTGGGAGTAAAGACGAACATAAATCCTTTCTTCTTCCGTCTCGATGTCTGTTGTTCATTTTACTGATTTGGGTTTTGGGGTTTTGATGTTTATCTGGAGGTTTGATAGTGGGGTGGTTAATTTTTCACTCAGTTCTTTTTACTTCCGAATTCCGACTTAATTGGGTTTTTATTAAAGCTCCAGCTGTTTTCGATATAGATGGATTTATAGAGTTTGTTTTGGTTTATTAGTTATATTTTCTGATTAGGACTTACAGTTTCCCATTGTTGAACCATCAACCAATTGTAGAGGAACTGTGTTTAACTGTGTTTTGGTCTCAGATGCATCGTCATTTCCTAGATGAATGTTAACAAGAGAATTGATCTACTTGATCTTCTCTTCTCAAGCCTGTAGATGAAAAAACTACTGGATTTTCAGCTTGGATGTTTTCCTCTTCTCAAGCCTGGGTTTTGACATTGCCTGCACACTTGTTATTTTCGATTATGACTTATATTTGGTAATCATACACGTTGAGATAAATAGAAGGATTCCTAAAGGATCTGGATGTTGGAAGGATCCTTCTTGTTTTGCAGTTGCAGTTTGAGTTGTCGTTTTGAGTCAGTTTGTTAGAGTCAATAATTAGTTGAGTCGGTTCCTGTTAGAGTTTGTTAGCTAAGTTTAAGAAAGTGGGAGTTAGTTGTCAAATGTGCATTTATGTACTTAAGCTGATTCTGCAGTCAATAAACATTGTTGAAGTTTGTTGCATCTTTTCTCTGTTTACACTGGACAGTCTGAAGGTATAGCAGTTGCTTCTTGTGGTTAAGGTGTAGCAGTCACTGAAGTCGAAACAAAATTCAAGCTTTTATTGACTAAGCTATCAATTTTTGCAGATGAGTTTCAGGAGTTCTTTTCCAAATATGGAGTGTCAAATAATACGTGATCATGAAACCAATCGTTTTTTGAGGCTTTGGATATATAATTTTTTACAGTGACGATATAGTAGATGAAATTTTGATTGATATGACTAGCAACTGGTTGAGCTTAAGTAGAATTGTCATCATTTCTTATCTAGCATGTTGTTTCTTCCATTTTGAAGGTGCTTACAATGGGGCATTTCGATTTTGTTATTTCTTCTCCAGTCAGTTCTATGGGTGTTTTCTTTCGTCATTCTGGCTACGATATACTTGCCCCGAGCAGCATTGACTTGTCAATGTATATTGGTTTAAATATTGGTCTTTTGTTCAATTATTTAATTGTTCATTTCTAAAAGAGCTCAAGCGTTCTACCGGTACAAAAAGACGCAAAGTAAAACGAAGCTGATAATTATTCACTACATGATAGTACCTCCATTCGGACCTTGAATACTCAACCCATGGTTGTTATATGATTGTTTCCCATTGCCTGAATCTGGATTTCAAAATTGATATCCACTCAATATGAGAAGTCTAGAATGATGAGGTGCATGAATCTACCACTTGTAATCACAACCTCTATTTAGCACAACAGTTCTCAGAGACATTACCTACCGTTACTAATGAAGTAAGGTACTGTCATGTAGTGAATGATTATCAGCTTCGCTTTACTTTCCGTTGTTTGTCTATGAAAGTCCATTGAGCTTCAATTCTTTTTGTACAGGTAGAAGACATTGCTCTTGGTTTTTGTCACGCTTTAACTCTTTGTTCATTAGGGCTAAGGTGAAAATACTAGAAACTCTATTACATAGCTAGGAAGAGGTTAGATGTATAAACTTGAATCTTGTATTTAATTTGGATTGTGTTGCAGAATGCACATTTAGTTGACCTGCATTATTATCATGTTTTAGCTTTTACAACCTATAATTGGTGGTTTATTCCTAAATATATAGAATGCTTAAAAGCAATTTCAAATATACTTTTAAAATTTTTCTCTTCTACATGCATATTATATCTACATATCAATTACATAGTTAGCAGCATTGCTCATGCAAGCCAACCATCTCAGAAAGTAAAACAACTTCCGTCGTTTCCTCTTCTCTCTTCTAATGTTGACATGCTCATTTGCTTTGCCGACCGGTGACCATACTCGTATCACACCTTAATTACACACGAAGCGGCATCGCGCGCTACAAAATCTAGTTATAATAGAAGGGATTAGAGGCCCTTCCTTGGTGATAGAAATAACCTCCATGACTTCTTTTATTCCCATAGAGCATGCCTCAAGCTCTAAAAATAAGCACAAAGCCTTCTTCACTCTAATGGGCTCATCATCAAGAAACTACCTTGAAAGCCCACATGCCCTATCCTCTTACATAATTAAACAATCCTCCATAATTAAACTCACACATCCCACATTCTCCATTAATGGTTTATGGGCCATGAAATTAATGAAGTCTATCTCGTTGGGACCACTTACACAAACAGAACTTTTAAACCCAAGCAAACCCGACCACTTACTACCTCCTTACTAGGCCCATCACTAAGTTCAGACGACCTCCACCTTGTTTCTTCAACCCTAGCTGCCAAATTACTCCTCCCCTCTACAACTTCTGATTGTCGTCCTCGCTGGAAAGATAGCCGATTTTCGACCGTCGAGCTTCCTTCAATACCTTCTTGAAAATCCAGTTCCTCCACCAGGTCACCTCAAACCTCCTCTCCTTTATCCTCATAAAAATTGAAGAGGGATACACCTTTCCCTTCTTAACTTTCAACCTAACTGTCGAAGAACCCAAATCTTGACTTTCTATTAATCCTCCACACATTTCCCCGATCTCTTTCAACAACACCTCTGATCTTATATGAACAGCAATGCCGAAGACGAGCAACCACTTACATCATTGTTCTTCCACCTGATTCAAATGTCCTGGCTCTGGAAACCAACGCCGAACCTCGACCTTTTCCCCTTTGTAGACCCAAAGTCCCTCCTTCTCTATCTCGTCCACCCTATCTTCTGACCCGCATTATACCATCTATGAGTCATCTCCGAACAACCTTGTCTCCCTAGAACCCCCTACAAGCGTTTGTCATTAGGAATGCTAAAAACGGCCTATCCGCTGTTAGACTGAATAAAAATCCACTGTTAAACATCCTTTTTCTTGTAGTGCCGCCCATCTCTTCAACATCCATGCCTGTAACTCCTCCCATCTCACATACCCCTTAGCGTCTAGCACAAAACTGACCAGAGCCCATCCTTTCAATTTCTCCAATATGACCTCCACTTTCCTCTCATCCACCACTATGTCTTGCTTTTCCATCTCTTCGACCAACTCTGATTGCACATCTCCGCTTCTATCCATTCTATCTTCCAAACCATTACTCACCACCGCCACAAAAAAAAATTTCCAAACCTATGTAGCTCCCAATTTCTGCGATGCTGATGTAGTACCCAAACTCTGCTTCTCTGCCCTCGGAACACTTTGTATCGTCTTCAGCCAGGTACTCCAGCCAACGTTAGCATCATCCATTGGGATCGACATGAAAAAAATACATCCCATTTCCAAACACTTTTGTCACCCGCAAAAAACTTGTGTCTTGCAGAACATAACTCCCCACAAGAATAGCTCTTGACCCTCTCCTCTTCACCAGACCCTTTCCTAACATCCACCCATTCTCCCAAGCAACTTGCAAAACCTTTCCCATCCAATAAAGCAAGTTTCCATCAAGAAAGATGTAGTGTTCTGCCCCTAAGAACAAAATCGAGATTCAAAAATACACATCCACAAAGCGGTTTGAGGAAAAATACTAATCTTTCAACCTCTGATTTCGAAAGCACGCAAAGATCAATCTCGCAACCTAGTTCTAAGCCCCAAAGACCCTCCCTTCTCAAACCCTCCCTTGACCCTTTTCCCTCTCTCTACTTTTCTCTCTCATGTTGAGAGAAAAAAGTCTTAGTTCCTTGTTGGTAAATGTCTAATGATTTATGGTTGTATCTCATTTTGATATGAAGGGTTTCGTTTGGGTCTAAATTACTTAAAAAAATCAATTTTTTCTTTTTAGTTTATACTGAATTGATGCAGTTTAAATCAAATCAAATTGAATGGGTTGTTGGAGTGTGGTTCTGGAGACAGCTGATGAACCTTAAAGATCGTTGTTCGGGTTCAAACAAATAACTAACAAAGCTACAAAGCTAGGGTAGATTGTATTCCAAGGGTCTTCTAAGATTGACTACTCTGAAAACTGGCAAAGTACTCGGATGCAAACACGTTGTGCGTGGTGTGAGTTCCACGACTTCTAATTCTAAGAAAAGCAGGGAAATTTAAAAATTAAACTAAAGCAGATTGGAAATTAGGGTTGAAAAAAAAACAAAGATGACAGACGGACTTAGACTTTGAATCCCCCTTCGTTCCCCAGAGCATTGGCAATCAACAGATCAGCGGATTTCGATTCTCATTCAATCAATCCATAACTCCTTACCCTTAGGTTTAAGACCGGCGAACGTTCGCTCTATCCGTTCTAACTACCAAGATTAACTAGCCGCCCGGGTACGGTCGCCTCTCGCAACGACTTAATTAACTGGTGCAATTACTAGTGATTCATGAGTTACTCTCGCAGTGAATTAACCCTAACTGGTTCCTACGAAAGGCACACTCCAATTATAAGGTTAATTGTTCAATTTGATGTTCTAAAGTAAGGTGAGCGTTCGCTTCTATCCTTAGCTTAACCAGAATCTAATCTAGGTGATCAATCCAGACAAGAAACATGAACAATGAAGAGCAAATCAAACATGAAAAGAACTGATTGAATTTCGAATCTAATCACCGCCGATCCGTGATCGCTTTAAAGCCCTGGGTCACTTAGGGTTCATCTAGTCTAAGCTCTAACGAGTTTAGCTACTCATGATTATTACAAAAGAAACAAAGACAAAGAGAGAGTTCATCATTCAGAGGAAGAACAGAAAAGAATCTGAAAAACCTAATTTAGACGACTCTGACAGACTTCGATCTTCGGTAGATAACACTCCTAGCTCCGGTTCGTCGAGATGGAAGGGATGGCGTCACGATCTCTCTCCGGCTCTTCGAACTCTAACTCTTCGCTCCAGAACTTGAGAGGATTCTCTGAATTCTGATCTCGAAAAATTTGTATTTTGCGAATTATGATCTATATCCCTTTTGGGCCGCCGGGTTAAGTATTTATACTTAACCCTAATCAGCCGGATTTCTTCTAATATTTTCGCCAAAAATAGTGAATTATTTTCGCCAAAAATATACTTGTGAATGGAAGTCCCGCCGGCTGATTCTCCTGTGATTTTCGTTTCGGTCCGAAAACCCAATGGTTTCGCCGAAAACTTCTTTGGCTGAGCATCAGTAAATTGTTCTTGCATTTTCGCCGAAAACCATAGGCCATTTTCGCCGAAAATGTAAGTGTGAACGGGCAGACTTCTGGTTTGACTTGATCGGCTCCTTGGATCGATTCCGGTTTGATTCCTCGAGGTTCCAATGCCTTAGACACGTCCTTGGTTACTTATTCGATGGCAAAAACCTGTGCTAACATAAAAACACTAGAAAACCATCAAATAGACCCGAAACGGGCCAAGGTAACACAAATGGCACGAGATAGGGCAATCGATTGAATATTCGTTATTCTACCCTAAAAACCATTTCTTAAGAAAAGAAATGTCGCTTAAATGAGGCTGATAATCACGTCAAATCGAGTGTCATTAAATACCCCACACTTAAGCTTTTGCTTGTCCTCAAACAAACTGAATAGAAACGCTCATGTTCATAAATGATAAAATCGATTAAATTGGAGCTCAATCAAACACAATGAATTATTAGACAGATCGATCCTAGAACAAGAAACCTAACATGCATACAGATCAGCCAAACTACCTGGTCTCACTAATAAACTGCACACGACAAGTAATTAGCAACCAATTATGCACGAATTTGACCTGACCGACCAGACTCCTCACACAGGATATATATAGTACAATGGGGACTCTCACTCTCTGTGTTTAAGGACGTGTTTCTGCTCTCGATCATTTTCTGTTACCGAATTCTGTCATAGGTTTGCCTTTCGACCACATCTCCACCACTGTGACAACACGAGTATCTAGTCAAGAAGGACTTCCCTGCTAGGACCGTAATGAAATCTACACTACTCGGGTTTATAATGAGATGGATGATGGGAATGTATGATGATGGCTTTGTGCGGTGTAGCTTTCGACTAACTTCCCTCGAATCTAATCTATGGCTTCCTACCGTCTAACCAATTACGGGTGGAATGATGAACGCTCGTCCTATGATACCCTCAAGCAACCTAGCACTTATTCTTTTTCTTTACACGATTTTTTTTCTTTTTTTCTTTCTTTTGAACTTTTCTTTTGACTTCGTTCTTCCATTTGTAGGGAGAAGAACGTTTTATTGAACTAGAAACTTTGAACTTTTCTGATTTTTCTTTTCTTCACTTTACTTTTTTTTTTCTTTTGTGCCGATTTTCTTTTAGTTGCTAGAGGGGTTTACACGTCTGGACATATTAGCTAAGACCACCTGTTTAATGGCTATAGGCAGGTTACCACAAACCGACTTCCGGTAGGTCAATCTAGAACTACAACCACAGGGGATCAACGGGGAATGAAAGAAATGGGAAATGGCTGTAATGTATTATCGAACCGAAAGAACAGGCCAAGCTCAAGGGTCTAAACCTAGTGGATTTATCGTTTGGTAGGCTATCTGGCTTAGTAGCTGAATCTAGGTGCCCCTATCCTTCTAGAACTCGTGTCATCGTGTGGTCTCGAGTAGGTCTCATGCAAATTCTAACTCATTCAAGTAGACAGAAAACCACTCAGAAAGAATTTAAATTGCAAGTTACGTGCAATGGATCAAAAGCTCACAGTTGGTTTGCTAGTCGGATTTGGTCATTTTCATGCAATCAAGGCTACAAACTACAAGTGTGATTTCAAAAATTCTGTTCTGACCAGGCAATTTAGCATCAAAGTAAACAAGTTGGTTCTCAAGTTCTAGGTTAAGCAGTCTAAGCATCATTATGAAGGTTTGAACAACAACTTAACATAAAAAATCAAGAACTGAGCCATTCTAATGCTAGAGAGACTGGAATGGAATCACGAGGCACACACAAAACACGATCAAGGGCAATCAAGTTCATGCAAGGTTCTCTAGCATCCTACCCCACACTTAAATCGGATTGTGTCCTCACAGGACTAATTCTAGAGTTCAGAGTGAAGTAGAAGAACCTGGACCGAGATGATTGGTGTAGGGGATGAGCACGGGTCCTCGGAGCGGAGGGAATCTACCCAAGCGAAGCAAAGGGAATCTCCCAACTGCCTACAAAACAAAAACAAATAAAACATAAAAAGGAAACCGGGACAAGTGTCCCGGATCCACACAGAAAAAAGTTGGACCGAAATCCGAAAACAATAAATAAAAAGAAGACACCAGAAAAGGAATACAACCCGATCACTGCTGGTCCGGTGAACCGAGAGGTGGAAAGTGGAGAAATTCGCCGAGCTGGCGTTGCCACGCCAGCTGTGCCTCATACCGCCTGTCGGCGCGGCGCATATGTTGCTGCATAATAGTCCATCGCGCCTCTTGAGTGGCGTTGTCAGTGATGCGCCACTCCTGCAGTCGCTCGTACAACTCTCCAACATCCGCGGGGTGGTGTCGGGGCTGTTGGGGAGGCGCCTGGTATGGATCGGGAATGTGCGGCGGCGACTGGTGAGCATACCCTGCCTGATGATGTGGCGAGGGTATATAGTCTTGGAACTCTGGCGGCGGCTGGGGCTGCTGCTCCTCAGCATCATCTTCTTCCTCCGACTCGACCACAGGCTGGAGTGGAGGATCAGCTGCTACATGGGGGCTGAGGTCGAGTTCTAAGTCGTACTCAACCGCCAAGTCTCCTCCAACAGTCCTAACTCGGTGTCGTGGAATGTTCGGGCCATATTCATGGCTGATGCCGAAGGAGAGGATGAGCTGTCCTATGAAGTTACCCCCCAGTTGCGAGGTGGCGTCTTCCTCCTGGTCTTCTGGCGGAAGATGCGAGCCAGCACCCAGCCGGGTGTAGAGGGTAGCTCTCTCGGATGGCTCGAAGAAGCATAAGCTCCTCCTTGAGGATATGGTGGCGATCCTTATCTGGAACATATAAAAGTGACCTACGCCAAACCATATGAATAAATTTAAAGAGCGGGTGAGAGAGCGACTTAACTGAGTTGTGCTCCCCAAGGCGATCGCCAGGCACTCCTGTCATGTGGCTCCAGAGCGCATGGTACTCCTCCTCGTTATCATCTTCGCCCCAGCCTAGGTGATGATCGTGATAGTGCTCGTAGGGGATTCCGAGATGAGCGGCAAACTCATCGTAGGTGAGCTTCCTGTACACCCCACCAAGATAGAAGGTGACAACCTTCTGGCGCTGCTTCCTCTTGTGCTCATCCAGATCAAAGGTTGCCCAGAACTCCTGGAGGGCAATGTCTGGGAACTCGACAGCGATGGTGGTCAGCTCTAGGAGACCTGCCGGTGCTAGGGCATCATGCACATTCCGGTGGTAGTCCTCGTCGTGATCGAAGAGGGACTCCATGGAGAGAGGGCGCACGTCAGCTCCCCGAACATGCTCGATCTTCTGGAAGCACTCGAAGTAGAAATCAGGTAGACGGGCGATAGTGCGATGGTATCCAGCCCGACGGGGTAATGCGGGTGGAGGGCCCAGAACGGCGGGTGTGACAGGGGCGGCAGCTCCTGAGCTCGAGGCGCCATCAAGTCGCGCCTTAGTCCTGCGCTCATAAGTGGTGTTCCTAAGACCAGAATGAAACCAGATTAGTCAACTAAAACCCTACCCCACACTTAGTAGAAAAACTCAATTTCACAAAGAAATGAGGGAAACTAAATGGGGTAAGCAAAGCGGAGTAACCGGTAATCATAGACAGTAAAATACATACTTAGGAACAGCCAGAATCGGATAAGCACAATCAGAGTTCAAAAAGTCAAACCGACATTTAGAAAGTCAACATTTATAGCACAATGAACCCTAATCATGGCAAGACTATCACAACTTGGGGAATGACGGTAAAATATGATCTCAAATGGCAAGCACGATAATCTGAACAAGAATGAACACAACCGACAGCCAAATGATCAAATACAGTTCATAGTCAAACCGACATTTCTCACAAGTCAACATAACAAAGAATCAATCGTATGCATAGCAACACATGATCAAATGATACGGAAATTAAGCATGGAACTCCCTAAGCATGCTAGAACAGGTCTATAAGTTCAGCTAAACTACTTCACACGAAAACAGTCGGCACGCAAATCGAGGCAAACCGAAAAGTCAACTGAAAATCAACCCCGACGAAATTCAGCAATCCATATGTCAAAAGATTCGTATTGAAAAGTTCTACAACTTACCTTGAAGCCATGATCGCTAAAAATGAACGGGTTGGGAGGAATCGGTGAAAAAAACTTTGAAAACGAGGGTTTCGGTGAACTGGAGCTGTAGAGCTCCGATTTGGCTGTTCTAGGGCTCGAATCGATCGGAATTGGGAGGGGAGTTGAGCGGCGGTGGTCGGCGACGGTGGCGGTGGCGGAAAACGGCGGCGATGGCGGTTTTAAAGAGGGGTGGCGGCGGCGATTTGAAAAAGAAAAAGGGAGGGGGGGTTTCGGTTTTTATGTTCGAAAATGGCAAGTGAAAGAGAGAGGAAACAAGACCAGATTTTAAAGGGTGAATTTTTGGATTTTCAAAGGAATTTTCGGCGAAACCAATGGGTTGTTTTCGCCGAAAATTGGAGTTAAAATGGTTGCCGGTTTTCAAATAGGTTTTCACCGAAAACATATAACTTTTCGAACCGAAAATATGAAACAGGAGACCGGGTTCGAAAATCAAAGGGCGATTTCGCCGAAAATTTTGAACTACTCGGGTGAAAATATTTTCGCAAATCCGGCCAACTTCAGAAAATCAACGTTAAATCCACAAAATCGGAACGACCTCAATCAACTTGCAACTGACTCTATGACACACAGACTCTACACGAAAAATAATAAATCAAACAAACTGACACTTTTGGCTCCCCCGAACCGACTCTAAAACACTAAGGTTGACAAAAATTAAAAACGGACTCCAGCCGTGGGTTGCCTCCCACGAAGCGCTCTTTTATTAACGTCCTTGAGCTGGACGATACCTGGACGGTATTAGGAGACATCCCAACTCAGATTCTCCTTAACACTCGCGTCGGAGTTCATGAAGTACAGCTTCGGGACTTCTCCGGTAAGCGTGAATCTCTTCCCGTTTGCATGTAAGAGCTTGGTACGTCCATCGGGAAGATGATCGACGAACTTGAACGGTCCGAACAGTTCTTTGGAGAGGTCATCCTTCTTGAGTGTTACGATGGAAGGAATGAGGACTGTCGGCTTCTTCTTTTCTTTTATCTTCGGCTTGGTATCACCAAGATCGGTGATCGTCAGTATTTCCTTAGGAGAAGCTTTCGGCTTCTCCTTCCATACTTGTTCCGGCGCCGGTTTCTCGGAACTAATTGGTGGTGCAGCTGGCTCGGTGGAAGACGGCTGAATTTTTGGCCTCCAGACCATCTGGGTCTTCGTCTTCTTGTTCTTTCCCCGAGGTCTGCTCGATTTAGTGCTCGATGGCTTAGAAGAGGCTTGCAGTTCCTTCTTCTTCTTCTTGAGCGGCTTCTGAACTGAAGTCTCTGGCTTCTTCTTAATAACCTGTTTAATATCTGCAGCAACAACTGATCTAGAGACACTGGAAGAAGCATTAGTAACAGAGTTGACCGGAGTCAACTCCACAGTCTCAACAGCTAGGCAGTGAGATTCTTCATTCCTAGAGTCATATTTCATGCAATCTTTAAGACGAAACGTTTTCGTTTCTTTACCGACCCTTAGAGTTAAAGAACCATTTGGAACGTTAATATTCATTCCAGTAGTAGCCATGAAAGGTCGACCTATGAGAATGGTAGAATCATCTGTACTAGTATCCATAATCGCATAGTCAGCTAAGAACGTGAACGGACCACATTTAGTAACAACGTCTTTAATCTCTCCCTTAGGAGTTTTAAGTGATCTATCAGCAAAGACAAGTTGCATACTAGGCGGTTCAAGTTCTCCTAGGTTTAATTTTTCAAACAGGCTCATAGGCATGACATTAACAGACGCTCCTAGATCAACTAAGCAACGTTCAATCTCAACATCATTGATGACCAGAGGCAAAGTAAAGGAACCAGGATCAGATAACTTAGCTGGATATGGAGAGGCAGGTTTCTTAATACGAATGTCAGGATATCCTTCCTTGTTCCCCTTCATGCCAGTCTCGATCCTTGCATTTGGCAGCAATGCTCTAGGAAAAGGAGGCTTCACGATGTACGGTGCAAGAGGAGGATCATCCTCCTTAGGCGCCAGTTCCTGTTCTTCTTCTTCCTCCGGAGTTTCAGCGATCCTGCGTAAAACAGAACAAGCATCAGCAATTAAGGTTGGGAGTTTTCGAGCGGTTACCATCTTGGCTTGCTCCTTTCGCGGATTCTGCTCTGTCTGGCTTGGAAGTTGGCCAAATGGTCGACCAGATGCTAGCATGCTCGAGATGTTGTTCACGGCTTGCTCAATTCTTTGTCCAGATGCTATCTATTCTTGATTGAGAAGAGCTTGAGCCTTGAACTGACTGTCATGATCATCGAGTCTTGTGATGATCTGGCTGAGCTTCTTATCCAGGTCACTGACATTATTCTCTCTCTGATGCTGCGACCATTGATAGGTATTGTTAAGATATTGATTATGGCGATTGCCAGGAGCAGTTCCATAATTACTCGGATTGCGATGCGGCGGCTGGTAGACACCTACCGGCGGATGGTTAGGCTTCTGATCCTGAGCTGGACCAGCCGGGCGGTTATTCTGGTTCTGGTTATGGTTGGCGCCGGCATTGTAGGGAGGTCTGTCTTGATAGTTCCCTTGCTGTCTGAAGTTACGGTAGCCAGCATAACCATTCTGATTATTGACGAAGCCTTGTTGAATGAAATTTACCTCTTCGGCAGACCAGACTTCTGCCTTACCAAAATTCTGACAACGGCCTCCGTTATGTGCGCAAGCTCCACACCACTCGCAATCGGCAACGTAGACAGAGGCTGCCGGCGACTTTATCGGTGTGGTAGACTTCTTCAAATGCTTCTCTACCTCTGCTTGGATTGTAGCTTCGAGATCTAGCTTGCTCCTCGATCCTTTAGATTGTCGTTCCCAGTTCCTTGACTTGGAAGCACAGTTTGCGAAGTGAAGAAGAGCAGCTTCAGGTGTTAGTGTAGTGCAATCCCCTTCAGCTAGAGAATTGACCCACTTGGCAGATTCTTCTCGAAGTCCTCGAGAAAAGATTTCAGATAACTGCCTCTGCTCGAATCCATGATGAGGGCAGGTGTAGAGAAATTCTTGGAATCGATTCCAAGTATCATATAAGCTTTCTCCTTCTTTCTGGGAGAATCTTGCGATGCTGTCCTTGATGGCGGTTGTTCTGGCCGGAGGGAAGTATTCTTCAACGAAGTCCTGAGCCAGAGTATCCCAATCAGTGTAATAGCCAGGTGGTTTGCCAGTAAGCCACCTCTTAGCAGGGCCTTTAAGAGAGAACGGGAAAGCTCTCAGACAAAGAGTGTTTTTGTCGAGGTTTCCGCTCTTGAAAGTGCTGCAGAGATCAAGGAAATCTGCAAGATGAGTGCACTGATTGTCTAGGGGCCTGCCTTCAAACTGTAAATCCCTAGAGATCATAGTCAAGAATGGAATCTTGATCTCATAGTCAGGATCTCCTTCAATGCGCGGAACGGCAATGGCAGATCGAACGCTAGTCGCGCTCGGCTTGTTATAGTCTGCTAGACTCTTCTGTGCAGGTGGTGGCGGCGGCGGTTGATCGCCATTTGGTGGTGGTGGTGGTAATCTATCGTCCATGGCGGGAGATGGAGGAGGTGAAAGTGACTCGGTGTATGAAGCGGATGAAGATGACGGTACGGGTGAAAATGGAGATGAGGAACTCTCCTTCAGTTCCTCGATCTTGATCGGAGTGATGAATGGATTGGATCTGCCTTTCTTCAGAATCTGTGATCGTAGAGGTGGAGCAGAACTGCCTGGTCTCTCTGCACTCTTAGCCTGTTCGGTTTGAGAGCGAGTCCAAGGACGGTGAGGCATACACCTGTAAACCTACAGATAACAAAGACGAACAAAACCAGTGTAAAATCGAAGTGGATGGAAAGGTGAAAGGTGGAAAATAGAAGAATATATTGCCAGTTCTTCTTTCAAACAATCAAAAGAAGTCCCCGGCAACGGTGCCAATTTGATGGAACGCAGTCGTTGTGATGCGTTCAAACAAATAACTACTAAGCTAAGAAAAAGCTAAAGCAGATCGTATTCCGAGGGTCTTCTATGATTGACTACTTCAAAACTGGCAAAATACTCAAATGCAAGCAAGTTGTGCGTGGTGTGAGTTCCACGACTTCTAATTCTAAGAAATGCAGAGAAATTAAAATAAATTAAACTAAAGCAGATTTGGAAATTAGGGTTTGGAAACAAGGATGACAGACGGACTTAGACTTTGAATCCCCCTTCGTTCCCCAGAGCATTGGCAATCAACAGATCAGCGGATTTCGATTCTCATTCAATCAATTACTAAGACACCACCATAACTCCTTACCCTTAGGTTTAAGACCGGCGAACGTTCGCTCTATCCGTTCTAACTACCAAGATTAACTAGCCGCCCGGGTACGGTCGCCTCTCGCAATGACTTAATTAACTGGTGTAATTACTAATGATTAATGAGTTACTGTCGCAGTGAATTAACCCTAACCGGTTCCTACGAAAGGCACGCTCCAATTATAAGGTTAATTGTTCAATTTGATGTTCTAAAGTAAGGCGAGCGTTCGCTTCTATCCTTAGCTTAACCAGAATCTAATCTAGGTGATCAATCCAGACAAGAAACATGAACAATGAAGAGCAAATCAAACATGAAAAAGAACTGATTGAATTTCGAATCTAATCACCGCCGATCCGTGACCGCTTTAAAGCCCTGGGTCACTTAGGGTTCATCTAGTCTAAGCTCTAACGAGTTTAGCTACTCATGATTATTACAAAAGAAACAAAGACAAAGAGAGAGTTCATCATTCAGAGGAAGAACAGAAAAGAATCTGAAAAACCTAATTTAGACGACTCTGACAGACTTCGATCTTCGGTAGATAACACTCCTAGCTCCGGTTCGTCGAGATGGAAGGGATGGCGTCACGATCTCTCTCCGGCTCTTCGAACTCTAACTCTTCGCTCCAGAACTTGAGAGGATTCTCTGAATTCTGATCTCGAAAAGTTGTATTTTGCGAATTATGATCTATATCCCTTTTGGGCCGCCGGGTTAAGTATTTATACTTAACCCTAATCAGCCGGATTTCTTCTAATATTTTCGCCGAAAATAGTGAATTATTTTCGCCGAAAATATACTTGTGAATGGAAGTCCCGCCGGCTGATTCTCCTGTGATTTTCGTTTCGGTCCGAAAATCCAATGGTTTCGCCGAAAACTTCTTTGGCTGAGCATCAGTGAATTGTTCTTGCATTTTCGCCGAAAACCATAGGCCATTTTCGCCGAAAATGTAAGTGTGAACGGGCAGACTTCTGGTTTGACTTGATCGGCTCCTTGGATCGATTCTGGTTTGATTCCTCGAGGTTCCAATGCCTTAGACACGTCCTTGGTTACTTATTCGATGGCAAAAACCTGTGCTAACATAAAAACACTAGAAAACCATCAAATAGACCCGAAACGGGCCAAGGTAACACAAATGGCACGAGATAGGGCAATCGATTGAATATTCGTTATTCTACCCTAAAAACCATGTCTTAAGCAAAGAAATGTCGCTTAAATGAGGCTGATAATCACGTCAAATCGAGTGTCATCAGAGTTCCTAAAGTAGAGCTTCGGGGCTTCTCCGGTGAGCATGAATTTCTTCCCGTTCGCGTGTACGAGGTTGGAACGTCCGTCGGGAAGGTGGTCGATGATTTTGAACGGTCCGAACAGTTCTGTCAAAGGATCGTCTTCCACAAGGAGGATAGTGGACGGAACGAGAACGGTCGGCTCCTTCTTTACTTTAATCTTCGGCTTGATATCGCCAGGATCGGTGATCGTTAGTATTTCCTTGGGAGACGCTTTTGGCTTCTCCCTCCATACTTGTTCCGGCGCCGGTTTCTCGGAACGAATTGGCAGTGCAGCTGGCTCGGTAGACGGTGGTCGAACAACTAGTCTCCAGACCATTTGAGCTTGCTTCTTCTTGTTCTTTCCGCGTGGCCTACCAAACTCCTTGCTCGGCGGTTTAGAAGAGGCTTGCAGTTCCTTCTTTCTTTTGTGGCTTCTGAACCGAAGCTTCTGGCTTCTTCTTCACAACCTGTTTAATGTCTGCAACAGCAATTGATCTAGACACACTAGAAGAGACATCAGTGACGGAGTTGACCGAGGCCAACTCCACAGTTTCAACAGCTAAACAATGGAATTCTCCTTTAGGAGTGTATTTCATGTCGTCCTTGAGACGGAATGTTGTCGTATCTTTTCCAACCCTTAATGTTAACGAACCATTTGGAACATTAATGTTAATGCCGGCTGTAGCCATGAATGGTCGACCTAGGATAAGGGTAGAATATGTCTCTCGAGTATCCATCACTACATAATCAGCGAAAAAACGGAAGGGGCCACAACAAGTGATTACATCCTTGATTATTCCTCTAGGTTCTTTTAAAGTTTTGTCAGCGAACACTAAGTGCATGCTAGCAGGTTGTAATTCCCCTAGGTTCAGTTTTTTATATAAACACATAGGCATGACATTTATAGATGCTCCTAGATCAGCTAAACTGCGCTCAATTTCGATACCATTAATGATTATGGGTAATGTAAAAGGGCCAGGATCAGAGCACTTAGCTGGGATAGGTATGGGTGGTGATTGAGAGACGATGACTGAGCATTCTCCCGTAGAGGGGGTAGGAAGTGCTTCCTTCTTCTTTTCCGGGCTGCCCTGCTCAGTGCTCCTGGTTGTGATGACTTTAGCATGCTCGTTCTTCATGGTGGAGCTTTTTTGAGACGGCGCCTGATTGAAGAGGGGAATGTTGGCCAACAAGCTAGCTACCTTATTTACCATGCTCTCTATTCTTTGTCCTTGTGCG
Organism: Linum lewisii; assembly: GCA_034768395.1. Classification (NCBI taxonomy): domain Eukaryota; kingdom Viridiplantae; phylum Streptophyta; class Magnoliopsida; order Malpighiales; family Linaceae; genus Linum; species Linum lewisii. Next base: position 14,172,605 of record CM068300.1, read on the forward strand.
ATCTGTCCTTGGTTAAAAGCATCTTGGGCTTTCAACCTTTCTTCATGATCATCGAGCCTTGCTACAATCAGATCAAATTTCTGGGCTAGTCTCCTCTCCCACATGTCTTCAGATGTAAAACTCTGAGGATGTTGTTGATCAATTTGACGGTCTGCTCCGGTAAACCTGGGAGGGTCTCGATAACTATTGTCCCAGCATTGATTCCGACTCCGGTTGATCCCGAAGTTGTGAGGGGGACGCTCCAGGGAGCTTCCCTGTCGATGAGGAGGTGTTATGAACTGACGGTAGTCGGGGTGGCCTCTTTGATCATTGGTGAAGCCTTGATCAATGAAATTCACTTCCTCTTTAGGCCAGCTTTGAACTGTTCCAAAGATCTCCTTCATATGTTTATGTACTTCAATTTTAATCTGATCTGCACTGCTCGGTTGGCTCTCGGCTGCTCCAAACTGTCTCTCCCAATTTCTGGACTTAGATGCGCAGTCTGCAAAGTGAAGTAGAGTAGCTTCTGGTTCGAGTGCTGTGTAGCTGCCTTTGGCTAAAGTGTTGACCCATTTAGATGTTTCTTCGTTCATACCTTGAGCAAATATTTCGGCTAGCTGTCCCTGGTTGAATCCATGATGAGGGCATTCAGAGAGGAGCTCTTGGAATTCGCTTCATGCATCGTATAGGCTTACTCCCTCCTTCTGAGAGAAACTAGCGATGCTATCCTTGTAGAATGTCGTTCTTGAAGGGGGGTAGTAGTCCTCTATGAAGTCCTGAGCTAGTTTATCCCAGTTAGTGTAGTAGCCAGGTGGTTTCGAGCTGAGCCATATCTTGGCGTTGCCTTTAAGAGAGAAGGGGAACACTCGTAAGCAAAGATTGTTCTTACCGAGATTCTCGCTCTTAAACGTCTCGCACATGTCAAGGAAGTTCGCCAAATGCGTGCAGGGGTTTTCTTGCGGCTTCCCTTCGAATTGAAGATCTCTAGAGACCATGTTCAGGAAGGAAATTGTGATCTCGTAGTCGGAGTCGTCATCGTTGTGCGGCACAACGACGCTGGGTTGAAGGTTAGCTGCATTCGGTCTACAATAGTCCGCCATGGTGCGTTGGGCAGCCTCTATGGGAGGAGAAGGTGGTGATGAATCTGAAGTAGTGGATGGAACGGATGAAGATGAGGAGTTCTCCTTCAACTCCTCAATCTTATTAGGGATAAGTGATGTAGGCGGAATGATTATGACTTGCTTCTGAGCTAGCGGTTTCTTCGACGGAGTTGAATTACCCGGCTTAAACTGAGAATGAGCGATCGAGCGGTTCATGAACCTGTAGAACAACCTACAAGCGACAAAAGCAAACATACCGACGTAAAATCGAAGTGCATGGAAAGGTGAAAGATGGAAAATAGAAGAATAAATTGACAGTTCTTCTTTCAACAATCAAAAGAAGTCCCCGGCAACGGCGCCAATTTGATGAACCTTAAAGATCGTTGTTCGGATTCAAACAAATAACTAACAAAGTAACAAAGCTAGGGTAGATCGTATTCCAAGGGTCTTCTAAGATTGACTACTCTGAAAACTGGCAAAGTACTCGGATGCAAACACGTTGTGCGTGGTGTGAGTTCCACGACTTCTAATTCTAAGAAAAGCAGGGAAATTTAAAAATTAAACTAAAGCAGATTGGAAATTAGGGTTGAAAAAAAAACAAAGATGACAAGCGAACTTAGACTTTGAATCCCCCTTCGTTCCCTAGAGCATTGGCAATCAACAGATCAGCGGATTTCAATTCTCGTTCAATCAATTCTAAGACACCACCATAACTCCTTACCCTTAGGTTTAAGACCGACGGACGTTCGCTCTATCCGTTCTAGCTACCAAGATTAATTAGTCGCCCGGGTACGGTCGCCTCTCGCAACGACTTAACTTAACTGGTGCAATTACTAGTGATTCATGAGTTACTCTAGCAGTGGATTAACCCTAACCGGTTCCTACAAAAGGCACACTCCAATTATAAGGTTAATTGTTCAATTTGATGTTCTAAAGTAAGGCGAGCGTTCGCTTCTATCCTTAGCTTAACAAGAATCTAATCTAGGTGATCAATCCAGACAAGGAACATGAACAATGAAGAACAAATCAAACATGAAAGAGAAACTGATTGAATTTCGAATCTAATCACCGCCGATCCGTGACCGCTTTAAAGCCCTGGGTCACTTAGGGTTCATCTAGTCTAAGCTCTAAGAGTTTAGCTACTCATGATTATTACAAAAGAAACAAAGACATAGAAAGAGTTCATCATCCAGAGGAAGAACAGAAAAGAATCTGAAAAACCTAATTTAGACGACTCTGGCAGACTTCGATCTTCGGTAAACTGCAATCCTAGCTCCGAGTCTCCGAGATGGAAGGGATGGCGTCACGATCTCTTTCCGGCTCTCCGAACTCTAACTCTTCGCTCCAGAACTCGAGAGAATCCTTGGAAATCGTAATTATGAAAAGTATATCTGATGTGGGCCGCCGGGTTAAGTATTTATACTTAACCTAATTAATCCGGATTTAACTGATATTTTCGCCGAAAATAAGGGATTATTTTCGCCGAAAATAATGGTGTAAATGGCTGGACCCTCGGCTGACTTCTCCTGTAATTTTCGCTTCGGCCGAGAACCTAGGGTTTTCGGTCGAAAACTTCCTTCAGCCGGCCTCTGTTGATATGTGCTGATATTTTCGCCGAAAATAAAGGGTTATTTTCGGCGAAAATCCCTTTGTAAACGGGGTAGGAATTTGTTTGACTCGGTTGGCTCCTTTGATCGATTCCGGTGCAATCCCTCGAGGTTCCAACGCCTTAGACACGTCCTTGGCTACTTATTCGATGGCAAAAACCTGTGCTAACGTAAAAACACTAGAAAACCATCAAATAGACCCGAAACGGGCCAAGGTAACACAAATGGCACGAGATAGGGCAATCGATTGAATATTCGTTATTCTACCCTAAAAACCATGTCTTAAGCAAGGAAATGTCGCTTAAATGAGGCTGATAATCACGTCAATTCGAGTGTAATCAACATCGCTTCACATGCTGTCTCCAAACCAGCAATAATCTCAGCCATCCATCTAATCTATGGTCCTCATCTCTTACTTGTTCCTTCCTTCTTCCCCAAATCGTATGAATGCGATAGATTAAAATTTTGGGCGTTGTTTGTACTTGGCGGCTACGCGGATGATGTCACGCTTAATTATTTCGTCAATACAGTTTGTACAAAATCCATACAGAGTGTACGTTATATATAGGTTGTACGATTCTCATACATAGTGTACGAATTTCATATAGAGTATATACAGTTTTGTATGAATTGTTACAACCCTACCGTACGGAAAAAACAACTATACAAAAATAAATACAAAATGTATACAACTCACGTACAGATTGTACAAAAATAAATACAAAGTGTACAAATCCTGTGCGAAGTGTATACACTTTGTATAAAACTCTAGTGCAGACTATACACAAATAAATATAAAGTGTACAATTCATACAAAGTGTATAAAAGTTCCCGTACAGACTTTACAAAAATATATATAAAGTGTACAACTCTCGTATAAAGTGTATACATTTTGTATATAACTTGTACAAACATCATTATGAATTGTATAGACCGCATACAAATTGTACAGACTGCCGACAGGGAATTTGTCAAGAAATTTTTTTTTAAAGAAGTTTTTTTTCCAGAATTATAGATCTAATGACGACGATCACGTGGGTGAAAAAATTTTCATCGGCAGGAAATTCGTCGATAAATGAAATGGGAGGAAACTTCAACAAACTAAAATTACTTAGAGTTATAAATAAAGGGCTGAGACCACAAGATTAACAACTAAGATCTAACGGCGGATGATGATTGTTACATTATATGCAACAAACAACACCCATTGTCACGAGAACTGGACTCGAGGTTGTTGCATGTTGGTTCATTTGGCGCTATAAATTTAATATTTATAATTTAATTTAGTGGTCCTTTAACTAACAACATTCAATGCTGAAAAAATTTCCCTTCTCCCCTTTCTCCTCCTCCGCCTCCTATAAATACATCCTGACCTACATTTTGGATTCCACCGACGTTCCCCCATAAAAAGCTAAATGTAGATGGTGCAACCGCGACTGGCTCTAGAGGTAGAATTGGATTGGTCATCAGAGATGTTGATGAAGGTCTCCTTTTTGCAATAGTGCCCCCCTCAGATTTAGTGCCCCCTCATATTTAGTGTCCCCTAGGAACATGGACGATCAACGTGGACAGAGCACTCCCCCTTCCCTCGGAGGAGTGATAGGCCTTGTTGTCTGCTTCCACACAGGCTCCATTATCCTAGCATTAAGTATATCTTATCGTGGAATCACTAACCCCTTTGTCTTAGAAGTCTACCTTTCAGGGATGCTTGTCGTCGTTGTCTTTCTTTTGGTTGTCGGAGTTTGGATATAAAGGGAGACACTTCCCATGTGGTGTACCTAATTCACAACAAATCTTTCCTACACCAAGAAGAACACAATCATTGTTGTCATCGGTTGGTTCCCAGCCTCTTGCCCTGGTCTCAACCTTCGTTATGTGCCTTGTCAGGCAAATTTTGCGGCTCATTATGTGGCTCGACACACTCTAAAATGCCTCCCAAGTTGGAGATTAGTAAACCTTACGACTTCGACTGATACCCGTTTTTGAATGTATGACTATCTTTAATTCTCCCTCGAGAGCTATCTTAGAAAAAAAAACATTCCCCTACTAGGAGTAGGATGGACTCCTGACTCGTGAGTTATTTTGTTTGGAGACTAGGTACAACGACTTCAACTTAGTTCTCACATCACTTGCATGACAATGATTTAGTGAAATTAAGTTGTTGCATCTGTTAGTCTGCCAACACTCATCAATTTCCTTTCATCAGATATTTGCACCGACAAGTTAGACGAGTCGAGTTAATTTGGTCAGATTATTATTTATTGTGGGTTAATTTGGGTCGAAACAATCAGATCATAAGTTGTTATATTTGGAGCTAATTCTAAATTTTATTATCGGGTTAGATTATTTTGGGTTAAGCGGTTTGAGTCCTACAATTATCAAATATGACAATTTATTAAGATAGCTAAGTTCAAATTTGACAAAATCAAGTTAAACTACTAACTGAAAAGAGATTAGAGAATAATGTAAAAATAGATATAGAATGATGGTTATAGCTAAATATCATGTAAAAAATATTTATTCTTAGAAAAAAATATTTATTAATGATGTGTTAAAAATATGTATTAAGAATTAAAAACATGTAGAAATAGACTATATACAAAAGCAAGGGCATATAGATTTAATGACATAAAATTTTGACTATCATCCCTACAACTACAACCTTAATAAGTGGAGGCTTCTGCGTGGTGTAAGAAAATGAAAGGATAAAATTGAGACCTTGAAATATCATTAAACACTAAATCTAAATCACCCATCTTTGGTAACCATTCGAGTACGCGCGGGATCAGAGGAAGGAGTCAAGGACTTGACGGCGGAGCATGGGGATGTACTCGTGGGGCTCCAGGGTTTTGGAGCCGAAGCCAACGGTGAGATTGGTAGGGGACATGATCTTCATCTTGGTGATGCGGCGACCAATGAGGTGGAGTGGGATGCCTCCGCCACAGGGCTTGGGAGTGGAGGAGTTGTTCCGTTCGAGGATGAAGGTTTTGAATCCGCCAATGGGTCCCTGGGATGAAGGATCTGTGGGGCTTTCATCGATGACGACAACATAGAAATTTCTCCCAGATATGGGGTGTTGTAGGTGGCTATGATGGTGGAAGTGTGGAGTTTGGGTGTTTTCTAGTGGAGGAGTTGGAGTGAGGCTTGTGGGAGGCGAAAGGTAGAAAAGAGTGAGACATTCATGGAGTGGCGGTGGCTAGCTACGGCGACACTCATGATTAGGAAAAGTAACAAGTAATATTTTGAAGGAGAATGACTATTTTATTGGAATCAACTCCAATTTTATGGAGATTTCCATAAGCCACCATTTGCCAACTAAGTCAAATGATTTGACAAGTTAAACAAAAAGAAAATTTAGTGACCATATGTTTAAGTTTGCTAGAATAGTCTAGAGAAATATCTTGTAATATTTTATTAATTGGGGAGTAGTATAAATAGGTGAGAAGTAGGAGTGGCAAAGTGCAATGCAAAAGTGAGAAACACAAAGAGAGGTAGAAGTAAGAGTTGAGAGGCGTGAGATAGTGAGTGTGGAGTGGGACTGACCAAATTGTGAGGCAAGAGAGTTTAGTGGAGGAACACAAAGTGCAATGTAAAAGTGAAATATCTTGTAATACTTTATTAACTGAGGAGTAGTATAAATAGGTGAGAAGTAGGAGTGGCAAAGTGCAATGCAAAAGTGAGAAACACAAAGAGAGGTAGAAGTAAGAGTGGAGAGGCGTGAGATAGTGAGTGTGGAGTGGGAGTGATCAAATTGTGAGGCAAGAGAGTTTAGTGGCTATCTTGTGAGAGTGAGAGTTGTTGTAATATAAGTAATTCAAGTTATAAAAGTGTACATTTATTTTAGTCACTAAATTCTCAACATATTTTGTAGCTTAGCTAATTTTAGTTACTTATTCGTAACTACAAAAACTGTGGTGATTGTTAGTAATTATTGAAAATTACAATTCAAATCACTGATTTTAATATTGTTGATAGTTTTGGATCACTAGGTCATTTTAAAAATTAATAATGTTTTGGAGTAATCAAAACGAAAAAGAAACATTGCTGGAATAACCGTGTAACTATATAAACTGGTCGTTGTCGAATAACATGTTAACTAATTCGTATAACTAGTTAATTGATTTTGATAACGAGTTATCAACTAAATAACCATTGGAGATGTTAGGTTGTCTCTAATAAGGAGGCTAATAAGAAAATGAAGAGGACATATTAGTTTGAGACCCTAAAACCAAAAATCAAGGTTCAACAAGGGTTCAAACCAAAATACCTAAATTTAAAAGAAGACTCAAATGAGGATTAGGAGGGCATTTTGGCCTTTGGTCATAGGAGGTTTTAAGGGTGGACCACTGCAATAATGCAAGAGAGAAAAGGTTATTGATGTGTTTGTGTTGTTTCTTTATTAAAAAGTATTTTTTTAAGAGATAATAAGCCAATAGGTCTCTATTTTATTGAAATATAACAAACAAGCCCCCTTACAATTATTTGCGCAAAACACACCCCTCTACTTAGAATGCTTGACAAAGAAGCCTTCTTACAATTATTTGCGTAAAACACACCCCTCTATTTAGAACGCTTAACAAAGAAGTTCTTCCGTTAGAATTTTGATAAATGTCATCACGATTTTGCTGACACGTTATGCTGACTTAGTGATGACACTCGATTTGACGTGATTATCAGTCTCATTTAAGCGACATTTCCTTGCTTAAGACATGGTTTTTAGGGTAGAATAGCGAATATTCACTCAACTGTTCTATCTCGTGCCATTTGTGTTACTTTGGTCCATTTTGGGTCTATTTGATGGTTTTCTAGTGTTTTCATGATAGCACAGGTTTTTGCCGTCAAATATAGTAGCCAAGGACGTGTCTAAGGCGTTGGAACCTCGAGGAATCACACCAGAATCGATCCGAGAAGTCAATCAAGTCGAATCAAATCCTGCCCCAATTTACACTGCAGTTTTCGGCGAAAATCCCCCAGGTTTTCGGCGAAAACTCAAGAAGGAATCGGCTGAGTTCAACAAAGAGAAGTTTTCGGTGAAAACTCCAAGTTTTCGCCGAGAACCCTAAGGTCCGAAAATCACAGGAGAAACAGCCGAGCATTCAAGTCATTTACAAAGGAATTTTCGGCGAAAACTTCATAGGTTTTCGGTGAAAATCCCAGGCAAAATCCGGCGGTATTAGGGTTAAGTATAAATACTTAACCGGCGGCCCAATAAAATATATACCTCATAATACATCATATTTTCAGAATTCTCACGACTTCTGGAGCAGAGTTTAGAGTTCGAAGAGCCAGGAAGAGATCGTGACGCCATCCCTTCACCTCGGAGACTCGGAACTAGGATTGAAGATTACCGGAGATCGAAGTTTCGTCGGAGTCGTCATAATTAGGTTTTTCAGATCCTTGCTGTTCTTCCTCTGTTCAAGATGAACTCTGTCTTTGTCTTTGATTCTTTTGTTATGAACATGAGTAGCTAAACTCGTAGAGCTTAAACTAGATGAACCCTAAGTGACCCAGGGCTTTAAAGCGGTCACATATCGGCGGTGATTAGATTCAAAGTTCAATCAGTTTCTCTTTCATGTTTGATTTGTTCGTCATTGTTTATGTTTCTTGTCTGGATTTATCACCTAGATTAGATTCTTGTTAAGCTAAGGATATAAGCGAACGCTCTCGCCTTACTTTAAAACATCAAATCGAACAATTAACCTATTCATTGGAGTGTGCCTTTCGTAGGAACCAGTTAGGGTTAATCCACTGCAAGATTAACTCATAAATCGTTAGTAATTCCACCAGTTAGTTAAGTCGTTGCGAGAGGCGACCGTACCCGGGCGACTAATTAATCTTGGTAGCTAGATCGGATAGAGCGAACGTTCGCCAGTCTTAAACCTAAGGGTCAGGAGTTATGGTGATGTTTTAGAATTGATTGAAAGAGAATTGAAATCCGCTGATCTGTTGATTGCCAATGCTCTAGTGAACGAATGGGGATTCGAAGTCTAAGCTTGTCTGTCATCTTTGTTAAATCAACCAATCTTTCAGTCTGTCTTTCAGTTTAATTTTTAATTTCCTTGCATTTCTTAGAATTAGAAGTCGTGGAACTCACACCACGCACAACCTGTTTAAACTTGAGTAATCTGCCTTTATATTTGAGTAGACGATTATTAGAAGACCTGTGGAATACGATCTACCCTAGCTTTCTAGCTTCGTAGTTATTTGATATCGCTAAAACTGCGTTCATCAAATTGGCGCCGTTGCCGGGGACTTCTTTTATTTGTTTGAAAGAAGAACTGGCATTTTATTCTTCTACTTTCCATCTTTCATCTTTCCATCCACATGTGTTTATTCTTCTACTTTCCATCTTTCATCTTTCCACTTTCGATTTTACATTGGTTGTGTTTGTTTTTGTTATTTGTAGGTTGTTCACAGGTTTATGCACCACCGCCCTCTCACGCGTCTCCAAAGCGCCAAGAACGACAAGGCTAAGAGTGTAGAGAGACCAGGCAGTTCTGCTCCACCAAGACAATCACAGATTCCAAAGAGAGGCAGAACCAATCCACCTTCATCCGTCACTCCAATCAAGATCGAGGAACTGAAGGAGAGTTCCTCATCTCCATCTTCACCGTCATCTTCATCCGCTTCATACACCGAATCACTTTCACCTCCTCCATCTCCCAGGATGACTGATCAGTTACCACCACCAGGCGGTCATCAACCACCATCACCACCACCAGGCGGTGCACAGAAGAGTCTAGCTGACTACAACAAGCCGAGCGCGACTAGCGTTCAATCTTCTATTTCCGTGCCGCGCATTGAAGGAGATCCTGACTATGAGATCAAGATTCCATTCTTGACTATGATCTCTAGGGATCTACAATTTGAAGGCAGGCCACTAGACAATCCGTGCACACATCTGGCAGATTTCCTTGATCTCTGCAGCACTTTCAAGAGCGGGACTCTCGACAAGAACACTCTTTGCTTGAGAGCTTTCCCGTTCTCTCTGAAAGGCGCCGCTAAGAGGTGGCTCAATGGCAAATCACCTGGCTACTACACCAACTGGGAGACTCTTGCTCAAGACTTCGTCGAAGAGTACTTCCCTCCTTCCAGAACAACAGCTTTCAAGGACAGCATCGCCAGATTCTCTCAAAAGGAAGGAGCGAGCTTATATGATACTTGGAATGAATTCCAAGAACTTCTCTACAACTGTCCTCACCACGGTTTCGAGCAGAGGCAGTTAGCTGAAATCTTTGCTCGAGGTCTTCGTGAAGAATCTGCCAAATTGGTCAATTCCTTAGCTGAAGGGGATTGCACTACACTTACACCTGAAGCTGCTCTTCTTCATTTCGTGAACTGTGCTTCCAAGTCAAGGAACTGGGAGCGACAATCTGAAGGATCAAGAAGCAAGCTCGATCTCGAAGCAACCATTAAGGCAGAAGTTGAGAAGCATCTAAAGAAGTCTTCTACACCCATCAAGCCGCCGGCAGCCTCTGTCTACGTTGCCGATTGCGAGTGGTGTGGAGCTTGTGCACATAATGGAGGCCGATGCCAGAATTTTGGTAAAACAAAAGTCTGGTCTGCCGAAGAAGTCAATTTCGTTCAACAAGGCTTCAACAACAATCAGAACGGTTATGCTGGCTACCGCAATTACAGACAGCATGGGAATTATCAAGATAGACCTCCCTACAATGTCGGTGCCAACCAAAACCAAGGCCAGAACCAGAACAGCCGACCAACTGGTCCAGCTCATGATCAGAAGCCGAATCATCCGCCGACAGGTGTATACCAGCCGCCACACCATAATCCGGGTAACTATGGAACTGCTCCTGGCAATCGCCAGAATCAATATCTGAACAATACTTATACAGGGCAGCAACATCAGAGGGAGAACAACGTCAGTGAACTCGACAAGAAGCTTAGTCAGATCATCACTAGACTTGACGATCATGATAGTCAGTTCAAAGCCCAAACTCTTCTCAACCAAGAACAGATTGCATCTGGTCAAAGAATTGAGCAGGCAGTGAACCAGATCTCTAGCATGCTAACATCTGGTCGACCGTTTGGCCAACTTCCGAGCCAAACTGAGCCAAATCCGAGAAAGGAGCAAGCTAAGATGGTATCTATTCAAGATCCGACAAACCCGTCTACTAATGCTTCTTCTAATTTATGCAGGACCGATGAAGCTTCGGAGAAGAAGGAAGCATTGAAGGAGGCGCCTAAGGAGTATGATCCTCGTCTTGCTCCGTACTACGTGAAGCCTCCTTTTCCAAGAGCAATGCTACCGAATGCGAGGATCGAGACTGGCATGTGGGGGAACAAAGAAGGATATCCTGCCGCTCGTAGTAAGAAACCTTCATCGCCATATCCAGCAAAGTGTTTCGACCCTGGTTCTTTCACTCTTCCTCTAGTTATTAATGATGTTAAGATAAAATGTAGTTTGGTTGATCTAGGCGCGTATGTCAATGTTATGCCTATGAGTTTGGTTAAGAAATTGAATCTAGGAGAACTTGAACCAACTAACATACAACTTGTCTTTGCTGATAGATCACTGAAAACCCCTAGAGGAGAGATCAAAGACGTTGTTACTAAATGTGGTCCTTTCACGTTCTTAGCTGACTATGTGATCATAGATACTAGTGAGGATGATTCTACCATTCTCATAGGTCGACCCTTCATGGCAACAACCGGAATGCAAATTAACGTTCCAAATGGTTCCTTGACCTTGAGGGTTGGTAAGGAAACGATAACATTCCGCCTTAAGGACGAAATGAAATATACTCCTTTGAATGAAGAATCTCATTGTCTAGCTGTTGAAACTGTGGAGTTGACTCCGGTCAACTCCGTTACTGATGTCAGATGTTGAACAGATCATCAAGCAGAAACCAAAATCTTCAGCTCAAAAGCCGCCCAAGAAGAAGGAACTGAAAGCCTCTTCTTCACCGCCAAGCAAGGAACCTAGCAGGTTGCAGAGGAAGAATAAGAAAAAGAAGACCCAAATGGTCTGGAGACCAGTTGCCCGCTGCCATCTTCTGAGCCAGCTGCACCACCAATTCCTTCCGAGCTACCGGCGCCGGAGCAAGTAAAAAAGGAGAAGCCAAAAGCATCTCCCAAGGAAACACCGACGATCACCGATCCTGGTGATATGAAGCCGGAGGTTAAAGAGAAGACAAAGCCGATCATTCTCATTCCTTCCATCGTAACACTCATGAAGGATGAACTCTCAAGTGAACTGTTCAGACCGTTCAAGATCACTGATCGTCTTCCCGATTGACGCACTAAACTTACTCATGCTAACGGGAAGAAATTCACGCTTGACGGAGATGCCCCGAAGCTCTACTTCATGAACTCCGATGCTAGCGTTAAGGAGATCCTGAGTTGGGATGTCTCCTAATACCGTCCAGGTATCGTCCAGCTCAAGGACGTTAATCAAGAGCGCTTCGTGGGAGGCAACCCACGGCTGGAGTCAGTTTTTCATTTGTGTCAAACTCAGTGTTTTAGAGTCAGTTCGGGGGAGCCAAAAGTGTCAGTTTGCATGATTTCTTATTTTTCGTGTGTAGTCTTTGGGTCATCGTTTCAATTGCAAGTTGTTTGAGGTTGTTCCGATTTTTGTCGATTTGATTGTGATTTTCTGAAGTTTGCCGGAATTGCGAAAATATTTTCAATCCTGCAGGGTAAAGTTTTCGGCGAGAACCCTCTAAATTTTCGGCGAAAACTTCTTTTGAAAACCCCCTGTGTTTTCCAGGCGATTTTAAGCTCAACTTTTCGGCGAAAACTCTCTGATTTTTTGGCGAAAACTTATTTGAAAACTGGCAGTCAATTTTAACTTGAGTTTTCGGCGAAAAATTGCACATATTTTTGCCGAAAACCTAAGACAAAATCCAAAAATTTTCCCCCTTCTTTTTCTATTTTTCCCGTTCACTCACTCTCTCTCCCCACTCTTTGCATTTTCGAACGAAAACAAAACCCCCTGTTTTTCAAAACCCGAACGCCGCCGCCCGAACCAGCCGCCGCCGCCATTGCCGATCGCCGCTGCCCCGTCCCTCTCCCTTTTCCGATCGTTTCAAGCCGTAGATCATTCGAATCGGAGCTCTAGAGCTCCCGTTCTCAAACCCTAATTTTTCCAATTTTTCACCGATTCCACTCTTCTCGTTCGTTTTCAGCACTCATGGCTTCAAGGTAAGTTGTTTAACTTTTCATTCCGAACTTTTGACATGTTGAATGCTGAATTTCGTCGGGGTTGACTTCGGTTGACTTTTTCGGTCTACCTCGATTTGCGTGCCAACTGTTTCGTGTGAACTAGGTTAGCTGATTGCTTTGGACTGATTTAGCATGCTTAGGGAGAATTGTGTTGAATTTTAATACCATTTGATCGTGAGTTGCTATGCTTAAAGATTGATTCTTTGCGGTGTTGACTTTTGTGAAATGTCGGTTTGACCATGAACTGTTTATGCTCGTTTGGCTGCCAAGTGTGTTCATTCACGTTCGTATTACTGTGTTTGCCATCTGAGTTTATAATTACGTCGTCTTTCCTGCTTTGAGCTAGTAATTGCCATGATTAGAGTTCAATGTGCTATGATGTTGACTTTTTGAATGTCGGTTTGACTTCTGATCTCTAATTATGATATGAAGATTCCGGCTAGACATATGCATGCTTTGTGATTTATTGTGATTACCGGTTACTTACTTTGCTTACCCCCACTCGGTTTTCCTCATTTCTTTGTGAAATTGAGTTTTTCTACTAAGTGGGGTGGGTTATTGGTTAACTAATCTGGTTTCATTTCTGGCTATAGGAATGTCACTCATGAGCGCAGGACCTAGGCGAGACTTGACACCGCCTCTAGCTCTCGAGTCCCGGCCCCTGTCACACCCGCCATCCACGGTCCTCCACCAGCTTTCCCTGGTCGTGTCGGGTACCACTCCATTATCGCTCGCCTGCCTGTGCACTACTTCGAGCGATACCAGAGGCTCGAGCGTGTTCCCGGAGCTGACGTTCGACCATTATCCCTGGACTCACTCCAGGAGCACGATGAGGACTGGCACCAGAACGTGCTCACCTCACTGGCACCTTCAGGACTGCTGGAGCTGACCACCCTAGCTGCCTACTTTCCAGACGTCGCTCTCCAGGAGTTCTGGGTGACATTCGATCTGGATGAGCACAAGAAGAGGCAGCACAAGAAGGTCGTCTCCTTCTACCTGGGTGGGGTGTAGAAGTCGTTCACCTACGATGAGTTTGCAGCTCATCTTGGCATCCCCCGGGAGCACTACGAGGGTCATCACCTCGGCTGGGAGAACAATCCGGCAGTGGAGAGGAGTACGATGAGCTATGGACCCACATGATTGGAGTGCCTGATGCTCGGACCACGACCCATAACTCAGTTAAGTCCCTCTCTCACCCTCTCTATCGCTTTATCCATATGGTTTGGTGTAGATCTCTTTTGTTTGCTCCAGATAAGAGCCGCCACCACATCAGCCGAGAGGAGCTCCTGCTTCTCCACGCCATCTGGGAGTCTTACCCTCTTCATCCTGGATGGGTGCTTGCACGCATATTCCGCCAGAAGACTCAGAAGCTGAGGCCACCTAGCTCACTCCTGGGAGGCAACTTTGTCGGCCGACTCATCATCTCCCTCGGTCTCAGCCAAGAATATGGCTCGGACGTCCCACGACGCAGAGTATACACCGTAGGTGGAGATTTAGCGGTGGAGTACGCCCTCCAGCTGGACCTTGGTCCACGAGTGGTGGCAGCTCTCCCTCTCCAAGACGAGGAAGAGTCGGAGGAAGAAGATGATTCTGAGGAGCCGCATCCTCAGCCTGGAGCGGAGTTTGACGACCATATACCCTCGCCACATCATCAGGCAGGGTATGACGATCAGTACCAGACGCTCCCTCCAGATCCATTCCGAGTGCCTCATCCTCAGCACCGACCACATCCAGCTGACGTTGGAGAGTTGTACGAGCGACTCCAGGAGTGGCGGATCACAGACACCGCCACTCAGGATGCCAGATGGATTATTATGCAGCAGCACATGCTCCGCACTGACAAGAGGTATGAGGCACAGCTGGCGTGGCAGCGGCAGGTTGGCGACGCCCTCCACATTCCCCCTCCCGATGCACCTGACCAGCAATGATCGGGTTGTATTCCTTTTCTGGTCCTTTCTTTTTATTTCTTCTTTTCAGATTTCGATCCAATTTTTTTCTGTGTGGATCCGGGACACTTGTCTCGGTTTCTTTTTTATCTTTCATTTGTTTTTTTTTTGCAGGCAGTTGGGAGATTCCCTTTGCTTCGCTTCGGTAAATTCCCTCTGCTCTGAGGATCCGTGCTCATCCCCTAAACCAACCATCTCGGTCCAGGTTCTTCTACTTCACTCTTCGCTCTAGTTTTAGTCATGTGAGGACACAGTACGATTTAAGTGTGGGGTAGGATGCTAGAGAACCTTGTATGAACTTGATTGCCCTTGATTGTGTTTTTGTGTGCCTCGTGGTCCCTTTCCAGTCTCTCTAGCATTAGAATGGCCCAGTTCTTGATTTTTGATGTTAAGATGTTGTTCAATCTTTCATAATGATGCTTAGACTGCTTAACCTAGAACTTGAGAACCAACGTGTATACTTTGATGCTAAATTGCCTGGTCAGAACAGATTTTGAAAATCACACTTGTAGTTTGTAACCTTGATTGCATGAAAATGACCGAATCCAACTAGCAAACCAAATGTGAGCTTTTGATCCATTGCACGTAACTTGCAATTTCAATTCTTTTTGAGTGGTTTTCTGTTTGTTTGAATGAGTTAGAATTTGCATGAGACCTACTCGAAACCACACGATGACACGAGTTCTAGAATGATAGGGGCACCTAGATTCAGCTACTAAGCCAGATAGCCTGCCTAACATTAAAATCCATTAGGTGTAAACCCTTGAGTTTGGCCTGTTCTTTCGGTTCGATATACATTACAGCCATTTCCCATTCTTTCATTCCCCGCTGATCCCCTGTGGTTGTAGTTCTAGATTGACCTACCAGAAGTCGGTTTGTGGTAACCTGCCTATAGCCATTAAACAGGTGGTCTTAGCTATTATGTCCAAACGTGTAAATTCCTCTAGCAACTAAAAGAAAGAATCGGCACAAAAGAAAAAAAAGAGAAGAAGAAAAACAAAAGAAATTTCGAAAAAAAATAATAAGAAAAAGAAGAAAAGTTTCAAGTTTTAGTCCAATAACGTTCTTACCTCTACATATGGAAGAACAAAGTCAAAAGAAAAGTCAAAAGAAAAAAATGTGTGTAAAGAAAATAAAGTGCTAGGTTGCTTGAGGGTATCATAGGACGAGCGTTCACTATTCCACCCGTGTCTGGTTAGACGGTAGGAAGCCGTTAGACGGTAGGAAGCCATAGGCTAGATTCGAGGGAAGTTAGTCGAAAGCTACACCGCACCAAAGCCATCATCATACATTCCCATCATCCATCTCATTATAAACCCTTGTAGTGTAGAATTCGTTACGGTCTTAGCAGGGAAGTCCTTCTTGACTAGTTACTCGTGTTGTCACAGTGGTGGAGATGTGGTCGAATTGCAAACTTATGACAGAATCCAGTAACAGAAAATGATCGAGAGCAGAAACACGTCCTTAAACACAAAGAGTGAGAGTTTCCCGTTTACTAAATATTTCCTGTGTCAGGAGTCTAGTCGGTCAGGTCAAATTCGTGCATAATTGGTTGCTATTACTCGTCGTGTGCAGTTTTTAGTGAGACCAGGTTGTTTGGCTGATCAGTATGCATGTTAGGTTTCTTGTTCTAGGAATTATCTGTCTAATAATTCATTGTGTATGATTGAACTTCAATTTAATCAATCTTATCATTTGTGAACGTGAGCGTTTCTATTTAGTT
Source organism: Linum lewisii (assembly GCA_034768395.1). Lineage (NCBI taxonomy): Eukaryota > Viridiplantae > Streptophyta > Magnoliopsida > Malpighiales > Linaceae > Linum > Linum lewisii. Next base: position 14,189,142 of record CM068300.1, read on the forward strand.
TGCTTGAGGACAAGCAAAAGCTTAAGTGTGGGATATTTTGATGACACTCGATTTGACGTGATTATCAGCCTCATTTAAGCGACATTTCCGTGCTTAAGACATGGTTTTTAGGGTAGAATAGCGAATATTCACTCAACTGTTCTATCTCGTGCCATTTGTGTTACTTTGGCCCGTTTCGGGTCTATTTGATGGTTTTCTAGTGTTTTCATGATAGCACAAGTTTTTGCCGTCAAATATAGTAGCCAAGGACGTGTCTAAGGCGTTGGAACCTCGAGGAATCGCACCAGAATCGATCCGAGAAGTCAATCAAGTTGAATCAAATCCTGCCCCGATTTACACTGCAGTTTTCGGCGAAAATCCCCCAGGTTTTCGGCGAAAACTCAAGAAGGAATCGGTTGAGTTCAACAAAGAGAAGTTTTCGGCGAAAACTCCAAGTTTTCGCCGAGAACCCTAAGGTCCGAAAATCACAGGAGAAACAGCCGAGCATTCAAGTCATTTACAAAGGAATTTTCGGGGAAAACTTCATAGGTTTTCGGCAAAAATCCCAGGTAAAATCCGGCGGTATTAGTTTTAAGTATAAATACTTAACCGGCGGCCCAATAAAATATATACCTCATAATACATCATATTTTCAGAATTCTCACGAGTTCTGGAGCAGAGTTTAGAGTTCGAAGAGCCAAGAAGAGATCGTGACGCCATCCCTTCACCTCGGAGACTCGGAGCTAGGATTGAAGATTACCGGAGATCGAATTTTCGTCGGAGTCGTCTTAATTAGGTTTTTCAGATCCTTGTCTGTTCTTCCTCTATTCAAGATGAACTCTATCTTTGTCTTTGATTATTTTGTTATGAACATGAGTAGCTAAACTCGTAGAGCTTAGACTAGATGAACCCTAAGTGACCCAGTGCTTTAAAGCGGTCACGGATCGGCGGTGATTAGATTCAAAGTTCAATCAGTTTCTCTTTCATGTTTGATTTGTTCGTCGTTGTTTATGTTTTTTGTCTGGATTGATCACCTAGATTAGATTCTTGTTAAGCTAAGGATAGAAGCGAACGCTCGCCTTACTTTAAAACATCAAATCAAACAATTAACCTATTCATTGGAGTGTGCCTTTCGTAGGAACCAGTTAGGGTTAATCCACTGCAAGAGTAACTCATAAATCGTTAGTAATTCCACCAGTTAGTTAAGTCGTTGCGAGAGGCGACCGTACCCGGGCGACTAATTAATCTTGGTAGCTAGATCGGATAGAGCGAACGTTCGCCAGTCTTAAACCTAAGGGTCAGGAGTTATGGTGATGTTTTAGAATTGATTGAACGAGAATTGAAATCCGCTGATCTGTTGATTGCCAATGCTCTAGTGAACGAAGGGGGATTCGAAGTCTAAGCTTGCTGTCATCTTTGTTAAATCAACCAATCTTTCAGTCTGTCTTTCAGTTTAATTTTTAATTTCCTTGCATTTCTTAGAATTAGAAGTCGTGGAACTCACACCACGCACAACCTGTTTAAACTTGAGTAATCTGCCTTTATATTTGAGTAGACGATTATTAGAAGACCCGTGGAATACGATCTACCCTAACTTTCTAGCTTCGTAGTTATTTGATATCGCTAAAACTGCGTTCATCACTTAGCCCGTATGTTGTCAGATTTGACATGTCAGCAAAACGAAACGACGTGGTTTTGCCTTTTGGTTGATTTTTAGTGAAAAGGGGATTTACATCCCCTTATCTTTTCTCTCGTAATCACCTAACCTCCACTACAGGCTCTCCATTGAAACGGATAGGATCAAGGGTTTTAACTTGGATTTCTCGACAAGAGGAGCCGAAGGAGATGGATTATCGAGAGCCTGTGGTGGAGGTAGGGTGATTACGAGAGAAAGGATAAGGGGATGAAATCCCCATTCTCAATAAAAATCAACCTTGCAAAAGGAAAAATGACGTCATTTCGATTTGTTGATATGTCAGCCTACGAGTTTAGACAGCATAACATGTCAGCAAAATCATAACAAAGTTTATCAAAATTCTAACGGAAGGGCTTCTTTGTTAAGCGTTCTAAATAGAAGGGTGTGTTTTGTGCAAATAATTTTAAGAGAGCTTCTTTGTTAAGCGTTCTAAGCAGATAGATATGTTTTGCGCAAATAATTGTAAGATGGCATGTTTGTTATCTTTCAATAGTACAAGGGCCTCACGACCTATTATCCATATTTTTAACTTTAAAGAAGGTGCATGAATGAGTTATTGTTTCTGATGATTTAGTGCATCAGATAACATTTCGACAAGATTAAAAAAAACATATTTAATTATAACGGCTAAAGTACCTAAAAATATTTTTACGAAGTACAAATACCTAAAAAATTGCTCAAATTTTGTCGAAATGTTCATCTCGAATTATCATAAACAACTATAAAAAAATTAAAGCAAAAACATTAATTTGATTCCTCATATGTCAGATTTATTAAAATTGAAATAAAAAAATCTAACTTTGGTTCATTTTAGCTATTGCCATGGTTGGAGCAATTGTAGTTTTCGAGAAGGTTTAAATGCCATATTTCTCGAAATGAGAATTTAATATTTACCCTCACTTTAACATTTACCCCCCTCTCGGTTGAGGTAGCCGGAGTTGTTATTTACCGCTGTGGCACATTTGGCCGAAAAGCGAAGGGGCGAAATGGGAATTATCGTATTTTACGGAATAGAATGCAGAAGATGACTCCCTGCTGTCCGTATTTCTCGGACTCATTGCGTCTTAGCTGCCGCCGACGGAGCCCGGAGGAGGAATCAAGTAGCGAGACAGAGTGACAGAGGAGGAGGGGGTAGACCATCTCCTACTGACAAAGCGAAGCAGCGAAAATGGCGTCTATGGTTACTCAATTCACTCACTATTCGTCTCCCCTCAGCACGAGTATCGGCCCAACTTCTCACTGCCGCAGCTGCTGCGTTATCATTGTCTTGAACCGACCTAGCCATGGACGCAGCCTCCGTACTACTTCACTTCAAGCTTCCACTTCTTCTTCATCTCCACAATTTCAGCCGCGTGCTTCCGCCTCTCGTGCCGTCCCGGCAACTGACGACCGGAACTCAGATGACGAATTTCGTCCTCCGATAGGTTGGCCGCTCTTTTCTTTACCCCAAATTCGTCTCTGTATTTTATTGTCCGCTTCGAGTTGTCGTTGTTTGCACTAGTTTGAGCCCTAAAATCTCCCATGGCTAGTCCTGGGATTGCAAAATGTTGAGTAGTGGTCAGTTTCCTTATTGAACGAGCTTCTTGTTTCTTCCAGGCATTCAAAGGTCTGCAACGATTCGTACCAAGGGACAATTTGTGAATTCTTCGAAACTGAAATCGGTAAGGTCGAGAATCCTTGGCGGAGATGCTTCCTCACCAATGGAAAAGAATGTGGGAAAACAAGACGAGGAGCTAGCTTCCAGATCAGCAAGTAGAGGGAATCACAGGTCCTTAGAAGCCCCAAACAGGCGAAGAGCTCCAAGGGTCAAAGACCCTGGTTACGAGAGGCTTGATCGGGATGCAGAGGAAACGATGAGTTTCAGTGATGTTGAGGAAGATTATAATGTTCACCGAAGATCCAAGTTTCAAAGTACATCCTATGATAAGCCTCCGAGGGCCGATTTTAAAAGGTTTGTTCCAGAAACCGCGCGTGACAGAGGTTATACTGCTTCCAGCTCGAGGAGATGGGGTGACGAAGGTTCTGTTCGTAGCTTTAGACCCAGATCGCATTTCCCTCCTCAAAGGGAGTACAAACCTTCTCCAGGGGATGATTTCTTCAGTAGGAAATCCTTTAGAGACGTGGGGTGCAAAGAATATATTATTGATGCTTTGAAAGCTCAGCTTTTTCAGCGTCCTTCACAGATTCAGGTGCAGTTATATTTTTGACCAGTCGGATAAGAACTTAAGTCCACACTATGTTGGAGAGAAGCTTTTTTAGTTCTTGCTTAGTGAATATTGCAATAAGCTTCCTGTTGCCTCTAAGATACAAGGTCGCTAGTGATTTTTTTTGCTGCTATGCCTGCTCATGTTTAGGATATTCGTCAAGCCTTGAATTACCATCATTTGAGAGCCTGGCCTTAGTATTTTGCACGTCTACTGCAGGCCATGGCATTTTCTCCTGTAATGGAAGGTAAGACCTGTGTCATAGCTGATCAAAGTGGATCAGGGAAAACCCTGGCATATCTTATCCCTGCAATTCAGCGTATTAAGGAAGAAGAAGCTCAAGCAGTTAGTGAATCTGAAGTTCCAAAAAGTCCTCGAGTATTCATTATGGTGCCAACCGCCGAGTTGGCTTCTCAGGTTAGTTTCATCGAGCCCCGAGTCAAGTAAAATATTTACTGTCACCCTGTCTTTGTGTCTCTTTTGCTCCAAGTGATTACTTGATGTCTTGGTGCTCTGATAACTACAAGTTATCTGGTTTTGCTCCTTTGGTCTTGAACAAAACTAGGATGGGAATACCTCATTAGGGACATAATTAAGCAGATGATCTCGTGTTTGTCTCTTTTATAAATGAGCTTTCTGATAGGACTGATTGTCTTGGTCAAGTCTTATTTGTCATATTACTGCTTCAATTTCCCTTGGTGACTTCTAGACCGGCTTGTCAGATTGTAGAATACAATGGTGCCACTTTATCTGTTGCCGGTAAACAGTTCATGGAATTAAATTTGTTCATTTGTGATGGTGTTCAACTAACTTGCAGTAGCTCATTTGCATAATTACTAGTGATGCTTCCTTTTCTATCTAACAGGCTTAACAGTTCAGTATGTTGTTTATGGGCATAGCTTGTTTGTGACTGTCATAAATTGCTCAGAATGTGTTTCTGGGTTTCAGGTTCTGATTAATTGTAGGTCGATTTCAAAGTCTGGGGTTCCATTTCGGTCCATGGTTGCAACAGGGGGCTTTCGGCAGAAAACTCAACTGGAAACTCTAGAACAAGGTGTTGATGTGCTGATAGCGACACCTGGTCGTTTCCTTTTCCTGATTAAACAAGGAGTCTTGAAATTAGAAGATCTAAGATGGTAACTTTGTGGGCCTTGTTAATATTTTATATGAACTTCCTCTGAACATCTCCTACCACTGTTAACATTTGACATGAACGATTTGCCACAGCGCTGTCCTGGACGAGATAGATATACTGTTTAAGGATGATGACTTTGAAGCTGCTCTCCAGCTGTTGATAAATTCTTCGCCTATTACTGCACAGTATCTATTTGTGACTGCAACTTTACCAGTAGACGTGTACAACAAGCTTGTGCAAATGTTCCCGGATTGTACAATGATCATGGGTCCAAGTATGCATAGAACAAGTGTAGGGCTTGAAGAGGTTCGTAATGATGCTTAACTTCAATAACTCGCATCTCTCTAATATTAGATTGAGAGTCATTTTGCTCTTATGATTGAAGTGTTTGACTACTAACCTCTGCCTTAGATGCTATGGAATTTACAGTTATCTTACATGTTTACAGGTACTAGTTGATTGCAGTGGGGATATTGGGGTCGAGAAAACTCCAGAGACGGCATTTGAGAATAAGAAATCTGCTTTGCTACAACTTGTAGAGCAGAATCCCGTTTCCAAGACAATTATTTTCTGCAACAAGGTCACCGAAGTTACATGCCACACTAATTTCATCACTTAGTGCTCTGCGAAATTGATTTTAAACCTTACACTTTCCCTTTCAATACGCAGATCGAGACGTGCAGAAAAGTTGAAAATGTGCTAACACGCTTCGATAGGAAAGGAGTTCATTCCCGAGTACTCCCATTCCATGCTGCTCTTGCTCAAGATTCACGGGTTGCAAATATGAAAGAGTTCATGAAACCGAATCACTCTGCAGAGCAGTCTATGTTCCTGGTTTGTACGGATAGGTAAGGAGAGAAATGCAGCCTGCATTTAACAACCATGAGTAAAACTAGTTGTTTTTCTTTTGCCTTGGTCCCCTCAGTGTTTGAAACGAGGTTATTAATGTTTTGAAGAGCATCGCGTGGAATCGACTTTGCTGGTGTGGATCACGTAGTGCTGTTCGACTTCCCTCGGGATCCAAGCGAATATGTGAGGCGGGTGGGAAGAACTGCTAGAGGTGCTGGAGGGCAAGGGAAGGCGTTTGCGTTTGCAGTTGGGAAGCAAGTTTCTTTGGCACGGAAGATAATTGACCGTAACCAGAAAGGACATCCGTTGCATGATGTGCCAGCAGCTTATGAGCTCATGCCTTGATGTAACTAAATGGGCTCCTTCCATATTACTCAGAAGCTAGCTATACAATGCCTCCAAACAAATGTACAACAATCTTGAGCAACGAATTAGAGTTTATTAGTACATCCATACAAGTTTTGACGATTGAGTTCAGTAAGCCTTGTTATCAATTCTTTCTAACATTTTGACGATTGGATTCAGCTTATGATCTCATGCCTCGGTTAGTTCATGTCGATTCTAACTTCTTATCTAGTCGGTGCATTGATAACTTGAGTCGTCATGGTTTGATAAAGATTATCCACAGGTGTGAATCCAGGGGTGCCCCGGTGAGCCTTGGCTCACCCTTCTTTCAGTCCCGTCCTTGAAAATCAAGTATATATTTTTGGGTATTTCAAATTCGACTCAGTGCATTTTTGAATATTGACTTAGTGTTGTATTAATTCGACTCAATCGTGAATTAATTTTAGATTTAGTTTCAAATTTAACTAAGGCGTCATTTTCCGCGCAATTAAAACTGGATGAAATGTACCAATGTCGGTGGATTCTACCAAATCCATGTTTTCCAATTGTTAGCACTTGATTTGGACAACTTTGAAATCCAGCCAACTTTCAAATCCATATTTTCAAATCCATAATAATAGGTAGGAATTTCAGATTTTAAGCCCAGCAATTAAACATCTACCCCAAATTTCCCTTAAAAACAAAACACCACAGCTGTCTTCCGTAAACTTGCTCCTCCTTGGCTGCTCGGTGAGTTTCATTATCATCATCTTTTTCTATTAACGTGTTTTGATTCATTTTTGGTCCTCTTCTCCTGTTGTTTAACTCTTTGTCCTCTTCTTCTTCTTCTGTTCAACATCGTTCCCTGCTTCTTCTATTTCAATTTCTTCCATTGAACATTGTTTCAGTTTCTGTTGATTCTCCATCTACTGTTATTTTACTCCAGTTTTGTTATCTGCTTCTTCTATTTCAATCTACGTGGTCTAGCTCTTGATACATAAACCAAACGGGCTACTATATATCTTCAATTTTGTTCTTTGCTTGAAGATGTTGACCTTAAACCTACTACTACTGGTGCCAATTTTCTGCTTCCCGCCTTCGATTCATAAGGCGCCTTCTCATGCACACAACACCACCAAGAGGCAAGAGATATGTAAATTCAGCTGGATTGTATCCTGTCTTGATACTGTTCAGAATTGTGTAAGCTCTGCAAACTTATCATTAATCACATCCACAAATTGGAGTCAATCAGCAGCACTAACAAGTAGTAGTTGCTTACAGCGGAGAGACAGCTCTTTTATTGGGATGTTCTTGTTTGTAAACCTTTCTTAACTCCATTTAGCAGTATCATTAGTACTTGGTAACAGTACATTGTAGAGGTAAAACAGAGCTTGAGATCAGTTATAAGCTTACAGATAGACGAAAAAAGCAGTAGCTTGTCGCTTTGGCTTGGTGGGATCCTTGGCTACTGAAGCAAGTTTCTCGATGTTCTTGATGCTCTCCATCTTCTTCTTACTCTATGAAACCTTCCTCTTCACAACTCTCCTGATCCTCAAAAAACCAACCTCAAAACTCCTTAATCAGACCTTTGACTTACTAATTATGAAGCTCATATTCAAACAAGTAGCTATAAGGCCGTGTGGATGAATCAAGTAGGGAATAAATACTGTTGCAAATACATGGCGGGAAAATAATTTGTTGTTGCAAATAAATGGGGGCATAAATTAATGAGGGCCGACCATTCGTTAATATAATGGAAATTTAGGGGAATTGTAGTTATTTCTTGTAATTAAGCAATTCAATTCCATTTCGTTATTAGTACAGAACTCAGAAGGGTGGTCTCGAACCGCTTATGCCTTACGCGAGAAGGAGGACCCCTGATTGCGGATATTTGCCTTCTTCTGGACTCTCGCCATCTTATCAGGCTTCTTGTGGTTCCCTGTCAAGCTTTCATGACAGTCCATTATGTGGCTCGTCACGCACTTCGTTGCCTCCCAAATCGGAGTGTGGTAAACCTCACGGCTTTGGGTGTGCACTTATTTTTAAGAATGCATGGTTATCTACAGCGCTCATGCGGGAGTTATCTAAGGAAAAAAAACAAGGAGTTCAATTCCGGGAAGATGTTGAATACCTCTTGAATTCAATTGCAGTGGAATTGTCCAATCCCACCAGTATTCATAATTAAAGTCCAAATATTAATAGCTCATTCATAATTAGAAGTGTAAAATTGAAGTTGCAAGTATAGATTTGAAGATTTTTTTTATGTTATTCAAATTTGTTGTCGCGACTTGAAAATTTTTTCTTCAATTTTGCCCGGTGCATGATTTAATCTTGGATCCGCCCTCGATTATCCAGGATGGCAATAACTTGATGTTTTGTAGTTAGTAATTGGATGAAGCAGCAAATCACTAGCTGGAATATCTACTCTATTCTCATAGAAGTCAAACGTCAAATCTACCATAATGTGAAATCAACGCTGGGTCAAAAGCAAAATCAAATCACATCAATGGAGGCTATCTGAGAGATTTTAAGGTGAGAAATCACATAAATTTCTTATTTAAGAAATCAAATCTAGATCGTTAGATTTGTATCTTTAATCAAATGGTACTAAATGTACCAAAAGGTATATTAGTAAATGTACAATAATGAAAAATAACCACACACCTCCCCACCTTCCACGTTTCAAGATTCCTACGGTTATTTTATTTATTTTGTATTTTTCACTTTTTATTTTTTCTTTTATTAAAAATTATTAATATGATGGTACCATTTATCACGTAGTTGTACCATTCATCATATATTGTAGTTATGTATATTATGTGATGGTAACATTCATTGTGAAATTGTACAATTCATATATGTTTATGAATGATACAATTTAACAACAAATGGTACAATAACAATATACATTGAGATTCTACCATTCATGTTCGTCATGTATTAATAAGTATTGTGTTATTATTTTGATTATTGAATATTGTAGTTTTGCATATTCTGTAGGTGATATGATCATAATGTTATTGTGTGTGGTACCATTCATTGTTAAATTGTACCATTCGTAAAATAAATGAATAATACAATTTAACGATAAATGATACTATAGCCATTTCTTATATAATAATTTTTTATCAATTTCTCTAGATAATCCACATTCCAAAAAGAGCCTAAGCACAACATACACGGGTGGCTTAGCATCAGGTGCTGATAGGGGATTCAACGCTATATAATGGTGTTGAAACCTATCCTATCCGTCATATTAATCTAGCAGCAAATTCGGAGAGAGAAAGAGACCCACACAGATTGGATTAAAACCAAAAAATTCAATTCATATGCGGATTGGAATCCACGTTGTTCATGCATACATAGTATGTCACATTAATTTATACATAGTATGTATAATTCACTTTAATTCATACGTAGTATATATAATTCACTTTAATTCATACCTAGTATGTGTGAATTAATAACTTCCAAAAGTGAACGACGTATGAATGTGTTTTGAAGTATGAATTAGTATTGTGTATAAATTAGTACGTAGTATAGATTATGGTTGGCTTTATTTATTCATACGCCGTTTAAAAAACATGCGTACGCCGTATAGATTGTGGCTGATTTATTCATACTTTGTATGTATTCTGACTGTGTTTATTGATACACCGTATTTATTCATACGTTCTGTAGAAAACCTGTGTACGTCGTATAGATTGTGGCTTATTAATACGTTGTAAGTATTCTGATTGTGTTTATTCATACGCCGTATAAAAGACTTCGTACATATACATATATTATCTATACTTCTTAGATTGTAGCGAGAGTGATATCGTTAGATTTGTTATTAAATAACGAAACTTTTGATAAATACAATCACATAGCCAAACCTTTCCACTCGCTGACAATTGTGGCCAAGCCTATATCGAAAACCCAAAATAACCAATTTTACTAGCAATGTTACTTTGTTTTAAAGGAAAACCCAGCTGAAAAATATATTTCCATATTAACTAATTATTATAAACAACATAATTAAAAATAAAACTTTGCCATCCACCCTCTTCCGTCCTCCCCTTCCCCGTCTTCTCTCTCATCACCTCCCAACCTCCTTCCCTTCCCCCTCTCCTCCCCCAAACTATATCTACAATGTTGAAGGGAAGCTTCCCAGAGTTAAGATTCAAGGCGTCGGACGAGGAGGAAGTAAGCTAGGTTCAGCCCTTCGAAACCCTTCACCGCAGATGGCTACCCCTCCTCCCCCTCTCAGCCTCCTTCCCACCGCCCCTCCACCACCTTCCCACGCCTCCTCTGCCCCTCCCCGCCCCTCTGTCGCCTCCCCCTCCCCCCCCTCCCAGCTCACAAATCTGGATAGGGATTAGGTCTAGTTGAAGAAGAGAAATTAGGGATTAGTTTTTTTCTCTTATTTTAAAAATATCTATGTGACAATATAATATTAGTTGACACTTATTTAATTTTTGTTATTGCGCTGAGTTGGCATCATAAATTCTTACTTGTCCATGCTAACTCAGCTATTCTCTAATTTTCTGTTATCTTTAACGAAAGTTGTCTTTTTCTGTTAATTTTTTTTTGACTATTTTGGGTTTTCGATATAGGTTTTGCCACAATTGTCAGCGAGCTGAAAGGTTTGGCTATGTGGTTGTATTTTCCCAAAATAAAATAATTATACTAAGTTTAATCACTAAACTAACTAAAACTAATATAAATGTGTGGAAAGTAAAAGAGAGAATATGAGTTGACATAAATAAATAACTAGTTTTCTTCCCGCCCGTTGGCGGGTTTGAGCAAAACAACATTTTTATTGTAAAACGTCTCTCATATTCATAATCTATACCACTTTGATTTCAATATCACTTACTTCGTTAAATTCACATAATATAGAAAATTATTGTGTTAACTCCAAGTAACACTCAATTTATACCTAGCCATTCAAATTAAACCAATTGAAAAGGTCACCAGCTATTCATAAAATTAATTATAGGAATTTTTTGTTATATAATTAGTTTTAGATGAAAATTTCTCAAAGAAACAATAGAATAGGATAAAAATAAATGAATAAAATATTTATGATAAAAAATTGTAGTGCAATTAGTTGGGCTAATTCTCAATGGGTCGGGAATTGGGTTCCAATTCCCAGACCCGATTCCATCAACCAAACGACCCTATATCTTTTATCTAGAAATTCACTTCTCAATAAAATTGTACACATAACAACATAGCTTTACATCATATAATAGTTGTATAGTACCCAAAAATCAATAGTAAATCCATATAAAGTATTTTAATGGTTTCATTTATTTTTTTGAATGGTATCAATATTCTTGCAAGAAATTCTATAATCAATTAAATTTTATTTTCTTTGTAAAAAAAAATAAATTTTAGTTTTTTTTCGTTGATCATTTGATTTTTTGGATACTGTTAATTTTAAATAGTAGACTTAAACGTAGTTAAAAATGAATTTTCAAACATTAAAACGCACTAAAAATGATTTTAAAAACAATTTTAAACTCACTTCTTGGCTATAATCGAACACGTAAAGAATGCGCTAGAATGTATGTGATTTAATTGGAAAAATATCATTAAATTGTTTAGGTGGATATTATCTATGATTTGCTATTCAATAAGAAACAGTTAAATCGGTCATAGTCGGTCAAAATTTGGCAAATTTTTTCGGTAAAAAAATGGTCGGTTAAACCATGCATTTATACTAATATTCGGTTGACAAAATTTTGATAAGTGTTTGCTCAATTTTTTATCGGTCGATCATCGGTAAAAACTTCTTGGAGGTTGGCTAATGACCGAATTAACCGACTCACAGCCCTGTTGGTGGATGTTGGTTCTTCGTTATTCATCATATCTCGCTAGATTAGTTAATCATTTATTATGCTCAACTAACTCTAAACATGTTATGCATGATTTAGATTCTCGAAGTCTTATAATGTTGTTGTGTGATGCATTCGAACCAAACCGTCATTTATATTTTCTAATAATCACACTGCAATTTTTTTTTTATGTAATTATAAACTCTTCACCATATATATAAGCCCGTTGGGATGTTCATTCAATTTTGACGACATTAATAGGTTTAAATTAAAAAAATTGTTATTCTGAAACAAAAATAAAAATAAAAATATAATAACAAACCATAAATATTTTTAAACATGTTCAACTTTTATATTATTTAAAGTATGGTATTATTTTGATGTGAAATAGTTTTTTCTTTCTTTTTCTTAGGTAAAAAATAATTTAAATTATTTCATTTGGTTGATGATAAATACACCAATGTTAGTTGTAAACATACTAGATTAATCACCGGCCCGTTGGCCGGTTGATATCCAACTAATTTTTTTAACTCTTTATGTCTTATTTCTAACTGGCCCGTTGGCCGGTTTCAGTATAAATTTATTTATTGTGTTTAAATAGTTTACTATAAAAATATTTAATTGTTAAGATTATGCAGATCTAGTTAATTCGGTGTAAAATTTTAGTCCTCGTTAGAATGACAGTTCAAAAATCTTGTATGAAGGTTAGTATCAATTGTAACTTGTATGCATGTTTAGATGTGTATGATTGCATATTGTGTGTAAAGGTGAAGTGCATGCCTATATATACTCATAAAGGCGCATCATACATGTCATTAATCGGTTTTATAAATCATGTGAATATTAATAAAATCATATCATGTCTTGTCACGATTTTAAGAACTCATATGAACCTTAGTACAACATGATTCTCATACTCTTTTATTTGTTATTGGTCCCGGTTCTCATATTTATTATCTTAATTTTTTTTTCTGAAATTTCATTTTAATGAACCGACGTTTCGAGAACTCATATAAACCTTAGTAGAACATGGTTCTCATAATTTTTTTATTATTGAGTTGAACTCTATTATGAAATCATAATAATCAATATTTTTTTAGTAATAATAGAGACATAATGATAAAAAACTATGAATTATGATGAATGAGATTATGAATTTTAACCCGGTTCTCATACCTTATATATGAAATTATATCACATTTTTATACAGTTTTGAGAACTCATATGAACGTTAGTAGAACCCGATTCTCACACTTTTTTTATTTTTTATTAGTCTCGATTCTCATATTTATTGCAATGAAATTAAGATGATATATGAGTAATTCAAAGGAAAAATAGAAAGATTTGATTAAAGAATTTTTTTCATTTTTAATTTTCTTTTTAATGAACCAACGGTTTCGAGAACTCATATGAACCTTAGTAGAACCCAGTTTTCGTACTGTTTTTTATTATTGAGTTAAAATATATTTAAGAAATCATAATAATCAATATTTTTACCGTATAACAGAGACCATAATGATAAAAAAATTATGAATTATGATAAATGGGGTCATGAAGTTTAACATGGTACCTTATATGAAATTATATAATTATCTCATACATGGATTTTAATAGATCAAGAAAATTGTTAGTAAAAATTAGTTCTCAAATTTATATGAACCTTAGTATAACCCGATTCTCATACCTTATATGAAATTATATCATTCTCGCATCGTCAATATAAATCAGTTCTCAAATTTATATGAACCTTAGTAGAACCCGATTCTCATACCTTATATGAAATTATATCATTCTCTAATTCATGGATTTTAATAGAAAAAAATATCGTCAATATAAATCAGTTCTCAAATTTATATGAACCTTAGTAGAACCCGATTCTCATACCTTATATGAAATTATATCATTCTCTCATACATGGATTTAATAGATAAAAAATATCGTCAATATAAATCAGTTCTCAAATTTATATGAACCTTAGTAGAACCCGGTTCTCATATCATTCTCTCATATATGGACTTTAATATATCAAGAACATTGTTAGTGAAAATTGATTCTCAAATTTAGATGAACCTTAGTAGAACCCGGTTCTCACGTCTTACATGAAATTATATTATTTTTTTATCTTAATAAAGAGTATGAATATTGAAATAAACATAGAAAATAAAATAAAATAAAATAAATTCTTTTATTAGTTATTTTCCTACGATAAAAAATTCATATACAATTTTCAATACAAAGAAGATTAGAATAGGAGTTCTTTTTATTTTTCATTAATCATGAAAAGGAGTTGGACTATTTTTTCATTTTTTCTCGATGATGAGGGGTTATAAAGAATGTGGGAATTAATATTAAAAGTTAATGAAAAGAATGAAAAAAAAAAACTAATTGGTGAGAATGCCTCTGATTGGCTAAAATGAGAAGAATGTGGGGAGGAGTAGAAGTGTGGGTTTTAGCATACGTGACATAAAGGAAAAAAGCTAAATGCATATTATAGAGTGTTGATGTTGAAGTGTTGATGTTGATGTTGATGTTGATGTTGATGTTGAAGTGTTGATATCTATATCTATATGTACTAATATATATATATATATATATATATTTAACCCCCTCTTTATTCCTTCTCTCCTTAACTTTAGCTAACCAACCAATCATATTTTTTTTCTTTTTTCTTTAATTTTTTCATTCCTCTTTTTTACCCCACTCTCCTAAATTTTAGCTTTTAATAAAAAATGATTACTTTTTAATTAATTTTTAATTCTTCATCAGATTAAATGAAAAAAATTAAAATAATTAATTAATAGTTGAAGTACGTTTTTTATATTTTATATATGCAAACTTATTTTCATTAAAAATTTATTTATAAAAGTTTTAATTGATACAGAAGTGGCTAGAAGTGAAAAAAAAAAGAAATGTTTTCATTGGTTGAATCCCTATAATTGTGGGGAAGAAAGGAAATTGGCTAAAACGCTGATGTGGCGAAAGAGAAAAAACGTAAATCCATATTATAGAGTGTTGATATAGGAATGTATTTCATGTATAATCACCGCTTTTTAAAATTTTATATTATTCTTTATATGGTAGGTAAATAATTAAATGATTTTTTTCCTTAAAAACCTTGAACGTGGGTGTTTCACACTTTGTAGCTAAACGCGGTTAATTGTTAACTGATTTTTTTAAGGGATTTGTTAAGTGATTAGAAAAATAAATAAACTAAAATTTTAAAGAAAATTACTCATTGGTTAATTAGCTAGAATTAAGGAGAGAAGGAATAAAATGGGGTCTCTTTTATATTTGCATATATATATATAAATAGATTTTTCTTTAACTTTTTCAGATTTCACCAAAAAACCATATTACCCCCTCTTTTTTTAGGTACATATTACCCCTTTTAGTTGTGACCCCACCACTAAAAAACTATCATTTAATCTAAATCATTCAATTAAATCAATAAAAGTGAGCCACAAGATAATAAGTTTCAACACCTGAAAATTTTCCTACAAGCGTGACCAGGTCATTTGGATAGCCCAACAAGGCTGGTACTCGACTAAAATTCATTTGTAATTTTATTCTAATTGTTTTTCAAGGTCATAATGGATTAGGGACATTGAAATGGAAAATTGAGCGGGTTGGGTTGATATGGACGAGTAATTACGAGTTATGAGTTATTTCCGGTCAGGTTTACATATCATTAGTTTTGAAAGTGATTCTAACTTGAGACTTTTAAACCGAATTACAAATTAGTTTGGTTACAAGCGAAAAATATTATTAGTCTGACAACATTAGAAAGACAACCAATAATTAAAGGCATTCCTAGTTTGGCATGAACTATTGCAAAATTCCCATTTATACAATGGCCTTCTAGGAAATACTCATATAACACCAACTACAAGTGCACATTTTGATTGTGGCATGCCGTCAAGTTTCACTCAAAATCGTGACAGATAGACTAACAAAGTTAGATGATTGTTGCCAAATTTTCACGTGGAGATACACGTGGCTGTACACGTCATTTGAATCTTCAAAATAGATGTCGATGTAGATATTTGTATTAATCAGTTCAAATTTGTTTGAAGTTTTTTGGTTTCTTCCTCTTATTTATATCCTAATTAGTAAGAACACTCCCCTCCATTATTTTCCCTTCCTTACCTCAAAATCCTAATCTCAAACACCTCCGCCATTGAAACTCCTCCTCCGTTTCTCAGATACCCTAAATGCTAAACCCTTCATCCATTTAATCCCCTACCATCCTGAAAATCGTAAACCCTTCGTCAATTGAATTCCCCCATTTGAACTCTAATCGGAGCTCCTTCCCCTAATCGATTACCCTTATCCTACTTCTTACTCCAAGTCTGTACTTCAAACCTTTTCCTACTTGATATTGTCATTCTCCACTACAATGGCCTCCAATGAACCAGAATGCTACTCTATCCAAATCATAAGGAGTTTGGTGTGGGCATAAAAGTGAAGTGATTATGAAGAGCGGATACTCTTAATAATATGGGTCGATCGTTTTTAGGTGTCCGTATTGGCAAGAAAAAAAACTAAAAGTGTTGTTTTTTATTGGATAGATGATCGGTTGAAGGTCCCCCTACAACTTTGATTTTGGCCGAGTTGACAAAAAGGAATGAAGAGCTCACAGTGAAACTCCATGATTGTGAAGGTGCTTTGAACGAGGCCATGGAAATAGGGAAAAAGAAGATTGATAATAGAGTTGATTTCGTAAAAAAGTTAGTTGCATGACATGAGAAAGTTATCCAAGAGTTTAGGGTCATGTCAAACAAGATACTTACAGTGGTTGAGAGTCTAAATGGTTATGTCTTTATATTTGTATGCTTCGTTGTTGTTGTTCTTGCTCTAGTGATAAGGAACATGCTTCGTTGTTGTTGTTCTTGCTCTAGTGATAAGCTTTATTTAATGTTTCACAATTGATGTCAATACTCGGGTAGAGCGATACTGGTAAGGATAATTGATATTCTCAACAGATTGTATCTCTTATATTTATCTTGTATTTGTTACTGTAACATAATCAGTTCTAATCCTTCACTATAAGTACTTTGTTGCTAATCAATAAACACATTCTGTTCATGGTATCAGAGCCACTTAGACTCTAAAAAATTCTTCTTCTTCTCCAAACTCTCAACGCCATGGCTACTGTTGCTCCAAACTCCACCATGTCCCTATTTCCTCCTTCCAATCTCTGACTCACCCTTAAACTCACTCCCACAAATTACAATCTCTGGAAAGCTCAGCTTGAACCTCTTTTATATTATCATGGACTGATGGACCATGTCACTTGAGAGTCTTCTGCACCACCAACCACACTCGACGACCAGAACAACCTGGCGTACTCAGCATGGTTTTCAAAGGATCAACTTGTCCTTTCTTGGATTACTCTCTCTGTGTCAGAGGCTGTCATACTGCAACTGATCGGTAATAAAAATGCTTATGACGCCTGGAATCGTCTTTCTCGTATTTATGCTTCCGAATCTAAGGTTCAAATTCTTCAAATTAAATTATCTCTTTATGAACTCACCCGCAATGGAGAATCTGTGAGTAGCTATTTGTAGCGAGCTAAAACAATTGCTGACCAACTCGGAGCCCTTGGAGAACTAGTTTCCGATGACGATCTTGTCAGCCACATAATCCATGGCCTTGACGATGATGTTTTTTGTCCGTTCGCTCGCTCAATGGAATCGAGGCATGATCATTTGAGCTATGAAGATTTGCACAACTTGCTATTAAGTGAAGAGATTCAGATGCAACGCCATCAACGACGTCAAGCTTCTGATTTATCGGCCAGAACTCTGTACGCTGGAAGCGGTGCTCGTGAAAACAGAGGAGGACGAAGCACTCATTTCGAAAGAGGAGGGAGAGTCGACCGTCATTCCTTCCATGGCCGCCCTAATATTGCTGCTCATTACTTGGGCTCTCAGCCCAATCACACTAATTAATGATTATTATGCATGTTTATTAGGTCTAACTCTAAATGGTTCATCTGAAGTCACTTGCCACAACTGTGGAGGAAGAGGGCACATTGGGCCCAACTGTCCCAGCCCAACCTATCCTTTTGCCAACAAACCTAAACCTGGTCCAAATTCTCATCTAGCCGCCTCACGGATGCAACATCAAACAAACTCTTAGGATTGGGTCATGGATTCTGGAACAAGTCATCATTTGACATCTGATCTCACCAACATGCCTCTCACACCGAGTACAATGGCACTGAAGAAGTCACATTTGGCAATGGTAAAACTCTTCCCATATCTCATTCTGGTCAATCAACTGTTCTTTTATCTCAAATACATCTACTTCTAAAAAATATTCTCCATGTTCAATCTGCTCATTATAATTTATTCTCTGTTAGCGCTCTTACAAAGGCTAACCCTATATTTATTGAATTTTGGCTCCTCTTTTGTTATGAAGGATCTAGCCACGCAGAGTGAAATCTATCGAGGTCACTCCAAGGATGCTCTTTAGTCTCTTCCGTTGCATGTTGTTCGTCGCATTCTTCCACAAGCTTTTGTTGCATCTCTTCAAACATGGCATCACCGACTTGGTCAGGCCAACTTTCGTAGTGTCAAGTAAGCTTTATCTCATCATTCAATAAAATTGTAGACTCTTCCCATAATAGTTTATGTCATGGTTGCTCTATTAGCAAGATTCATAAACTACCTTTTTCCCGTTTCTCAATATCAAGCTTCTCACCCTTTAGAGCTTATATGTAGTGATCTATGAGGTCGAACTCCAATTTCTTATTATGATAATCAAAATTATTATGTTCTATTCTATGACCACTACAACAAATTCCCATGAATTTATTTTCTCGAGTACAAATCTCAGTTGATGAGTGTCTTCATTCAGTTCTGCCAATTCGTGGAAATTTTTTTTGGTCGTCCGATTAAAAATTTTCAATCGGATTAGGGTGGTGAATATCAACCTCTAACATCTTATCTTGCAGTGCATGGAATTCTCCAGAGGATATCTTATCCTTACACTCTAGAACAGAATGGTTGTGCAAAACGCAACCATTGACATATTGTCGACAACGGTTTGGCCTTACTTCACCATGTCAATGTTCCTCTTAAATATTGGACATTAGCCTTTGATACATCCACATATTTAATTAATCGTATACCTACTCCTCTCTTAAACAATTATTCACCTTTCTTCGTTGTTTTTCAATGTTACCCAAATAGTTCCGATTTACGAATATTTGGTTGTCTTTTTTATCCTTGGCTACACCCAATTACATCACATAAATTTCAACCACGTTCATCTCCATGTGTCTTTCTTGGATATAGTCAAACTCATAAATGGTATAGTTGTCTAGATATTAATTCTGTCCGTATCTATATTAGTCAACATGTTTTATTTGGTGAAAATTCTTTTCCATTCACAGATCAGATGATATCAAGGAAGACATGCCCGAATCTGAAGCCCAATCCTGAAGTCCAACAACCAATAAGCTTACCCAATCCACCCACATTAATATCCTATCTCATACCCACGTCACCACAAAAACCCACTCACTCTACAACCCTAGCACACCAATCCTCTCCACAAAATACACAATAGCTACTTGAAGAAACAATTCCCATCCAATCTCCCTCTTCCCTACCGACAACTACACCACAGCCTGATCAACCGCAACGGCTACACAAAATGATAACTCGTGCTCAGACTGGATCTTTGAAACCCAATTCATATATCGCTCACACTCTTCCGACCACAACAAAACAAGCGTTGAAGGATCCATCATGGCGACAAGCAATGAGTGAAGAAATTGATGCCTTGCGGAGAAATCAGACCTTGGATCTTGTTGTTCCCCCACTGTCGACAAACATAATTTCCAGTAAATGGGTCTAACGAATCAAAGAAAATCCTGATGGGTCAATCGAGCGCTACAAGGCACGCTTGGTGGCTCGCGGTTTCCAAAAATAACATGAGATTGATTATACGGTCACATATAGTCCAATACTCAAACCAGCCACCTTACGACTGATATTATATATGACCGTCTCTCGTTCATGGTCTTTGCAGCAGCTAGACATTTCGAATGCCTTTCTTCACGGAACTCTAAATGAAGAAATATATATGTCCCAACCACAAGGCTTTGTCTACTCTACACAGCTAGATCATATGTGTCGTCTACGCAAATCGATTTATGGCTTGAAACAGGCGCCTCGTACCTGATACACATGCCTCTCTTCTACTCTTATAAAATGGGGATTTATTACTTCTAAGATGGACTCTTCCCTATTCGTTTACTGCAACAAACAAGATGTGCTTTACTTACTTGTCTACATCGATGATATTATAATCACTGGATCTTCTAAGGTGTTTTTGTTGCATCTTTTTCCGTATCTCCAAAAGAACTTCGCACTGCGAGATCTCGGTAATTTATCATACTTTCTAGGAGTTGAAGTCTCCTCCAATACAAATGGTCTGCATCTATCACAACAAAAATATATACTCAATATTCTTCAGAAGGAAAAAATGGTGGAAGCCAATGCCATATCTACACCCTGCACTCTCGTTCAAGTTCATAAATCTGGTACAATCATCTCTTCTCCATGTGTTGATCCAAGTATTTATCGTACAGTTGTTTTTTTTTATCAATATCATGCAGTTGTTGGCTCCTTCCAATATTGGCACTTCACTAAACCAGATGTATCATTTGCAATAAACCATGTTTCATAGTACATGCATCAACCATTGGAGGATCATTGACACGCTGTCAAACGAATCCTCAGATACTTAAAGGTACATTGGACCATGGCCTCCTAATTTCCAAGCATGAAGCTCACACCCTCACTGGTTACTCAGATGCTTCTTGGGCCTCGAGTCCGCGAGATAGGATGTCTATTACAAGGCATGCCGTCTATCATGGCCCAATTTGGTGTCTTGGTCAACTCGTAAGCAGCGCTTAGTTGCACGATCTAGTACGGAGGTAAAATATAGGGCACTAGCTACTGTTGCTTCAGAAGTCGTGTGGATCCAGTCATTGTTACATGAATTATGTTTGCCTCTTTCTCTTCTTCCCACCTTATTATGTGACAATATTGGTGCCACTTATCTAAGCCACAATCCAGTTTTCCACAACAGGCCAAAGCACATGGAGATAGAGTTTCATTTCATTCGAGATCATGTTCTAAACGAGCAACTACAAGTCAAATATCTTCTTACTCAAGAACAAATAGCTGGTGTGCTCACAAAGCCTCTAACGCGACACGTCTGTCGACTATTTTATTCCAAGCTTCACGTTATCCCTGTTCAGCTTGCGGGAGCATGATAAGGATAACTGATATTCTCAATAGATTGTATCTCTTATATTTATCTTGTATTTGTTACTGTAACAGGATCAGTTGTAATCCTTCACTATAAGTACTTTGTTGCTAATCAATAAACACACACAATTCATTCATTTAGATACAACTACACATATAGATAACAAAAAATAATTATGGGTAGAAGCTAGTTATAGAGTCGTGTTGTACAAAATATGAAACCCCCACATAACATGAAACCACAACTACTTAACTAATGAGTTGTTGGAAGTGATACAAACATGACCATTCACCCCTACTAAACTACTGAGTTTTTAGTAATGTTACAAAATAGGACATTCAACCGCATTTAATTATTAAAACATCAGAATAACACTCATGTGGTCATGTTCCAATTACAAATAACTACTCTAGAGGGCTAGGCTATGCCGATGGCGCTGGAGTGGGTTGGGAGGTCCCGATTAGCGTAAACCCTACAATAGTAGGTCCTACTCTAATGAAACCCTACACGACATTAACATAGTTGCAAGGAAGACATTAGGATGAAATCCATGTCAATTATGGCAGATACTATGTAACTGAACTCGCTGTGTAATACATATTTCCAGTTAATGGATTTTAGTGGACTCGAACTCCTTGCATTGCAATTTGGATTTGTCCTTGCACTTGTCTGATGGTGTATGGGTTCATCATAGCCTGAGAAGACATGACATAAACAAACCAATCAATACAACACTAAAATATTCAGTCCATCCTAATTAGACATGAACAATACAAAATTACAAACAAGATGAATATACATAGACAACCCTTGCTCGAAGACAAGTTCTTACATTGTGGCCAACATCATGTAGGGATGTTGACGAACCAAGTTTCTCGTGAGTAGCTCGGCTCAATAAAACTACTAAAAATATCACTCTAAGCTCAACTCGATAATAAACGAGTCGAACTTGAGCCTACCCTGACTCGACATGATCTCAAGTTGGCTCGGCTAGGTATGCTCTCGACCTGGCTCTGCTCATAAGCTCGTTGAGCCTAGCTCGCGAGCTGGCATGTTTATGGATCGTGAAATGGATCAATTTAGATAGCTCGCAAGCCAACTCGTTAAAAGCTCGATTACGGACTCGTGAACCAGCTCAATTAGGGGCTCATTGGTTTTAAGGGTTAATAGGAGTGTTTAAGTTTCACACATAATATATTTAGGTTAAGAATGTTTACGATTTAAGAGTAATAATTTTGATTTAGACTCCAGAGAATAATGTTTAGAATCTAGAAGTTAAAAATTAATAGGATTTAGAGTGTGAGAGTAACAATTTAGGGTTTATAATTGATACATTTATGCTAATGCTTTAGCCTTCATGTATTCATGTCTTTCGATTTATCTATGTTTGCATGAATTAAGAAGTTAGAATCATAAACATTGCCTTCCTTTGGACATTATTATTGGTGAATGAACGTTTTTATTTGTGAATGGTTATTTCATCTTATTCTAAAATATGCACAAAAATATAGTTTCAAGTTGAGCTCGTTAAGGTTGTCGAGCCGAGCTCATTAAGGCTCGCAAGCCAAGATCGTTACTGGTGTAAACGACCCAAACCCGAGCTACAAATTTTTATCGAGTCGTTCTCGAGCTCGAGTACGAAAGCTCAAGTTGACCTTGAGCCGAGCCTGGGCCTAGAATAAGCCTTATCGAGTCGAGCCCGAACCTGGTAAAATTTGGGCTCGACTCAGCTCATGAATATCCCTAACTTCATGACATTTGACACACTTGAATCTTCTAGTTGTCTTTCCCTATCCATGAGGTAATTCATCTCTTGCTCTCCGATGTGCCATAGTTTACTCTCCCACATTCTCAGCATTGTTGTTGGTCAATCTGTCTGGAAACTACGTAAATTGTGTCTCTGCTTGTGGCAGGTCTTGCAATGCACGACGACACCTCGTTTGGACAGTACAATGTCAACTTCATTCTTTGGTGCACAAACATCAATTCCCTAATACTATTTCCTCCTATTTTTTTTGGCCTTCCGAACATTACTATAACATTGGGGGTAGGATGACATAATCCTCAACTTCCTCACAAGCTTGCAGGCACATTGGGGTTATACTCCCAAAGTTGCAGGCCTCATTTGGATAATATAGGTATAATAGTTATAGACCGAGTAGTACACAACCTTTCTTAGGATGGATGCCACATCTATGACATGCACACAAGGAATTCCACTGAGTTCCCAATAGCCATGTGCATAGAGTTGGCAAACTGCTGGCCCGACTCGATGAACCCGTAATGCCCTCCCAACCCAGCCTGACCCGTGACCCGATTGACCAAAAAGTCAACAACTTGTAACCCGCCGAACCCACAACCCGACTAACTCATAAGCCAACTAAACCACGACCCGACAAACCCGCAACCCGCCCGACCTGACCCGAATAACCCGATTGACCTTATTTAATTCACATATTTTTACTAAACTTTTACGAAAATTTTAAAGTTTTCATGAAATTCAAAAAGATAAAATAAAAAAGTATTTTCCAAAATATTTTTAGAGAATATGACTAGCGAAATTCAATACGGTTATTTGTAGTTTTAAAATAAGAATTTATATCATCAAGTTAACTATTAAATACTTCAAATTTGTTAATTTATCCACTCAAATATAAGAAATAGTTAGGTATAACATTTGACTTATTATATAATATATTTAAACATATAAATGATTGTATCATATATTTATCATATGATTGTCATCATGTTTAAAGAAACATTTAATAAATGAATCATATTTCCTCTTTTTCATATTTTTTCCTCTTGTTTTCTATTTCCCAATGTTCTCAAAACTATACCGAATATCATATCAGATAGGTCAATGGTATGAGGTTTGATGGTTCAATCGCAGTTCTATGCTGGCTAAACCATTAAGAACCGCTTATAATATTAATTTTAAAAATAAATATAAAATTTAGTAGTAAAATATCAGATCAGACAAAATTCACTAAATGAAAAATATCGGTAGTACAAAGTTCACAAAATACAACAAATTTAGTAGTAATCATATGTTTAACCATAACTCTTGAACATTAGACTCAAAGTTGACAATTACACACTAAACTTTCACATGGAAATTCAAAATTCATTACATATGCAAACAATACGAATGCAAACAACAACATCCATAGTCTACAAAATCAAACAACTACTAAAAAGTTCTACACCGATACATGATTAATATCATCATGGAAGTCCAAACATGACAATGTCTTCATGATTAGCTCCACCCAACCCAAGTTCGAATAAAGATTAAAGAAGTAATGTATTTAAGAGTTGTAACTAAAAAATTAAAAAACACACGAGGTCATGTAGCATCAATCATCATATTTATACTCATATTATTTCATCCCTTGGTGGCATATATTATTTCAATCATCATATTCAATTACTAATTACGTAGCACAATCTAATGTTATAAAATGATTGTAGTTATTAAACAAAAACTTCAAGCCGTCTATGTGGAAGTTGTCTTTGAACTTCTCCCGGAAGGACCAAGTTCAAGCCAGCTTGCAGCAATTTTAATTAAACATAAATGGTTTTTGTTGAATGAGCCGCAGTTTGATTAAAACTGGCCGACAAACCACGATTTGGTGGTTTAACCAGTTATGTCGGCCGGTATATTGAAGGGGTAATTTTGTGAGGTATCTGACCTGTTGAATGATCGATTCATGATTCAACCAGTTCAACCAGCTGGTCCGATTTTTAAACCATTGCTATTTCCCCATTCTTTTCTACTTCCCCGTTTTTTCCCTCTTCTTTTTTATTTCACCCTCTTTTCCCCTCTTCTTTTCTATCAACCTTTCTATTTTCCTCATTTTCTCTATCTTTTTCTTCTATTTTCTATTTACCCTATCTTATTTATTTTCATCTTTTAAATTTATTCGTTTTTACTTATCATTATTAAAAATTTATTTAATCTAATTGAACAATATAATCATACTATAAAATTATAAAAGATTTAACTAATAAAATAATAATTAGTATATGATCAATAAACATATGTAACTCATCATATTTACTAGTGAAGGGAAGGGAGGGAGACCGACAACCAGGTTGGGGAAGCAGAAGAGAGATAGATCGAAGATCAATAATAGTGTTTTTTAAATTTTTTTGTGTTTTATTTTAAACTAGTATTTTGCCCGCCCGTCGGCGGGGTCCAACCTACAGATAATATATAATTCTAATTCTTGGACATTGGCGGAGCTAGGGGGAGGCCACCCTGGGCTCGGGCCCAGGGTCCTCTAGACCCAAATAGCTAAAATATAGGTATCTTTGGTGCAAAAAGTATGTTCGGCCCATTGTATTCTATGTATCGGGCCCAGGGTCTACTTGAGTCCTGGCTCCGCTACTGTTCTTGGAAGAAATAACAAATAATATGGAAAAAATATTATTATTAAGATAAATTACCTCGATCATCACAACTTAGAGCACCATCGCAGTCATAGTACTCTGAGTTTTATAAAATTAGTATAATTAATATTATTTGTTGTTAGGGCCTCAAACTTAGATTCATATAAATAAAATTACGTCAACATACCAAGTATCTTGTATATGTAGTGATCAATATTTTGATTGAGAATTTATTATTTGTTTATTTGAATTATTATATAGTTACTTAATCAATATATATTATATATGCATCTTTTTTGTAGTATTTTCAAAATATGATGCATGTTGAATTAAATTACTCATATTAAGTAGAATTAACAATAAATATCTATTAATCAATAATAGAGCTAATTAATTATAAAGTTTATAGAAGTTGAAAAATGTGAAGGAGTATATTGACTATAATTGAAACTACTCTCTCTGTAATTTTTACCAAATATGGTGCATATAATTGTGTTTATTCTCAAAATACTAAAATTTAATAGAAATATCAATACATCATGATAATTTTTTAATAAAAAATTATTTTGATTAAACTTAATGTAATATTACATAGATATCTAAGCTAAGAGATCTTAAATAAAGTTACCGAGAAATTGATGGATGATGCTACTAAAAAAAAGAACGTAGCCTATACTTTTAACATGCCCTATAGACTTTAGAAGTTAGAAATATGTTCGAATATATTAAATGGTTTTATAGATAAAGTAAGTACCTTATTAATGTCACTAAAATCCCCAAGATGAAAGCTAGATACATGCATTTTGACTTTGAATTATCATCTTCTTTTTTCTTTTCATGTCAACTTTTGGTATTCATTACTAACTGTATCTTCTGTTCTTTTATAAATTTCATAGTACCTATTTGTAGTTCTGAATTCCCTCACACGCTCTGTTATAGGCTCGTTTTATTGAAAAAATATATATTTATATTTTGAATTTTAATATTTTTCATATTATACTCATAAAGTAAACTTATTTTGAAGGTCTAAGCAACATTCACTTATTATATCATTCATCATAGAATTACATATCTATTTATTTTTAATAACTAATTATATATTTACTGGGAAAAAATTGAAATTGAAATGAGTGGAGTTAAATTACCAAGGTATACAAATAATTATAATAATAGTTATGAACTAACTAAATGGAACGAAATAATTTATATTACTTAATTTTTAGATTTTAAAATATTAATGTATCAGTTTAAAGTAGAATACTTGAATTGAATAATAATAAAATTATGATAAGAATATTTTATCGATCTAGAATTAAGATGATACCATATCATCAATATAAATTTTGTTGATTATTGGGATGCTCATTTAATTTTAGTGAATTTAATGGATTTTTTTAAACATTTAAGTGTGTTGGATAAGGTTCATGCTTCTGTTAATAATTTATTAACATATCATGAATTTCTAATTATGAGAAACCATTGATAATTTTTGTATAGTTATTATTTGAGATATGTAATTAATTACTTTTAATGTTAAACATTTTTTTGAGTATTTAATTTTAAATTATCTACAACTAAAAAATACCATGAATATTAATTTTATTTTTTGGTGATTTTTTTCATAGATTAACTAAATAGTATTTTGGTACATAGAAAATAGGCCATTGTCTCCTAAATAAAATAATAAATATGCTAATGGGTAAGATATCCAAAGTAAAGGAAAATTAAATTAAATTAAAATTTACTTTAAATTATAATTTTTATTTTGACGACATCCTCAACATTTTGAAATTTCAGGACTGTTTTGTATTTTGTAACTCACCCTAAAATTTCAGATTGTATTTTAATGTCAAGATTTATTTGAAAATTTCCTTTTCATTTAAATCATTCGGGGCATGTTCTTTCATCATTGAATATATATATTTTACATAAATATGAAATTTTTTATTTGAAAATTTGTTGTTATGAAAAGTAAAAATAGTGATTTTCACCATTTTTCAATATGAACGCGGGGATCAATTTTTTAGGAATAATTAGTTATAAATAAAATGATAATAAAAATATAAATATTATGATTGTTGGAGTACCTACAATTAATATATGTTCAATTTTTTATCAATTTCTTAAAAAATATTTTAATATCCCAAAAGAAAAATAAATTCAATTGTTTTTGTGTATAGGCCTGTTATCTTAAATAGTATAATATAAAAATTGATAACTGGCAAGATATCTAAAGTTAAATAGAAAATTAATAAATGAAGTTTAGATTATAATTTTTAATAACATTTTATATGAAAATATCTTTTTCTTTTAAATCATCCAGACATAGTTTTTTCATAATTAAACAAAACATAATATTAAATAAAAACCTTTTTATTTTGGAAAAAACTGTTTTTTAAGTAAAGAAAAAATAATGGTGCAATTTGTTTTCAAAATGACGTGGGAGATAATTTTTTTAAGAAATAATTGTTATAAAAAAGTGATAATAAAATAGGAAAATTATGATTGGTGGAGTTCCTACAATTAAGGGGAGAGCTTGAAATGAAGGGGGTCTTTTATTTTGCTTTATATATTATAGTAGATTTGTTAATATTTTATTATATAGTGTTGACTGGTTTATTGGGTCATCTTCCAGTATCATCAATGGACGAAAAAACTGGATGATAACTGGATGGAAAAAATTCTCAGTACCTTAACGTGATTTTCAATTCAGATAAGTCAAATTCTAGGGAACAATTTATTTCAATGCACCTATTCTCACATGAAAAAACTATTATTCATCTAGACATGCTGGATTAATGGTTGGTAACTTGTATGAATGAACCTACCCAAATATTCATATCCATAAAAGCATTCTCTTAGTTCTCATACGTCTTTGGACTGTTCGGTTGTGAGGATCACCTCCCTTGCAGCATTGTATATGTTTCTATTCTTACTGTGATTATATATATACTTCTCATTTCATCAAAAAAAAAAAAAAAAAAAAAAAACAGTTCTCATAACCTTGCATACTAAATGCATTTCCAGATACATAATTTCACACTTTCCTTAACTGTTCGCTAGAATCATAATTATAATAACAATACATTACAACAATGGATGAATTTCAGGCTTAATATCAATTTTGGTCATTAGCGTATAGGGTTGTAACAATGTGGTCATTAATGTTTAATTTGTAACCTATTTGTCATTATAACTTGTAGTGTTTGTACATTTTGGTCAATCTGTCAACTCTCCATTCGAAAATTTCGTTAAGTACTGATATCAACATGCCAACTTATCCATTTTTTCCATCTCACTGCTTGCCACGTCACCTAGTCAACTCCCAACTAATCAAACCAATCTAACCTAACTCAACCTAAACTAACCAACCAAAACTCATCATCTTCCCCATCAGACCTTGCCGGCCTCCCTTCCAGTCACTTCACCGCCGCCTCTGTTCCCGTCCCTTTCTCTAGATTGGTCTCAAACCCATGAGGGCTCTGTAAACTGTAATTGAAGATCTTAATCATGCGATCTAGTTACATGAACTTAAATCGACATACCCGTAGACATGGTGATCGACAGGGGTCGATGAACAGAAGAGGAACAACGATGATCCTCCAAAAGCGTGCAAGAGAGGGAACAGATCCGCCGATCTTGATCTTGAACTGGTAGGGTTTCGCCTTCTCTCTCTTTCCTATAAACCTTTTGTGTGTTTTTACGGCTTAACTCTTAGGATGGAATAAGAGTTATATTTATAGGCAGAGAGAGGGGCCAAACCCTAATGATCTTTTAATCTCAACCGTCCATCAAGGTTTGAGTTATTAATTAGGGTTAACTTCTAAGTCCAAACCCATAAAGGAAAAAAGGCTTTATCCAACAGTTTTTCCTAACCAGATCATGTTAAGTTATTTGGGCCACATAAGAAAAGGAAGATATATTAATGTATTAAAATATATCTTACAGTGTCCCACTTGGTCCAGATAACAATCATTTATGATATAGTAGGAAATACATAAGGCGCGCATAAATGATGGATTAAAGCCGTCATTCACCATTGGTTTCTTTCAAGTACCTTAATTGAACCGAATCATTAATCAGAGTCATAGCGGTTGTGTGTTAATAAAAGAACACAGTTCCTTCCATGTACTACTGATCGATAATTAGAACAATTAAGTCTATAAATTGAAGTTATCTTAATGGTCCCATAAGCGTCTTAAGAAAGACTCATTCTGTTTCATTTAATCACATAATATGTATACAGATCCATAATTTGAAACAGAAAAATTAAGAAGTTTCATTAATGAATATTCAAATAATTATTGAGATGTCAAATCTTAATACATAGCAAAATCCAATACGTGATAAAATCTACTAGTTACTCTCAAGACCCATTGATTCAACATGTTGCTTAAAAGTCTTGGGAGGTAACCCCTTGGTAAAAGGATCTGCTATGTTAGCATGTGTGTTGATATGCTCAATTGACACTCGTTTCTTCTGAACTTCTTCTTTAACTGATAAAAATCTCATCTCCATGTGCTTGATTCCTTTGGAGTACTTATCATTCTTTGAGAAGAATACTGCTGCGGTGTTGTCACAATAAATTTTCATGGGCCTATTAATATAAGTTAACACACTAAGCCCTGAAATGAAATTCCGCAGCCATAATGCATGAACTGTAGCCTCAAAGCATGCCACAAACTCAGCCTCTATGGTAGATGATGCTATAATGCTTTGTTTGGCACTCTTCCAAGAAATGGCGCCTCCAGCTAACATGAACACATATCCAAAAGTACTCTTTCTTGTGTCCACACATCCACCATAGTCTGAATCTGTGTAACCAACTATTTCGAGGTTTTCAGTGTGCTTAAAAGTGAGCATATGTTTCTTCGTTCCTTGTAAGTATCTCAACACCTTCTTAGCCGCTTTCCAATGATCCATGCCTGGATTCTGTTGATAGCGACCCAACATCCCAACTGCAAAACTTATGTCTGTCCTAGTGCAAACATGTGCATACTGCAAACTGCCTACAAGAGAAGTATAAGGATAATCCTTCATTCGATTGCGTTCTAATTCAGTTTGAGGACATTGACTTAAGCTGAACTTATCCCCTTTCTGAATTGGAAAAATTACCATCACAAGTTGCCATATTAAATCTTTCTAAAACCTTAGTGATATAGGCATTCTGAGACAAACTTAAAATCCTACGTGATCGATCCCGGAATATCTCTATCCCTATCACGTAGGAAGCCTCTCCCATATCTTTCATTTCAAAGTTTCGTGAAAGAAAATCCTTAGTTTCTCGTAATAAACCAAGGTTACTACTGGCAATGAGGATATCATCAACATATAAGACTAAAAAAGCAAACTTACTCCCACTGATCTTTAGGTATATACAATGATCAACAATGTTTTCAGTAAACCCAAAAGTGGTAATGGTATCATGAAACTTGATGTACCATTGACGAGAAACTTGTTTTAGTCCATATATTGACCTCTGCAACAAACAAACTTTATCTTCGTTTCCTTCTTCGATAAAACCCTCTGGTTGAGCCATATAAACTTCTTCATCTAAACTCCCATTCAGAAAAGCCGTTTTGACATCCATTTGATGTAACTCTAAATCAAAATGAGCCACAAGAGCCATAATTATGCGCAATGAGTCTTTCTTTGAAACGGGAGAGAATGTCTCATTATAGTCAACTCCCTCTCGTTGATTAAATCCTTTAGCTACAAGTCTAGCTTTATGCCGTTCGATCTTGCCAAAAGAGTCACGTTTGGTCTTAAAGACCCATTTACAACCGACTTTCTTATGACCTTCTGGCAAATCGACCAACTTCCAAACTTTATTTGTAGCCATAGAATCTAACTCATTGTGCATGGCCTCTATCCATTTATTGGCGTCTTTACTTTTCACGGCTTGTGAGTATGAGACGGGATCTTCATCCATCCCAATGTTAAATTCACATTCTTGTAAATATAGCACGTAATCATCAGAAATGGCGTGTCTTCTTGGTCTAGAAGACCTCCTTAATGCTACTTCTGGTGTTGTATTTACAACAGGTTCATCAGTTTCATTATGGAGTGTGTGATCATCGACGTTTGGTTCTACATTGTTGGTAGGATCAACAATATGAGACAGAACTATGTCAGTCGAAATTTGGGGCATAGGGATTATTCGTATTGGCACCCTAATTTCGTTTATGACCACGTCTCTCATTTCATCACTCCCACTGATTTCACCATCTTCAATGAATTTAGCATTTCCAGTCTCTACTATTCTCGTACTATTGTTAGGACAGTAAAACCTGAACCCTTTTGATCTTTCCGGGTACCCGATGAAAAAACCACTAATGGTTTTTGGGTCGAGTTTCTTCTCATATGGATTGTAAATGCGAGCCTCTGCTGGACATCCCCATATGTGGAAATGTCTTAAACTAGGTTTCCATCCTTTCCACATCTCGAATGGTGTTTTTGGAACGGATTTACTAGGAACCCTATTCAAGATGTAAACAGCAGTCATAAGGGCATGCATCCACAGAGAAACAGGTAAATTGGCATTGCTCATCATGCTTCTAACCATCTCCATTAAGGTACGATTACGTCTCTCAGCTACACTATTCATCCAGGGTGATCCGGGCATTGTGTATTGAGGAACGATTCCTAATTTCTGAAGGAGTTTAGCGAAAGAGCCAGGACGTTGTCCTGATTCATCGAATTTTCCATAGAATTCACCACCTCTATCCGATCTAATGATTTTTACTTTCTTACCTAATTATCTCTCAACTTCAGTGATGTAAAGCTCTACAGCGTTTACAGATTGAGATTTTTCATGCAATAGGTAAAGATAGCAATAACGTGAATAGTCATCAATAAAGGTGATGAAGTATTTTTCTCCACCAAAAGATGGGACGTCGAAGGGACCGCATATGTCTGTGTGTATTATTTCAAGTAGCTCGGTGCTTCTTGTGGCTCCTTTCTTGGTATACTTAGTTTGCTTTCCCTTAATGCAATCTATACAAGTACCAAAATCAGTAAAATTGAGTGACGGGAGAATTTCAGATTTTACCAAGAGATTAACTCTTTCTTTGGATATATGACCCAAACGTTTATGCCACAAGAACGAAGAGCTTTCAATTAATCGACCACGTTTCAAACCGACTTGAGAATGTAGGGATATAATGAGAGATTCAGAGAATTCATTATCGAGTGTGAGTTGATACAACCCATCAATCAAAATTCCAGAACCAAACAATTCATTATTTTTTAGTAAACTAAAACAACCACCACCAATCCGAATTGAAAAGCCATCAATATCTAGTTTAGACAAGGAAATCAAATTGTGAGAAACCGAAGGTACATAAAGGGTATTCTCCAAATCCAAATGAAATCCAGAACTTAAAACTAAACGAAAAGTTCCGATGGCTTCAACTTTAGCTTTCGACCTATTCCCCATGTGAAGAAAGGCTTCATTTGGTCTTATAGTGGTCTGGGTTGTAAGGAATCCCTGCATTGAATTTGAAACGTGTACATTAGAGCCAGAATCAATCCACCAAGTATTAGAAGGTGCTTCCACAAAGTTTGATTTGAAACATACAAAGGCAAGAGACTTACCCTTCTTCTCGAACCATTCTTTGCGCTTTATGCAATCCCTCTGGATGTGTCCAACTTTGTGACAAAATTTGCACTCATCCTTCTTGATTTTCTTGGAGGTAGATTGAACCGACAAATTGGATGACCCTTTATGGTTGGAATGGTTAGTCTTTCCACCCTTCCAACCTTTATTGGTCTTCCCTTTCCCATTACCATGCATGAAGTTGGCTTGAGCAACGCTAACATTTTGTTGCCTAAGCCGACCCTCTTCCTGCACCAATTTATTGGACAGTTAATTCACATTCCATTTTTCATTGATGGTATTATAGTGAATCTGGAAGGGCCCATACTGGTCAGGCAGTGAGTTCAAGATAAATTGGACTAGGAAGTCATCTTCCACAGTCATGCCCAATTTTCCTAAACTTGAAGCTAAATTTGCCATGTCCAGTACGTGTTGTTGCATGGTCTTGGTACCGTCAAAACGGGTAGAAGTGAGTTCAGACATCAATTTCCCCGCAACTGCTTTATCTCCAGGTTTAAAGCGTTCAGTGATGGCTTGGAGATAATCTTTGGCAGTTTGATTATCAGTTTCAGGTATGGCAGATTTGATGTTTGGAGCAGATGTCAAACGCAGAAACTTAAGGCACAATTTGTTTGCTCTAGTCCAGGAGTTGAAAGTTGTCTTATCTTCAGCAGTTGAGATATCGGTGAGGGCAGCTGGCTGATCTGATGTCAAGGCATGGTCGATGTCGAGTACACCTAAGTAGAACTCAACATGTTCCTTCCATTCAGCATAATTGTTCCCTTCGAGTAGTGGAACAGAATCGACGAAGGAGTTGAGGTTGTTGGATTGAAGAACTACAATTATAGAAATAGGATCACTTTTAATTAGAAAAACACATTATAATTTTATGACTAAGATTTATAATTGAGTGATTCGGATATTTCAATCAAGTAAACATGGTATCTGTGGACACTACATGCTTGCTTAATCCTATAAAAGAATCATCTCCTTTAGTGGTTGTCTACTTTTAATGCATAGGTTACCTGTGGGTAATAACTATACTTGAGTAAACAATCATAGTTTAATTTTACTTAGTCTAACATTCATAGTTTCCATTGTGCCCACTGTGGTGGACATCAACCTATAATTTGAATGCTAATTAATTATTTTAATCATCATACATGGACTAAATTAAAATCACTGTGGTGATTACTAATTCAGTATAATATGTATGAATGATTTATTATAGATTAAGAAATCCTAAAACTCTAAATTAATTCGGAAAGAAGAGAATTATACGCCCGAAAAGAGAAAAACGGGCTTCTGAGGGCCTAAACGACGGAATTTAGCTTATTTCTGAAAAGTACACCAAAGGTGTATCTTGAAGATCTCGCCGTTTCCAAGCAGTCCACCAAAAATCAGCTCGTTCCGACATCGTCAGTTGAATTTGGGAAGAAAGCGTTTCAGCAGAAACGACAGTTTAGACAGAAAAGGATGAAACAAAAAAACCCTAACTGTAATTTCGTTTATAAAGGATCTGATTAGATTATTATATCTAATCAAGAACCCTAAAAGGGTAAACAAAATAAACCCTAATAATCTATTGAAACAGAAGAACGAAAATGATGTTTTCGTTTAGGGTAAATCGAAAAACATAGATATAGAACAGATCATGGGTAAACGCGGAAACATAATCCTAGATCTATTCAATCATGAACGAACTAGATTCAAGATAGCAACAAATGCTCTGATACCACATGTAAACTGTAATTGAAGATCTTAATCATGCGATCTAGTTACATGAACTTAAATCGACATACCCGTAGACATGGTGATCGACAGGGGTCGATGAACAGAAGAGGAACAGCGATGATCCTCCAAAAGCGTGCAAGAGAGGGAACGGATCCGCCGATCTTGATCTTGAACTGGTAGGGTTTCGCCTTCTCTCTCTTTCCTATAAACCTTTAGTGTGTTTTTACGGCCGTAGACATGGTGATCGACAGGGGTCGATGAACAGAAGAGGAACAGCGATGATCCTCCAAAAGCGTGCAAGAGAGGGAACGGATCCGCCGATCTTGATCTTGAACTGGTAGGGTTTCGCCTTCTCTCTCTTTCCTATAAACCTTTAGTGTGTTTTTACGGCTTAACTCTTAGGATGGAATAAGAGTTATATTTATAGGCAGAGAGAGGGGCCAAACCCTAATGATCTTTTAATCTCAACCGTCCATCAAGGTTTGAGTTATTAATTAGGGTTAACTTCTAAGTCCAAACCCATAAAGGAAAAAAGGCTTTATCCAACAGTTTTTCCTAACCAGATCATGTTAAGTTATTTGGGCCACATAAGAAAAGGAAGATATATTAATGTATTAAAATATATCTTACAGTCTCAATTTGTCCAAATGCACAGTTCGTCCTGGGCTGATTTTTCCATCTTCTTCCTTGTTCAAATACTCAATTTGATGATTCTTATTGTTCTCTTTATCACCGCTAAGCTTCACGTCTTCTTCCACAACAGATGCCAACAGAGTAAACCCTGGATAAGCTCTCCAATCAAGTTTCCGTCCCATGAAGCTCTCGGCTCGTCGAATGAACAACGAGAATAGTCGATCGACAATCTCCCACCGTCTCGAGTGTCGTGGTTCAGCATCGCAAGATCTCCTTCGTCCGTATTCGCCAACTTTCATCACCGTGTCCTTCAATTTCCTTAGTATCCTCTTTTCGGTGTGATCCATCATTACCGAGATTTCGTCGGCGTTTAGATATTCCTGCATCTGTTTCGCCTCTTTCTTCTTCCTCTGCTTGAGATTCCATTTCCCCAATTTCTTGCTGAAAACCGAAGTCGCTTCCCAAAAGCTCCCAACGTCTCAAACTCAGGGGCAATCCTCTAGTAAGCGACTTCCAACCGTATTAAAGCGTTAATGAGTGTCGGTAGTGAAACCGAACAAATTTTCAACCTCGGTGGCATTACGGGGATCTGCAGGACAGAGGCAGCATGCGTAATCGGCTTGCAGAAGCTTTAGGATCCGGGAGAAGTCGAGAATGGCGAAGACGACCTCATTGGAGAGATCAAAGTAGTTGTAGTCGGTGGCGGTTCATGGAAGGAAATGGTGGGAGGTTGGTAGAGGGAGACAGTGGAGGGACGCGTGGGACAATGGTTGAAGGCGGTGGGCGGTGGTTGACAGACCAATCCAAATCCAGGAGGAGGGAAGATCAAAAGACATGGCTGAGAAGAGATGGTTTGGTAGTGGGTTTTGGTTGGTTAGTTTAAATTGGGTTGGGTTGACTTGATTAGGTTGAGTTAGGTTAAGTTGGTTTGATTAGTTTGGTTGAGTTAGGGGTTGATTAGGTGACGTGGCAAACAGTGAGGTGGAAAAACGGATGAGTTGGCATGCTAATATCAGCACTTAACAGAATATTTGGATGGAGAGTTGATGAATTGACCAAAATGTACAAACACTATAAGTTAATGACAAGTAGGTTACAAATTAAAGATTAATGACCAGTCTCGGACCAAAATGGACAATAAGCTATGAATTTCACTATACATCCAATAGATTACTAACGATTAATGTAGAGATACTAGTATATTTATTTATAGTAGATTAATTCAAATTTGTTTTTGTGTTTATATGTTGACCAGTAGATTTATAGTAACTATTTCTTGCAGAGTGATGGTTTTATTAAGAAATCTGTTAGAGATACTTACCTTTATTGGTCCAACCTACGTGGCTACGTATGGAATTTTGTGAAATGATATACCATACGTTCGAAATGTTCCATATTCAAGAATCCTGACCGCTAACGTTTCCCCAATTCAGATCCTTCTTCCCTCCCTTATAAACCTGACCAACAAAACTCTCAAAACACACAGCAAAAAAACTGAAAAAAGAAGAAGATAATAAAATTAAATGGAGTTTCAAAAAGCTGATCTTGTTTATTATTGCCTCTTAGTGTCCTTCTTGTTCCAGAATGTAGCCTTTGGTGAACAGAAGAACTACATAGTATACTTGGGATCCCACTCACATGGAATTACCCAACTCTCCAACCCTCAGGATGTTGTTCAAGCTGTTACTGAATCTCACTACAATCTCCTTGGATCATTACTTGGAAGGTATGGATTTATTGTATACAACTTTACATTTTCATTTGATGTATGTTGATACTATATGTTGATTTCTGTGATATTCTGATAATTGCAGTGAGAGAGCAAGAGATGCACTGGGATACTCATACACATGGAACATCAACGGCTTCACTGCCACCCTTGAAGAGGAAGAAGCTGCTCAACTTGCCAGTAAGAACACTTGAAACTCATGTCAGATTTCATATTACACAACCCTTCCCTTATCTGTATATGTTGCTGTACAGAACAACCAGGAGTGGTGTCAGTGTTCTTGGATCAAGGGAGAAAGTTTCATACCACAAGATCATGGGACTATATGTCACTTGAGAACCATGGTGCGGATCACCATGGAAAATTGTGGAAGGCTGCCAATTTTGGTGAAGGGACAATCATTGCCACCTTAGATACTGGTGTATGGCCTGAATCAAAGAGCTTTGATGATAAAGGATATGGTCCTGTGCCACCAAAATGGAGAGGCATCTGTCAGAACAACACCAAGGCTGGTGTCCCATGTAACAGGTAAAAGAAACAGCCAATATCTGTAACTTAAAGGGTATTTTTCATGTCGGGTTAATTCAAATTCATTTGGATGCAGGAAGTTGATAGGTGCGAGATTCTTTAGCAAAGGTTACATTAGGTCAGGGGGGAAACCAGAGGATTCATTCGCATCACCTCGTGACTATGAAGGACATGGATCTCACACCTTATCAACAGCAGCAGGAAACTTTGTCCCCCAAGCCAAGATCCTCAATTATACCGTAGGAACTGCCAAAGGAGGCTCACCTAAAGCCAGAGTTGCTGCTTACAAGGTCTGCTGGCCTGCGATCAATGGAGATCAATGCTTTGACTCGGACATCTTGGCAGGATTTGATGCTGCGATCAATGATGGTGTGGATGTCATCTCCGTGTCTGTCGGTGGGGCTGCTGCCGATTATTTCGAGGATTCCATAGCCATTGGCTCTTTCCATGCTGTCAAGAACGGTATCGATGTTGCTTGCTCTGCAGGTAACGCTGGTCCTGACCTTGGAACTGTGTCCAACGTTGCACCTTGGATCACAACTGTTGCAGCTAGTACCTTGGATAGGAAATTTGAAGCTTATGCTCAACTTCACAATGGCTTGCGCATCCAGGTTCTCATAACTTGTTTCAATTGTCCACTTCTAATTCATGTTGAAGCTTGACGTCCAAGAAATATCTCATTTTGCAAACACATATCAAATTGATCTCATTTTTCTTCCATATGCTAATAGGGAGAAACTCTTTTCGGATCCCTGGGAGGAGTAAACAAGACTATCCACTCCGTCTCGCTTCTGAGGTTCGCTCTGCCAATGTAACCACAATCGATGCGTAAGTAACACCAACCAAATTTTCTTGACTCATAAGTAACGCCGAGTTTCGAGTTGAATTTTAGGAGTGTTAAGGAATATTATATAGACTAACTATGATCATCTCCCAACAGTTCAGGTTATTGAGGTGTAACGATTATCATCCTACTCTAATCCTCCTGCTTGTTGTTATCGTAGCCTTTTGTGCAAAGCCAACACACTGGATCCAAAGAAGGCAAGAGGTAAGATATTGGTATGCTTGAGAGGTGTAAATGGAAGATTAGAAAAGGGGAGTGTAGCGGCTTCAGCAGGTGCAATTGGGATGATCTTATGCAATAATAAAACAAATGGTGATGAACTCATAGCTGATCCTCATTTCCTGCCTGCTGTTCATATCAGCTACAAAGACAGCCTTGCTATTTATCACTACATCAATTCTACCAAGTAATAATCTCAATCTTCTAAATTCTTTCTTATTTTCTCACCACCACAAGTTGTGATCTTTTGCTTTGCTCCAAACAGACATCCATATGCATACATTTCTTCTCTGAATTCAAAGCTCAATGTCCAACCTACTCCAGTCATGGCAGCCTTCTCCTCGGCTGGACCAAGTTCCATCACACCTCAGATTATAAAGCCTGATATTACTGCTCCAGGAGTGAACATCATTGCAGCCTACTCAGAAGCAAAACAAACCGGGACAGACGCTGACCCTCGCAAGTTCCCTTACAACATTCTGTCAGGAACATCAATGTCTTGCCCTCATGTCGCTGGAGTTATTGGCCTCCTTCGAACACTCTACCCTCATTGGAGCCCCGCTGCTATTCGCTCTGCTATCATGACAACAGGTTAAAATTTTGAGTTCTGTGTGTCTGAAAGTCTGAAGCTTTATGTTTGTTTATATGACCCATTCCATTCATTTTGTTTGTTTAATTTCTGCAGCTAGAACAAGGGACAATACCCAGAAACCAATCCAGGATTCTTTCACGCAGAAAGCCACACCATTCAACTACGGATCAGGACACATTAGGCCGAACAAAGCAATGGATCCTGGCCTAGTCTACGATTTAACAGAAGCTGACTACTTGAATTTCCTATGTGCAAGAGGATACAACCAGACAATCCTGAGGCTTTTCACAGATTCTCCTTACAAGTGTTCCAAACATACAGAAAACATCCTCAACCTCAACTACCCTTCAATCGCAGTCCCTAGGCTCCCATTGAAGAGTTCGATTACTGTGACTAGGAAGGTGAAGAATGTTGGGAACAAACCAGCTAAATATGCTGTCTCGATTAAGGAACCGAAAGGGGTCTTGATTTTGGTGAAACCTATGGTCCTAAAATTCAATGAGGTTGGAGAAGAGAAGGAGTTCAAGGTGAAGCTGAAGGCCAAGTGGGGTGGTAAGATAAATGAGTATGTGTTTGGAGGTATTACATGGACGGATGGTGTCCACTATGTTAGGAGTCCTATTGCAGTTTCTGCTGCTTAGATGTTGGATAGTTGTTAACTTGTGTACATCTATCTATCTCCATAGACATAAATTTCAACTATATAACATCCTCATTTAACACATTGCTTCGGGATAATCACGACTTGCGATCCGCGTCCAATCCTTAGCAGAGATGGGAAGTTTCCTACCTTACAATCAATCATTAGATCATGTTTGACTCTTTGACCGATCCAACGATCTAGATTGTTAGGGCTATTTAGGACATTACACATAATTTAATTATTAGATTTAATTTAATTTTTTTTTTGCCAAAGACAACTCCCGCAGGAGAGAAGGAGTCAACCATACAAGAAATAGATATTAAGTACCACCCCAAGCCGAAAGGTTAACCACGCCCTGGCTTGGGAGGTAACTAAGCGCTTGGCGAGCCACATAGTGGGCTGCCATATTCGATTGACGGGGGACCGAAAGCAATCTGAGCTGGGGAAGAGCATCCAGGAGAAGAAGGATGTCAGCAACAATGGGACCACCTTCTCTTACGAACACTTGGCGCTGCCCGATCAGCTGCTGAACTTGAGTGGCATCTCCTTCGATATCCACTTCACTCCAACCCATGGAAGAGCAAAGGGCACAAGCATCCCTAGCTGCTAACAGTTCCAAAATAAGAGGAGAACAAATACCAGGATATGGAATACCTGAAGCAAAGAGTTGGCCACCTGAGGCGTCACGAACCACTAAACCTACAACACCAACTAAACCAGAAGCTACTGCACCATCCACATTAATCTTCAGTCGGGGGAACCGAGGAGGCCGCCAGGGAAGTGCTCGGTTAACTTGGTTGACTGGGGGAGGAGGCAGGGGAGGAAACGAAGTTTGTCTAGATCAAATGAGTAGTGCCGCTGCAAGGCCGGGATAGAGTATTGCACGTGCTCAAAGACCACCCAGTTCCTTGACTTCCACAGCCGCCACCAAGCCAACACCCATGATTCCGCCTCCGTTGGACGGGAATGAGTGATAAACCTCTAGAGAAGCGCAGGGTGAGTATGAGGAATGGACTGAAGATTCAAATTTAAGGAACTGAAAAATCGAGTCGCCACCGTGCAAGAGAATAGAATGTGCTCTACAGTTTCCGGCAATTGAAGACAGGAAGGACAAATAGGGTCCATATTCATATCCCGAGCATTCAGACCCTCAATAGTTGGGAGGATTCGGTGACAGAGCCTCCAGAGAAAGAACCTCAGTTTTGGCTGGATTCGAAGAGACCAAACAAACGACCATAACTTAGAATCCGTCGGAGAAGCTAAACAAGCCTCAATCTTCTTTTTCTTGCGAGAACGACAGGCAAGA
Organism: Linum lewisii; assembly: GCA_034768395.1. Taxonomy (NCBI): domain Eukaryota; kingdom Viridiplantae; phylum Streptophyta; class Magnoliopsida; order Malpighiales; family Linaceae; genus Linum; species Linum lewisii. Next base: position 14,230,662 of record CM068300.1, read on the forward strand.
GCATAACCAGATGAAGTTGAGTATTGGCCGCTGGGAGAGAAGAACCAGATTGGGTTATCTGTAAAAAGAGAGCGAGGCAAAGGTATACTCTCAATAGATTGGACCGATTCTAGACTAAAAAGCTCCCTCAATCGGGCCCGATCCCAGTTACCCTCTCGGAAGAGAGTAGAAATTGGAATCTGATTCAATTCTAAGACTGGAAGTCTAGGTTCTGGGAAGGAAGGACCAAAGGGTCCCGAAACCCACGGCCGTTCGAGAGCATGAAGACGCGTGTGAAACCCTACCTGCCAAATTAGCCCCGATAACAAAAGTTCTCTACCAAAAAGGATACTTTGCCAACCCCACGAAGGATGGGATCTCTTTGTCGCATTCAGAAAATTACCAGAGGGGAAATAATGCCCTTTCAACACTCTGGAAATCAGAAGATTTGGTTGTGTCAAAATCCGCCAACTTTGTTTGGCCAATAAAGCCTGATTGAAAGACTGAAAGTCTCTATATCCAAGCCTTCCTTCCTCCTGCGGAGTGCAAAGTTTTTTCCAACTTATCCAACGAATCTTTCGTTGTTCCCCGACTTCCCCCCACCAAAAGTTACGCATCAACGAGTCCAAGGAAGATCAGACCGTATTCGAAAACTCGGTAACAGGACATGATGTGGACCGGTAGACCCGAGATCACCGAAGTAAGAAGGGTGTGCACTCCTGCAGGGGAGAGACTTTGTCTCTTCCAGCTGTGTAGTCTAGCTGTTATCCTGTCTTCAAGGAAATGGAAGGTTTCCTTTTTGGATTTCATGACCACGCAAGGGGCCCCCAAATAATTAGGAGAGGCATTGAGCGTATCAATTTGAAAATAGTGGGAGTACTCCATACGGAGATACCTCGGGACATTCTTGCTAAACAAAATTGAAGATTTGGAATAATTAATCTTTTGTCCACTAAGTAGCTGGTACCGAGTGAAGAGAGCTTTTAAATGCACCACTGAAGGTCTTGTAGCTTTTAGAAAGAGCATTGTATCGTCCGCAAACATCAAGTGAGTTATCATCGGACAGTGACTGTTCAGTTTAATTCCAAAAATCTGCTTCTGGAGCACCGCTGTATTGATTAAATGAGATAATCCTTCTGTGCAAATCGCAAATAATAAAGGAGACAAAGGATCTCCCTGTCTGAGACCCAGAGATGGAGCGAAGTATCCATATGGAGAGCCATTAAGGAGCACCTCCATTGTGGCCGAGGAAAGGCACACGTATATCAGAGAGACCCAGTCCGCACAAAAACCCAAACTATGCATAAGAGGGAAAAGAAAGTCCCATTCGACTCGGTCATACGCCTTTTCCATGTCAACTTTAATCGCCATAAAGTGTTGACCACCAGACACATAGGTTCGCAAATGGTGGATTAATTCATGAGCAATGAGGATATTATTAGTTATACACCGCCCTCTAACAAAACCATTCTGCGCTGGATTGACAAAGTGAGGCAACACCTTCCCCAGCCTACTCGCTATAATTTTAGAGATTATCTTATAGAACACCGTGCATAGCCCAATCGGGCGAATTTGCGACATATTTTCAACGTCAGCCACCTTTGGAACTAAAGTTAACCAGGTGTGATTCAGGGTACGAAGCATGTGTCCTCGTCTGAAAAAGTCTTTAACTGCACAAGAGACATCTCTACTAATTATATGCCAATACCTCTGAAAAAACAACCCTGTAAAACCATCAGGACCCGGGGCCTGAGTTGGTCCAATGGAGAACACCGTGAGACGGATCTCCTCATCTGTGACCTCAGCCATTAAATCTAAATTCATAGAGAGTGTGACAACCGAAGGTATCCCAAGCTCAGAAACCGACTCTTGAGATCCATCGTGTTCCGAGGAGAACAAGCCCTTAAAATAGTAAACCGCTAGACGACCTTTATCTGGCTCAGAGGAAACTGTCGAACCATCAATGTCCAGAAGCTCCCCAATAAAATTACGTTTACGAGAAGCAGAGACAGAGCGGTGAAAGAAATTGGAATTTTTATCACCTAAAACTAACCAATTAATTCGAGCTTTCTGTTTCCAATAAACCTCTTCTTGGAGTCGAACCTGGGAACGCAAAGATTCCAGTCGACGGATCTCTTCCCAGTCTCTAGCTGGGATTGAATATTCAACTATTAAAGCCTGATCAATGTCGCGCAAAAGCCTCGCAGAATTAGAAGTTCCCCCTCTACACTAGTCAAAGAGAACATGACGCAGTCTTTTAAGCTTATCCGCAAGGCGAAACATAGGACTACCATCCTTGCAAGGATCAACCCAAGTATGTTGGATTAAGAGTGTGACCTCCGGGTTATCCACCCATCGGCAATCAAACCGAAAGAGTTTCTTAGAAACCGGAGAAGGAGGTTGAGTCCGGAGCAGGATTGGACAATTGTCCGAATAACGGGGGAAAAGGTGTTGGACATGAGATTCTGGAAAGAGTGTAAGCCAAGAGTCATTAAAGAAAAAATGGTCAATACGTTCATCAATCGCCGAGGCACCCGATTGAGGGTTAGACCAGGTGAAATCTTCCCCAGAAAAACCTATATCAATGAGCGCAAGGCTGTTAGAGAAATTAAGCAAGGAGAAAGGACACTTCGAGACGGAAGAACACCTCCCTTTTTATCTTGAACTTATATCATACAATTGAAATCCCCGAAAATTGCTAAAGGTTCTGAAAAAACCTCTAATTGATCGCGTAGAGAGCGCAACTGACTTGATCGAATAGATTGAGTATTAGATAGGTAAACCCCTACTAAATATATAAAGCTATTTTCTTCATGTTCCCATGCTATAGAAATTGCATAACTCATGGAGAAAACTACCCGAGCCGAAAGGTCTAAAGACCAGGCTAGTGCTATCCCACCACCTGAATTATCGCTAGGAACGTGAAAAAATGAAACAAAGCCACATTTATTTAATATGGTAGATAGCTCCACCGGGCTTACACGAGTCTCACATAAAAACATAAAAGACGGTTTAAACACACAACACAACCGTTCAAGTTCTGAAACTGTATCGAGACCGCCTAACCCTCTACAGTTCCATGAAAGGACAATCATGGCGCATCGGCGGCCCTAGTAGGGTTGGCCGCCACCACCTCTTCACGATGCATCTCCTGAATGTCACCATCAACTTCTGGCCCATCGGTGATGATGTCAATTCCATCATCATCACTTATCCCCAAATCAGTGTCATAGTCATCCGACGGAGTTTCTGGTTCTGGCTCCAATCCTTCCCCATCCGGATCAATGTCATGCATAAAAGCAGGATCCCCACCAGCCAATGGCCCCACATGAATGCTCGGAAGCCCATCAGGAATGAAATCCGGAAGCCCAATTGGATCTGTCCAAAACAGAACAAAGCAATCTGTTAATTCTAACTTAAAAGAAAAGTGGGCTAAAAAGAGAAAATAACTAAGGCCCATACCCATAGTCGCCCGGCCCAATGCATTAGGAGAGGAAGGGAACCCTTCTTCCTCAACTCCTCTCTCGCGAATGACCAAAGAAGACGGACGGCGGCGGTTAAGTCCAACTCCCGACGCCGGCGGCACGCCATCAGAAACCGGCTGTTTTGTCCGGGCGGTCGTCTCTGATTGGAGAGAAGCCGCCGTCAAGATGTATAACACGAGTATCCGACGACTCCGCATCCTCCGAAGCATCGGCGGACAGCCTCCTCCGAACATGACGGGATACGACTTTCTGACGAACCTGACGGACGAAAACCGTCCCGGAGCGCGGTGGCGGAACCACAATTGCGTTCCCAGCCTGACGGTACACTTCTCTCCGACGCTGAAACATCCAGGAGCCGCGGAGGGGAGGCCCAAGACTGATCTCAATCGGAGCCGAGCAATCTCCTTGAACATGATCAGGGATTCCGCAATTGAAGCATAATCGAGCCAGTCCTTCATACAGCACCTTGACCCAAAACGATTTTCCTGGCCGCTCCACAACTTCTCTACGACCATACAGACCCTTGGAGAGGTTGAAATTGATTTTCGCGCGGAGGTAAGTACCGACCTCATCACTAAGACGCTAAAGGGCTACATCTCGGACCACACCAAAATCTGCAAGAAATTGTTGGCCAAAAGAAACAGTTGTGAATTCAGTAGGGATTTTTTTCAAGGTTACCCACAAATCCATGAATCGAAGGGACATCGCAAGCTCCTCCGAAGGAGATGACCAAGGCGCGAGATGCATCAGCATAGCGTCCAAATTCCACGACTGGGAACGCAGTATCCTGTTTCTGTCTTCTAAGCATTGGAAGTACACCTGAAATAGGCCGTAGCCGTCATTGAACACCCGAATTCGACCTTGAAGCCCCCACACCCGACCAAGCCCCACACGTTCTTGGCTAGCCGTGATCTCATTAGCAGGCAATAGAAATGCCGACGAAGCCATTATCGAAGAATGGAGGAGAAAGGAAAGACAAAACGAGAAAATGAAGAGTGCAAAAGACAGAGGACAAGCACTCTGTTAAATAGAAGGTTCCAAAACCGCTAGAAGCGTTAAAGAGCCTCATTACTCCCCATACAACCGCTCGGCAGTTTGTAGGGGTTAAACACCGTACAGGAACGGAGAATCAAATCCAATCCAAAGGAAGGCAACGCCAGAATCGGCGGAAGAAAAGGTAGCCGGAATCGAAGACGAAGAAGGAAACCGCTGGAAACCGGCGACTAAGAAAAAACCATCTCAGAGAATTTTTTTTGATTATTCGATTGCTTTCTTAAATTATTAGATTTAAATTAATAACTTAATATTTTTTGGTGACCGGCTAGCGAATCTCCGACGACCGACCACACTCTCTAGTGATTTTCTAGTGAGACTCTAGCGACTTTTCTAGCGGCCAACCAAACTTCGACAACTTATCCGGCGACGACCAGTTAACTAGTTAAAATATGTTTCCTGTTGATATCTATTTAATAAGTTTTTTGTTGATAACTAGTTTAGAAGTATTATGCTGATAACTAATTAACGAATTACCATGATTAGTTAGCTAGAATTGTTGTCAACAGGTTATCCAACAAACTAGTTATGTTGTTCTTAACTAGTTAAATAGTTAATATAATGATTTAGATAACTAGTTAACTGGTTTTTAGTCGACAACTAGTTATCAAAATTAGTTAACTAGTAAACTTGTTGAGTTAACTAGTTAACATCATGATCAGATAACTAGTTAACGAAGTATTTAACTGATAACTAGTTATCAAATCTAGTTATACGACCTAGTTAACATGTTATTCGACGATCAAATTTTATAATTACATGGTTATTTCAACAATGTTTGTCTTACTGATTACTCAAATCACAAAATGGGCAAAAGAAGTTCAAATTGTCTATAACATAAAAATTGGTGACTATAATGGTTAACTTTCAGTATTTACTAAATAATCTCAAACTTTTCTGTAATTGCAAATCAGTCACTAAACTTAGCTAAATCACAAATTAGTTACTCCAACCAATATTGGAACATGTTACTATACAAGAATAGGTGAACGCTTCGGTACGCCATTAAAAGTGACGTACTGAGTATGTCACTTTCTGTGAATCAATCTGGAACGTCCGTTTAAATGAACAGATCTGAACCGTGAAAAATAAAAATTAATTTTATAATGTAATTACGTGTTGAACGCTTCGGTACGCCACTAAAAATGACGTACTGAGTATGTCACTTTCTGTGAATTAATCTAGAACGTCCGTTTTAATGAACAGATCTGAACCGTAAAAATAAAAATTAATTTTATAATGTAATTACGTATATCCAATGAGGTCTCCATTTTTTTTCACTTACAAATTCATCACTCATTGTATTGTATTAGTTTTGTTCAATCCACAACTATGTTTTATTTTGAATTGAGTTTATAACTAGGTTAATTAACAGATCCCATCTAACTCCATTTTATTCATTTCATTCTAATTTCATTCTCATCATCTTCTCCAACTCATCATCTTCTCCGACCAGATTTCTTCTCATCTACCTCTGACGTCGTCCCCGCCTCCACCTGATGACGAAGTTCTCTTGGAAAAATTACCAAAATTTCCAAAATCAGAAAATCAAATCCCTAATTTCGATATCATCTTCACCTCTTGACACACAGAAAATCAAATCCCTAAAATCAAATCCCTAATTTCGATTCCATGAGGCCGCCGAAGAGGCCGATCCACATGCTGACGACGTGGGTGCGGCGGCAGCCTCGCAAAGTCAAGGGGTTTCTCGCCATCGAAGCCGGGATGGCGGCTCTAGTCCTCAGCCGCTTTATCGTCAACGACCACGACAACCTATCCGTCGCTGCGGAGGCCATCCACTCGATCGGAGAAGACTTGTGCCGACTCATCCTCTTCTCTGATATCATTTCCTCTCCCTTCGCCTCCATGTACTCCACCTCCGACATCATCTCAGGTACCCATTCTTCCAATCTAATTTGTGTTTGCGCTAAGTCAAAATCCCTAGCAGCCTCTTGCAACCTCGATACTTCCGCAAGACCTGTAGAAGGTGCTGGACTCAAGCATGGACCATCTGCAACGTCCTCATTGGCGGCGGCAGCCGGAAGGGAAAGCGAGCCAACCTAGCAGCCTCCTGTCGTCGTCCCCATCGGTTGGCGGGTTCAGATATTTCCATCCGGGTCGTGAACTCGGATCAGCTTGAGGAGCTGGAGCAGCATCGGAGTTCCTGAATTTACTCGCCGCTATCCAGTTAATGAACAAGAATGAGCCAAATTTCGACACAGTATTCCTCACTCTCTATATAACTTCGTAGTTTTCAATTTCAGTAGTGAAAGTATGAGGAGAAGATCAGAACAATTTGATTTTCTCGCTGCCTTAACCCACTGCTTCTCAATCATCAGCTTCGACTCATTCTAGACAGTTCCTTGACTCCTTTGGTTTTGTGGTTGTCACCGATTTCTTAGAGCACATTCCTTGGTTGGCCCTTCTTCTTATGTGAGACAGTAGCGGAAGCTCAATAAGGCTTTCCCTAAAATAGAATAAGGGTCTGCAGGATGAATCAGGTAAGGAGCTCCATCAATTGGATATCATTGAAAAAGCTTCACCTTGCTATTGTGTTTCATCCACTTTCTATATGGAATTCCACTTGTTGATTTTGGATCTTGATTGAAACATGGTTAGTGGTAATTGGATAAAATAAGTTTCAGTTGTCGAATTGTGCTACTTTCACCCTTTTGTGGGTTTATTCTCCTCATTTGATTCTGCTATTCTTTATGCAGAAAGCTAGCAGGGAAGATCACAGCTGCTAGATACTTTGTGGTGGTTCCTGATTTCTTATATGGAGACTTTGCAACATACCGATTTTCCTTTCTGACTTGTTAACTAGCCTGCTTATGCTCACTATTCTAAGTTCAGGTACCCAACTTTGCCAAACCGTTATTTGTTCAGCCTTCCCTTTAAACAACTTGTGCATTCAGATGGGGCTCTTGTAGCCTTATGGGTGACCATTAGAAAGAGATTACAGAGGTTTATTGATGAAGAGTTGCCCTCATATGGAGAAATTTAATGGCCCTTGATCTTTTGTTTTTTTTTTTCAAATGAATTGTGCATATTTGGTTTTTTCTATCTCTGTGTATCAGGAAACCATCAAGGAAGCTATAAGCACACCATATGAAGTGCATAATCAGTTAAGCTGTAGATAATACTCAATTTTTCAATTTATATATAGCTGTGGAATATAAATTGACATCTGAGTTTCACAGGAATCTTCCATTTCCTCTCTTGATAAAGGAAAACAAACCGAGATTCTCTTCCGGAAGACTAGCATGTTCAATTGGACACAAAGAGTTATCCATCTTTGAACAACTGCCAGATAGAAAGCCAGACACTTTGCTGAGCTACCATGTCAAAGATGATCATGGAATAACCACCATGGATGACCTGAGAAGAGATGCAACTACCACAACGAAGAATGAGAAAACAAAGAACAAGAAGAAGTTGCATAGTGTAAAAGACTTCAGCAGCTTGGCAGGCTCTTAGAGGTCAGGTTCTTGGCAGGCTAGTAGAGGTCGCTAAAGATCAAAGCTTGGAAGAACACGTCTCGTTGGCTAGAATTCTTGTGAAATGCATAAAGTTTGATGGTTATTGCAGAAGGCACATATCGGAATCGATCCCACTGTGAAATTACAAATTTGTTCCAAATTATCAAAAATATTATTAAGGGAAGAAATACAAATCAATAAACATAATAAAGTCATCTTAATTTTGGGCAAAAAGTATCAAAACTACTTTGATCATAAAGTATCAAGCTGAATCTGAACGGCAAACGTTGACTTGAACTGTGACATGGAACGAGACGAGTAGCCTCTCATTGGGCCTTTGATTTTTTCTTTAGTCGAGAACTTCTTCGTAGATTTGATTCATCCTGCATTAATTTTGTATTATGTTATAAAAGTAAAATAGAAAATAAGAATCTATATAATATTGAACTAGAGGTAATACGTTATAGTGTACCTGTTCCTCAAAGTCACTCGGAGAATTGTAATGAAGGCCATCATCATCATTTTCCTCCTCGCTAGTGTCATCGTCATCATCGATATCAATTGTGTTGTCATCGATCATATCAATGTCATTAACCGCACCCCATTCATCAATGTTATTAACATCACCCCCTTCTTCAATATTAGCTTGGACATTACTCTTAGTCAATACCACTTTGCATGTGGTTCTTGTGTGACCCTTACCACCACATCTACCACAAATTCTTGGTTTTCCCCGAGGCCATTTCTTACCCGAACCCTTTGATTTAGCATGCAAAGGGTTTTTTACACTATCAAATTCTGGGTTAGTTTGAGTCTTATTTTTTTGAACATTGCCTTCATTCTTCTTTATGAGATCATCAGACAATGGTTTCGTTATCAAGCGAGCATCAATGAAAGACTGTGTCGTCATTGCACCGTAATGACATATTGCGAAAGCATCTTGGTGTAGAATACCATACCTGATGGTGTATAGTTGTTCTTCATCCATAATCGTCACTGTTTGGTCCCAACACTCCAGAGCTTTTGGATTCTTTGTCCACCTTTTCTTTACGAGGGTGCTTGGAAATTCTTGGATTTTCTCTTCTTTCAGTACGAATATTATGTGACAACATGGCAATCCCATGTACTCAAACTTCGAACAACTGCATTGAGCCATTTGCATTGTTTGATCATAAGTGACTTCAACAAGTACATCTTCGGAATCTCCATACATACTGATCGCGTACTTGTGATGCTCTGTAGTTTTCATACATTTATCTTTGATACACTCACTCGACTTCTCGATCTCTTCTTTGACCTTTATGAATACCTCATTCGTGAATATTGTTGCAACACTCTTTGTCAGCACCTTCAAAGCTCCTGATCTCAAATATGGCATACCATAATTAGATTTGAAATCTAGTTTAATCTCCTTTTCCCTCAATTCATCTAACCAACCATCGTAGTTCAGAAAAAATTTCTTCAATTTGTGTTTACGCTCCACGTACTTTGCAAGTTGTGAATTGAACCCTTCACATCTAGATGTCGTTGTCAATCCTGCGAAGAACTTGGTTCGTAAGTATGCGTGCGCCCAATTCTCACGACACTCGTATAAGTCATTCATAATCCAGTTGTTGTGTTGTAAATCACAAGATTCCACGAGTTGTGACCACTGTTGCTCAAATTTTATCTCCGTCAAATCAGCCTTCACAATATAAAAAAATCCCCTGATAAACTTGGCCACATATTCTGACTTCTTCACATGTTCCCCGATATTCTTATTAATGTGTCATAGACAGCGGCGACGAGTTGCATCTGGAAACACTTTGATGATGGCATTTTTCATTGCCTTGTCTCCATCTGTGATGACCGAATGAGGTTTCTTACCACCCATTGCTTCACACAATCTCTCTAGCACCCATACATAATTTGTCTCAGTCTCATTCTTTAGAAGCGCGCTTCCAAATATACAGGTTGAGAAGTGATGATTTACCCCTGCACGAATGCAATGAACAATAGTATTAATTAAAAATTTTATAATCGCTTTACCATCACACTTAAACACAAATTTCATACCTGAAAATACAACCAGTGGCATGTTGTAAGCATTTTTTTTATATGTCGTGTCAAATGCCAGTACCTCGCCAAAAGATGTGTAGTCGGCAATACTCATACTGTCGGTCCAAAATATATTCTCTAGTCTACCTTCATCATCTTTAGTATACTTCATGACAAATTTAGCATCCTTCAATTTTTTTTTGTCAAGGTAGGAAAGTGCTGCTTTGACATCGTGGTCACTGTCCTTGGAAGTGCTTTCTCTGTATAATTGATTGTGAACATCCTTATTAGTGAATCCCACTTGGTCATGTCCGCCAGATGTGTGTACCATGTACTTGTACGCAAGACTTTGGCTCATGCCAGCTTCTGTCATGTTATGAAGTTGAGCCAATGATGCTTCATCAATTTGCCTATGTGAAGGAATCAAATGTGCTTGCTTTGGCGGGACGTCTTCATGAGCGTGCTCAATAACAAATTCATCAACAAACCATGTATCGTCATGTGTTTTCTTTCGAAATCGTATATGCGCTTTGCACCCAAATCTAGTATCCATCCTAGGCTCTGTTTTCCTTTCGCCCTCGTACTCGCGCCTAAATCCTTGTTGACTACATAAGAATGTTTTATGTAGAATCGCGTTGTCACCTTTCTTAGAGCGATAAACTTTCCAATTCGGACACCAAAGCCTCTCGCATATGCATATTTTCTATACCATTTCTCGCCTTCGTCAGAATTTGAGAATATAAGCTCCTTCACCTCTGCATATGTCATGTTTCTCAATTTCACGAGTTCAACTTCTTGTACACCTGCTGTTGCTTCTAGAGGTATAACATCAGGTGTATGTGCAGGTGTTCCAGCATCTACAGCCTCACTGGCTTCTCCATCATTACTTTGGGTGCCAGTTGTCACCGGTGTATTCATCATTCTGCTTCAATTTAGAAAAAAATATTTACGTTGATAAATATTTTAGCAATAAATTTTTTGAATTTAAATTGTGACATACGAAATTAAGAATAAAATAAATAAATAATTATGTAATAATAGTAAATAATATATTTCACATAATTAAATAACAAATAAATTTTAAACCAATTATGAGAACCTATATGAAAAAGAAATTGACCAATTAAATAAATAAAAAAGACTAAATAAAAAAAAAAACAGAAACGCGAAAAAAATGAATTGCACATGGATTGATGACGTGGACGGTCATGATTAAGATCTTTTCTTTTTCACCGTAGAGTTATAATTATTCAATCCACAAATATCTTGCCGAGAATATCTTACCGAATATGGAGAGAGACGCCAGAGAGAGACGAGATGCCAGAGATTGAGGAGACACACGCGGAGACGAGACTGGAGAGAGACAAGATGCCGGATAGAGACGCGTAGACAGACGACTGGAGACGAGACGCGGAGATGAGTTGCCGGAGACGAGACACCGGGATAGAGAGGCCGGGAGAGAGACGCCGGGAGAGAGACGCCGGGGCTCGGGAGAGAGACGCCGGGAGAGAGATTTCCGGAGAGAGATTCCTGGAAAGAGACGCCGGGAGAGAGACGTCGGGAGAGATACACCGACGGACTCCGGAGACGCAAGCAGTCGCAGATGTACACATGCTTAAATCTCAGGTACTCTTGACAAAGGTGAGTAGATTAACTCAATTTTTGGTGGTGTTGATGATGAATGAATTGATTGAGGCTTATATAAGATTAGGTTATGACCTTGTCTCAATTGGAATAGGATTACAAGAAATCCTTTTACGAATGGGAAAATAAGATTCAAACTAGGATTTCCAATGACTTCTTCGTATAGGATTAAGAGTTCTTACAAATACAAATCCGCATACTACTTCTCAAAATAGGAATAACATAAAGCCAGTATTATGGCTATTTAGATGTTATCCAAATAGCTAGGGATTTTGATCATAATTGTAGGTGCTAATTGGCAAGGAGATGGTCAGTGAACATAGATGTTGATCATAATTGTAGGTGCTGGAAATGTTCAGGTTAAGCTTGCAAAATTGAGTCAGTTATAGAAGGCTCTGCACTTAATTCTTCTGCCTGTTAATTGCCTTCCATGTCTTCCACATTTGCAGGCTGAGCTTTTCGACAAACCGTTGATGGATCAACATTAGGGGAATGCTATTCAGCTGTAGCTGCTGTTGCAAACCGCTGGCTTAATCTTCTCGGTGTAAGCAATATTGGTATCACGCTTCTCGGTGTATGGTCAATTCTTGGACATACATTCATGATATAGGTATGATTTTCTCCACCATTAGACTTCCCTATATTCTGACAACTAGTGAGGATGCTGCTATTGTGTATGAATTTGTTTAAGGCTATTCTGTCTTCCTTTGTATCTGGTCAACGAGTGATAATGGATGCCTGTAATGATGGTATGAGCAGGGAACGCCAGTGAGTGAAAGAGCAATTCCTGTTGCAATCTTTGAGATGGATACTGGTAAAAGTTCAGAATAGTGTTGGGTTATTTCTGTTTTGATATTTTCTTCAGATTATTGACTGCATTTAACAAAATGTAGAAATTATGAAATTCTATTTACGAAACTGGCGATAGTGGTAGCACTGGTGATCCGTCCACTGAAAGCATACCTGACCACCATCCTTCTTCAAATGGTTTTAGTGGGTGGAGGATAGCTGTCCTGGTAGCTTGAATGTGGGAAGTCCTCGCCACTCTTGTGTGAATGTGGATAATAAGCTACAATCAAGACCTAGTTAAAAGAGGAGTGGTTCATTTAATCAGAAGGATGAATCACATGTATTAAGAATGGAACAGAAATATGAGATAATCGATCTGCCCTACTTGTTTTTATTAACCAGGAGAGTGGTGCCAGGCGTGGCGACTCCCTCAAGCAACGACTGAACTTGCTTCTGAATCCTGTGAAGGTACTAACTTGAATTCCATCTTAACTTTAGCATTTGTGGAAACATTGGCCTTACAAATCGCGAATTACTTGTTTGTATTGACAAATCAAAGGGATCTGTCCACTTTATCTTTGTTTTCACTTTACATAGTATTGAATGTGCAGTTAGCTACTTAGCTTATCTTGTTGCTACTTTCACTGTATTACAGGTATTTGAGTGAGTTCAACACAGGGGCCAGAGGGGACTTTACCTTTTCAGGAAGGTGCCTCACTTCAGAATTCTTGTATGTGGAGGAGGCGGCACAATGAGCTGGGTTCTTAATGCTATAGACAATGGGCTGGGTTCTTTCACTTTGACTTTTCACGAAGTTTAGCCTGAGATAACTGAGAAAATTGATTGTTATTTATGATATCGAGGTTCTAAAATTTAATTTCTTGAACATCAATTGTGTACTGTTTCATTTCACTTAGGGGATATATGAGACAATGTCATTAAGCGGTTATACAAATCCTTTTCGTTTATGAATATTCTGTGTTTCTATTAATGGAACCAAATAAAATATCAATCCAAAAACATTCCAACATTATCCAAAAATTAAACCAGAAACATTCCAACATTGTTTAATTGAAAGAAGATTTGTTTTAAAGTGCAAAAATCTATGTATCTTCGCACGTGTTTAACTCCACGACTCTTAAGTATATTGTATGCATCAGCTCTTGTCAACACGTTCTTCCTCTCGAAATTTTTGAAACGCCATCACCATGTCCATCAATTAGCTCCTTACGATTAACTAAAACATATGGCTGATTAAAGAAATCATTGTAAGATTTACGTCGGTGACAAAAAAAATATATAAAACGTGAAATTAAATGAACATTAATATTTACCCCAAATTTACTGAAGAGATGTTTACTATCAATGGCTATCCAGGAGCACACCCATAATCCAGAGTCTGACCTAAAAGACCCAAACACAAAAATTTTTTGTTGACATCCACACTTAGTTTTTTGCAAGAAGCGTTCACAAAGTTAAATGAGAAATGTATTAAAAATTAAAAAGTTGGTTAAATTTGCTTACCGCTTCTGTTCTGGGAAAATAGATGGAAATTCTATTTGAAATTCACTAATGTTTGGCTCGCCATTAGCTGATCCACTCTTGGCGTAGAATAGTTTCAACAGTTCAGTTGTAAAATTCATCTGCAAAATGAAGCGTTAACAAGAGAATATCACTTATATTTTTAATTTATACAAAGTTAATTTATCATACATTAAATAAGCGAAAGGGTGAATGTCACTAACCATAAAGATTGTTGATGTTGTCTGAATTTCACGATTAGAATAGTTAGGGCAGCAATCCCCCACGTAAACCCATTTTGTCTTTCATTAATATAAATTATAAATTTTAATCATCCTTTAATTTCCAAGATAAAATCATTTTTTTAAACATAATTTTTGCTAATTACTTTAAATTTAAAAACATACCACAAACCCCCTTTTTGCTTTTTATCCTTTTTAATTTTACCATTTTAATCCCCCTTAAAAAATGAACCCCCTAACAGATAAAAAAAAAAAGAATAAAACCCCCTACTTAATTTCAACCCCAATTGAACACTTTTTCAATCCCAAGGGGTATAAATTATTCATATTTTTCTTACCCCCTATGGGCTAACTTTATAAAAGTTTTTTTCAAAAAAATTTTTTTTGCCCTCCCCAATCAATTTTAAATTATAGTTAATACTCAACTGAAAATTTTTGAAAACACGGAATTAAACTCTTAAAAAATTTTTTTTTTATTTTGATTAATGAAAAACCCATTCTCTGGACTAACAAGAAAAAAATCAATACTTTTCCCCTTACCCTTTAGAAAAAACCCAACCCCAACTGCATACATGTAATATTACATAATACTGTTTGCCCCCAAATATTGAAATTCATTCCAGGTATTCCCCACTCCCCCCCCCTTTTAACCGTTTCTCCTGTTTAAAAAAGGGGAACTTTTTAACTCCCCATATTTTTTTATACTACGAAATTTTTCATTGTTTCTTAAAAACTTTCCCCCCTAAAATAAATAGGTAAAACTTTTATTTAGGATTAGTAACGGATATAAGTCCCCTATAACCCAAGGACCTTTTCCCTTTTATTCACCCTTTTTCCCCCCCTCCCCCAAGCCTTTTTGAACACTAACAATTTTGAAATTTTGATAGTAACTACTGAAAAGAAAATACTAATGGGGAATAGCATAAAACAAAGGTTTGAAGCAGCAGCAGCCGCCTGTTGGATTTATCTACCTGAAAGCACCCAGCTGACTGTTGAAGCCAGAAGCCATGTGATTGATAGCGCACGGCTGTTATAGGGATTTAATACCCCAGCAGCCCCCAATGTGATTTGATAGCAGCAGCCGGGTGTTTTTGGGGTTTAAATTGCAAACAGCCACCCCGTATAGTGGATTTGGGAATTGGTTATGCAAGTTTTCAAAGGGGATGGTTTATTTATACCCTTATAAGTTCACTTAAAAATGGGATTCTTTACCTAAATAGGAATACTAAATAAGAAGAACTCCAAAAATATTGTGATTATATCATTGAATTCTTATTTAATAAATTTATAATTTCAATAAAAAAACTATTTTACTTTTAATCTGAAAAGGTCAATTTTCGATATAAAAGTTCTTTTACATCATTTTTTAAAATATTTCCTCATTAATCATTTTTCAAACCTGGGGTTCCCAGACTGCAAACCCTGGGAAAACCTCCCTTTTGCTCCATGCGGAATCAAACCCCAACTTGATAAGCCTTAGCTTCACACTGTAACATCCATTCAAGCGGGAAGATCGACACAGAAGAGCAAAACCATACACTACATTTTAAATTAGGTAATCAGAAGCAACTTTACATCATTTATTCCAATTTAAAAGCCCCCTTTTATTCATCCGTTTAAAAAAAAACCCAAGGGGAAATTTCAAATTTTCAACCAAAACAGATAATAAACAGGAAACAAACTAAAGATGGGAATTATTCACCCTTTAGCCCCGTGACCCCCCTTGGCCCTTTTCCCTTTCCCCCCAAAACTCAACCCTGATTGTATTTCAACAAACCCCCCCTACAATTTCCCCCCCAAACCCCCCCCCCTCCCGGCGGTACTACGTTTCCCTTTCTGGATTTGCAGCTGCTACAATGAAGTCGACCCCAAACCCCCCCGAGCTGCTATGTCCCTTGTAAAACCCACCGTTCGTTTAGCAAAAGGACAAAAACCAATATATGATCAGGGCGTTTCACACCATCATCACACAGGGAACGGGAAATGTCTAACAGTAATCCCCTAGGTTGCCATGGCTAAATCAAAGGTCACATCCCAACTTATGTTTTACACTAGTAGCACCAGCAGAACTCGTGTAAAGCTTGCATATGAATTACTTGGTCCCCTTCTCTATCTATTAATCAGACTACACATTTGGCCTTACACCTGTATCACTTTCTCCAAACCCCCGACTCGTCATATAGACAAATTACATTAGACTAAGCATACTAAAATGATACTTCAATCCAAAGATTTCGTAACACATCAGCGTAACAATCAGAGCAATCCTACACAACACACACTTTCAAACATACAAAATGTTTAGCACGATCTCACAATGCCGCATGTGAAGCTTAGCTTAATAGTGACAATGTCGGATTGCAATTTTATTCCATCTCGAAATATTATGCCCTTTCATCACATGGTGTCTGACACTCAGCTTGATTTGTCAAATACGAGAGAGAAATTCTCGACATTCAGTGATGTTCACTCTTCCATCTTACATTCTATTATGTAAACTGCATCAGCTGATGTTCATCTTCTCGCTCCCTTACATTTCTATTTACACTCTATCCTCATCATAATACTACCTTTGTTTAACCAAATCTTATAGTCGTCTAAGTCATACAAGATCAACAAAGATTCGGATCATGCCAGCCCCTACTTGTTGCTCAGCCTAGCATCTCACCATCATTAACCCTGCCCTCTTATTCACACGCAAACCGTCCTCCACTTCAGGCTAAATACTTCCCTCTGTTATTGCCGACCCTTTCATACACAAAAAGAAATTCATTACCAAAAATCCTGATCATCTTTCTCCAGCCCGCTCCACCGTTGGTACAGAATTAACTGCAATAGTATTCGCCAAAATAAGAACAGGACTAACAGCGAAAATCTGATAATACCTGGTTGGAGCTGGCAGGAGATGAGGCATGGTCGTCACAGAAGGAGAGAAGAGTCGCAGCAGTGAAAAAATAATGTTTCGCTCTTGAGAAGATGTTTGCCACAAGGACGAAAAGCATTCTGCTGCCTGCTCCATTGAAAGCTCTCACCACGATTCGGTGTTCGACCGACAGCTCTCATGGCCAAGATTCCGTTGGCGGCCTCCGCGAGACGAATGAGGTTGTGGCGTCTCGTTGACGAGCCGCCAACCTGGCTACGAGGGCGAGAAACCCACTTGGACGGCGTCCATGTAGAGTCGGCCAGTAGAGGAGTCCCTCGGGAGAAACGTCAAAAAACTCAAATCAAGGTGTATAATATCCCAACTTCTTAAGATTCTATCCTATGATTGCGAAATACTAGCAACAATATACATATACCCGATAAATAAGATTTGTATCAACCTCATATCTGACCTCAGTGCCTTTGATCGTGATTTAAGATGGGAAATCATGTCTCCATCGACTCGGAAACATTGAAAATCAGATTGCTTCCGACATTTGGTATTTGTTCCTACAAAAGGTGACCGAGGTCGCATAGACGAGTGTCTTCGCCTGAAGAGAAAGATGACTCGTCGGCATCTCTCGGTCACACCATCAGTCGGAGGCGGCGAGACACGCGCGTCGGACCGACGTCTGTTGAGAAGATATTTGTCGGCGAAGTTGTTGCAGAAGAATTTAGAATGAATTTGTAAAAGGAGTTAGATGGTTGTGCTGCAGGAATCTGGTCAATTAACCTAGTTATTAACTCGCTAATTGAAACAATACAATAAACACAGTTACGTAAGCACTCTCATAGTCTCATAGAATAAATATCCCAAATATCATCATAACTTCTTGAAGTGATGAATTTGTAAGTGACAAATAAACGATGAGATCTCAAACTCTCCCCCGGATAATACGCACCGTTTCTATAACGAAGATCGATTAATCTTATTAACCCCTGCTTTCATTTTTATACGGTTCCGAATATGTTCTCTCAATTAAAAACGTACGTTCCAGATTGATTCCACAGGAAAGTGACGTTACTGAGTATGTCACTTTTAGTGGCATACCGAAGCGGTTCTTCACCGTAAGTACGTATATCCAATGACCGGTCTCCATTTTTTTTATTACTACAAATTCATCACTCATTGTATAGTATTGTTTTGTTCAATCCACAACTTATTTTATTATCAATTGAGATTTATAAACTAGGTTTAATTAACAGATTATGATATCACCATTAACTCCATTTTTCAAAAATTTAATTCTTATCTTATTCTCCGATAGTCGGAGTCCGACTCGTTAATTTCTCATACTATAATCTCCACACGCCGACTCGCCGACGCCGATGCGACTCTACCCTCAGCGCACGCCGTCCCTGCCTCCTTGAAACCGTAAATTGAAGCTGAGAAGCATAGCAGCAAGGACTTGTCCTGGAGAAGAAGAAAAGACAGGGATGTAGGATTTGTTAAAGAGAAGAGAAGAAGAAGATGAGGCGGATCCAGGAGTTTGAAGAGAAGAAGATCCAGAGGATTTGGTACGAATTCGGATTCCGTCAAGGTCTATAACAGGGTTTTTTCAATTTTCATTTAATTCTCATCCTCATATACAGACTCCAGTCATTTTTCCCTCCGCACCAGATTTCCTCTCTCCTTACCCCTCGACGCTTCGTCCCCACTCCGATGATGACGAAGCTTCCCCTCGACCGTCCGCATGCTCGAACTAGATGAGGATTACTGCACTGACATCATCGATAGGCTAATCACACCCTCCTTACCCTCAAGAACTCGCAAGTTCCGCACGGTAGACCATCCATAGAGACTGTCAATATTGGCTAAATTGTGCTTCATGGGTATTGGGATTAGTTTATCATCTTGATACCTTCTTAGTTTCAGGAGGATTTGTTAAGAAAGGGTCTGTTATAAAATTCGACATCTCCTCTCTCACCAAGGAGCATCAACGAGGTTTCTCCTTTCTCCGATTCTATCCTATACTTGCTAATTGTTACACTTTTCGCTACTCTCCTGATTCGTTGTTCGTGTCTTCTTTTCTTCTGTTGTTTGTTTTGTTCAAACCCCTTCCTTGGCTTCGCTTCATAATTTGGACATTACTCTCCCATAATTCTCATGTACTTGTTTCTTATGTTGTTGGAGAACCAGCTTATGCTATCCTTGATTACACTTATTCCTCCATCATCAACACAGTTTTTTGTTTCTCCATTCGTTACTGGTGATACTCCTGCTGATAGTTCAAATTGACCCTAAAATAATTGTTCCAGGATATCGACTAATCGATAGTAAGCCTTCATAAGAATGCATGATTGTCAATTCATAATAAGTCTTCTTGTTCTGCTTTAAAAAATTGTCGCTGGGACAGGTGATTTTGTGCTGGGAATGGAGATGAAATGGCACATCACAAGAACAAGAATCTAGAGTTTCTCTGTTCCTACATTGCCTTTAACAGGGGGGTTCCGATATTGCGCAGTTGAGGATCTTGAACTGACAAGGGTTTTTCTTCTGCAGTCTCCATGGCCAGGAATTCACATTCATTCATCGCTATTGGCCACTCCCCAGAACCACCATCTTATGTGGTACCTACCAACACTGGATGACGCTATAATAACACATACCATTTCAGATGAGCAAGGGTTGAATTTTTTCGCCCTTCTTCGGAAAATCATCGAATATCTTTTTTTCGTGTTGCAGATTTAAATGTAAAATGCTGCCTCCCTAAAAGATCCATAGACAAGGACGATTCAGAATCGAAACTGGATAAAGAAAAATTCTTGCTCTCTCGTGGGTTTTGCTATAGCAACGTGCTTCTTCCCTATCGCACTAGTGGAATCTTCCTTCTTATAAATAGTAGCATTACTTTGTATCTCCCCTTGTCGATGTCTCAATGTTCTTTATGGTGTAGCTTTTTATTGTAAATGGTTTTATGGCTTTTGAAGATTAAGAATTCAAGTTCAGTTTGGGGATTCTCTAAAGAACGAGTTCACGCCATCACCTCGGCCTATACAACGAGCTCATGTGGACCGCTCGATTGTACGTCATCATGGTGAGAAATGTTTCGACAGCGGATTGCTCATCTCGAACACTCCGCATACTGTATCGTCTAACAAATTTCTTTGTCTCAACATCTTTCTCATTAATTACCTGCACATCTTCATCTTGTCATCCTGCACTTACTAATCGTTTATAATAACTCATTTGAAATGTGTACATAAACGGCAATGATAACTCTTCGTGATTAACAACAGTTACGAAATCTTATGTAAGTTGACGATCATGCAACTCCTGCCCCTCCTACGTTGATTAGATCCACACACTTTTTACAGCTTCTCGACTTACTCGAACACATTAGTTCATGCCTCCAATCCACGATCTACTGCACTTCTAATTTTTCACTCCCCAAACTCACACATCTAGATTCTCTTATTTTAGATCTCACCAGTATCTCATCAACCCATACCGCAGCTTATAACTTCACACATACTCGAAGCAGATTTCGAGCCCTAGTATACACTTTGTAAGGCTGGCTAACTGCTGTACTTGAGCACTACGCGAGAATGAGAGCAGCTCCAACCTGGGCACTGACAGTAGAACAGTGCCTAGTGAAAGAAACATAAAACATCAGTGGAAATCGGTCGGAGAGTTGACGGAACGTAAGGAACAGATATGATTGAAATAATATTCTACCAAGCCGGTTATACAAAACCCTTTCGTTATATGGAATATGTATGTTTCTTTTAATGTAACCTCAAATCAACTATTAACCAAAATCATTCATTTGTTGATTTTTATATCATTGAATATTATAATTTATTGCTTTAAAATCAAAAATATGTCAAAAACCCAGTGTCTTATAAACTTGTCTCCCTTACTACATAAGTTTTTTTTTCCTCATTACATCCAATTCCAGGGATGCTTCCCAAAACTTGCAGCTACTCGAATACCCTCCCCCTTTGGCTCCTCATTTCTCAGTCGATTCGGTTTTCACAGCAATGAAACATATACATCAAACTGCAGGCTGTTAGCATCTCATAAATTTGTCAGCAAGCTCAAACTTGTTCTTAGCATCTTCTGTCAGGAGTTGCAGACCACATATTCTGCAAAAGAGAAAATCCTTTGTTCTGCACTACATCATGTTCATCCAATACATCACAGGTCTCAATCTGAATGCTACTTGACTATTCATGGTAGAACCTTTATTTAGTTCATTAACAGACAGAATGCTCTTGACTAAGCGCAAAGTTCTAACGAGAACAATCTACTATAGCATAAAACCACTCTTAAAAGCATAAGTTCAAAAACGAAGAACAGCTACAATAAATTATATTTCAGCTGAACCTGGCACAATAGGTATGCCAATGATTGTTTCTGTCTGGTGGACCTACACAACAGGACCTTGTTTAGAATTCAGCTTGCCATAAAAATTACGTATGAAAGATCCACTTAACTGGTCGCTAGCAAATCAAAATACAAGAAGGTAACCGAGTCCACGAAAACGAGAAACCAAATGCATTCTCAATGAAACCCCAATTCAACGGCTGATCTAGCTTACAATTGATTGTTTCAGTTTTTTAATGAAGAAGAAAATAGTATACACCTGTAGAAGGTTCGATCCACGCCTCACCGAGATTATCCACGCCATGCTTTGAACAAAAATTCCCTGAATATGTACGTACAAACCACAAACACAGATCTTAGATATCGCCGATCTTACTCTCCAATCAAGAATGAGCCATGTCTGTAGGCTCAATTACAAAACCATTACCAGTCATAGATGCTGACCTGCTCCCTCCATAATAAATCACACAGGAGGATAAAAAAGGATGCAAGTGAATCATACTACCTGCTGCGAGCACTTTACAATCTTTATGGAGTTTACTTAGTACTCTTGCAACACAAGAGTATACTCAGCAAAACTTACCGATTAATCATTTAGAACTCATAACCTCTACTCTTGATGATTAATGAAATAATTCCGAGAGCGCCCCCTACAAATAAAACCACGACACTATCCCATCAACCGCCTACATGCTTACGCCTCACCAAGAACGTAACTTCAATCGGCTCACGTACACTTACAAGTGAGTCTACGCAAGCTCCCTTCACCGTACTCTAGGAAAGTTTCATATAAGAGCTGTGTAAACGTACAGATGTACACTAGAACACTCCCTCATGGCCCTCCCAGCTTATGTACTCGATAGAGGATAGACCATGCTATCACTGAATATATCTTGACCTTGATGATTAAATCGGTTTCTCTATTCACCTCTATAGAAATCTTTGTACAAACCCAACGCCTACACTCCCTGCCGCGCTACCAATACCCTTACTATAGTATAAATTCCCTAGATTAATTAGAATAAACTTGCTATCTAATTGGTGCTCCTCAAATGTCGTAGCGCATAAACCCCCCAATGAGGCCAGGGACAAAGTTATAGCAATCTTATTTCTCTTTGGACATAAATCAAATCATGACTGAGCTGCAAGACTTCAATCCCAACAATCATATGATTAACTCTTTTAAACCCTCGCTAGTTCCAGTTCAGCTTTAAAAGATAACTAGTTCTTTGACACGAATAATCTCTTAAACTTGCAAGCATTGCCACCCAGAAATCCCAAACCATCTCACCCATATCATTGATTTTTCCCTATTGCCTACCTTTTAGACCAGTTCCGGCATAATAGAGCAGAATAATATCGAGGTGGCTACAACTCAAATCATTGATTAATACTCTACTAGGCATCACAAGTTGGCATTGTACATGGCTTTATAATATCTATGCTAGTCTCGTTTTTCTAATAACAGGCAACAACATAAACTCTATAACACTCTTTATCTCCTCTTACATTACTACTATATTCACGCCCATCTTTTCACAATCACTTCATTTGTCCATTCAAGTGAATACTCTAGTAAAAAAATTCTTGTTCTATTATCCAAAATCCTGAGGAAAGCCTCTCACCATATAAAAAACACAACAAGCAGCTTAGAAATCCTGTGAACATCACCCTAATCAATCATACAACGTAACCGAGAACGCGACTCAATTTCAGACCATTCCCAATCCAGCTCGCTTAATAATTAAAACAAGAAATCAGTTGAAAACTTGGTATTCTGTATCGTAACTAACAAGGGTTTAATTGTAATCTCCCTCATTCAATTCAGACAAAGGTCACATAAGACCTTTATAAACCCTGAATAAATTTCACTTCCCATCAATCAACACACCAACCATCTTCCGTGTCTAACTAATTCTCACTCTCATTGAGATGTTCTCCCAAGAGAAACGCTACCACACCTCGTCATAAACCGCGCTCCCCTAACTCTGCAGCTACTCCGTCCAAACTCAACACCTGGAGATCGGAGATTAGTCCTCTAACGTCGGCTGTAAGCCCTATCTCTGTGTCTCTCATACCCCCATCCCGCCCGAGATCAGACGATCACTACTATGTCGCTTGATTTGTAGCCTCCTGTCCAGGGTCTCTCCGTCCGGATATCGGAGATCGTCTCTGTCGTAGTTCTATCCGACGCTCTCTCCGGGAGAAGCTCGGAAAATCGTCTTTCGGGCTAAGCAAATTGTCTTCCCAATTAGTTCATATTGCATCTGCGGTAAGTCGTATTCTCTTATCAATTGTGAATTACTTGTTCCATTGTTTGAAGGAATGGAGCAATTCATACACTGCTACTCCCAACGTCCACCGTCATCCCCAAAGAGAACACTCCCTCCACACTGTGCATGCCCTCACAAATATTCTCCACATCTCATTTCTTATCATTGTTTCATTATGCCGGCTGTGTTAATGCAAATTTTAATATTTAAAATGCTATGTTCTCTACATGTTTTATTTCCCATATATTCCATTTAGTTGCCGGCTAAATTTCACTTACATTTAAGTTGCCCAAATCTCAAAATTTTATTTTTGTTTAATTAACGTTCAATTTTTGTTACATATGAGTGTTTAGTTTTTATTCTCTCCCATTTTACACCAACGCAAACAGGTCAATTAGTTATTTCATACATTTTAGAATACAATATAATATTTATTCTTATTAAAATGAATTTTTATGCTGTTTTATTATTCCGATTTCGTCTCAGTATAAATATTTTTATTTCCGTATGTAACAAGCTTTACAATTCACAAATGGTCCTTAGGGTCACCGTCCAACACCACTTTCTAACATTAACCATAAATACTTGTTTCCCATATTGAAGCAGAATGATGATTAACACCCATACCCAAGGCTTACAAACTATGCACCACGCAAAAGTAAATGACGGAGAAGTAGTGAGGCTGTCAGTTTTTGTAGAATGCGGAGGAACACCTGCACATACACCGATGTATATACCCTCCAGAAGCAACCAAAAGGTTTGTATCAAAAGTATACTTGTACTTCATGTGAATCCGAAATTGAGATACACAAATGATCATATGCAGAGGTGACGCCGCGATTATATTCTCAAGCTGCTATAGACACGAAGGCGAGAAATCGGTATAGAATTACTGCCATATGCCGTGAAGGCTTCTTCTGGGCAGAAATGTTCCCCCTCCCATACCGATCATTAGAGAAAATATTTTTCGCTCACAAGCAAAGAGGTGTCTCAACGCAGATTGTTATACATAAACATTTACTTATGTAAGTCAACAAGATTTAGCGTCCCCCCCCCCAACCACCACCGCGACCGTGTCCCCCACTCTGGCTAAAGCACCCGATTACGCGCAAAAGCAGCCTAGGTTGGATACTAGATTTGGGTAGCAAAGGCGCATATACGCACTTTCAGAAAGACCAAAAGCACTATACCCCCTTACTCACCACCACTCCTCCGCATACCCCGTGTTTCCCAAGGGTTTGTGCGTGTCGTCGAATCCTTGTACTTATTGCAGCGGCTACCACACACCACGATTCTTCATATGCGTGAAGAAACTCGATATAACCGCCAAAGCAAGCACATTTGTTTCCTTCACTATAGCATATAATGAGCTGACAACCAGCCAATCATATTTGCTCTTACCAACTCACTTCCCTTAATAACATCACCAGAAGCTGGCATGAAGCCATAAGTCCTTGCGTACCTACAAGTACATGGTAACACATCTGGCGACAATGAACACGTGGGATTCACTTATAAAGGATGTTCACAATCTTTATACAGTGTAAGCACACATCTCCCCACAAGGACAGTGATCCACGATGTCATAACTGCCACTAGCACCTTTCAATCACCTCTGACCACACAACAAAAGCTTGAAGGATGCTAAAAATTTGTCTTCGAAGTAATACTAAAGATGATTGAGGTTAAACTAGATAATTTACTTTCCTGGACTGACAAAAGATCTTGCGTATTGCCCCGACTACACATCTTTTGGCGATCCCTAGACCCCCCGGACCTGCCCACGCCGACGCCGTATCTGGCATTGACAACGAACCATATAAAAAAAATCGCTCCTACAACCATGCCACTGGTTGTATTTTCAGGTGCATGAAATTTGTGTATAAGTGTGTGTTGTTTTAAAGCGATTACTAAAATTTTTTTAATTAATCATCTAATCTTCGTTCACGTGCATTCCCACGGCCCTCTTCCCTCGCAACTAGCCCAGGGGTAACATCTCACTTCTCAACCTGTAATATATTTGGAACTCACCGTCGCCCTTCTCTATATAAAGCACTTGAGACCCCCTGTGACAACCATCTATGTTCCATGGGCTGCTAGCAAGACGATTGTGTGAAAGCAATGGGTGGCAGAAAACCTCATTCGGTCATCACAGATGGGACACAGGCAAGTGAAATATGCTCATCATCAAAGTGTTTCCTGATGGCAACCAGTCCGCCGCCTCTTTTATGGACACTTAATAAGTATATGAGGGCGTAAACCCACCCACCATACATGTGAGAAGTCTTCACAATATATGCGGCAAGGTTAATCATCAAGGAGGGCATGCTTATCTTAGAAGTAATCTCGCGGCAAAAAGGAGGAAAATTCTGTCGGTAGACTCACCTACCTCATACCAACATACCAAACACACTATAGAACCCACGCACGTCTCTCCCCTAACTCTCTCCAGTCGCGGTCCACAAAATAAATCTCTCGCATTTGGCCATACTATTGTGCCTATGTCTGTTATCAAAAAAAATCAACAAGCGTAACTTCCAGGGACCCAACCAATCGCCTTAGCCTAGAAACATAAGAGATGCTAAAGTCGCAAAAATTGGGTGCACGCACTACGTTCGCAAACCAGTTTCCTACCGACCCCCCAAAGGCAGACTTAGAACTCACAACGAAATCATACGAATGTCGAAATGGCGCGTGACAATTCACAACTTGCAAAACGTACGTGGAGCGGTTAAACACAAATTGAAGAAATTTTTTCTGAACTACCGATCCGTATGGTTTGAAGAATTGAGGGAAAGAGAATTAAACTAGATTTCAAATCTAATTATGGTAACGCAGATTTGACGATCATGAGCTATTAGATGTGCCGTGCCCTGCATACACATAAAATACTCGCTCGCCACTGCTCTCTGCCCTATACCAAATCATATTCACGAATCAGACTTAAAGGCTCAACAAGAAGAGTATGAAGAGTCGTGTGAGTGTCATGCAAAAGCATAAAAACAATGTCTCCTCAGAACAAACCTATAGTGCATCACAAGTACCCAGCCGCAATCAGTTGTATGGGAAGAGTTAACGAACGAACCATCGTATGGTTGAAGTCACTTTATGATCAACATACAACGCTCACTATGGAAATCTCAATTGTAGTTGTTACGAAGTTTGAGTTACAAACTCCCAGGGATCACTAATGACCCAATCGTTGTACATTAATATTCGTACTGAATAAGATAAGAAGAAAATACTCCCCAAGATACATTTCTCCATACCCGCACTCCTACGTCTAATGAAAAGGTGGACATTCAAAGAATCACCATATGATAAGCTTCCGGAGCTGTTGGACCCTAAACAGTGTCGAACTTATCGGATGAAGAACAACTATACACCATCGCAGGTATGGTATTCTCACCAAGATGCTTTTGGATATGTCATTACGGCCAATAATGCAATGCACATCAGAGTCTATTCATGCATGCTACAGACACAGTTGAACTTGATAATGAAACCATTGTACCTGATGATCTCATATCAAGACGCACAAATGAACAGGCAATGATTCAAAAAAAACTATTTACATATACATGGAACTCCACACACCCTATAACCCCCCCACTGTATATTTAGTTACCGTTGTAAAAACCTTTACAAGCTTTAACATCAAAGGGATCTCGGGTAAGATAATGGCCTCGGCGGTTAAGGAACAACAACCAAGGCAAAGTTTGCTTGGTAGAGTCAGTGGCCACGGTACAGGGTCACCAAGATAGCACATCCACATGCAAACGTGCATATTGATACTAAGAGTATCATGCACCACCAACCGCCCTAATATGAAGAAGGGCCGCGTGATGCATAACTACATTTGATGTAAGGGCGAGGGTGCGGGTTAATTAATTGATATGATCGATGACATCCACAATTGAATCGATGATGACGATGACACTAGCCCACAGAGGAAAATTGATGATGACGGCACTTCATTACAATTCTCCCGCGTGACTTGAGGAGCAGGTACACTCCTAAGTCATCTAACCTTTCGGGGCTTCAATATTACTTAGTTTTATTTTCTATTTTACTTGTATAACATGATACAAGCATTCATCAGGATGAATCAAATTAGCGAAGGAAGTTCGCGACTAAGAAAAAAGCAAAGGGCCAACCTGCACGATGCTACTCTCGTTCCCCGTTCCATGGCTGTCATCTGTTCCATCTCAGCGTTTGCCGTCTTCAGATAACTACTTGGATACTTATGAACAACAGTAGTTTTTGATGGACGTTCTGACCTATGTCTTCATCATCTGCTGATCATAGTGTACCTACCCGCTGCCTTGGCCGTGGGGCCACTTTGAACCTCCTCTATGTCCCTCAACTGAGTTCTGTCTTCTTCTCCTACAATATCTCCCTGGGCTCAAGGTTACCTGCTGTGACGCGTGTACGGATCTCTCCAATCACTTCTCGTCCGAGATCTCGAGATCTAGCGCCTCGGTGACTTGCCATGGGGTCCTATCAGATCCTCCTGATTCAGTCATCGATTTGGGGACTCCAGGCGGTTGGAACTCGGAGGCTGATTGTATCGCGCAATATGTTGGTGTTTCCTCCGCCACAGCATGCTAAGGTGGTGAGGTGTCTCACGATGACTAAAATAACGACATCTCGGAGCTCTTTTGGAGGGGAGCACCAACTGTTACTGTCCTTCGCAGTCTATCTTGTTGGGGTATTACTGCTCCATTCCCCGATTGGATTCTAATGGCAACTCAAGGACGTGGCGTCCTGCTCAGTTATGCTTGCGCCAACACACCATCACTCACACATACCATCACAGCCCGCGTCAGATTACACTCTACAGACAGAGCGTACACCCCAGGGCCATACCATACCACAAGGAATATCCGCCCGTACTCCCGCCCCTGCTACTCCTTACGCATAACCCTACAATCCCCGAGCTAACGCACAGATGCGCGGTCACTTTCACTCCCTTCACTGGATGTGCCCCGCTCGATGCTTCGATAAACTAATGATGGGCTCACAGCTGGTTGGACCTAGCCATTCCGGGTAAAGAACCCGAATTCACAGGTTCTGTCTACCGAGACAGCGAGGATTCCGGGTGAGAGTATGTGTCCTGAGAGGTGAATTGGAGAATGGGAAAGGATGAGTTGAATATTCGTATGGGGAAGGGTGACAATAGGGTGGTGAAAAGTGAGCTTTCCTACAGTTTGATCGTATGCTAGAAGAAAAATGCTAAGGAATGGATAAGGTTACCCAGCCATCGTTGATACGGATGGTGCTAGGTTACGAACGATAATACTGAACCTATTGCAGGGGGAGTTGGAATTGAACCGACGCCTAACACTAATTAGTCACGGCCAGCGAGGGGGAAGATGGTCTCCGGCATCTGACGGACCCTTTCCTATGGAGTGGCTGATGGCTCCCCATCTCATCTAGCTGCACGCACTCAACTCTGAAGCACCCACTCCTGTGAGGGGCTGGTCCGGGCTAGTGGTCTAAGCCTCATAGTCCCTTGCTTCTCTGATATACTGCCTTATGCTTTACATCTAGTTTTGCATGAGTTGCTTGTTACTGATGATGATGCGGGAACTTACGCAATCCATGATGGAGATTGGTCCCTGAGATAAACTACCTCTGGGAGACTTCATTGCAGGACCCAAATCTGCCCCTCCTAAGTAATATACAGTAAGGGTAACCTGGTATGGTCGGTGTGCATGTACTCTAGGACAGATCAGAATAAGAAATGACTAGGATTCTGGAATTTGGACTACTTAGAGCTGGTTATAATAACAAAAAATACCTAAAAGCTCGTTACTGATGAAATTAAGTACATAAGCTGAACATCACTGTACTAGATGTGTTGCTATTCCGTGAGCCCAGAAATTAGTAGGGAAGGAATGACGCTGAACATAATGCTGTATCAGGAAGAGCGTTCCGGGGGTGGCTTGCTGGATGTTTTGCTCATGAAGGAGAGCTAGGTAAAAATCTATGGTTGGTTTGGACAGAAATGTACCCAGACTGTTCCTACTCAGATAGTTCTGATAGATTAAGGTACTTCTCAGTATGATTCCATCATTCTTGCGGGATGGATCTTCCTGTTCACCTCTTGTTGTTTACAGTAGGTTTATGACTCTACTGGACTTTTTGGGGGGTCGGCCTAGCTTTATCATAGATCTTCCACTCAATATGATTAACACCCCTATTCTTGATTCCTTCCCCTGTTAGCTCATTAGGAGATTATTTTACCACCGACTCACCTCAATACCCAATTATCCGCTCTCGATCGATGCTCATCCCTCCATCATTGAATCACCTCACATCACTATTATCTCCATAATGTCGTCATGGGTTGATTTTGGGGAATTTTTTGTGCAGAGTGGGCAAATGATGAAACACCCAGCACAGGGTCGCGATTACATGGACTAACATAATCAGGTGAATCCGATTTGCATAGGAAGCTTGTATGAGCTCTTTTCTTTTTTTAATGGAATTCCAATTGGCACAGGTTTGTATTAGTTCTATTGCAGTGAGTTCCGGTGTGGACTAGGACCATTGCGCTCCTTTCTTCTCTACCTCAACTCCCCCCACTTGCTACTTATAAAATTGAGGAGCAGAGAGGAAACATCGGTTATTCCTATCCCTTCAGCCTCTGATCTCAGTTTTTATTAAGCATGATCGGATATGACAAGATGGTAAATTTACTCCAAAGGAATTCTGGAGGAGGCCTGGTCACTCAACCCCCCACAGAGCAGTACGAGGCTTAACGCTCCACCTCTTCAGGCACTCGACTCTCTCTATGCTTACGTTGAAGAAGCATTAAAACTGGCCAAGCCAGGCAATATACAAGTTGACTGAATAATCTCCTAGTTACCTCAATATTCAGATTGGTCAAAAAGCCCCCAAAGCCACCATAAACTAACTTACGAATTAACAGCTTAAAGAGGAAGTGTTTATATAATCCAAACTGTCTTGTAAATATGCAGGCTATGAAGCGTAATCAGTGAAAAAAGATTTTGGCATATGGATCCTTGTCTCTTTTCATTTTAAGGTGCTGAGGAGAATATTTAATGCGCTTGAATAAGTCAAGGACTCTTTGGATCGAAGGAAGGTGATAGTATACTGAAAATTTTTTGTAGATTCCATGCTTAGGAAAGTGTCAATCGTACTTCCAATACAAAGTTACGACTGTTGCAAGATGTAATGGGATCTGAAGATCAATGTGTAAATGAGCATGGTCGAGTATTGCATTGTAGGGTTTTATAAAAATTTTGCTGGGAAACTCCTTCTAGCAGGGACATGCGCCTGATATACTCTCGGGCTGGTTTTGAGGAAGCTTTCGATTGATCATATATGCAGGAAGCTAGAAGCTAATGTGACCTAGAAGGAGATGAAGATGCTTATGCTTTAGCCTTAGCCCTTCCAGACTAAGAGCACCCTTGGCCCTGATGGATACACCTGCTTGGGTTTTATAAAAAATAAAGGGGGGGGCTGCCTGGGGCCTCCACAGTTAAGGAATACGAATGTCTATGCTTGCTATGGAGGATTTTTCTGTACTGGAGGTTTTGCATCCAGACAGTAAATTCTCAATAATTACGCTGGTCCCAAAAAAGATTAATGCTACCTTCGTATGACAAGAGCTATAGCGCCGATATCCTGTTGCAAACCACCATTTATAAAAGCGCATCTCTCAAGGGTTGGGCTAACAGGTTGTGTGGGGCTTGCTTTCTTCCTTGGGTAAGAAGTGTCCAGTCTGCCTTTATTAAAGGTATGAGTTATCTCCCTGAATAATGTCATCCTTGCGCATGAATGCTGCCAAGTCCCAAATTCACAAGAAAACCAGGAACTGATGGTAAAGTCCCCTACATATGCTGCGTATCGTGACTGTCACCTCATCTAAAAGATGTTCTTATCGAAGCCTTAGATCTCAGTGGATTGGATGTTTGTTCAGAATCTGCTTGTAGCACTCGCAGACCATTTCCCTCCTAGTATATTCAGTGGTTCATGGCTCTGTTTTAGCTCAGTCAGATACTCTGTGAAATTCATGGCTCTTTGTTTGGATACTTCAAAAGGAGGGAAGTGTCTTACGGCAGGGAGATCCATTTCTCCCTACCTGTTTTTTTGGTCAATGCACAATGCTGGCACTATCTCTTTTGTTGATGCTGCTTCCAACAAAAGGCTATTTCTAGTTTCACCTAGAGTAAACAAGTGGAGCTGTACCTTCTCCTTATGCTTTGCCTGATGACTTGTGGTCTTTACTAGGGGTCTGAGGAGGGATATTCTGCAAGTAGGGCTATAATGGACAAGTTTTATGCCATGACTGGTCTTAATTTGAAACCCTCGAAGAGTGATTTTATACATGAGGTAGTTAGTGATGCCAGTGAGTGATAGAATGATCAATGGTTGCTGGGTTTAGAGCGAGGTGTTCCGTCCCATGAGGATATCTATGGTTGTCCCCCACTTTCCTGCTGGGAGCATTCTAAGGCTGACTCGCCATACGTCGGCTGTTAGACAAGATTTACTTGAAAAGACCAGTCAAAATTTGGAGATAGGCCAAATGTTTAACTATGCTGTGAAGATGCAGTTGATTTTTTGGGCAGTGATATACTAATGGTGTTATTGTACACTGACTCAGTTATCCTCGGCCTCTCTTCAATGCTTCATTACATTCTCAGTAAAGCTGTTCAGCTGGAAGGAGATTGAAGTGAGTTTGACAACGCCCTGCCACTACAGCCGCTTAATACCTAAGAGGGCATAATAAATGTCGGGCCAAAGAGTGAAAGTGGCCCTTGGTGTCATATTGGAACCTTCCCTATTGAAGCACCGGCATCCGCCAGTAGCTCATGAGGCACTATTGATATCAAGGATCTTGAGTTAGTAGCTGGCAATTCAGATCCATCATCTGAGGCAACGCTTATGGAAATTCTTCTGATTCCATAGAAGTGGCTCTTCTTTGGGTGGCTTAGGATATGGAACGTATAGGTTAAAGGGTAAGGGACGTTTGACATTCCTAGTGATGCAGGTCTTGGCATTGGAGGAATAGTGTTGATGTTGAGAGGTATGGCTCATAGACACATTTCTTGGGTATTCAATGTGATGTTCTTTGGGATGCGTGCAGCCATGCCTAAGTTCCAAAAGCTAAGAGAGTTGGGAGCGATTAGGCCAAACGCAGGGCACCTGTTATGTGGGGGGAACTGGCCTTGGGAAGAGATAAGAATCCTAAGAACAGCATGCTCATCTGGTTGATTTTCTGAATAATATGATTGCCACTTAGACAAAGTCAGGCAATGGAATGCTAATGCAGATACTGATTTGTTGCTATGTGATTGGAGACAGAGGATAGGGCACCATCCTTTGTTTGCACTATAAGATGCCTCTCGCACGCTCGACTCGACGTATTGACTCAGAGAGCTTCAAGGAATCAGGACTTTCTTAGAATAATAGCTCGGGAGCAGTCACAAGAGTTGGGTTAGTTCGGACCCGGTGTGAATGTTTGAGAAGTGGTTGCAGCTGTTAGAATGAGGACTATACAAGGACTATGCTGGTGTGCTGGTGACTCAGTGAACTGTGGAGGGGAAAGGGGTAGAAGAGATATTCACTGGAGTTAAAGGTGGAAAAGGCAGCTCGACTGGTCGAAGTGCTACAGCCTTCTGAGATGGTAGTGATGTTTGCTCTCAGCGGCACATGTTAATTGAACGCAATTAATATTGAATTGTTTGCACTTGTAACTAATTGTTTCTTGTTGATGCGTGGTATAGTCTCGGTTCTTTTAGTTTGGCAAGTTTGGCGCTTGTAAGCCGACTTCATTTGTTCTTTGGGATGATAGTAAACATCCTAATTATTCCCATCAAAAAAAAAAAGTAGTTTTGATATTTTTTGTCCACAATAAGATAGACCGTTATTACTCCCGTTTTTGATTTGTATTTCTCCCTTATTATTTTTTGATATATTAGGCCATTTTTCCTACCCCAATTTGTGCCCCATCTTACCACGTAGAAATTTCAAATTTTGTTTATGTAATTTGATAAAATTTTTAAGACTATTTGTTTAGTGGAAAATATCCTGAGTAAAATTTATATATAAACTCTCAACTACCTACGCCTATCCAATACGATAATCTTATACCACAGTGCGATATCAACTCTACAAATCCCCCATAAGCATTTCGACCTGAGATATCTCAACGCTTCGTTCAATAGAATACATAACCAATATTCATAAACAAAAAAGGGTTTCTGTAACCGCTGTTTTTGCATCTTCTATTACTGCTTCCATCAAGTCTCTCCGATTGCTTTCTTCGGTTTGTAGATTCTGTTATTTCTTTTCGTTCATTAATAATATTACGGTTTTGGTGACGTGGTCCACTATAGCAATTAACCTTCCTTTGTCGATGATCTGCTTACACAATGAAACCTAAATGCCTGCTACTTTCATATCCTGGTTCCCATGTTCTGCGCTATCAATACTTTCTACATTCTCAGTCCCCAGTTTGTGCTCTTTTTCACTGTGCCTCAATAGCTAAACAGAATCATACATACAAAGTGTAACTAGGACGCTCGAAATCTGATATGTTGTTTAATAAGCTGCACTTGGTTGCGCAACTATGATCAAAATGAAGATGATCTGATGTTTGTTGACAAAAAATGCAGAGAAGCAGCCCATAGACACTGGTTTCGAGCTATGTCGAGAAACTGAATATGTGCATGTAATTAAGGTACGACACGTTGTCAGAATTGTACGTGGAGTTCGAGATGCAATCACTGTCGGGAAACTTTACACCATGATCCACCATGACGGCCCAGCTCGTGAGCCTGGTGATCGGCGTGGAACTCTTCTTTAGAGATCCAAACTGAGCTGATTCTTTATCTGCAAAAGTTCATAGCCATTTTCAATTAAGGGAAACGCTATACTATAAAGACTTGAGAAAATCAAAGGATAGAAGTAATTTACTAATGTAATTGCTTCCCAAATGACTATGATGATGGCAACACGTTGCTATAGCAAAGCTCTCGAGACACGGTACTTTTCTTTACCAGCTTGATTCTGTAGCGTCATTGCTATCTCTCTTCAGGGCTACCCAGCGACCAAGCTCCTTAGTGTCAACCACACCCACTCCCCCACCATACCTCCTGCAGCACAGAAAAAAACTGATTCGATGATCAAAGAGGCCGAAAAGATAATTTCGATGATTCGATGATCAAAGTGGCAGACGAATAAGTCCCGCAACTAAGAACTTGGTTGCAACCAAGATATCACGCGGACCGACGAATCGTACACAAACAATGGAGCAATGACGCAACAAGTTCTGCAAAAACTTGTTGCAGAAAGTAATGACCTAAACGCGAGCTGCAGAATATGGAGTTTTGAAGCTCACTTCTATGCCACAAGTTAGAACAATGCATATAAACATATGACAAGAAGCACAAAAGCCGTCCCCAACCTCATACCTAGAGGACAATATTAAAGCAAGCGAGCTTTCACTAAAATTCCACAGACTAATTCATCATTTGATCCTATGACTCACTACTGATTGTCTATACAACATTACCATTACTCAGCCTCCAACCGATCTTGAGTCCATGTAGCCTTCTCTCCAGAATGATCGAACGTATGACCCCATTTCTATACCTCGAGGGGACCCAAAATTTCTACATTCACAACTTGAGCCATAGTAAGCAGAATGCTAAAACACTGAAGTAAACAGTTAAACACCCAATCACTTGCAGCCAGTATAGAATCAACATACTGATCTATCTCGAAGGGCACTACATCAACTCAACGATTGTACCCGCCCCCGACACGCGCACTAGTCTCAAAAGAGTCTTAGTATCACTATTCCGGAGCCACAATAACCAAATACCATCGAAGACAACCACCAAGCTATCGGATTATCATGACAGTCCACTGCACGGTCACTGGCTGGATTTAATCATGTTACTGAGGCATTGCCCGCATCGACAGGTTCATATATTGTCACATCAAATCTCATTTGCCAAGGTCATTCAACATCGACAATTAAGTCTGTTCTAATCACAGTCAAACCATCTATCTCGCTTTTATCCTCTCCAATATCTGCATACTTCTTACAAGAGATTAGATCCCCTGATCATTCCCACATACGAATACATAGACCCACCTTTTCAATGCTGATTGTGTCCCCTCTGCTCCTCTCCTATCACACATCCCGGCTTTCACTAATGATGACATATCCAAGCATGTATGCTCGTTCTATCCCTCATTACTCCCAGGGAATGTCATGCTGTCCACTTCCACACCACCTCGATCATCTAAGATCATTTCCTTTCATCACATGTCTAACTCCATGATCTGTCAACACAGAGCAATTCTGCATCAGCTGACTCCGAATTCTCTTCTATCTCAGAACTCAATTACCCTATCTCCTCAAAATACATCATCTTCAAAAATAATCATCCTTTCGTTAGGACCAAAATCCTATGTTCGTCTAAGTACATACAAGTCAAAAGTTGGATCAGTGAGCCTTACTATTGCTTTAAGGTTCAAACACTGTCTATTGGATACCTTCATACAAAAAATTCTACCAATCTCATCTCTACCGAACTCACCGTTGTCGGGTACCAGCAGATTAACTATATGTATTCCGCCTCATAAATATATAAAGCCGACATACCATGTCGATAATAATCCTGTTCTATCATCCTCGGCTTAGCGACCGCCACCCTGCTTGCATCTCTCTCAAAAAACAAAAACAAACCCAACACAAAACAACAACCCACCAACCAGAGAAGGAGAAGATTCCGAGCAGTGAAAAATAAGTTTCGCTCTTGAGAAGTTGTTTGCCACAAGGACGAAAAGCATTTTGCTGCTCGCCCATTGAAAGCTCTACCATGGATGCCGGTGTTCGAGTCATCGACAACTCTAACGGCCATGATTCGATAGAGGCCTCCGCGGAGACGAAGAGGGTGTCGGCGTCGTTGACGACTGAAGCGGAGGTGGACGAGAGCCGCCAACCTGGCTACGAGGGCGAGTAACCCCTTGACCAGCCGCACCCACGTTTTAGCTCTGGATCGGACTATTCGGCGGACTCATGTATCTTTTGCCCGGTGGGAATTGAAGATATGCATGAGGCTGAAGCTTGTGCGTCTAGATGTGTGGAGGATTTAGAATCTAGGGATTTTGATTCTTCTGATCTCTTCGCTTTTTGGTATTTACTCATGAGGTGAAAGCCTGAAGAGAAGATGACTCATCGAAACTTCGTCATTAGTCGGAGGCGGGGACGGGCGTCGCGCGGTAGATAGCAGAAATGTGGTCGGAGAAGATGATGAGAATAGATTTAGAAATGAAATGAATAAAATGGAGTTAGATGGAGTGTGCGGATGAATCTTGTAATTAACCTAGTTATAAACTCAATTGGATAGAAAACACAGTTGTGGATTGAACAAACCTAATACAATACAATGGTGATGAATTTGTAAGTGAAAAAAAAATGCGAGACCTTCATTGGATATACGTAATTACATTTTAAAATTTATTTTTATTTTTTACGGTTCAGATCTGTTCATTAAATCGGACACAGTTCCAGATTGATTCACAGCAAGTGACATACTCAGTATGTCCTTTAGTGGCGTTTACCGTAGCGTTCAACACCAAAAATTAAATACTATTCAAAACTATATACAAGTTGAACGCTTCGGTACGCCACTAAAAGTGACTTATGAGTATGTCACTTTCTGGTGATCAATCTCTGGAACGTCGTTTAATGAACAGATCATGAAACCGTAAAAATAAAATTAATTTGTATAATGTATTTTCGTATATCCAATGAGGTCTCCATTTTTTTTTTTCTATTACAAATTCATCACTCTTTGTATTGTATTAGTTTTTTCAATCCAAACTGTGTTTGTATTTACAAGTGAGTTCATATGTATACTGAGGCCTCAATTAACCAGATTCTCTCATTCTGCACACTCCATCTAAAACTCCATTTTATTCATTTCATTACTATATATTCACCACCCTCATCAATCTTCTCCGACCACATTTCCCCTCGATCATTCATACTCGCCGACGCCCGTCCCCGCCTCCGCTAGATGACCGAAAGTTTCGATGAGTCATCTGCTCTCAGCTTCACCTCTTGAGTAAATACCAAAAGCGAAGAGATCAGATAATCAAATCCTCTAGATTCTATATTCCTCCTAACATCTAGACGCTCACATATGCTTCAAGACCAGCTCACTGATTACTGTCCTTCTCTCACAACCCATTTCCTCCGGCAAAAGATTACATGAGGCGCCGAAGAGGCCGATCCAGTGCTAACGACGTCGAGGTTGCGGTCGGGTCTAGGCGGTTTCTCGCCCTCGTCAGCCAGAGTTGCGGCTCTCGTCCCACCTCCGCTTCATCGTAAAACGCTACGCTCCGACACCCTCACTCTCGTTCCGCGGAGAAGGACCCTACATATAGGCAATCTCATCGGCCGTTGAGAGTTCGCCTCGATGACTCGAACACCCTGGAATCATGTTGAGCCTTTCAATGGAAAGCAAGCAGCATCAATGCATTTCTCGATATCCCTATCGGTGGCAAAAAACCCATCTCTCCTAAGTGCGAATATTTTTACTTTCACTGCTCGGACTTTCTCCTTCCTCTGGTCAGCTCCAACCAGGTATTATCATATTTTCACTGTTTTCCTTTTATTTTGGCGGATTACATTTAGTTATGCTGGTTGTTACCAACGGTGTCTGAGGATGAGATTGGTAGAATTTTTTGTATGAAGGTAGCTAATAACAGTGTTGAACCTTAAACAAGTAAGGCTCATGATCCAACTTTTCGACTGTGATAAGTATGGACTTACGACCGTCATAGGATTTGTAAAACAAAGGTAGTATTTGCATGAGATGAGTGTTATAATGAGTGTAGATGAAGATGAACATCAGCTGATGCAGATTGTACTCATGTTGTTGAACAAGATCATGGAGTTCAGCTAGGTGATGATGGAACTGATGTTTTCGTGGTGCGACAGCAGGGACTTTCCCTCGTGTGATTGGGGAAGTTACCATGCTTGGATATTCATTCAATCCATTTAGGTGAAAGCATTAGGGGAGGATAGTGAACAAACCAATTCTGCATGTATGGCATTCATGATGTAATCTAATCTCTTGTATTTGGTTAGATCCGATTTGTGAAGGAATTAAAACATAACTAATTCGATATTTACCTGCCAATATGTATTTGTGACTAGATTGAACCTGCAACTCTATTGCCTCGTAACTTGATTAATCCCAGCCAGTGGACCGGTGCATTGGTCCTGCATGAAATCCGATAGGCTTTAGGTAGTGGTTTGTTAGCTAAGAGATTATGTTCTCATTGCATCAGGCGCTATATGTTTAACCCGAGGGTTAATGCTTCTTGCTCAAGTTTATATCTTTCTCAGGGTTGTTTAATGCCTACTTGCTCAAGGTTGTTTGTAGAATTGTCCCTCGAAAATGGTCTAAAGTGGTACATTTTTTGAAATGCTACTGGTCTCTAGATCTTCTGACCCCATGAAAATGGTTCATGCTTGTATACCAAGCTGTAGTATCATAGGGATCAAATATGATGTCTGTGTGAATTTTATGAAAGCTCACTTGCTTTAGTGTTCCTCATTGATTGGACGGCTTTTGTGCTTATTGTCATATGTTTTTAATGCATTGTTCTATAACTTATTGGCCATAGAAGGAAGTTCAAAACTCCAATATTCTGGTCAGCTCCCTTTAGGTCCATTACTTTCTCTGCAACAAAGCATTTTTGCTGGAACCTTGTTGCTTCATTGCTCCATGGTTTGTTGTACTCGAATTCTAGTTCGATGTCTCGCGTGCATATCTTGGTCTTGGCCTACCAGTTTGTTCGGGTCAATTCGCCCACCTTTGACATCGAACTCAATCGAATTATCTTTTTCGCCCTCTTTGATCATCGAACTCATTTTTTTGTGATGCAGATTTTGACACCTATGATGTGGCCCTCCATGTAGAGATAGCAAGGGACAGCCTTATCAGAAACAAGCTGGTAAGATAACAATCGTGCCCTCGTGGGCTTTGCTAATAGCAACGTCGTTGGCTCCACTCATCTTTGTCGCGTGGAAGCATATGACATTAGTATTTACTTCTATCAATTTGATTTACTCAGGTCTTTATTAGTATAAGCACCTGTTTTTTTAGTAAAATGGCTTCATGACTTTTGCTAGATAAGAATTCATGGCTCAGAATTTGGGGATCTCATAAAGAAGATAGATATCACCTCACAGCTACTACTACCCCTGCTTCACCGAGCCCTGGGACCCGTCAATGGTGTTATTGGCGCTGTAGAAGTCTTCCGACAGTGGAAACTTGCATCTCCGTACCTCCATACGTACCTTTTACCGTCTATCCTTCTCCTCTATATTACTCACTGCACATTTTTCTGCTTTATCGACTTAACTCGGAACCTGGCCTTCTTGCCTACTACCACTCTGTCTCTGCATCTTGTGTCAATAAACGATAGATACATCAACACACGATCATACCATCTCTACTTTTGATACTCTCTAGTCATCATTCACCACAAGACTGAACAGCATACTTAGATCTCAATCAAACTCTTCAGATCACAGCCGCCGATGCGCCATGATTGTCCTTTCATGGAACTGTAGAGGGTTAGGCGGTCTCGATACAGTTTCAGAACTTGAACGGTTGTGTTGTGTGTTTAAACCGTCTTTTATGTTTTTATGTGAGACTCGTGTAAGCCCGGTGGAGCTATCTACCATATTAAATAAATGTGGCTTTGTTTCGTTTTTTCACGTTCCTAGCGATATATTCAGGTGGTGGGATAGCACTAGCCTGGTCTTTAGACCTTTCGGCTCGGGTAGTTTTCTCCATGAGTTATGCAATTTCTATAGCATGGGAACATGAAGAAAATAGCTTTATATATTTAGTAGGGGTTTACCTATCTAATACTCAATCTATTCGATCGAGTCAGTTGCGCTCTCTACGCGATCAATTAGAGGTTTTTTCAGAACCTTTAGCAATTTTCGGGGATTTCAATTGTATGATATAAGTTCAAGATAAAAGGGAGGTGTTCTTCCGTCTCGAAGTGTCCTTTCTCCCTTGCCTAATTTCTCTAACAGCCTTGCGCTCATTATATAGGTTTTTCTGGGAAGATTTCACCTGGTCTAACCGTCAATCGGGTGCCTCGGCGATTGATGAACGTATTGACATTTTTTCTTTAATGACTCTTGGCTTACACTCTTTCCAGAATCTCATGTCCAACACCTTTTCCCCTTATTCGGACAATTGTCCAATCCTGCTCCGGACTCAACCTCCTTCTCCGGTTTTAGAAACTCTTTCGGTTTGATTGCCGATGGGTGGATAACCCGGAGGTCACACTCTTAATCCAACATACTTGGGTTGATCCTTGCAAGGATGGTAGTCCTATGTTTCGCCTTGCGGATAAGCTTAAAAGACTGCGTCATGTTCTCTTTGACTAGTGTAGAGGGGGAACTTCTAATTCTGCGAGGCTTTTGCGCGACATTGATCAGGCTTTAATAGTTGAATATTCAATCCCAGCTAGAGACTGGGAAGAGATCCGTCGACTGGAATCTTTTGCGTTCCAGGTTCGACTCCAAGAAGAGGTTTATTGGAAACAGAAAGCTCGAATTAATTGGTTAGTTTTAGGTGATAAAAAATCCAATTTCTTTCACCGCTCTGTCTCTGCTTCTCGTAAACAAATTTTATTGGGGAGCTTCTGGACATTGATGGTTCGACAGTTTCCTCTGAGCCAGATAAAGGTCGTCTAGAGTTTACTATTTTAAGGGCTTGTTCTCCTCGGAACACGATGGATCTCAAGAGTCGGTTTCTGAGCTTGGGATACCTTCGGTTGTCACACTCTTATGAATTTAGATTTAATGGCTGAGGTCACAGATGAGGAGATCCGTCTCACGGTGTTCTCCATTGGACCAACTCAGGCCCCGGGTCCTGATGGTTTTACAGGGTTGTTTTTTCAGAGGTATTGGCATATAATTAGTAGAGATGTCTCTGTGCAGTTAAAGACTTTTTCAGACGAGGACACATGCTTCGTACCCTGAATCACACCTGGTTAACTTTAGTTCCAAAGGTGGCTGACGTTGAAAATTATGTCGCAAATTCGCCCGATTGGGCTATGCACGGTGTTCTATAAGATAATCTCTAAAATTATAGCGGGTAGGCTGGGGAAGGTGTTGCCTCACTTTGTCAATCCAGCGCAGAATGGTTTTGTGTTAGAGGGCGATGTATAACTAATAATATCCTCATTGCTCATGAATTAATCCACCATTTGCGAACCTATGTGTCTGGTGGTCAACACTTTATGGCGATTAAAGTTGACATGGAAAAGGCGTATGACCGAGTCGAATGGGACTTTCTTTTCCCTCTTATGCATAGTTTGGGTTTTTGTGCGGACTGGGTCTCTCTGATATACGTGTGCCTTTCCTCGGCCACAATGGAGGTGCTCCTTAATGGCTCTCCATATGGATACTTCGCTCCATCTCTGGGTCTCAGACAGGGAGATCCTTTGTCTCCTTTATTATTTGCGATTTGCACAGAAGGATTATCTCATTTAATCAATACAGCGGTGCTCCAGATGCAGATTTTTGGAATTAAACTGAACAGTCACTGTCCGATGATAACTCACTTGATGTTTGCGGACGATACAATGCTCTTTCTAAAAGCTACAAGACCTTCAGTGGTGCATTTAAAAGCTCTCTTCACTCG
This sequence comes from Linum lewisii, assembly GCA_034768395.1. Lineage (NCBI taxonomy): Eukaryota > Viridiplantae > Streptophyta > Magnoliopsida > Malpighiales > Linaceae > Linum > Linum lewisii. Next base: position 14,273,150 of record CM068300.1, read on the forward strand.
GTACCAGCTACTTAGTGGACAAAAGATTAATTATTCCAAATCTTCAATTTTGTTTAGCAAGAATGTCCCGAGGTATCTCCGTATGGAGTACTCCCACTATTTTCAAATTGATACGCTCAATGCCTCTCCTAATTATTTGGGGGCCCCTTGCGTGGTCATGAAATCCAAAAAGGAAACCTTCCATTTCCTTGAAGACAGGATAACAGCTAGACTACACAGCTGGAAGAGACAAAAGTCTCTCCCCTGCAGGAGTGCACACCCTTCTTACTTCGGTGATCTCGGGTCTACCGGTCCACATCATGTCCTGTTACCGAGTTTCGAATACGGTCTGATCTTCCTTGGACTCGTTGATGCGTAACTTTTGGTGGGGGGAAGTCGGGGAACAACGAAAGATTCGTTGGATAAGTTGGAAAAAACTTTGCACTCGCAGGAGGAAGGAGGGCTTGGATATAGAGACTTTCAGTCTTTCAATCAGGCTTTATTGGCCAAACAAAGTTGGTGGATTTTGACACAACCAAATCTTCTGATTTCCAGAGTGTTGAAAGGGCATTATTTCCCCTCTGGTAATTTTCTGAATGCGACAAAGAGATCCCATCCTTCGTGGGGTTGCAAAGTATCCTTTTTGGTAGAGAACTTTTGTTATCGGGGCTAATTTGGCAGGTTTGGGTTTCACACGCGTCTTCATGCTCTCGAAACGGCCGTGGGTTTCGGGACCCTTTGGTCCTTCCTTCCCAGAACCTAGACTTCCAGTCTTTTGAATTGAATCAGATTCCAATTTCTACTCTCTTCCGAGAGGGTAACTGGGATCGGGCCCGATTGAGGGAGCTTTTTAGTCTAGAATCGGTCAATCTATTGAGATATACCTTTGCCTCGCTCTCTTTTTACAGATAACCCAATCTGGTTCTTCTCTCCCAGCGGCCAATACTCAACTTCATCTGGTTATGCTCTTGCCTGTCGTTCTCGCAAGAAAAAAAGATGAGGCTTGTTAGCTTCTCCGACGGATTCTAAGTTATGGTCGTTTGTTTGGTCTCTTCGAATCCAGCCAAAACTGAGGTTCTTTCTCTGGAGGCTCTGTCACCGAATCTCCCAACTATTGAGGGTCTGAATGCTCGGGATATGAATCTGGACCCTATTTGTCCTTCCTGTCTTCAATTGCCGGAAACTGTAGAGCACATTCTATTCTCTTGCACGGTGCGACTCGATTTTTTCAGTTCCTTAAATTTGAAATCTTCAGTCCATTCCTCATACTCACCCTGCGCTTCTCTGGAGGTTTATCACTCAATTCCGTCCAACGGAGGCAGGAATCATGGGTGTGGCTTGGTGGCGGCTGTGGAAGTCAAGGAACTGGGTGGTCTTTGAGCACGTGCAATACTCTATCCCGGCCTTGCGCAGGCACTACTCATTTGATCTAGACAAACTTCTTTTTCCTCCCCCTGCCTCCTCCCCCAGTCAACCAAAGTTAACCGAGCACTTCCCTGGCGGCCTCCTCGGTTCCCCCGACTGAAGATTAATGTGGATGGTGCAGTAGCTTCTGGTTTAGTTGGTGTTGTAGGTTTAGTGGTTCGTGACGCCTCAGGTGGCCAACTCTTTGCTTCAGGTATTCCATATCCTGGTATTTGTTCTCCTCTTATTTGGAACTGTTAGCAGCTAGGGATTGCTTGTGCCCTTTGCTCTTCCATGGGTTGGAGTGAAGTGGATATCGAAGGAGATGCCACTCAAGTTCAGCAGCTGATGGGGGCAGCGCCAAAGTGTTCGTAAGAGAAGGTGGTCCATTGTTGCTGACATCCTTCTTCTCCTGGATGCTCTTCCCCAGCTCAGATTGCTTTCGGTCCCCCGTCAATCGAATATGGCAGCCCACTATGTGGCTCGCCAAGCGCTTAGTTACCTCCCAAGCCAGGGCGTGGTTAACCTTTCGGCTTGGGGTGGTACTTAATATCTATTTCTTGTATGGTTGACTCCTTCTCTCCTGCGGGAGTTGTCTTTGGCAAAAAAAAAAATTAAATTAAATCTAATAATTAAAATTTAAATGTGTAATGTCCTAAATAGCCCTAACAATCTAGATCGTTGGATCGGTCAAAGAGTCAAACATGATCTAATGATTGATTGTAAGGTAGGAAACTTCCCATCTCTGCTAAGGATTGGACGCGGATCGCAAGTCGTGAATTATCCCGAAGCAATGTGTTAAATGAGGGGTGTTATATAGTTGAAATTTATGTCTATGGAGATAGATAGATGTACACAAGTTAACAACTATCCAACATCTAAGCAGCAGAAAACTGCAATAGGACTCCTAACATAGTGGACACCCTCCGTCCATGTAATACCTCCAAACAACATACTCATTTATCTTACCACCCCACTTGGCTTCAGCTTCACCTTTGAACTCCTTCTCTTCTCCAACCTCATTGAATTTTAGGACCATAGGTTTCACCAAAATCAAGACCCTTTCGGTTCCTTATCGAGACAGCATATTTAGCTGGTTTGTTCCCAACATTCTTCACCTTCCTAGTCACAGTAATCGAACTCTTCAATGGGAAACCTAGGGACTGCGATTGAAGGGTAGTTGAGGTTGAGGATGTTTTCTGTATGTTTGGAACACTTGTAAGGAGAATCTGTGAAAAGCCTCAGGATTGTCTGGTTGTATTCCTCTTGCACATAGGAAATTCAAGTAGTCAGCTTCTGTTAAATCGTAGACTAGGCCAAGGATCCATTGCTTTGTTCGGCCTAATGTGTCCTGATCCGTAGTTGAATGGTGTGGCTTTCTGCGTGAAAGAATCCTGGATTGGTTTTCTGGGTATTGTCCCTTGTTCTAGCTGCAGAAATTAAACAAACAAAATGAATGGAATGGGTCATATAAACAAACATAAAGCTTCAGACTTTCAGACACACAGAACTCAAAATTTTAACCTGTTGTCATGATAGCAGAGCGAATAGCAGCGGGGCTCCAATGAGGGTAGAGTGTTCGAAGGAGGCCAATAACTCCAGCGACATGAGGGCAAGACATTGATGTTCCTGACAGAATGTTGTAAGGGAACTTGCGAGGGTCAGCGTCTGTCCCGGTTTGTTTTGCTTCTGAGTGGGGCTTGCAATGATGTTCACTCCTGGAGCAGTAATATCAGGCTTTATAATTGAGGTGTGATGGAACTTGGTCCAGCCGAGGAGAAGGCTGCCATGACTTGGAGTAGGTTGGACATTGAGCTTTGAATTCAGAGAAGAAATGTATGCATATGGATGTCTGTTTGGAGCAAAGCAAAAGATCACAACTTGTGGTGGTGAGAAAATAAGAAAGAATTTAGAAGATTGAGATTATTACTTGGTAGAATTGATGTAGTGATAAATAGCAAAGGGTGTCTTTGTAGCTGATATGAACAGCAGGCAGGAAATGAGGATCAGCTATGAGTTCATCACATTTGTTTTATTATTGCATAAGATCATCCCAATTGCACCTGCTGAAGCCGCTACACTCCCCTTTTCTAATCTTCCATTTACACCTCTCAAGCATACCAATATCTTACCTCTTGCCTTCTTTGGATCCAGTGTGTTGGCTTTGCACAAAAGGCTACGATAACAACAAGCAGGAGGATTAGAGTAGGACGATAATCGTTACACCTCAATAACCTGAACTGTTGGGAGATGATCATAGTTAGTCTATATAATATTCCTTAACACTCCTAAAATTCAACTCGAAACTCGCGTTACTTATGAGTCAAGAAATTTGGTTGGTGTTACTTACGCATCGATTGTGGTTACATTGGCAGAGCGAACCTCAGAAGCGAGAGGAGTGGATAGGTCTTGTTTACTCCTCCCAGGGATCCGAAAAGAGTTTCTCCCTATTAGCATATGGAAGAAAAATGAGATCAATTTGATATGTGTTTGCAAAATGAGATATTTCTTGGACGTCAAGCTTCAACATGAATTAGAAGTGGACAATTGAAACAAGTTATGAGAACCTGGATGCGCAAGCCATTGTGAAGTTGAGCATAAGCTTCAAATTTCCTATCCAAGGTACTAGCTGCAACAGTTGTGATCCAAGGTGCAACGTTGGACACAGTTCCAAGGTCAGGACCAGCGTTACCTGCAGAGCAAGCAACATCGATACCGTTCTTGACAGCATGGAAAGAGCCAATGCTATGGAATCCTCGAAATAATCGGCAGCAGCCCCACCGACAGACACGGAGATGACATCCACACCATCATGATCGCAGCATCAAATCCTGCCAAGATGTCCGAGTCAAAGCATTGATCTCCATTGATCGCAGGCCAGCAGACCTTGTAAGCAGCAACTCTGGCTTTAGGTGAGCCTCCTTGGCAGTTCCTACGGTATAATTGAGGATCTTGGCTTGGGGGACAAAGTTTCCTGCTGCTGTTGATAAGGTGTGAGATCCATGTCCTTCATAGTCACGAGGTGATGCGAATGAATCCTCTGGTTTCCCCCTGACCTAATGTAACCTTTGCTAAAGAATCTCGCACCTATCAACTTCCTGCATCCAAATGAATTTGAATTAACCCGACATGAAAAAATACCTTTAAGTTACAGATATTGGCTGTTTCTTTTACCTGTTACATGGGACACCAGCCTTGGTGTTGTTCTGACAGATGCCTCTCCATTTTGGTGGCACAGGACCATATCCTTTATCATCAAAGCTCTTTGATTCAGGCCATACACCAGTATCTAAGGTGCAATGATTGTCCCTTCACCAAAATTGGCAGCCTTCCACAATTTTCCAGGGTGATCCGCACCATGGTTCTCAAGTGACATATAGTCCCCATGATCTTGTGGTATGAAACTTTCTCCCTTGATCCAAGAACACTGACCACCACTCCTGGTTGTTCTGTACAGCAACATATACAGATAAGGGAAGGGTTGTGTAATATGAAATCTGACATGAGTTTCAAGTGTTCTTACTGGCAAGTTGAGCAGCTTCTTCCTCTTCAAGGGTGGCAGTGAAGCCGTTGATGTTCCATGTGTATGAGTATCCCAGTGCATCTCTTGCTCTCTCCTGCAATTATCAGAATATCACAGAAATCAACATATGTATCAACATACATCAAATGAAAATGTAAAGTTGTATACAATAAATCCATACCTTCCAAGTAATGATCCAAGGAGATTGTAGTGAGATTCAGTAACAGCTTGGAACAACATCCTGAGGGTTGGAGAGTTGGGTAATTCCATGTGAGTGGGATCCCAAGTATACTATGTAGTTCTTCTGTTCACCAAAGGCTACATTCTGGAACAAGAAGGACACTAAGAGGCAATAATAAACAGATCAGCTTTTTGAAACTCCATTTAATTTTATTATCTTCTTCTTTTTTCAGTTTTTTTTTCTGTGTGTTTTGAGAGTTTTGTTGGTCAGGTTTATAAGGGAGGGAAGAAGGATCTGAATTGGGGAAACGTTAGCGGTCAGGATTCTTGAATATGGAACATTTCGAAACGTATGGTATATCATTTCACAAATTCCATACGTAGCCACGTAGGTTGGACCAATAAAGGTAAGTATCTCTAACAGATTTCTTAATAAAACCATCACTCTGCAAGAAATAGTACTATAAATCTACTGGTCAACATATAAACACAAAAACAAATTTGAATTAATCTACTATAAATAAATATACTAGTATCTCTACATTAATCGTTAGTAATCTATTGGATGTATAGTGAAATTCATAGCTTATTGTCCATTTTGGTCCGAGACTGGTCATTAATCTTTAATTTGTAACCTACTTGTCATTAACTTATAGTGATTGTACATTTTGGTCAATTCATCAACTCTCCATCCAAATATTCTGTTAAGTGCTGATATTAGCATGCCAACTCATCCGTTTTTCCACCTCACTGTTTGCCACGTCACCTAATTCAACCCCTAACTCAACCAAACTAATCAAACCAACTTAACCTAACTCAACCTAATCAAGTCAACCCAACCCAATTTAAACTAACCAACCAAAACCCACTACCAAACCATCTCTTCTCAGCCATGTCTTTTGATCTTCCCTCCTCCTGGATTGGATTGGTCTGTCAACCACCGCCCACCGCCTTCAACCATTGTCCACCGCGTCCCTCCACTGTCTCCCTCTACCAACCTCCCACCATTTCTTCATGAACCGCCACCGACTACAATACTTTGATCTCTCCAATGAGGTCGTCTTCACCATTCTCGACTTCTCCCGGATCCTAAAGCTTCTGCATAGCCGATACGCATGCTGCCTCTGTCCTGCAGATCCCGTAATGCCACCGAGGTTGAAAATTTGTTCGGTTTCACTACCGACACTCATTAACGCTTTAATACGGTTGGAAGTCGCTTACTAGAGGATTGCCCTGAGTTTGAGACGTTGGGAGCTTTTGGGAAGCGACTTCGGTTTTCAGCAAGAAATTGGGGAAATGGAATCTCAAGCAGAGGAAGAAGAAAGAGGCGAAACAGATGCAGGAATATCTAAACGCCGACGGAATCTCGGTAATGATGGATCACACCGAAAAGAGGATACTAAGGAAATTGAAGGACATGGTGATGAAAGTGGCGAATACGGACGAAGGAGATCTTGCGATGCTGAACCATGACACTCGAGACGGTGGGGAGATTGTCGATCGACTATTCTCGTTGTTACTTCGACGAGCCGAGAGAGCTTCATGGGACGGAAACTTGATTGGGAGAGCTTATCCAGGGTTTACTCTGTTGGCATCTGTTGTGGAAGAAGACGTGAAGCTTAGCGGTGATAAAGAGAACAATAAGAATCATCAAATTGATATTTAAACGGGGAAGAAGAGGGAAAAAATCAGCCCAGGACAACTGTGAAAATTTTGGCCCCAAATTGAGCTGAAAGATTTTTTTAATACATTAATATATTTTCCCCTTTTTTTTGTGGGGCCCCAAAAAACTTAACATGATTGGGGTTTGGAAAAAACTTTGGTTAAAAGCCTTTTTTTCCTTTTTTGGGTTTGGACTAGAAGTTAACCCCATTAATAATCAAACCCTTTATGGACGGTTGAATTAAAAAGATCTTTGGGTTTGGCCCCTCTCTTGCCCATAAAATATAATCTTATTCCACCTAAAAGTTAAGCCGTAAAAACCACCTAAGGTTTTAGGAAAGAGGAGAAGGCGAAACCCTACCAGTTAAGTCAAGATCGGGGTCCGTTCCCCCTCTTGCACGCTTTTGGAGGAAACACGTTGTTCCCCCTTTTGTTCATCGACCCCCTATCGATCACCATGTTACGGGCCGTTTTTAAAAAAACATAAAGGACACAACGAAGGTCATTTTTCACAGGCTGTCTGGACAAAGAACTGGGCCCGTGACAAACGTCGTAAGGCAGAGGGTTTTTTGCAGGCCGGTCCCTGTCTTGACAATTTGTCGCAGGGGGCCCTGCGACAAGCGTTGTTGTGAAAGTTTGTCGCAGGCCCTGCGACAAGCGTTGTCGGACGCGCTTTGTCCAAGCGGCCTGCGACAAAGCAAATTTTGTGAGCGCTTTGTAAAGGCAAGCCTGCGACAAAAGCACTGTCTGTGACCGGGGCTTTTCGGGGCCCCTCGAAAAGCGCCATGCCTGCGACAAAGACTGAATACCACCCTGAAGTTCGGTCTGCCCTTCAGTTCGTTTTGTTTCTCAAAATCTTCTCTTCCTTTCGACGTCCCCAGCCCAACTCGCCCCGTAGCCTACTTCTGCCATCCCCGAACCCCCCCCCGTCTTAATCCCCTCCGAAACCCAAACCTCTCTCGCCGCGTCCGACAGCCCCCGTCCCCCGGGCCAAAAACCCCCTCCAAACTCCTTCCAAAAAGGAAGCCTCCCTCCGGACTGAAAACCCCCCCCGACTACTCCCCGTTTCCCAAACCCGGAAATCTCGGGACTTTCCCCTTGTAGGTTTTCATCTTTTCCCCGATAAATTTTTCCCTTTTTAAAATCGACTTTTTTGTTTTTTCTTATGAAACGAGTTTCTTTGGCTTCTTTCCCCCCTAGTTTTCTTCAAGGTAAGAATCGGTCAGATCATAAAGGCCCAGATGGGTTTTTTCCTATTTTTATACAACCCGATTTCAAAGGGGAAAGATCATCAGTTGGGTCTTATCTTTTTTCAAATTTTTTTTGTAGCAGGGTTTTGTTTTTTTTTCCTTTTCGTTCTTAGATTTCGGGAGATTTGGGGTTTGTTCTTTTTCTCCCCCGGCAGTGCGTGGGGATTTTTCCGGAATTTTCGTTTTTTTTTTTTTGGGGAAATTTTTTATGTTCTTGTTCATCATTTTGCATAACATTTTTTTTTGTATTCTAAAAATATTTTTTTTTCTTTTTTGTATCAGATTTTGTATTATTTTTGGGTTCTCCGGGTTTTAAATTGGTTGTGTTATAGGTTTTTTGCTTCAATTTTTCCCGGGCGTTTTTTAAGATTTCAGTAAAGTTTAAAAACCCAAATTTTTAAGATGAGGATCATGATAGTGATTAAAAAAGTCAAAATTTTAAAATAAAATCCCTTTATTAGGAAAAAAAATTTTTTTAATGATTTAAATTATGCCCTGTGTAACAGTTTGATTTTAACGATTTTGATATAATCTAGAAAGGTTTTTTGTCGTTATAAATTTTGGTGTTATAAATATGGGGTTTAAGGTTTTTTGTAACAATTTTTAAATTTTTGCATTTTTAAAGGTTATGCCCTATTTTTTTGGGAAATTTTTTTGTTTGAAATTAATGAAAAAATTTTGCAAGGTAACCTTTTTAAAGAAATTTTTTACAATTTTTCATTTCAAAATAAAAAATTTTTTAAGTGAATTTTTTGCATGTAAATTATTAGGGGTTGTAAGTACTCACCTTTTTTGTTTTAATGAAATATATGCATGTTTAAAATTTCCATTTTTTTTTTGTATAAGTGGAAAAATTTGCATGCAAATTAAACATTTTTTTTGAATAACTGAAAAAATTTTATGTTAAATTTTTTAATTTTTTTGTGTTTGACAAGTAAATGTTCTTTTTGTGTTTTTTGTAGGCTAATGGAAAAAAAAAAAATTTCCCCCTCCTCAAGGCCAACAGTTTGCAGAGTTCCAGGGTTTATGGGGAAATAGAGGGGTTTTTTGTTTTTATGTGATTGTACTTTTTGTTGTATGTATTTTTATGGGACTTGTTTTTTGTGTTTGTTTTGATTTCTATATTTGTTTGTTTTTGGATTGTAGGATTGTACTATGTTTTTTTTCATTTTTGTTTTTTTATGACAATTTTAATTTTTTTGTTTTTTATTTTTGTTTTTAAAGGGATTTTTACTTGTTCTATTCAATCCGGCAGAAAATCCCAAAAATTTGGCCCCCCTTTTTGTGGTGGGTTTTGCCCACAAAAATCCAGAAAAAGCAAATTTAAAAAAGCCCGACGCAAAAACCCAATAAAAAGGCAGGCCCACGAAACCCAAATTTCCCGTATGAGGCCCCCGAAAAAAAAGGGCGAGCTTTTCCCTGCCGGAGGCCCCCCAAGAAACAAACAGGTTTGGCCCGTTTCCCGCTCCTTTTTTCGC